>CM056051.1:210797799-211412799 GCA_029574335.1 Rana kukunoris
GCTTTCTATTTTACAGTATAAGCATTAGCTTTTTATTAATCACTGACTGTGGTTGCATGTATACTTGCGATTTTTATTTTTTAATGCTAAATGAGATGCATATATACTTTACTTGGAAAAACAAATGTTTCATTTACATCAAGGAAAGGCATGTGTGCTTATTATTAGATGGATACAAAATGAATGAAAACAAGAATCTACATGAACCAGGGAGACTGTACACTGAACACAGAAGAGCACATCTCTATATTTAGAAGCAGCAGACATACAAATAGGTTTTGCTTCCCATACTGCTGCCTAATACTTTAAACCTGGTAATTCTGATGGATCATTCAAGTAATCTGCTATCATTACTGCCAAGTCAGTTTGATCCTTCACCTGTCTGAATGACTTACTTGGGAGAACATTGTTGCTGTGTTACAAGTAGCATATTACTCAATGTAAGGCTTGCTACACTGCTATACCATAATCGCTATGCAAAACTGGTGGTGCTTCGATGTTCTCTATACGTTGCAAGCTATTTTTTAAAGGTCATTTGAGAAATAGCTTGTATTATATATATTTAAAGCTGAATTATTACTATTTTTTTGGTTGGTGGGTGACTACAGCAAGAAACACATTAGTTATGCCCCATACACACGATCAGATTTTCCGATCGTGTGTAGCCCCATCTGAGTTTTTCCATCAGACTTTAGATATGTTCTATATTTTTCCGATGGAATTCCGATGTGATTTGGCCGGGCACAAGCCCGATCGTGTGTACGCGGTATTACTTAACTAAAATGGGGGGTTTCTTTATACCATCAAAAGTCACAATCTTCTTGTGCTGCTGCTGCAAGTGTGATAGACTTGCTCCACTTGTCCACCCCTTCCTGCCTCCTCCATGATTCACAGAACTTGTACTATTATTGTCCCACAATACAACGTGTTCTGTGAATGGATGACTGACACGATCTCCCCTTCACAATCACATAAAGGGGGTTATTTATGAAAGGCAAATCCATGTTGCGCTACAAGTGCAAAGTGCACTTGAAATTGCACTGAAAGTGCACTTGGAGGTGCAGTCGCTGTAAATCTGAGGGGTAGATCTGAAATGAGGGGAAGCTCTGGTGATTTTATCATCCAATCATGTGCAAGCTAAAATGCTGTTTTTTATTTTCCTTGCATGTCCCCCTCGGATCTACAGCGACTGCACTTTCAAGTGCACTTTCAGTGCAATTTCAAGTGCACTTGTAGTGCAACGTAGATTTGCCTTTAGTTAATAACCCCCAATGTGCTGCATTGATAAATAGAGTTCTGTGAATAGTGGAGTGTGCAGGTATGGATGGGTGAGCTGTGCATGACCTTCAGACTGCAGGCCACTGCTGTTAACCTCTGCAGCTCTGGAAGATTGCTGCTATAGGCAGTATCCAGTGGCATGAAGGAAGGATTTTGTATATGAGTCAGCAGCCTGTAGGAAATGTCATATGCATAATTAGCCCACATTCACACCAGTGTAGCATGTGAACATACACAAAATCCCATGATTTTGCTTATTTAAGGGAATATATAAAGGGGGTTATTTACAAAAGGCAAATCCACTTTGCACTACAAGTGCAAACTACCAGTGCAAGGTGCACTTGGAAGTGCAGTCACTGTAGATCCGGGGGAGACATGCAGGGAAAATAAAAAACAGCATTTTAGCTTGCACAAGATTGGGTGATAAAATCAGCAGAGCTTCCCCTTATTTCAGATCTACCCCTCAAATTTACATCAACTACTCTTCCAAGTGCAATTTCAAGCGCACTTTGTAGTTTGCACTTGTAGTGAAAAGTGGATTTGCCTTCCGTAACTAACTCCCACAAGTGTCTTACTAATAGTGCTAGTCATTGATAATGGCACCCCAAAGATGGCAAGCAAGAACCTTGTGTATATACATGCAAGAACACAAGAAAAACATACAAAAGACACAGTAAAAATTGTGCAAAGCTCAAAAAGGTGCACAGGCTTCTTTAGTGCATTTGTTGGACAGTGACAACATGCAAAAAATTCCCATAAGCACAATGCCCAATATTGTGCTACACTAGGAATACAAATAATTCTGTTTGGTGCTGTATGCGCCCCCCCCCCCCCCCCCCCACAAAAAAAAAACAAAAAAAAAACGAAACCAAATATTTTCCCCCTGTTTTTTAGGTAAGCAGAGCAGGCCACATGATAGGATGTTTCTGAATTTATATATATATATATATATATATATATATATTAGGGCTGTTACTGATCAAAATTTTTGTGTTCGATTAATCGTTTTTTATTTTAATCGATTAATCGACTAATTTCGATTAATTATAACGCACAGATCCAACTACTTTTAGCTGATCTCCTTGCCGGCTGATTCCCAGTGCAGCCACCAACCACTGGAAAAATAGATAGAAGGATACAAAAAACAGGCAGCGCTCGATGGGAATAGCATTAAAACTTTTATAATCTTCAAGTAGGTAACAAAATAAATATTGCACTGGAGATAAAATCAATGTAGCTACATAAACTGTAAAAATGGTGCGAGTAATACCAAACGGTACCAAAAGCAGTCATAAAAACATGTAGCCAAGTATGATACTGGTATAAAAATGTGTACAATGATACCACTGCTGAATCCAGATGAGGAGAGGTTAACATCAGTCCGTCGGCATGTAGATGTCCTGTGAAGGGAACTATCACAACTCCCAGTGGATGGTTGTAGAATCCCAGGTTGATAGAGGGAAGTGATAGAGGGAAGTGTAACAGCCCTTGCGTGTGGCAGATAGTAAGGTCCCGCCGGCATGCAGATATGAAGGCACAGCAAAGGAGCCCTTCAGATGGACACTGCAAGCCCCGCCAGTGTCCGTGATGTTACTGGATCTCCGACGGAACTCCCTGAAGGCCCAGAAGCCGGCGGAGAGGCGAGTACCAATCAAAAGAATTTTAATCGATCAAAAATATTTTGATCGATCAAAAAAATTAAAGATTAATCGATTAATTAAAAGTTAATTTGCACAGCCCTAATATATATATATATATATATATCTGTAATGTCACAGCAGCTTCACATATGGCATTACAAATTGTTTCTAATAATATAAGCACACACTTTAATAAAGGTGGGATAAAACTTTTTTAAATATGATCATATTTCGATAGATCAGATTATAAGATCACATGGTGTGACATATTGATCGAATAGATTATTGACTATAGGTCGATTATTCCTATCCGAAGAGATCAATAAGAAAATAAATCCATAATTTATCAAGTCAAGTGTGTATAGTCACCATAAGAACTAGTTTGCACAGATTTTATTAGAAAGCATTTGATGAGTGGTTTCCTAGCTTCAGGAATGCTCACCAAATGCTTCCTCATTTCTGTTATTGTAACCAATTATTATTATTATTATTATACATGATTTATCTAGCGCCAACAGTTTACGCAGCACTTTACAATGTAGAGGGGGGACAGCACAATTACAATACAGTTCAATACAGAAGGGACAGGAGGGCCCTGCTGATAGATCTAATGCCGCGTATACACCGATCGTTTTTCGGGTTGTAAAAATTGTCGTGTGAGGGCTTTAACGACGTGAAAAATCCACGCATGCTTAGAAGCAAGTTATGAGATGGGAGCACTCGTTCTGGTAAAACTACAATTTGTAATGGAGTAAGCACATTCATCACGCTGTAACAGACAGAAAAGCGCGAATCGTCTTTTACTAACACAAAATCAGCTAAAGCAGCCCAAAGGGTGTCATCATCCGAATCGTACATGTTGTATGTCACCGCGCTTAGAGCATTTTTTTCCACAATTGTGTGTAGGCAAGGCCGGTTTAATTATCGGGTTGAAAAAAACGTAGTTTTTGTTTTTTCTAGAGCCTGAAAAACTGAATTTTTTACAACCCAAAAAACGGTCGCGGGGGATGATTTGATGGGGGTGGCACGGGTACAGTTCTTAGGTGGATGTGGGATAGGCTTCCCTGAATAAATTAGTTTCCAGGGATCTCCTAAAGGTGGACAGGATAGGGGCTGATTGGACATACCAGGGCAGGGAGTTTTGGAGAATGGGAGAGGCTCTGGAGAAGTCCTGAAGTTGAGCATGTAAGGAGGTAACAAGGGAGCTAGAGAGCAGAAGGTCCTGTGAGTAGCAGAGGGGACGATTTGGGCGATATCTGCAGATGAGGTCAGTGATGTAGCTGTAACCAATAAGATAAAATACATGTATACACACTAGCGTATATGGTCTTTGCTTCTTTGAACCATTCATCGGATGGTTTTGTTCTTAGCAGGGTGTGCAGGGTTCTTGTGGCAATTGGTTGACTTGATTTTTTTTCAGATGTCTAAGGGTCCTTTCACACAGAGCGGACTGTTTTTTGGTCCGCTCCGTGTGTCCGTCGGCTCAGCAGGGGATCCCCGCTGAGCTGTCAGGCGGACAGGGCGGTCCCCGCACACTGTGCAGGGACCGCCCTGTATATCCTCCGCTCTCCCCTATGGGGAATCGGATGGAAACGGACCGTCTGTCCGTTTGCATTCGATCCGTTTGGCCAGACGGAAGAAAAAGAGAACATTCTTCCGTCCGAAAAAACGGATGCGGATCTTGCGGACGTTAGCGGATGCATCATCCGCTAACGGATCCGCTCCCATAGGGGTTCATTACAAGTCCGTAAACTGATGATATGGTTGTTAAAGAAAGAAATGTTCAATGTGCAGTGAAGCTAATTGCTGGATCTGGGTAATTACCGACCAGCAGTATCTATGTCAAGATCAGGATAAAAAAAAGATACACTTTAGGTTGACCATAGACCTTAAAAAATAGCTCCAGCCTTCCCCAAAAAATGTAAAGTATTTGTAGCTACTGACTTTTAATGTAAGGAAACGTACCTGTCCAGGGATCCAGCGATGTCCTCATCTGAGCTGATTCTTCAATAGGCTTCAGGTCCAGGCTCCGACATCTAAAGTAAGGGAGACTGGCAGCGACACCTTTTGGCTTCACAGCCGGTTTCCTACTGCACATGCACAAGCCACGCTTCCCTTTGTGAATGGTCACACAGTCTTCTGGGACCTGTGATCTGGGGGATCACAAACTTTTGCTCAGATCGCCGTGGCTCTTTTTAAAAAAATTCTTGCATGTGCTGATCTGTGCATACATGTTTTTCTGTAGCGTACTGGGGATATGCCTTCATCAACAGATTCTCATGCATTTCGATGCACGGCATCCCCAGAACGAGATACGCAAAAAATCGCTAGACAGACCATTGATTTGCTAGTCAAATATGCTAATGAGGGACTTACGGGGATCCACAAAAGAACGTTGGGGCAGCGCAGGCGACGCAGTGTGCGCAACAGCAAAATGTCCTGTCTAAAATTAGAGCATATAAAAGCTGGTCTAAAAAAAGAAAAAAAGTCTACTTGTTAGATAAAGCAACACTGTTAGTGAGGAGCTCAGCAGTCACACGTGTTGCACAACAATCTGTATGCCAACATGCCAGGGGCATCGTCACACATAGCTATACTACTGACTTTAGATGAACAAAGAAGGATGAGGGCACGGAGGATGGCATGGAGGATGGCACGGGAGAGGATATACCGCACCGGCATAGACCTGTTTGGCATGAGTGATTCTGAGGTGTTTCGCATCTTCAGATTCACCCCTCATGTCATCCTGGAATTAACCACAACCCTGCAGGAGGACATCACCAGCCCAACACATCGCTCACATGCAGTGCAGCCACTGGTCAAGGTCATGGCAACAGTCCTTGCCAGTGGCTCTTTTCAGCGTACAAGTGGAGTGGTGGCTGGGATGTCACAATCCTCCATGAGCAGATGTGTGCACCAGGTTGTCCCTGCAATCCTCAGACGCATGGCCAACCAAATCATCAAACCCACCACTGAGGAGCTGCGACTGAAGGCAATGACATATTTCTACAGAATTGCCAGATTCCCACGCACTGTGGGGGCCATTGATTGCACACATGTGGCACTCCAGCCCCCCCAGGAGACAGAGCACATGTACCGCAATCGGAAGCATTGGCATTCCATCAATGTACAGGTGATAGTCGATGCCCAAGGCCTCATATGGCACGTCCGTGCCAAACACCCAGGATGGAATTCGATCAGAACGTGTATGGGGACACCTGGCTGGTTGGTGAGTGACATGGTAGTCAGGCATGACTATCCCCTCCCATGATGCACACATCACAAGGGCCACATGCATGACTAACATCCTCCTGTCTTTTCCCTTACAGGTGACTCTGCATATCCACTGGGACCCCATCTCATGACTCCTATCCGGAACCCCCAAACCCCAGGAGAGGAAAGATACAATCAAGCACATGCCCAAACACGAGCAGTGGTGGAGCGCACCTTTGGCCTACTAAAGTCACGTTTCCGATGCCTGGATAAGTCTGGGGGTACCCTCTTGTATTCCCCAAACTTTGTGTGCCAGATCATCGGTGCATGTTGCATGCTGCACAACTTCGCAGAAAGAAAGGGCCTGCAGATTGGCCTACGTGATGACCTGACCCCTGAACCAGACAATCCCCCCCCTAACCGAGGCTACCCCGTCTTCTGAGGGTAGAGCAGCCAGGAGACAACTCACATTGGGCATCTTTGCACGTTAAACACACACATTAATCATGGCACAATGAGAATGCATGCATGCACAACACTGTGGTCCCTAGCACACACACCCCACATCCACATCAAATTGGATTGGCACCAGTCCACCATGCAGGACTTGTGAGCAGCAACGCCACGGCTCCAATTATGTCACTGTACATTCATACACCATTCACACGGACCTGGGGATCACTTCTCCCTGGTCCTGGGGAACCCTTCTCCACCAAAATTGAGGGTGACGCCCCATTTCCGGCAGGAATGTCACCCCCACATTCAAACAGCATTCACAACCCAAAAAAACAAAAAAAAAATTACCTGCAAAAACAAAAATGTTCCAGCAAAAATAAAAAAATAAAAGGGAAAAAAAAATTAATGCCCTTTGCGTGAGCCACGCCTGGGGCGCCCCCGGCCACGGCCCCGGCTTCTCAGGGGAGACTCATGGGGAGGGGTAAAACTGGGGAAGGAGGAGCAGCCCCTGATCTCTGCCCACCTGGCGGCCTGCCCTCCAAGGCCACGGCTATTCTGTCCAGGGCAGCACCAAGTGTTGCCGTGTTGGCCTGGGCCCTCACATCCTGCCCAACGCCTGCTGATGTCGTCTGCAGTTCGTTTAGGCAGGTTGTGAAAGCCCGGGAGTGGGAGTCCAGGTTCCCCAGCGTATCCTTGATGGAGGACAGGCTCTCCTCCATCCGCACCAATGTCTGGCTGACCTGTCCCAGATGGCGGGTCTGGAGGAACTGGTCCCTTCTCAGAGTGGCGGGCAGGAGATCGGCCAACCCCCTGGTGTTCTGGGATGAAATCCTGCCTCCAGCTGATGCTTGTGGCCGGGGAGAAGGGGAGGCCCTTGTGAGGGGAGCCATGTTGGGGGAGGAGGGGGGGCTCCCCCTTAGGGAGGGCTGCCTGCTGCCAGCCAGAGGGGAAGAGTCCTCAAAAACCAAACGTCCAGTGCCTGACATGGACTCCTCCTCCTCATGATTCTCCTCCTCCTCATGATTCTCCTCCTCCTCTTGAACCTCCTCCGCGGACTCCGGCCTTGTTGGGGGGGCCTCATTAGGCTGCTGTCCTGGGGTTGGTGCGGTCAGGCCAGATGGCCCTGCACCCTCCTGCACATCTGTGGATGACACAAAACATTCACAGGTTGGAGGATCCACACACTTGCCACATATTCCCTTTCACCCCCTCCCCCACACATGCTACACACCTGATATTAAAAAAAAAACTTACCTGGCACCACGGGCTCCGGACTTGAGTCAAAGCCAGGCAGGCCCTCAACTTCATGCCGATGAAAGGTCAGGGCCACCGCACGCTCCTCCGCTGTCAGCCTAATACGGCATGGTGGGCCCCCTCCTGTGCCCCTGGCATGGGCATGCATTCTGGCCAGCTTCTGTTTGACCAGACGCCGGAGGTCATTGATTTTTTTGTCAATCCCAGACCGGGTCCGTGTCTCCCCCTGCCCCGCTGAATTGACCTGCTCAGTGATCCTATCCAAAATCTCCCTCCTCCTGGCCGGGGTGGTGTTGGCACTGTCCGGGCCGTGGAGGAAACGCCCATACTCGCTAATGGCCCGGGCAAGAATTTGTTTTTCCCCAACTGTAAAATTGAGCTTTCGTTTTCTCTCTGTCATACTTCCAAAAAAACTCACTCCCAGTCAACAAAATTCACTCACAAAAACAAGCACAACCAATCAAGCAAAAACACACACAAAGAGAAAACTACTCAGCAAGAAACAGTCACAAAAAAACAAAACAAAAAAACAGCAGGAAAACAAACGAACAGAAATATATCAATCAAACAAACAGTCTCTCAAACACTTATCAGTGGTGGAAAACCACTTTCAAAGATCTACTAACAAACACTTGATCACACAGAACACTAATCTGACAACTACAAAACACACCGCAACGAACAACAGGACAAAAGCACTTGGTTAAATGGTAAGGGACAAAGGGATGTACTTTTGCAATGCAAGTGCGTTTGTGTGTGTCTATTTATGCTGTTTGCGTAGTTCACAACGTTGCCCTAGTCCACTTCCAATTTCACTGATTGCGCCGCTCCCGAGTTGTGAGCATGCGCACAGCGGAGCTGACATGGTCTGCTTCAAGCGCGCATGCGCGAGCCGGCCGGCCGGCCCTTCATTTGCATGGGGTCACGGCTCATTTCAATGTAACACGCCCACGTCCTTCCCAATTTGTATTACTCCTCCTTACGCCTCTGAAAAAACGTTACGCATGCGCAATTTCCTGCACAAAAGCTACGAGAATAGGGTGATTACGCGGCAAAATTGCGCAAGTCTAACGTAAAGGCGGTGCGCTATGCCGGTCCAATAATGCGCAGATGTACCTGAATCTGGCCCATTATATTTTATTTATTACTAGTAGGGTTTTATATTGCCAATCTAGATGAACTGTGATTTTGCTGTTAACAGTTACAGAAGTTGTTTTAAATATAAAATGCCTTCTCACTGTATACCTGTATTTTAAGTGCATCATTTACAATGGAGCTACAACATCCATTCACACCAGAATGTTTATGTAAAAGTCAGCGTGGAAGCTTACATAACTATTGATGGTGTTAAGCATTTCCTGTTTTCTGCTAATACCCCCTAAGGCTTAAACAGTATATTCATCATGTAAATAATCTAGGGTCCAATTTGTTATAGTAGGATTATCCACAATGTTTTCCAGTCAGACTGCTATTGCAATCCAGTACAAATTGATACAGACCTAAAAACTTAAAATACCCCATTGTATTTATTTATTATTACAATTCACATATCCAATCTTATAGAGAGGCTCTCCTATTTTTCTAAGAAGAGAACTTTCTATTTTATATACTATAAAATATACAGTATAAAGTGCCTTAAAAAAGTATTCATACTCTGAAATTTTCCAAATTTTGTCACGTTACAACCAAAAACGTAAATGTATTTTATTGGGATTTTATAAGATAGACCAACACAAAGTGGCACACAATTTTGAAGTGGAAGGAAAATAATAAATGGTTTTCAATTTTTTAACAATTACGTGAAAAGTGTGGTGTGCATTTGTATTCAGCCCCTTTACTCTGATACCCCTAACTAAAATCTAGTGGAACCAATTGCCATCAGAAGTCACCTAATTAGTAAATAGTGTCCACCTGTTTGTAATTTAATCTCAGTATAAATACAGCTGTTCTGTAAAGCCCTCATAGGTTTGTTAGAGAACCTTAGGGAACAAACAGAATCATGAAGGCCAAGAAACACACCAGACTGGTCAGGGATACAGTGTTGCAGAAGGTAAAAGCAGGGCTAGGTTATAAAAAAATATCTCAAGCTTTGAACATCTCATGAAGCACTGTTCAATACATGTTATGAAAATGGGCATAACTGCAAACCTACCAAGACATGGCTGTCCACCTAAACTGACAGGCCAGGCAAGGAGAGCATTCATCAGAGAAGAAGCCAAGAGGCCCATGGTAACTCTGAAGAGATCCACAGCTCTGGTGGGTAAATCTGTCCACAGGACAACTATTAGTCGTGCACTCCACAAATCTGGCCTTAATGGAAGTGTGGCAGGAAGAAAGCCATTGCTGAAAGAAATTAATAAGAAGTACCATTTGCAGCTTGCAAGAGGCCATGTGGGGGAGACAGCAAACATGTGAAAGAATGTGCTCTGGTCAGATGAGACCAAAATGTAACCTTTTTGCCTAAAAGCAAAACGCTATGTGTGGCAGAAAACTAACACTGCACATCACTCTGAACACACCATTGCCACCGTGAAACATGGTGGTGACAGCATTATGTTTGTGGGGATGCTTTTCTTCTGCTTTTGGTCTGAGTTGATGGGAAGATGGATGGAGTCAAATACAGGGCAATCTTAGAAGAAAACCTGCTAGAGTCTACAAAAGACTTGAGACTGGGGTAGACATTTCCCTTCCAGCAGGACAACGACCCTAAACATACAGCCAGAGCTACAATGGAATGGTTTAGATCAAGGCATAGTCATGTGCTAGAATGGCCCAGTCAAAGTCCAGACCTAAATCCAATTGAGAATCTGTGGCAAGACTTGAAAAAAATGCTGTTCATAGAGGCTTGCCATCCAGTCTGACTGAACTTGAGCTATTTTGCAAAGAAGAACGGGCAAAAATGTCACTCTCTGGATGTGCAAAGCTGGTAGAGAATCTGCAAATGATTTGCAGCTGTAATTGCAGGAAAAGGTGGTTCTACAAAGTATTGACACTTTTCAGATATTTACGGTATTTGTAAAGCAATGTGGAAAACCATTTATCATTTTCCTTCCACTTCACAATTATGTACCACTTTGTGTTGGTCTATCACATAAAATCCCAATAAAATACATTTAAGTTTTTGATTGTAACATAGTTACATAGTTAGTCAGGTTGAAAAAAGACACAAGTCCATTTAGTTCAACCACAAAAAAAACAAAATATCGTACAATCCCATATATCCAATTCTATAACCACAGTTGATCAAGAGGAAGGCAAAAAACCCCAGCAGAGCATGATCCAATTTTCTACAGCAGGGGAAAAAAATCCTTCCTTATCCCCCGAGAGGCAATCAGATTTTCCCAGGATCAACTTTACCTATAAATGTTAGTACCCAGTTACAGTGCGGAAAATAAGTATTTGAACACCCTGCTATTTTGCAAGTTCTCCCACTTGGAAATCATGGAGGGGTCTGAAATAATCATCGTAGGTGCATGTCCACTGTGAGAGACATAATCAAAAAAAAAAATTCCAGAAATCACAATGTATGATTTTTTAAACTATTTATTTGTATGATACAGCTGCAAAGAAGTATTTGAACACCTGAGAAAATCATTGTTAATATTTGGTACAGTAGCCTTTGTTTGCAATTACAGAGGTCAAACGTTTCTTGTAGTTTTTCACCAGGTTTGCACACACTTAAGGAGGGATTTTGGCCCACTCCTCCACACAGATCTTCTCTAGATCAGTCAGGTTTCTGGGCTGTCGTTGAGAAACACAGAGTTTGAGCTCCCTCCAAAGATTCTCTATTGGGTTTAGGTCTGGAGACTGGCTAGGCCACGCCAGAACCTTGATATGCTTCTTACAGAGCCACTCCTTGGTTATCCTGGCTGTGTGCTTCGGGTCATTGTCATGTTGGAAGACCCAGCCTCGACCCATCTTCAAAGCTCTAACTGAGGGAAGGAGGTTGTTGCCCAAAATCTCGCAATACATGGCCCCGGTCATCCTCTCCTTAATACAGTGCAGTCGCCCTGTCCCATGTGCAGAAAAACCCCCCCAAAGCATGATGCTACCACCCCCATGCTTCACAGTAGGGATGGTGTTCTTGGGATGGTACTCATCATTCTTCTTCCTCCACACACGGTTAGTAGAATTATGACCAAAAAGTTCTATTTTGGTCTCATCTGACCACATGACTTTCTCCCATGACTCCTCTGGATCATCCAAATGGTCATTGGCAAACTTAAGACGGGCCTTGACATGTGCTGGTTTAAGCAGGGGAACCTTCCGTGCCATGCATGATTTCAAACCATGACGTCTTAGTGTATTACCAACAGTAACCTTGGAAACGGTGGTCCCAGCTCTTTTCAGGTCATTGACCAGCTCCTCCCGTGTAGTCCTGGGCTGATTTCTCACCTTTCTTAGGATCATTGAGACCCCACGAGGTGAGATTTTGCATGGAGCCCCAGTCCGAGGGAGATTGAGGCCGCGTACACACGAGGGGATATGTCCGCTGAAAACGGTCCGATGGACCGTTTCAGCAGACATCTCCGCTCGTGTGTATGGGCTAGCGGACAGATTTCTCCACCCGACAGATTTCAAAGCATGCTTTGAAATCCATCCGGTGGAATCTGTCCGCCCGACATGTCTGCTGGTTAGTACACTTACCAGCAGACATGTCGTCCCCCACCGCCGCCGCGCCGCCGCCGAATGGATTCGACGCATGAGCGGAAGTGTTTTACTTCCTGGTGCGGTGACGTGGCGGTGACGCGGCGGCGTCAACGTCACCGCCGCGTCACCGCGCCGTCCGGCGGCGGGGAATTTGATCCGATGATGTGTACACGCCATCGGATCAAACTCCCGATCGGACATATCCGATGGAAATGGTCCGCGGACCGTTTTCATCGGATATGTTCGATCGTGTGTATGGGGCCTGACAGTCATGTTTAGCTTCTTCCATTTTCTAATGATTGCTCCAACAGTGGACCTTTTTTCACCAAGCTGCTTGGCAATTTCCCCGTAGCCCTTTCCAGCCTTGTGGAGGTGTACAATTTTGTCTCTAGTGTCTTTGGACAGCTCTTTGGTCTTGGCCATGTTAGTAGTTGGATTCTTACTGATTGTATGGGGTGGACAGGTGTCTTTATGCAGCTAATGACCTCAAACAGGTGCATCTAATTTAGGATAATAAATGGAGTGGAGGTGGACATTTTAAAGGCAGACTAACAGGTCTTTGAGGGTCAGAATTCTAGCTGATAGACAGGTGTTCAAATACTTCTTTGCAGCTGTATCATACAAATAAATAGTTAAAAATTCATAAATTGTGATTTCTGGATTTTTTTTTTTTTATTATGTCTCTCACAGTGGACATGCACCTACGATGACAATTTCAGACCCCTCCATGATTTCCAAGTGGGAGAACTTGCAAAATAGCAGGGTGTTCAAATACTTATTTTCCGCACTGTATATTATGTACATTTAACTTAAAGCAATCTACTGAGCTGGCCAGAACCACCTCTGGAGGGAGTCTATTCCACATTTTCACAGCTCTTACTGTGCAGAAACCTTTTCTTTATTTGGAGATGAAATCGCTTTTCTTCTAGACGTAAAGATCGCCCCCTTGTCCTCTGTGATGACCTTAAAGTGAATAACTCAACACCAAGTTTACTATATGGACTACTTATGTATTTGTACATTTTGATCATATTCCCTCTTAATCTCTTCTCAAGAGTGAATAAATTCAGTTCCTCTAATCTTTCCTCATAGCTGAGTTCCTTCATGCCTCTTATTAGTTTGGTTGCCCTTCTCAGCACTTTCTCCAGTTCCCTGATATCCTTTTTAAGAACTGGTGCCCAAAACTGAACTGCATATTCCAGATGAGGTCTTACTAATGATTTTTACAGGGGCACAACTATCTCTCTCTCTCTGTAATCCATACCACTCTTAATACAAGAAAGGGCTTTGCTTGCTTTGGAAACCACAGCTTGGCATGACATGACAAACATGATAAAATGTGGAAATTTTTAAGGGGTGTGAATATTTTTTCAAGGCACTGTATAGTGCTGTGCATACGTTTGAGGCAGGTGTCTCTAAGCATTTATATTTTGATTTTAATCAATTAACAAAATAGAAAGTAAATGAACAGAAGATAAATCCAAATAAAATCAAAATTAGGTGTGACCACCCTTTACCTTCAAACCAGCTTCAATTCTTCTTTAGGAGTACATGCAGCTGTAATAATCATCATTCACAGCATTCCTTGAACGTAACTGTATTGGAAAACAGTTCAATCAATAAATTTAGTTCCATTTGAACTACTTAAGGACCGCCCACCGCATATATTCTGTGGCAGGGCGGCCCTATTGCACAAAATGTTGTACCCGTATGAGACACTGCTGTACAAAGGGGGGGCTGATGCGTGGGTCCGGTGTTTGCAATGTCTGCCAGCCTCTCGCAATTGCTCCTCAGAGAAGCAAAACCGGCTCTGCCAATGTAAACAAATTAGATCCCCGTTCTGACAGAAGCATACAGGGAGAGCATCTGTTCCTAGTGATCATGAACAGTGATCTCTCTATACTCCCAGTCAGTCCACTCCCCCCACAGTTAGAAACACCTCCCATGCCACATCCATTCCTTATCAGTGCCACATCCATTCCTCATTCGTGTCACAGCAATGCCTCAATGCCAATGCCTCATCCTTGCCACATCAATCCTCATCTGTGCCCCATCCATGCCTCATTCAGCCTCATCCATGCCTCAACCGCCTAAATGTTGGTCCTCTGTATGTGGCCAGGCTGTGCAAAAGTCTCACACATGTGGTATTGCCATACTCAGGAGAAGTAGCAGAATGTATTTTGGGGTGTAATATGTGGTATGCACATGCTGTGTGCTAGAAATATCTTATAAATGGACAACTTTGTGTACAAAAAAATGTGTTTTCATTTTCTTTCCACATTTTCCAAGAACTTGTGGAAAAAAATGACATGTTCCAAAGACTCATAATGCCTCATAGAATATATGTTGGGGTGTTTTCTTTCCAAAATGGGGTCATTTTGTGGACGTTTTCATTGTGCTGGTTTTCCAGGGCATTCAAAAGTGTGATAGGTTGCCAGGAAATGATATGTGTAATTTATGCTCCTAGAATGCCACTTGCAACATGGGCCTCTGTATGTGGCCAGGCTGTGTAAATGTCTCACACATGTGGTATCTCCACACTAGGGAGGAGTAGCAGAATGTGTTTTGGGGTGTGGTTTTCAAGTATGCCTATACAGTGTGAGAAATTGCTCTGTAATATGACAATTTTGTGAAAAAAAATCTTTATTTTAAAAAGTGGGAAAAAATTACAACTTCCAAAACTTACCATGCATCTTACTAAATACCTTGGAATGTCTACTTTCCAAAAACGGGTAATTTAGTGGTATTTGTACTTTTCTGGCTTGTTAGTGTCTCAAGAAATGAGGCCGTCGGTACATCAGGTGTGATCAATTTTCAATGATTGCCACCATAGCTTGTGGCTGGGTTCACACTTGTTCCGACAACGCTCCTACATTGGGAGCTCATGTAGCATGACGTGTGAAAATCAATGTTTCCCTATGAGAGCTGTCTTAACTGGTCCTACACAAGTCGGTCCGACTTTGAGGCTGGGTTCACACTTGTCCTGCAAACGCTCCGACATTGGGAGCTCATGTCGCATGACGTGTGAAAATCAATGTTTCCCTATGAGAGCTGTCTTAACTGATCCGACACAAGTCTGTCCGACTTTGAAAACACTCCCTGTACTACTTTGCTCCGACATTCATCCTACTTCAGCCCATTGAATATCATTATCAAGTCGGACCAAAGTAGGAGCCTTGTCCTTATCAGACATCCGACATGTGATTACAGCAGCAGTAAAAGGAATTTATCTCACCCTGGGATTGTTTTGATTGGTCAAAGAACAAGTCAGACTATCACAAAGTCGGTTCAAAGTAGTATCCTGTTCATGAAAGTCGGATGGATGTAGGATCAATGTAGGATCAATGTAGGACAAATGTCGCAGAGCAAAGTAGGATGAAAGTTGTACTGCTGTCGTGTAGTATAGTGTGAACCCGGCCTTAAACTACTCCCTGTACTACTTTTGTCCTACATTGATCCTACTTCAGCCCATTGAATATCATTGAAGTAGGACCAAAGTAGGAGCCTTGTCCTAACCATCCGACTTTTGCCATCTGACATGTGATTACAGCACCAGTAAAAGGAATTTATCTCACTCTGGGACTGTTTTGATTGGTCAAAGAACAAGTCAGTCTATCACAAAGTAGGACCAAAGTAGTATCCTGTTCATGAAAGTAGGATGGATGTAGGACCAATGTAGGATCAATGTAGGATCAATGTAGGACAAATGTCGCAGAGCAAAGTAGGATGAAAGTCGTGTAGTGTAGTGTGAAACCAGCCGTAGACTCTATAACTTTCACAAAGTTCAAATAATATACACTGATTTGGGTTATTTTTACCAAAGATATGTAGCAGTATTAAATTTGGCCCACATTTATGAAGAAAAATTACTGATTTGCAAAATGTTATAGCCAAACTTTTTTTCATTTATAGTGCAAACAAAATAAAAAACCCAGCGGTGATAATAACATACCACCAGAATAAAGCACTGTGTGAAAAGGGGTAAAAATGTCATATGGGTACTGTGTTGCATGACTGAGTAATTGTCATTCAAAATGTGAGAGTGCTGAAAGCTGAAAATTAGCCTGGTTAAGAAGGGAGAATAAGTGCCTGGTGGGAAAGTGGTTAAAGTGGTTGTAAATCCTCAAGGATTTACACCCTAATGCATTTTATGCATTAAGAAGGTGAAAACCTTCTGTGCTGCAGCTCCTACCCAGACCCCCCTTTTTTTACTCAACTGAGCCCAATCCAGCGATGTGCATGAGCGCAGCAGCTCCAGCTGCTGTCTCTCTACTCCATTGGCACCCACTGTTGTCAGTTAAATACAGCGATGTGGGGGCCAGGGCCGAGTCTCACTTGTCTGTGTCAATTGACACAGCAGCAGGACTCAGCAAACAAGCCTGCACGGGTGCCTCCAGGGAAAGCAACTTTCCTTGGGTGCACCCTATGAAGAGGAGGGGTCTGGAGCGCTGGCGGGGCACCCCAGAAGAAGAGGGACAGAACTGCTCTGTGAAAAACGATTGCTCAGAGCAGGTAAGTATAGACATGTTTGTAATTTTATTTTATGTTTTAAACTTTAGGCCGTATGTCCGCTTTTTCATCCATCCGTGGAAAAAGGGACATACATTGGTCCCTATGAGATTCCGGGTGTCAGCAGATGAACATCTGCTGACACCCAATCTCGCCCGCTTCTGCATTCCTCTGATTCTGCAGACGGAGGAAAACCCTATTTTTCCTTCCATCTGCGGATCGGATTGGGTGAAGAAGGACAGACAGTCCGTGTTCATCCGATCCCCCCATAGGGAAGAGCGGAGAGAAGACAGGGCAGTCTTTGAACAGTGTGCAGGGACCGCCCTGTCATCCGCCGGCTCAACGGGGATCAACAGAACAATCCCCACTGAGCAAACGGAGGTTCACGGGGCGGATCATTACAGATCTGCCCCGTGTGAA
The DNA here is from genome assembly GCA_029574335.1 of Rana kukunoris. Classification (NCBI taxonomy): domain Eukaryota; kingdom Metazoa; phylum Chordata; class Amphibia; order Anura; family Ranidae; genus Rana; species Rana kukunoris. The sequence continues at coordinate 210,815,220 of CM056051.1, forward strand.
AGGGCCCTTAAGAGCAAGCCTATTGCTGAGGAGACTATGGAACTAATGTTTGGAGTCCCTGTGACAAAACCGATTTTTTTTTTTTAAACGAGATGGTGACATAAAAAAAGGGTTAGGTAAGGGAGCAGAAAAAAAGATAAGCAGGATATAAGGAAGAAAGGAAAAAGAGAATGAGAGTGGGCAAGAGAGGGTGAAGAGGATTTAAGAAGGTTTGTGGGGCCCAATTGGGCATGCAGAGCCATAGATAGTTAAAAAGGTCATAGCAAGAGTAAAGAGTGATCCAGATACATGTGACATATATAGTCCAGCCTAGGTGACCAAGTTCTAGGAATAACATTTTGCTTGTATTGTCTGTATCCAACAGTATCACTGTTTTGGATATAAGTTAAAGCGGAGGTCCGCCGGTACAAAAAAAATATTACAAGTCAGCAGCTACAAACACTGTAGCTGCTGACTTTTAATAAGCACACTTACCTGTCCATATTGCCCGCAATGTCGGCCAATCAAGGCAGATCCTTTACTCGGACCGGGTCCCGGCGCCACCACCCTCACTAAGGGAAACGTCACTGCCCGTTTCCTACTGCGCATGCGCAAGTCGCGTGGCTATTTGTGAATGGGAACACCGTCCTGTGTGTCCCCGAAGGCAGCGCTCCTCCATTTCCTAGGGGGCAACGGTGAGGAGGAGAACACAGAACCTTACCACGGAAGAAGAAGAAGAGACAGATTAGAACGATCTGCCTAGTAACAGCAATTTCTGGTAGGTATACATATTTTATTTTTTTGCCTTTATAGCTATTTTTTTTTTTTAGCATGGCTCTCCACTTTAACGCTAGTTATGTTCATTTGGCACATAATGAACAATTCATAATACCATTTCTACATGTGAATAACACAACTGGTAGCTATAAAGAAATGCTGAATATATACTTTTTAGTTATCATTAAATAAATATTTGATGCATGTAATTAGCTTCCTTCAATACTTTGTGCTGTACATTGTGCAATGCTGCAAAATCTATGCAGCTGTAGAAAAGGTATTCTATTTTATTATTTTCTGCTATAAGTAGACCCAGTTCCCAAGGAATCCAGAGTTCTATATATAGATTTCACAGAACTGTGGTTTTCTGGGGAAGCCTGTAATAGCTTGGGATGACTCAGATGTCACCGCTCTTCTCGAGAGCCATCTTAATAGAATTTCATACATGCATCAGCCTGTCATAAGTGCCTCTTGCTTTATCTTCTATAAAGTCAGCATACAAAAAAAAAAACACTTGAAACCTGAATAGAAATTGTAATGATTTGAGTTTAGCAATATTCAGGAAAAGAACTAAAACCTTGTATAAACCCAGATGTTTGAGGCCCCTGTTAATGCTTTTATAAGTCTGTCATTCAACCACAATAATACAAATATTATATGAAGTGAAATAGGGGTAGGAGTGAGAGGTCACATCTGTGGCCAGGTATAGTGCACCCCTCCTGACCAGAAAGCACAGCCAGAAGGGGTGCACTACTTTCTCTGTTACGGTAAAGGACAACCAAAGAAAGATGCAATATGTTACATCTTACGAGCCTAAGGCCTCGTACACACGAGCAGACAGATTTGTTCAAATCTGTCCGTCTGACAGATTTGAACAAATCTGTCTGCTGGGATTTTGGTTTGTACAAACGAGCAAACCAAAATCCCCGCCAGCAGACGGCACGCTGACGTGGCGGTGACGTGGCGGTGACGTTGACGCCGCCACGTCACCGCACCAGGAAGTAAAACACTTCCGCGCATGCGCCGAATCCATTCGGGGGCGGTGCGGCGGCGGTGCGGGACGACATGTCTGCTGGTAAGTGTACTTACCAGCAGACATGTCGTGACGGACGGATTCCCACCCGATAGATTTCAAAGCATGCTTTGAAATCTGTCAGGTGGCCAAATCCGTCGGCTCGGCCGTACACACGATCGAATCTGTCTGCTGAAACGGTCCAGCAGACCGTTTCCAGCGGACAGATTTGATCGTGTGTACGAGGCCTTAGATATAATGGTTGCATTTTTTTCAAACAAATAACTTTTATCGCAAATACAAAAAATACGTATTGCTCTTGCCAGAAACGCAGTGTCCATGTCACTTCCTGTATCCCACTATTTCTATTTGTCAAGTATACACAACAGTACCAAGAGAAAGGAGAATCTTTGAACCCCTGAAATGCGGTATCCTTTTATAAAATGAGAATCTGAATATAATACAATATATACTTTAAATGTTCTGCTTTTAGGGCTTCTCTCCTTGCACACCCAGCCCCTACTCTAGCAAAGAACTGATCTTTGGTCACCACTTCTGGGACAGCAACCTATGGATAATCATTCTCTATATACAGTTAAGACTTGGTTGGAGAATCCCTACTGCTCCAAGGGCATAGAGGCAAGTGGGGCCTATCACCTGGGCTGACCGACGGCTCCAGTAAGCTCGAAAACCACTGGGAAGTGGCTGGAGGGGGAACCTATCTCACCGCCTATTAAATATGATCTGGCGGCAAATCCGCCGCTGGGACCACTTTTATCTGAAAGCCGGCCACCTGACTGAAAAAAGGATCATTATCTAAATGAGATGGAGGAGTGTCCGCCCCAGACATTTATAGATACCTATCAGGTGGCTTTACTAAGCTGTCTGATTGATTGGAGCAGACATACAGGAGAGAAAATATGGCAGGGAATAGAGCAAGCTCAATGTGGTAGTATGCTTCAGCGAGCGGCATGGTGCTACAGGGAGCTGCCAATAGATATTAAGAGACATCCGCTGATAGGCCCTACCCTCCGGAAGGGCTATGGATAATTTGTGAAAGGGAAACTATCAACAGTAGATTGACCACTCTTTCCCATTCTGGGGAATCCACAGTTTGAACCAGGATCATTGAAGGGACCGTTTAGTAGATAAATAGAACAGGAGCTGTTCCAAGCTTCTCATTTTTAGAGGGGGGGGGGGGGGGAGTATGGCCTACGATTTAGGAGATGACAACAGTATGTACACCCTATCAATTGTGTGCAAGTGGTTTCTCGCGCCAAATCTTGTTGTGTAGTGCTAAATAATAAAGCTGCTACCCTAAAATAATCAATGATAACTGAATTTGGGATACGGGGGTGGGTGCGCTAATAAATAAACATGATAAAAAGAACAATAAAAGTACATAGGAGTGAATACAAATTATTGTGATGCTAGATGATCTAGCGTGAAAGTCCATATGAGCCGTTCATGTCAGTAGTGGAATATCGACATAGTAGGCACACACGCTGTGTAAAAGTACAAATTGAATATACAAATTAATACAAGTGTGGAAAAAATCCTGTGAGTCCGTAAAAAGATCTTAGGTGAATCAGATCAAATGTGATGTTCATGTGATGTGTAGTCCACCTTCACCAATACATATGTTCAACACCCAAGGTGAATGAGTGAAATGGTTCCTTACCAGATGGAAATGACCCTTAATTTGTTACCAAAAGAAGGAGTCATAAACAGCTTGTGCAGTAATGCCTGCATATGCAAACGCGTCCTGGTGCTGGATGTACTTGTAATCAAATGGGTTCCAATGGCCACATGCAATAATAAAATGATGCCAACATTGTGTAACCAGTTTAATTAAAAGTAAAAGAAAGTATAAAATCGCCGATTGGCTGCTTACATTTGGTTGTGCCCCAAACCCGGCACTGAGGCTAAGTCGCGTGGGTGATAAAAGTATCTGGTCCCGGGCGCTAGACAGATGTCTCTGGCGTGCGTTCCATTCCACCCTATTAATTGGACGTCTGTAGGGGAAGTGCAATTGAGACACTTTATGGACACCTTGAATTTCCCGAGTAGATATGAGCGTAGGTTAACAAAGTTTGAGGGATATTGTAACGGGAGTGGGGTGCTCCAAAATACCCTCTCTAAAATTAGTGAATTGCTGAATGCACCAGCGGGGGATTTTCATTTACCTTTCTTTAATAAATGGGAGTAGAAGCTGGGTAGGGCCTTTACAGAGGAGTAAAAGAATAAGATACTACGAAATGTATTTGAATCCTCAGTATGTGTAAATGGTTCAAGAGATTAATTTTAAGATTCTATCACAGCGGTATCGTACCCCGGGCCGTCCTAAATAGGTGTTACCCAGAGATGCCAGATAGATGTTGGCGGTGTGGGAGAAAAGGAGGAACATTAATACACAACTTCTGGGCTTATCCTAAAATACAGAGTTTATGGGAAAGGGTTCGGGAAATAGTGCAAAGGTTCAGTGAGGAGGAGATACCGGGAGAATGGACTTTTTATCTGTTACAGTAGTCGGATATACCAGTCAGACAGGATCGGAAGTCAGTAGTTTGTCATTTTTTGAATGCAGCAAGAGCCTGTATTCCTGTGATGTGGAAGCAGACACAGCCCCCGTTGGTAGGGATGTGGCTTAAATGTGTGGAAGAGTTGAACAGAATGGCAGAAGCAGGGGGTCTATTTGGAGACATGGGTGGAATGGAACCGTTTTAAATACTCCGAGGAGTGGAAAACCTTAATTGATGCAAACTGACTGAGGCAGGTGGAGTTGGTGCTAGGGGTGCGGAGGGAGAGGGCTGTTTGAGGGGGGGTTCTCTTTTTTATTTTTTTTTGGGGGTGGGGGGGGGGGGGTTAAAAAGCAGAGGAAGATGGAACCTCGAGGACAGGAGTTTACCTTGAGGTGAGGGGGTCTATATGCCCAATTGTGGGTATTAAGTGAAATTCTAAAGATTAAGAGGAGGAGCAACATGACTAGCGTTGGGATATTGATGGTTAATAATATAAAGAGTCATGAGTCTATAGAGGGAAGGAGAGGTTACAGGTTGGGAGAAGTACATAAACTGAATTTTTGAAGTAGATATTGGTACATATCTGTAATGTATGTCTCCCTTCCCTTTCTTTTCTGTGTTATTTGCCTGTTTTGAATCAAATGTGTACTTCTCTTGTGTCCATTACCTGTTTGCTTTAAAATTAAATAAAAGAAGATTGAAAGAAAAAAAGATACTGGGGTTATGGCAGCTAGCTGTTATAACCCTGATATTTAACGTCAAAGTAATAACGTATATTTACAGTTAGGCAGTCTACAAGTGCTTAAGATATCCAGAGCCCAACATCTTTTTTATCGCCTTTCCCTGGCCTTGGTCAGAAGCAGACAGAACGGAAAAGAACCAGAGATGTGTGGAGGTAAAAACTGAGGAGCACAACATCTAGAAGAGAAATATTGAATGCTGATTTGTGATAAAATTGTTGCCTTGGCATCTGAAGCCTAGTCTATTTATTATAAAGCCATTTACTCTTATCCCTGGATTAGAGATTATTACAGACAATTAGAGGCTTCCTAAAATCTCCTTTACCCACGACTAGCCTTATTTGCTCCTGTTATCCAATTTGGCAATCTTCCCACTGTAGGCTTGTGTACAATTGAGATTTTTTTGAGTGAAGATTACCTCATATAAATTATTCTTTTTTTTCGTTTGCTTTTTTTGGGGAATGCACTACAAGGGTAGCAGCTAGTGTGGGCAAACTAGATTATGAGCATCATCCCCAAAATACAAGATGTTTTGTGAATAGACGAGGAGAGATTAGGATGCAGAGCGATAACCTCACTATTATTTATTATATGATAGCCAGAACTGTTAAAGTTCTAAAAAAATTGGCACATTAGTGTCTGGGATGAATGAAGCTAATAGTTTAACGAAACGCAGCACCATTTATACATGGGATACCAATCATTACAGGTAATTTATTTTTACTTAGTAAATGTAAAAAAAAAGTTTCTTCCTGGAGTTTAGCGTTAACGAATGTAAAGTATTTCTGTTAAGTGGAAAATTCTCCTACATGCACCTAGAGTTGCCTAGACATACCCATCTCGATCCAGAGTCTCAGCTGTCTGGGACACCCCCGTCCTCATTGACTGGGACAGCAGAGGGGCACCATTGGCTCCTGCTGCTGTCAATCAAAGTCAATGAGCCAATTCGGAGGGAGAGGGGGTCGGGCTAAGCCTCCGTGTCTGAATGGGCATACAGAACAGCGGCTCAGCTCGAGTGCCCCCCTAGCAAGCTGCCCAAGTTTGCCCATGTATGTAGGCCTTATCATTAATGGCATACCTTAAATGGTACTGTTGTGGGAAACTGTTTGATCAAAGGTTTTAGTCTTACTTTAACCTTTCCAACTTTAAAATTAATATATCCAAGGATTAAACCTACAGTATATACCAATCAGTGTGTACAAAGTCACTTTTCTGAAAAACCTGCTTACCCCTTATTCAGAAATAATGCTTTAAGGGAAGTTTTCAAAGATGTGCCCACAGAGCTTTGAATAGAGGTGAGAGGGATTGGAATCTTGGGGGATACACCCTCTCTATTTGTCCTCTTAACTGTTATCAACGAGAGTGAAAGTGGAAAAAATTCCCAAATTTTGGGTTGTCCCTAGAACAGGAATACAGGGGGAATCTTCCATTGAGGACACTAGTTCCTTCACTTTGGAAGGATTTTCTCTCACTTTGCGTTTTGGCTATGGGACAGAAAGTGGCGGGAAATCTCCCCAATAGGACACAGATGGCAGAAAAAAAACTGACAGGGGTTATAACCATGGAACCTTTAGTTCTACTTTAAGATCACGTATGATCTGGGAAGGAACAACAGTGCACACACTTCCTCTGCATGTTTGAAGCTGTGGCATAGCTTTTTGCATCAAAAAAGTCACCACTAGAGAAACACGGCTTAGTGGGAGGGGAAAGAGCGTAGCCTGGAATCAGACTCAAGCACTTTTGTAAAATGTCAGAAAAAAAATCCTTTATGTTAAAGAGGTCATAAACAATTACATATATATACCTCAATGAAGTGACTAGCCTCACTCCATTGCATTATGTATCTACAGCCCTCTCAACTGTACAGCCTTCTAAAGCATACAGATCAAAAGCTTTTTCTCAGATCCAGAAGGCATGGGGCTGGGCTCTGACATTGCACAATACACTGCATTAAGTGCATAGCTTAGTGTAATCTGAAATCTGAGTTGAAGGGAATGGACACACCCACCTCTAGACAGACCTCATAGTGAAATATTGACTGTTGGGGCTATAAATCACCTGCTGTGTGTTGGAGTGGGGTAGGGCCATTACCTGAGATTGTCTGTTGTAAACTCATGCAGAGAGAAGCGGCTAATTCAGATAGCAGAGGAAGGAGACAATAAAGAGAAATGACACACAGTGCTTTGGATTGAGGCACGTACACACTATAGAAGCATATGCTTCAATTCATTTTTCATATCTGAGGTTTACAACTACTTTAAGAGGCCTGTCACTGTCACTGCTGTAGTGGAGGTATACAGCAGTGTTGACATAAATGGAATATTGTAAGGCATTTATCTGCTGTGTCTGTATTGGCAGCAGTCCTGTGTATTGGAAAGTATGATTTAGAAGACCTATCACTATTGCATTTCATATTACAAGCAGTTTGTCTTGCTTTCAAATTATGCAAATTTGGAGAGGGGAGGGCAGGGAGGGAGAAAAATAGGGTTTGATGTATTAAAGAAATAGAGGCTGTTTCACCTAACAAAGTGAATGTTCATTTTTAAGGTCAATGTCAGTGGATAAGGTGAAACTGTGTTAACTTTGAAGACCTAATCTCGTACTAGCAAAAATCCTTTTTTTTTTTTTTTTCCATCAGGTATGGTTTGATATTCAGTCTGAACACAGATTCACCTTATTTACTAATACAGTAAAACCTTGATTGAGAGTAACTTGGTTTGAGAGCGTTTTGCAAGACAAGCAAAATGTTTTAATAAATGTTGCCTTGATATACAAGCAATGTCTTGATATGAGTAGCGTCATGTCATGTCACAACTGAGCATAAAAAAGAAGAGAGGAGCTTCTAAGTGTAGCAATATGGTTACATTTAACCACTTAAGACCCGGACCAATATGCATGTTAAGGACCTTGCCCCTTTTTGTGATTCGGCACTGCGTCGCTTTAACTGACAATTGCGTGGTCGTGCAACGTGGCTCCCAAACAAAATTGGCGTCCTTTTTTTCCCACAAATAGAGCTTTCTTTTGGTGGTATTTGATCACCTTCGCGGTTTTTATTTTTTGCACTATAAACAAAAATAGAGCGACAATTTTGAAAAAAAAAAACAATAGGCCTGATTCAGGTACACTTAATATTGCGCTGCGTAATCGAAATACTCTACACTGCCGTATTTTACCAGGCTCTACATCGAATTCTGGTAGATTTTTGCCCGTACGCTACGGCGGCGTAGTCTATTTCTCACCACGTAATCGAAATACGCGATTAGGGGGCGTGAAGCATTTAAATTAGGCGCGTCCCCGCATCGACGTGCATGCTCCGTTCAGAAATTTCCCGCCGTGCATTGCGCGAAATCACGTCGTTACGTCATTTTGTTTTTGAGTAGCGTCGTTTACGAACATTCCTATTCCCGGACGACTTATGTTAAAAATAAAAACAAACGTTGAAATCGACGCGGGAACGACGGCCATACTTAACATGGGCTGTCTAATATTAGACCAGCAAAAAGCTGGTTAGTGTTACGCAAAAAAAAAGATGACTAAAGATGCCGTAAGAGATGCGATTGAACATCGTAATTTCGGGGATCGCCGGCAAAAGCTCATTAGCATACCCCGACACGGAAAACGACGGGAAGTCCACCCAGTGGCCGCAATTTTTGCAGCGTGATCCGAAGGCGTACAAACACGTAATCCAGTCGAAAAGCCCGCAATAGAGCGACAACGCGCGTTTTGAAAAAAAAAAACAATATTTTTGGCCCAATACTTTTTTTGCGATAATAAATATCCCCAAAAATATATAAAAAACATATTTTTTTCCTCAGTTTAGGCCAATATGTATTATTTTACCTATTTTTGGTTAAAAAAAATTGCAATAAGCGTTTAACAATTGGTTTGGCGCAAAATTTATAGCGTTTACAAAATAGGGTATAGTTTTATGGCATTTTTTTTTATATATTTTTTTTACTACTAATGGCAGCGATCAGCGATTTCTTTCATTACTGCGACATTATGGCAGACACATCGGACAATTTTGACACATTTTTGGGACCATTGTCATTTTCACAGCAAAAAGTGCATTACTGTGAAAATGACAATTGCAGTTTAGGAGTTAACCACTAGGGGGCGGCTGTAGGGGTTAAGTGTGACCTCATATGTGTTTTTAACTGTAGGGGGGTGGGGCTGGAAGTGTGACGTCATTGATCGTTCTTTCCCTATATCAGGGAACAGACGATCAATGACAGTGCCACTGTGAAGAACGGGGAAGGTGTGTTTACACTCACCTCTCCCCGTTCTTCAGCTCCTGTGACCGATCGCGGAACACCGGCGGCGATAGGGTCCACGGGTCCTACAGCCGCGGTCTCGGAGCTTCGGACCGGGTCACGTGTGCGTCGGCGGTGCGTGCGCGACCCACGGCCGGGCTCTTTAAGGCGCTGTGACATTTTGCTGACGTATATCAGCGTTAGGCAGTCCTTAAGTGGTTAATTTAGCAACTTATTGCTACACTTAGAGGTGCTTCTCTTCTCTTGTATACCCTGTAAAAAAAAGCTTTGATATACAAGTGCTTTGGATTACAAACATGTTTCTGGAACAAATTATGCTTGCAAACCAAGGTTTTACTGTATACAATTTCCAAAGTGAACACTTTCTTAAGAAAAACTGCTTACATTCCTTTTGCGCTCTTTCGGACGAGCGTTCTACTGTCTGTCCATTTTCTTATATGGATCCATGGGAATGCAACGCATCTGTATGGGTGGTCTACATCTGCCCTCATCCTAGTTTGTTTAGGCCTACAAATTGAAACAGATGAGTTTTTCGAAAAGATGTGAAGTGGACAAATCGAATGAGCACTGATGCAAACAGAAGCACATTTACTCATATCCACCTGCAAATAGGGACTGCATGGGTCAATTTGTTTTCTTCTATTCCATCTCAAGATGGAGGAAAAATTGAAAGAGACGCATGTTACAAAAGTGACATCCATTCCCTTCTGACCTGACTCAAATCAACCCCATAGTTCCACAAAAAGACTTAACAATCTGGCCATTATATGAATATTGGAGTCATATTTGTAGTGCTCTATAGCAGAAAGAAAGGAGAATTTGTTACTAGGAGTAATAAGAGAAATTTCACCTTGAAATACGTTTGACCATGAAGCCCTCTAAGAGAAAGGGAGACAAAGAAAGAGGGAGAGAGAAAATATGTTTATGGCTAATGAGTATCATTTTCGTTCCACGCCATACTGACATGTCAGATGTTACACAATGAATGAATGTTTTGTATTGTAAAAAGTCACATCAAACATTCCTTTGAATAAGTGTTTCAAGCTGAAATAAAACATATCTAAAATATACTGAAGGATAAACACAGCTTCCTAAAGCAGTTCCAAATGTTAAGTGAACTCACGGTATCTGTCATTTATTTTGCAGCCTGGATTCACTAAAGGTTGAAATTTTGCCGAAAGGACAATACATCTCTGTGTCAGCTAAAGATGTTTTAACATTTGTATCCTCACACAACCTACACTTTAACTTTGCAATAGTGACATAATCTAATAATGGCTGCTCGGAGTGTTAAAAGAAACAGAAAAAAAAAAAAAAAGGTTATGGATTGTTGCTGTTCTCAAAGCAAAGGGAAAGAAGAATCAGCTTAATTTTCATAGAGAGTTTTCCACCCACACCTAGAAGACGCAGACGTTCCCTAGAATTAGCCAGCTGCCTATAGTAATTGAATTTCAATTAGCAATTATCAGTAATTCCTATTTGACCGTAATATACAATCAACAGTTACATTTCCAAATAAAAGCCAATGGGGCAGATTCACAGAGAATTCGATTCTCGTAGAGTATCAGAAATACACTACGCCGCCGTTTTTTACCTGGCTCTACGTGGAATCCAGGTAGATTTTGTCCAGTAAACGACGGCGGCGTAGTGTATTTCTCCCGTCGCAATCCATCTGCATGAGTAGGGGGCGTGAAGCATTTAAAATAGGCGCGTTCCCGCGGCGATCGAACTGCGCATGCTCCGTTCGCAAATTTCCCGCCGTGCATTGCGCGAAAACACGCCGTCGCGTTGTTTACGTACATTCCTATTCCCGAACGAGTTACGTTAAAAAAAAAAAATATTTTCAAATCAACGCGGGAACGACGGCCATACTTTACATGGGTTACGCACTGTTAGACCAGCAAAAAGCTCCTCTAACATTACGTAGCCAAAAAATGACGTAGGCGATTGCGAGGGACACTCGTACCTTCGTGGATCGCCGTAAAAACTCATTTGCATATCCCGACGCATGAAAACGACGCAAACTCCTCCCAGCGGCCGCAAAAATATCGCAGTGTAGATCCGAAGGCTTACGAGGACGTAAGCCTCTCGGATCGAAGCCCAAAGCCGCCGTATCATGGTTTGAGGATTCAAACTAGTGATACGGCGCGCAAAATTTGAAATTACTCCTGTCTAACACCAGTTAGACAGGCGTAATTGCTCTGTGAATCTGGGCCAATGTCTCTTTCTTTTAACATTAACCACTTAAGCCCCGGACCATAATGCAGCTTAAAGACCATAGTAATTTTTACCGCGAACAGTGCTATAAAGATGCACCTGTTACTGTAAAAATGACACTGGCAGTGAATGGGGTTAACCAGGAGGGGCGCTGTAGGGGTTAAGTGTGCCCTAAGGGAGTGATTCTTACTGTGGGGGTGTGGCTGGGCGTGTGACGTCACTGACGTATGACAGGGAACAGACAATCAGTGACAGGCTCACTAGGAAGCACGGTGAGAGGTTTGTTTACTCTTACCTCTCCCCATCCTTCCTCTCTGTAACCCAATCGTGGGACACATGCGGTGATCGGGTCCGCTGTTCCCGTGGGGACGGTCATGGAGAAAAGGACCAGGTCACGAGCACTGCAGCCATTTTGCCGACGTATATCGTCATGCGGCGGTCCTCAAGCGGTTAAAGCAGAACTAAACTCTACTATTTAAGACAAAGAAGCTGCCATCTTAGGCCCTTTTTTATCTGCAATTGCAGCTACCGGTGCGCAGTTATGACACCCGCCATTTGATAGTTTGGCAGTTCGTTCCAGAGCACAAGCAGCTGTGACAGTTATCATTTACGGCAGCAACGATATTTAAAGATAAAAACACACTGGCCTAGCGCATTATCCAACAACAAATTTATTAAAAATTGAAGAGCTCTCATGAAGAAGAACCTACCTTCGAAACACGTCAGCAAGTAAGGACCCTGTTGAGGCCCTCTTTGAGCTAAAGGCTTTGGCAAAGCTGGGAGATTGTAGCCACTGGTAGTGGCTTGATGAATGATGAATGAGTTTTTACTACCTACGTCAGTGAGTAGTTATATTTTATATTTCATCTTTAATAAATTTGTTGTTGGATAATGCACTAGGCCAGTGCGCCCTCTGTTTTTATCTGTTTTCTACAGTTATCATTCATGGCATGCCTTTGGCAGGGCTATTTTGGTAAACAGTTTAACCATTTGCCACCCAAGCCAATTCTGACACAAATATTTTTTTTTGCAGAGACCCTACGGAATAAAATGGAGGTCATTGCATTTTTTTTTGTCACACGCTATTTGCACAGCAATTTTTAAAACATAATTTGTTTGGGGAAGAAACACTTTCATGTATTAAAAAATGCAAAACACAATATTTACCCTATTTTTTATTTTTTTTTGTATAATGTGAAAGATGATATTGTGCCTAGTAAATAGACACCTAACATTTAACGCTTTAAAATTGCGCACAGTCGTGGAATGGCGCCAAACTTTGGTACTTAAAACTGTCCATAGACTACAGGTTACCTGTTTAAAGAAGGAGGATGTGTAGTCCTAGAATTATTGCTCTCGCTCTAATGATCGCAGCGTTACATCACATGTGTGATTTGAATGCCGTTTACATATGTAAGTGTGACCTATGTATGCGTTCACTTCTGTGTGCAAGCACAAGGAGATGGGGGCACTTTAACCACTTCAGCCCCGGACCATTTGTTGGCTTACAATTTGGCACTGCGTCGATTTAACTGACAATCGTGCGACGTGGCTCCCAAACAAAATTGACGTATTTTTTCCTCACAAATTGAGCTTATTTTGGTGGTATTTGATCACCTCTGCGGTTTTTATTTTTTGCGCTATAAACAAAAATAGTGACAATTTAGAAAAAAAAAAAACAATGGCCCAGATTCACAGAGCGATTACGCCTGCGCAACAGGAGATGCGCGTGCGTAAGTCGAAATGTACGCGTGCGTTTCGATGCACGGCATCCCCAGAACGAGATACGCAAAAAATCTACTTTTTTTTGTCCCGCGTAATTTCGTTAGACTGGCGCATCCGTCCGCGCAAAAGTGCGCTAGACAGACCATTGATTTGCTAGTCAAATATGCTAATGAGGGACTTACGGGGATCCACAAAAGAACGTTGGGGCAGCGCAGGCGACGCAGTGTGCGCAACAGCAAAATGTCCTGTCTAAAATTAGACCATATAAAAGCTGGTCTAAAAAGAGAAAAAAAGTCTACTTGTTAGATAAAGCAACACTGTTAGTGAGGAGCTCAGCAGTCACACGTGTTGCACAACAATCTGTATGCCAACATGCCAGGGGCATCGTCGCACATAGCTATACTACTGACTTTAGATGAACAAAGAAGGATGAGGGCACGGAGGATGGCACGGAGGATGGCACGGGAGAGGATATACCGCACCCGCATAGACCTGTTTGGCATGAGTGATTCTGAGGTGTTTCGCATCTTCAGATTCACCCCTCATGTCATCCTGGTATTAACCACAACCCTGCAGGAGGACATCACCAGCCCAACACACCGCTCACATGCAGTGCAGCCACTGGTCAAGGTCATGGCAACACTCCATGTCCTTGCCAGTGGCTCTTTTCAGCGTACAAGTGGAGTGGTGGCTGGGATGTCACAATCCTCCATGAGCAGATGTGTGCACCAGGTTGTCCCTGCAATCCTCAGACGCATGGCCAACCAAATCATCAAACCCACCACTGAGGAGCTGCGACTGAAGGCAATGACAAATTTCTACAGAATTGCCAGATTCCCACGCACTGTGGGGGCCATTGATTGCACACATGTGGCACTCCAGCCCCCCCAGGAGACAGAGCACATGTACCGCAATCGGAAGCATTGGCATTCCATCAATGTACAGGTGATAGTCGATTCACAAGGCCTCATATGGCACGTCCGTGCCAAACACCCAGGGTCCAGCCATGACAGCTACATATACAATCAATGCCACATCCGAATGGAATTCGATCAGAACGTGTATGGGGACACCTGGCTGGTTGGTGAGTGACATGGGAGTCAGGCATGACTATCCCCTCCCATGATGCACACCTCACAAGTGGCACATGCATGACTAACATCCTCCTGTCTTTTCCCTTACAGGTGACTCTGCATATCCACTGGGACCCCATCTCATGACTCCTATCTGGAACCCCCAAACCCCAGGAGAGGAAAGATACAATCAAGCACATGCCCAAACACGAGCAGTGGTGGAGCGCACCTTTGGCCTACTAAAGTCACGTTTCCGATGCCTGGATAAGTCTGGGGGTACCCTCTTGTATTCCCCAAACTTTGTGTGCCAGATCATCGGTGCATGTTGCATGCTGCACAACTTCGCAGAAAGAAAAGGCCTGCAGATTGGCCTACGTGATGACCTGACCCCTGAACCAGACAATCCCCCCCTAACCGAGGTTACCCCGTCTTCTGAGGGTAGAACAGCCAGGAGACAACTCACATTAGGCATCTTTGCACGTTAAACACACACATTAATCATGGCACAATGAGAATGCATGCATGCACAACACTGTGGTCCCTAGCACACACACCCCACATCCACATCAAATTGGATTGGCACCAGTCCACCATGCAGGACTTGTGAGCAGCAACGCCACGCCAAAGGCTCCAATTATGTCACGGTACATTCATACACCATTCACACGGACCTGGGGATCACTTCTCCCTGGTCCTGGGGAACCCTTCTCCACCAAAATTGAGGGTGACACCCCTTTTCCGGCAGGAATGTCACCCCCACATTCAAACAGCATTCACAACCCAAAAAAAAAAATTACCTGCAAAAGCAAAAATGTTCCAGCAAAAAAAAATAAAAAATTAAAAAAGGGGAAAAAAAAATTAATGCCCTTTGCGTGAGCCACGCCTGGGGCGCCCCCGGCCACGGCCCCGGCTTCTCAGGGGAGACTCATGGGGGAGGGGTAAAACCGGGGAAGAAGGAGCAGCCCCTGATCTCTGCCCACCTGGCGGCCTGCCCTCCAAGGCCACGGCTATTCTGTCCAGGGCAGCACCAAGTGTTGCCGTGTTGGCCTGGATAGCCTGGGTAAGGGCCCTCACATCCTGCCCAACGCCTGCTGATATCGTCTGCAGTTCGTTTAGGCAGGTTGTGAAAGCCCGGGAGTGGGAGTCCAGGTTCCCCAGCGTATCCTTGATGGAGGACAGGCTCTCCTCCATCCGCACCAATGTCTGGCTGACCTGTCCCAGATGGTGGGTCTGGAGGAACTGGTCCCTTCTCAGAGTGGCGGGCAGGAGATCGGCCAACCCCCTGATGTTCTGGGATGAAATCCTGCCTCCAGCTGATGCTTGTGGCCGGGGAGAAGGGGAGGCCCTTGTGAGGGGAGCCATGTTGGGGGAGGAGGGGGGGCTCCCCCTTAGGGAGGGCTGCCTGCTGCCAGCCAGAGGGGAAGAGTCCTCAAAAACCAAACGTCCAGTGCCTGACATGGACTCCTCCTCCTCATGATTCTCCTCCTCCTCATGATTCTCCTCCTCCTCTTGAACCTCCTCCGCTGACTCCGGCCTTGTTGGGGGGGCCTCATTAGGCTGCTGTCCTGGGGTTGGTGCGGTCAGGCCAGATGGCCCTGCACCCTCCTGCACATCTGTGGATAACACAAAACATTCACAGGTTGGAGGATCCACACACTTGCCACATATTCCCTTTCACCCCCTCCCCCACACATGCTACACACCTGATATTAAAAAAAAAACTTACCTGGCACCACGGGCTCCGGACTTGAGTCAAAGCCAGGCAGGCCCTCAACTTCATGCCGATGAAAGGTCAGGGCCACCGCACGCTCCTCCGCTGTCAGCCTAATACGGCATGGTGGGCCCCCTCCTGTGCCCCTGGCATGGGCATGCATTCTGGCCAGCTTCTGTTTGACCAGACGCCGGAGGTCATTGATTTTTTTGTCAATCCCAGACCGGGTCCGTGTCTCCCCCTGCCCCGCTGAATTGACCTGCTCAGTGATCCTATCCAAAATCTCCCTCCTCCTGGCCGGGGTGGTGTTGGCACTGTCCGGGCCGTGGAGGAAACGCCCATACTCGCTAATGGCCCGGGCAAGAATTTGTTTTTCCCCAACTGTAAAATTGAGCTTTCGCTTTCTCTCTGTCATACTTCCCAAAAAAATCACTCCCAGTCAACAAAATTCACTCACAAAAACAAGCACAACCAAGCAAGCAAGAGCACACACAAAGACAAAACTAACACCCAAAAAATCACAATAGCACTCAGCAAGAAACAGTCACAAAAACAAACAGCAAAAAAACTGCAAGAAAACAAACGAACAGAAATATATCAATCAAACAAACAGTCTCTCAAACACTTATCAAAAAACACTTTCAAAGATCTACTAACAAACACTTGATCACACAGAACACTAATCTGACAACTACAAAACACACCGCAACGAACAACAGGACAAAAGCACTTGGTTAAATGGGAAGGGACAAAGGGATGTACTTTTGCAATGCAAGTGCGTTTGTGTCTGTCTATTTATGCTGTTTGCGTAGTTCACAATGTTGCCCTAGTCCATTTCCAATTTCACTGATTGCGCCGCTCCCGAGTTGTGAGCATGCGCACAGCGGAGCTGACATGGTCTTCTTCAAGCGCGCATGCGCGAGCCGGCCGGCCCTTCATTTGCATGGGGTCGCGGCTCATTTCAATGTAACACGCCCACGTCCTTCCCAATTTGTATTACTCCTCCTTACGCCTCTGAAAAAACGTTACGTATGCGCAATTTTCTGCGCAAAAGCTACGAGAATAGGGTGATTACGCGGCAAAATTGCGCAAGTCTAACGTAAAGGCGGTGCGCTACGCCGGTCCAATAATGCGCAGATGTACCTGAATCTGGGCCAATATTTTTAACTTTTTGCTATAATAAATATCCCCAAAAATATATATATATAAAAAAAAAAATTCCTCAGTTTAGGCCGATACGTCTTCTACATATTTTTGTTAAAAAAAAATTGCAATAAACGTTTATTGATTGGTTTGCACAAAAGTTATAGAGTTTACAAAATAGTGGATAGTTTTATAGCATTTTTATAAAAACATTTTTTACTAGGAATGGGGCGATCAACGATTTTATCATGACTGTGACATTATGGTGGATACATCGGACACTTTGCTTTGCTATAAAAATGCACTGATTACTGTGAAAATGACACTGGCAGTGAAGGTGGCGCTTTAGAGGTTAAGTGTGTCCTAGTGAGTGAGTCTTACTGTAGGGGGGATGGGCTACATGTGACAAGACAGTGATCACCGCTTCTGATTACAGGAAGTGGTGATCACTGTCATTGTCACTAGGCAGAGCGGTGAGATGCTTGTTTACATCAGCATCTCCCCGTTCTAACTCAATATGAGACGATCGCAGGTATCCCTGCGGCGATCCAATCAGCGGGATCCGCGGTCGGACTCACGGAGCTTGCGTCGGTCATGCGCGTCCACAATGCCGCGATCTTAAAGGGTACATACAGGTACGTCCTTCTGCATGTCCGAGCTATGCTGTCGACTTTATCATCGTGCGCTGGTCAGCAAGCAGTTAAATATTTAAAAAAAAATATATATATATATATATTTTTTTTTACACTTTCCCTTAAAAATTATTTTTTTATCAATTCTGGCCTCCGGGCCAGGGTCAAAGAGATGGCCGGGACATCTGGTCCACCGCCAGATTTATTGTAAACCGCAATCACCAGCGGATTCATTCTTAGGCTCCCCAATCGCACGGGCGAGACCGGAGAAGCATCGGAGGGTGGCAGGAGGGAGGGGGGACATCCCCTCCCGCCACCTGTAAAAGCAATCAAGCAGCTAAACAGCCACTATGATGGCTTTTTTATTTCAGAGAAAAAATATATATCTGAATGATACCTGTAACTGCACCCATTATTCACTTATCTCCACTTCAAGGTACCAGATGTCATATGACATCAACAAGGGGTAAAGTGGGTAATCAATTTAATCTGTACCTTAACCCATTGATTTAAAGCAGAACTAAAATCACCAATCTAACCCAAAACAGTTACATTTAAGCTGTATTTACAAGCCATCAAATGGATGTGTCATAGCTGATCACATGTGTAGCACCATAGCAACTGCAGATCAAACAGAGGCTAAGATGGCAGCTGTCGCAGTGCAGATCACAGGCAAAATGCACAGAGCCAATCAGAATAGCTCTGTGCCTTGTGATCACTAAGATAGCCAACCACGGAGATCACAATTGTAAACAATACTTCTTTTTACATTTGAGACCTTTGCTCTTCCCCTCGCAGTGGCGGAAATTGAAGAAGAAGAAGACTGTTATGAATAAATATTCAATCAAGGGGAGGGAGGGAGGTCAACGAACATTCTTTTTTATGATCTCTCATTCCTACTAAGAAGCCATGTGTAAAACATTCATTTAGGTATCTGGTGTCACTTTCTCCAGCAGGTCTTGCCAGGGAAGAAGCTAATGGAGTACTATCTGTGTTCCATTAACTTTTCTTGAGTGCAGGTGACAAATCGGCGGTCTTTTAGACTGATGTCTCATTAACAAGAACCTGTCACTTTTTTGTCTCCTATGTAAACAAAAATAAGGCACCCAAGCACTTGAAACCCTACAAAAAGAGTTGCGCCCTACCCTCACCTGCACATACACGCACAAATGAATGTAAACACAAACGTTGGGGTGCCTAATCACAAAAACTTTGATTGTACTACACACGCTGGAGTAAGAGCAATACTTCTAGGCTCATTATTTATAGATAACTCTAAACTCATGACTTGTGGAGGCTTTTAAAGGATCACCTATGGGAAATGTAAGTGGATGTAAACCCACTCTCATTCTATTTAAACTACTGCCATAGTGCTGATCTATAAGGATATAGATGCCTCCTGCATGTATCCTTACCTGTCAAATGTCTCCCCTCTGTCTGTTATAAGAACTGAAAAACTGCAGATTCTGTGGGTGGGTCTGTTGTTTGGAGCTCGGTGGGTGGAGTTGTGATGTCAGTAGACTGAATTAATTTTCTCCTGTGTATTCCTTACACTAAATTCTGCTATGATCACTAACATCCAGTCAAAATCCAGAAAAGTAGCCACATGACTTCAGAAAAGTAGTGGGGCTGGGAATTAAAAAATAATGCCTGTCTCAGGCTAGTGCATGAGATATGTAAATAACCTGTCATTCACAGCAAGGGGATAGAACGGACAACAGTTTTCTCCTGTTTGTCCGTTTATCTCACTGAAAAAATAAAAGAGGATTGCTCAGAGCAGGATTAACTCTTCGTGGCAAGACTGGGCACAGATGATAGGAAGCCATCTGGAAAAGAAGCTCTTCAGAAGAAAACCTCACCATCTACAAGGCAACAACAAGAAAATACCACAAAGAAATCTTCAAAGCCAAGAAAAACTATTTTTCCAAGGCTATCAACAGTGCCCTAAACCGCCCCCGCAAACTCTTTAAGATGGTCACTCAGACCATGAATCCTGTCTGTCTTGAAGCCCCCAATTCTGATACCCAAGAATTTGGCAATGAATTGTCGGATTACTTCATTAACAAAATTGAGGGAATCCGGGAAAGCATTAAGCAAAACAATACCCCCCTCAACCCCCCCCCCCCCGCAATTATGCACACAATACCCACAGAAATTCACCACAATCAGGAAAGTTCACTCTGGAACCCATCTCCATCGATGCCACTAAAATTATCATCGGTACGTTGCGAAACAGCACAGCGCCAAATTACTGAAGGAATGCGCCAACATCCTGGCACCTCCTATCACGCAGCTTATAAACCAGTCTTTCAAGGAAGGCATAGTGCCCTCCCAGTTGAAAGAGGGCATAATCCAACCCATCTTGAAGAAACCCACCCTAGACCCCAAGGACCCACATTACCGCCGTCCCATAACAGGCCTAAATGTTCTTTCAAAGGTAATGGAGAAAGTAGTGGTACAACAGCTGCAACAGCATCTAGATACCCATAACCTACTTGACCCATTTCAATCGGGTTTCCTTCCCGGACACGGGACGTAAATAGCATTACTCAAAATATGGGATGACGTCCTTGAGGCCGCAGACGAAGGAGAATCTTGTCTTCTGGTTCTGTTGGACCTAAGCGCTGCCTTCGACACTGTAGACCACAAACTATTACTGACTCGGCTAGCTGAAGTAGCCAGAGTCACAGAATGTGATTTATCTTGGTTCTCCTCTTTTTTGGAAAACCGATCACAAAAAGTGAAATTGGGACTTTTCACTTCTGAGAAACGCACGGTATCGTGTGGAGTCCCTCAAGGATCGCCTCTGTCGCTGGTGCTGTTTAACATCTATCTTCGTCCTCTTTTTGAAATCATTAGCAGCCAAAAACTGCTTTATCACTCATATGCAGACGACACGCAACTGTATTTCCGCATTTGCAACAAAAAGGATCATCACCTCAATCTAGAGACATGCCTCTCTTTGATAGAGGACTGGATGACAAAGAGTTATCTTAAACTCAATGGAGCGAAAACAGAACTTCTCCTGTTTCACGCCAAGCGTATGAATCAACCTGCAACAACTTGGATACCCCCGCCTATTCTGGGCAAAATCATCAGCCCTAGCGCCAAAGTCAAAAGTCTCGGGGTCATCTTCGACTCCTACATGACAACGGATGCACAAATAGGGTCAGTAGTCAGCGGATCTCACCATCTGCTGCGCCTACTACGCAAACTTACTCCTTTCATTACCAAAGAAGACATAGCGGTCGTGGTGGGAGCAATTGTAAACTCCAGACTGGACTATGCAAATGCCCTTTACCTCGGACTCCCAAAGTACCAAATCACTGCATGTCGTTCAAAATACGGCCGCCAGACTTGTGACCGGGAAAAAACCCTGGGAATCAATCTCACCTTCACTGAGAACCCTTCATTGGTTGCCAGTAAAAGACAGAATTGTTTTTAAAGCATAGATGTATCTATGGCATAGATGTATCTATGGGAATGCTCCCCATTATCTATGCGAAAAAATAAAAGCTCACAATCCCAATCGCGTTCTGCGATCCACCAACCAAAATCTGCTCCAGATACCGAAAGCCAATTACAAGACCAAAGGAGAAAGAAGATTCGCGGTCCAAGGTCCCAGACTATGGAACTCTTTACCAACCAGCATTCGGTTGGAGGAGAACCACTTAGCATTCAGGAGAAAGATCAAGACTCATCTCTTTTGACATCAAAGGAGACAGTAACAACAAGCGCCCAGAGGCGATTTAGTTCGCATGTGCCGCTCTATATACATTTTTCATTCATTCATTATACTCTAAATTGTGACCGCAATAAAAAAATAATACATTTCGTGTTTACATCCACTTTAAGGGACCAAGGTTTATTGCAGTTTCATAGGTGCACACAATTATAAGGTTTAATGTTGGATATCTGTTTACCCCGTGCAACATCATCTTTTACACTTTACCAAAAATGTTGTAATATATTGCGTTTGTATTCCCCAAAATGATTAGGATTGTATATTTTACTAACATTTTGCACTTGATAAACCCCTGCACTAATATTGTATGACATAGAAATCTGTATCTATTACTTTCTTATCCTTTAGGGACTTTATGCTTTCAGAAAGTATATACCGTATTATAGCCCTTTTTTTAGGGCTGAAAATACCCCCCTCCCCTTATACTCGAGTCAGTACCTGAATTCTTGCCAGGCGTCCATTTTTTTAAAAGTCGTGGCTTCTTCCTGGTGTTCCGTTCCATGATAGCCATTTGACACTGTGTTCCGCCTATCACGGAGGTCCTCTCATCCTCGGACAGTTTCCCAGCAGACACTGTGTTCAGTGTTATGCCAATCGCGGACGTTATCTTATTCAAGGATAAAAGAATGTTCGTGATTGGTGGGAACACTGAACACATTGTCTGCTGGGAAACTGAGTCCGAGGATGAGCAGACCTTTGTGATAGGTGGAACACAGTGTCTATCACAGAACGGAACACCAAGAGGAAGCCGCGACTTTTAAAAAATGGATGCCTGTCAAAATTGCAGGTACTCGGGCACAGAGAGGTATGGCACAGTGAGACTGCAATGGCCACAGTGAGGTATGGCACAGTGAGACTGCCATGGGCACAGTGAGGTATGACACAGTGAGACTTCAATGGGCACAGTGAGGTATGGCACAGTGAGACTTCAATGGGCACAGTGAGGTATGGCACAGTAAGACTGCAATGGGCACAGTGAGGTATGACACAGTGAGACTTCAATGGGCACAGTGAGGTATGGCACAGTAAGACTGCAATGGGCACAGTGAGGTATAGTACAGTGAGACTGCAATGGGCACAGTGAGGTATGGCACAGTGATACTGCAATGTGCACAGTAAGGTATGACACATTGAGACTGCAATGGGCACAGTGAGGTATGGCACAGTGAGACTGCAATGGGCACAGTGAGGAAGGCACAGTGAGACTGAAATAGGCACAGTGAGGCGTGCAAATGGGCATTATTGACCCTTTTTTCTGCTTACAGTAGCTGCTGCATTCTCACCCCCGGCTTATACTCGAGTCAATACGTTTTCCCATTTTTTTGTGGTAAAATTAGGCCTATAATTGGGTTAGCTTATACTCGAGTATATACGGTAATGTTTTGGGAGTTTTAAGTAATCTCCAGCCTATAATGATTTTTTACTTGTGTGCAACAAAAAATGCTAGAAAGGCTCTGGCAACTAAAGGGATTACAACTCAAATATAAGAATATATTCTTTGCTCATTCATACATCAAAAATTGTATACTTTGCAAAATGATAAAGGGACGAATTTATATACTGAACGCAAGTATATTTTGTAGTTCATGCTTTCAAGTAATGTAACCCAATAAAAACATTCATTTATTAGTCTGAATCCGAAGCATCTCTAATTTCTATCATTAAGTCAGCATCTTATTAGGTTTGTTGATTTGTTATTTCATTTTAATGCTGTCCTGTAGCTCCTTTATATTACAGTAATATTTTGTACCAATTCCGTGCATGCTTTATCATTGCATGTAGGAAAGATTGAAATGTGCTGATATATAACAGTAACTTATTTGTGTCGTGGTCTAATTCATTTTATGAGTGCTGAGAATACACAGTGTACCACGATTTCACCATAAAATTGTTAATTAGAAAAACTCATCTTACGCATATTTGTTTATTTTCTGTTATCATTTACACTTTCAGTGGCTTACTAATAACAAATATGTAAAAAAAAAGTTGTGTTAGCCAAGAAAAATGAAAGAAGCCATAAGGGGATTTATTGTTGTAGGGTAGGTGGGTGGATAGTACAGTTCAGTGTTTGTTCTAAGCTATGACTTGCTTCTCAGTACATTAGTAACACAATCATATTACCCAGCAGCGGTAATCAATTTGCACCTGTTTACTTTAGAAGATGCAATTATCCTGCTTAACAGATCATGTGGAAAATAACCCAGAGGAGTTTTTGTATTCATCTTTAAAGGGTCTTTTTTTTTTTTAATGTTGTATCTGACAGATGGCAAAAACAAAAACAAAAACGAGAAAATAAAGATGCTGTCAAATGCTTGCAGCGACATATCAGAAGCGTGGGATCCGTAGTTCTGCCATATCCAGATGATAACATCTTTTCCTATCCAAGTGACAGGAACACTGGGCTTACCACTGTGCAGAAGCAGTATTTATCCTCCTAAACAAAACCTGAGGGAACAGAACAACATGTCTATCATAGGGATGGTTTTCTGCATACACATGGCCTATTGTAGCAGGGATGCATAGGGTGACACATGGGGGTTGATTTACTAAAACAGCATAAAAACCAATCAGCTTTCAGTTTATTTATTTTTTGTCAAAACTTAAAGTGTTTGAAAACCTCAGACATGAAATATAAACAAAACCATGTCATCTATAGTGAGCACTTATACCAATTAAGAGCACTAAGTGTGATTTATATCTGCTGCTTCATTCCTCTAACACACATGTGTCAAACAAAAGGCCCGCGGGCCGAATCTGGCCCTCCAGGACATTTCATGTGGCCCTTGCACCTCTCCTGCAGCTGCTGGAGAGCTCCAGCCCTCCTCTGGTCCTCCTCAAGACCCTTATGTTCTGCTTTCAAGCAATGCATCTTCTTCCCAGCAGCAGCATAAGGAAAGGGGGGTGCACTGTGATGTAAGGGAGAATGGGGGACTTAGCTTCTAATGGTGGGGTGGCTCTTGACATCTAATGATGTGCTTGACATCTAATCTTACATATAGACCCGGGCCTTTGAAGAACAATCGTAATGCTGATGCGGCCCGCGATGAAATTGAGTTTGACACCCCTGCTCTAACAGCATGACTCACTTTTGACAAGTTTTCCTGACGCCATGAAAAAATGGTGACAGGGGAGGGATCTCCAGCTGATTGACAGCCTCAGCTCTGTTCCTGTGTGCTGTGTAAAGGGGGTGTGTCTGTTCCCTCCAATCAGCTCTTAGCGCTCTCCTCACTGAGCCCTGCAGAGTGTAAATTCAGCTTTCCGTCCCCTTTTTCTGGCAGCTCAGAGAAGCTTTATAAATTCTGGACTTTTAACAAATGTAGAGAAAAGAATACTGCAGATAAGTAGGTACAACGTATGTAGGAGGATTTGTTTAATTTCTGTGTATCAGCTGAGGCTAGTTCACTGGGTATATGTGAGGGTTTACAACCACTTTAACCACCTCTTACCCGCCACATTGTGAAATTAAGGCGCAAGGTGGCTCTCTTGTTTTGGGAATGTGGTGCGCTCTGTTCCTGGGACGTGGCAAAACACCTATTTCGTTAAAGAGTCAATGACGAGGCTATTTACCCATGTAAATGTCCAATCACAGCTGATCACACATAAACACTGACATCGGGCAAGGAGAGGAGAGACGATCAGCGGCATTTCCTCAGTGCCCTAATTATCAGTGCAGCCCCAACAGTGTCCAGCAGTGATGGCAGTCAGTGCCCAGTAGTGATGTCAATTAATGCCCATCAGTGATGCCAGTCAGTGCTGCCTTTCAGTACCCATCAGTGCCTGCTCATCAGTGCTGCCCATCAGTGACTAACAGTGCCACCTATCAGTGCCGCCAATTAGTGCCACCAACCAGTGCCCATCAGTCCTGCCTACCTGGGCCGCCTATCAGTGCCCATAAGTGCTACCTATCAGTGCCCATTAGTGCCACCTATCAGTGCCCATTAATGCCACCTATCAGTGCTCATTAGTGCTGCATATCAGTTCTGCCTATCAGTGCCACCTCATCAGTGCAGCCTATCAATGCCCATCAGTGCAGCCTCATCAGTGCACATCAGTGAAGGAGAAAAATTACTTATTTACAATATTTTATAACATAAACTTTTTTCCCCTCCGCACAAAATATAAAACCAAGTGGTTATTAAATACCGCTAAAAGAAGGCTCTATCTGTCTAAAAAAAAAAATTGAGTACAGCGTTGCATGACTGAGCAATTGTCATTCAAAGTGAGACAGTGCTGAAAGCTGAAAATTGTTCTGGGCGAGAAGGGGGTAAAAGTGCTCAGTAGGCAAGTGGTTACTTGAACAAGCTAAAGTTAGAAGCTGATTGTCTATCATCAACACAACAGCACCAGGTTTTACACGCTCCAGTTTTAGTAAATCAACCCCAGCCTCCACCAAGTCACATTTCTAACTGTCAGGCTCCAAACGTGTGACTAGGGTCTCATTGTCTCTGGCAGTACAATTGTTTGTGAATACTTTGACACAGTAGTGCTCATGCCGCGTACACACAATCATTTTTTGGGTTGTAAAAAACAACGTTTTTTAAAAATGTCATTTAAAACGATCGTGTGTGGGATTCAGAGCATTTTTCGGGTTCTGAAAAACTGGCATTTTTTTTTTTTTCGAACATGCTCTATTTTTTCACGTTTTAAACATTGTCGTTTTTCGGGTTGTAAAAAATGGTCGTGTGTGGGATTTAACGACGTGAAAAACCCGAGCATGCTCACAAACAAGTTATGAGACAGGAGAGCTCGTTCTGGTAAAACTACCCTTCGTAATGGAGTAAGCACATTCATCACGCTGTAATAGACAGAAAAGTGCAAATCGTCATTTACTAACATGAAATCAGCTAAAGCAGCCCAAAGGGTGGTGTCATCCGAATGGAACTTCCCCTTTTTAGTGCCGTTTTACGTGTTGTACCTCACTGCGCTTTGCTAGAGCATTTTTTTTCACGATCGTGTGTGGGCCGTTTTAATGATCAAGTGTTTTTTCTAGAGCCTGAAAAACGTTGTTTTTTACAACCCGAAAAATGATCGTGTGTAGACGGCATCAGGGATGCTTGAGAAACTGAACAAATAATGCAAGACGATATCCATAAGACCTCTGCCAAAAATGAAAATTTACTGCCCTCACAAGATCAGGTGATTTTGAAAAACAATAAACAAACAAAAGAGAAGGGGGCAAAGGCCTTGTGCATTACTATAATTTTATTAAAGCAGAGGTCCACACAATTTGCACCCACTTCTGGGAAAAGACTGCCATGGGAGTCACGCCTCTTTGTGTCACCCCCGCTGTCTTCTGGGAAACACAATGGTCCCAGGAGACAGCAGGGGCCAGTTAGGGCGCGCCGTGCGGATCAGGCATGCGCAGTAGGGAACCGGGCAGTGAAGCCGCCACACTTCACTTCCTGATTCCCTCACCGAGGATGGCGGCGGGGACAGCCAAGAGAAGAGCGATTGCTCTGCCTCGGCTGCCGACATCGCGGGCGTGCTAGACAGGTAAGTGTCCATTTTTTAAAAGTCAGCAGCTACAGTGTTTGTAGCTGCTGGCTTTTAAAAAAAAACATTTGGGTGGACCTCCGCTTTAAGTGTAAAATATAAAAACAAGTGGAAGTCTCTAGACCTATTGTGCACCAGTCTAAGTTCTCAGAATTATACCTTTTTAATATAATTGTAGAAAGTGATCTTTACTGTCAAGTCCACTTGTAAACGATTAAAACAGTTCACTTACTATTTCTCCTTTCTATTCCAGTCCACTGTATATGTAATGTACAGGGGGGGAGTAATGAGTGACACAGACTTTGGGCCTGCAACACTCTTCTAACCTGAGAAAAGGGAACAGTTTAACACACCAGTGCTAGGGAGGCAGGAATTAAAAATACAGACCTAGTTGTAATACATGGTGTAACAACACCCCGAGTATTAAAGTTGTTTAGAATATTCCATTCCCGAACACAAGGCAGCTACCAGACACTCAAACCAGGCGAATAAGACCCCATACAAAGAATTCTCCCCCAAATACGAGACAAAGCTCTGTGTTGAGGTTCAAGCATGAATCACAATCTTTATTGAAAGACTACAGGCTTATATACAGTAAAAGAGGAGGTGCATACATATCCTGCTCATATTACTCTGAAAATACACTTGTGATCAGACCTAATTAACATGAGCTAATTAACTAATCCCTTTAAGCAGCCACAATAAATCGGAGACATGACCTTTAGGCTAGACTTGCCGTCTTTTAGCTCAGAAGACACAGTCAACATTATCACCAATCAACACAGAACTCCTTCACACAATTACAGGGTCAATTAGCACCAGCCACAATGAAAGACCCTTAGAAGTTATCCTAGACTCATTTACATTATAACAGACACAGACAGACAGGTGGCTGTAGTTGAACACATTAGCTTCTTTCAATTAACATGTTGAGTTCAGAATCAAACAAATCAAGAATAGTCTTTACATATATTCTGGGAGATATTGTGGATAAATATTACCGTCCTATTTTACGTAGTCCAAGATATATTTTCTCAGTCACCCTATGCCATTAATGGACAAACGGTGATTTAGACATAAGAGGTGATTGGGGAGCTGGAGCAAGGGTATCCCATACTTTCTAAGGGATTCTGGGTCCCACAGGCCCTCCCATTACACATGGCCTATCGTTTCTGTTGTTCATTTTACACCGATGTCATTGGAGGTTGTGTAAAAAATCATTGAAACCTTTAGTGAAAAATATATTTCTTTAAATTATCATTTTATTGTGCAGGTTTTCAGCTGTTCTGCATTCCACTTTTCTGTTTATTATAAAAGAGAATATTCTTTTTACATTACGTAAATTTTATTTGTATATGAAAAAAAGGAGCCAGGCCTTTTTATTTCTTAAGTACAATAATATGATTTATTCTGTTTTCTACCCTAACAGAGTGCTTCTCTGGAGACAATGATAATTTCTTGGCAATACGCGAGAGGAAGAACGGGAAGTCCAGGTTTATTTACAGTCATGTGCAAAGTATTGAGAAAAGTTTGGACCTAGAAAGACAGAAAATGCCTCACCATAATTTTCACTCTCCAGCCAGCCTGATAGGCAGTAAACTTTTTCCTGCACTTTATATGAAATCAGCTTTCCCCCGATCATCTAACAACCAACCCCTTAATCTGCTGGCTTCAGAGGATCGGGATGTTGAAATAGAAGATCTTCCCATTCCAGAATCTTGTGTGATTTTAGTGGTAAGTGCACCATGTGAGTAAAGAGCATCATTGTCATTTATACTGAAAAGGTTAAGATTGAGAAGTGTTGCTGGCTAACAACCAGGAAAATTTAGACCTGCACTGGAAGATAGCAAGTGGTGAAAGAATAGAAAAATGTAATTATTTTATAGGTGACGCAAGAGGTGCAGATTTTGCTAAGACCCGGTTCACACTGGGGCGACCCATTCAATGCTATGGAACCGTTCTAATAGGAGCAACGCAAGTCGCTCCGACTTAGAAAGAGGTTCCTGTACAACTTCGGGGGTGGCTCAGTGCGACCTGCATTGACTTCTATACAAAAGTCGTTTTGCTGGTCACCTCTGAAGTCGTCCCCAGGGCGACTTGCAGCGCCGCCCCCGGAGACGTGCCACGGGAGTGTGAACTGGCTCTTACTTTGTAAAACGAAGGTTCACTGATCTTAAAAAAAAACTCTGTTTACTTTCATTGTCCAATCACGTGCAAAAAGAAATGATTTTTTATTTACCTTGGATTTGGTTGGACAAATTAACACAGCTTCACCTTATTTTCTAAGCTCAGTGAAAAATTTAAATGAACCATCCTTATTCTTCCAATACTGTAAATCTGCCCTGTCAAACTGCATAGACAGACATAAGGAAATGCATTGGCCCAGATTCACAGAGCAATTACGCCTGTCTAACTGGTGTTAGACAGGAGTAATTTCAAATTTTGTGCGCCGTATCACTAGTTTGAATCCTCAAACCATGATACGGCGGCTTCGGGCTTCGATCCGAGAGGCTTACGTCCTCGTAAACCTTCGGATCTACACTGCGATATTTTTGCGGCCGCTGGGAGGAGTTTGCGTTGTTTTCATGCGTCGGGATATGCAAATGACTTTTTACGGCGATCCACGAAGGTACGAGTGTCCCTCGCAATCGCCTACGTCATTTTTTGGCTACGTAATGTTAGAGGAGCTTTTTGCTGGTCTAACAGTGCGTAACCCATGTAAAGTATGGCCGTCGTTCCCGCGTCGATTTGAAAATATTTTTTTTTTTTAACGTAACTCGTTCGGGAATAGGAATGTACGTAAACGACGCTACTACGACGTGACGACGTGATTTTGCGCAATGCACGGCGGGAAATTTGCGAACAGAGCATGCGCAGTTCGATCGCCGCGGGAACGCGCCTATTTTAAATGCTTCACGCCCCCTACTCGTGCAGATGGATTGCGACGGGAGAAATACACTACGCCGCCGTCGTTTACTGGACAAAATCTACCTGGATTCCACGTAGAGCCAGGTAAAAAACGGCGGCGTAGTGTATTTCTGATACTCTACGATAATCGAATTCTCTGTGAATCTGCCCCATTGTTTTCAGTAGAGAACAACATGATGCCTGGCATTGTGCTGGAATAAAGTCCTGTCTGCTGGATAACGGATACCATATAGCTTTCCCTATATTTTCCTTTCATTTGATTGATTCCAGTACACTGACACCAATCCTAAGACTGCCATGTGCCCCCACTTTTATAGTGAGTGGAATGGCACATATACAAACTCACATTTTTTGGCTTTTCTAAGACATCTGATCGACGTTCAAAGGCCCTTTCAGGATGCAAAAGTTACCATAAATTTGCCAGGACCTCAAATAGCAAACCCACAGGATTCACCTCAAACCCATAGGAGCCAAAACTCAAGCCAAGCCAAGCCGCATACCTAGTCATAGAGAGTATCTTCAGAAGTATAAGGAGCAACCCAGGAACAGTGCAGTGTTCTGTATGTTAAGCCCCGTGCACATGACCGATTTTCCTGCCATGAAAACTGCTGGGAGAGCTTTTGGCCGGGAAAACCGGCTGTGTGTATGCTTTCTCGCAGTTTTCCCGACAGGAAAACTGCCAGGAATCCCGGTGGGAAAATAGAGAACCTGTTCTCTATTTTCCTGACAGGATTCCCGTGTTTTTAAACCCGTCAGTTTTCCTAAGGCGAAACACTGCAAGGGAACATACACATGGCCGGAATTCCGATGGGAAAACTTCTCATGTGTACACAGGGGAAGTTACCGAGTAGGTTCTCGGTTTTCCCGTCTGGATTCCCGGCGATCCCGGTCGTGTGTACAGGGCTTTATAGTCAAGCCTCGTACACATGCTCGGTTTACTCGGCAAGAACCAGCAAGAAAACTGCTGGCAGAGCTTTCTTGCCGAGTATACCGAGCGCGTGTACGAGGCTTTCAGGTCTCTTGTCAAGAAAACTGGCTAAAATCTCGACGAGAAAAATAGAGAACCTGCCCTCTATTTTCTCGTCGTGATTCTCGGCAATATTTTCTGCCGAGAAACCAGAGAGTGTGTATACTTACCTGTCGCCATGGAAACCCGCGCATGCTCGAAATGACTTTGACGCATGCGCGGTAGCTTCCTAGGCATAGGTAGATTGCAGCAAGACGGCGGCGACGGCATTGAATGTGACGATACGCAATGACGTCACCGTGTTATTGACTTACAAAAGAACTGCGGTTCTTTGAAAGGAGTGTCTGTACACTCGGGTGACAAGAGATTATTGCCAAGAAACTCGTCAGGGAAAACGTTTTTTTCCTGACGAGATTCTGGCCCGTGTGTAC
Source organism: Rana kukunoris (assembly GCA_029574335.1). NCBI lineage: Eukaryota > Metazoa > Chordata > Amphibia > Anura > Ranidae > Rana > Rana kukunoris. The sequence goes on from CM056051.1 coordinate 210,846,589, forward strand.
AGGGCTTTACTCCTATTTTTAAGGACAGTCCCCAATTTTACAGTTCTGTTTCTAGCTGCAGAACTTCTAAATATTCAACCACTGAAATTTGTGGGAACAAGATTTAATTTCTGTTACCAAAACCAGTCAGGGGGACCATCTTTAGTGCTCTTCAGAGACGAGGAGTCATCACTAGTCTTGCTTCTACTTTGGTTTTGGTGTGTTTTAAGTAAAATCTTTACCAAATGAATTCTTAAATTAAACCAAATACCTTAACTATTTCTGATGTTGCTGGTTTCAATTTCTAATGAGCAAAATCATTTCTAAATAAGATCATAAAAGGGTCATAAAAGTTTAGAGCCCCTTTCACCAACTTAAAAATTCAAAGTGAAAGCATGGAAAAATAATTAAATCTTGCATTTAATATTTTTTTTTCTTTTCCACAAATAGTTTTATTATTCAGTTGCAATGTGCTTTTGAACTTACTAGAAAATGTGACTACTCTAGGAATAATCCGTTTCCTAGAATAGCCCCCTCTCCTCTTCTCTGAGTGTCTGTACTGGCTAAGCTTTCACTTCTCCCTTCAATTCAATACATATCCTTTTTATCACTGTAGGGGAGGAGCAAAGGGGAATACTATAGAGCACATATGTTAAACATAAGATCCATCGGCCAAATCTGGCTTCCCATGCCTTATGTGGCCCTCCCACCCAGTTTTGCAGCCAGAATGGGGAAAAAACTCCATTCCATCACCTCTGGCTGCCACTACCTGCTGTCACTTTTAAACACAGAAGCCTTCTGAGTTTACAAAGGACAGCTTTGCAATTAGTGGTCTCAGATGTAACAGATTCCTGCATGCCCTCATCTACAGAGAAAGATAGAGAACAATATAAAGATAGAGAACAATCTCCATGCAAGGTGAGGCAGAGTCACCTACACAGGGAGGTACTAGAGCTGTGCTAGGTACGAGAAAGCAGAGATGCTAGGAAGCTTTTGGTGCGTATTACTCTTGGGGTTGTGCACTGTGCATAGCGCACCCCTAAACTCTGCACTCTGTACGTAATGCACTTCTGAACCTTGCATTCTATACGTACTGCACTCCTAAACCCTGTACTCTTTTTTGTAGTGCACCCCTGAACTCTGCACTCTGCACTCTGTACGCAATGCACTCCTGAACTCTGCCCTTTGTACATAGGGCACCCCTGAACTCTGCACTCTGTACGTAACACACTCCTGAACTTTGCATGTAGTACACCACTAAATCCTGCATTCGGTACGCAGTGCACATCTAAACCCTGCACTTTTTACATAGCGAACTCCTAAACTCTGCACTCTGTATGTAACACACTCCTGAACTCTGTATAGAGCAACCCTGAACTCTGCACTTTTTATGTAGCGCACCTCTAAACCCTGCACTCTGTATGTAGTGCACCCCTGAACTCTTCACTCTGTATGTAACACACTTCTTAATAGTGCACACCCCAGATACAACCTGCCATTTCAGGGCAATCATACTGCTGATGAGGCCCGCAATGAAATTTAATTTGACTCCACTACTTTAGAGTGTCACTTGAGTGTCAGCTCTGATACTGCTGGGACAGTGGACATTACCCAGCAGCAGTCTCAAGGTTTTTGGATGTCTAAACAAGGGAGGCTTTTACAGGTACAAAAAAAATCCTAAACCCGATAGGGGTGTCGGGGGGGGAAGGGGTACCCCCAGAGATCTTTCCTCTCTACGGTTCAGTATCTGTTGCATACATTTTTAGTCCTGTTTCCTCAGCTTAAAATAGAAGGTTTGTTGATGCCTTAGTAAACAGGGATTCTAGCCTTAAAAGGTTTCGCTATCTCTACTGATTCCCATCATTCCCTATTTCCCACGTTTACATTACTATGTAAAGGTTACTAGGTTTATAGTTGAAGCATGGGGGGGAGGGGGAGAGGAGGTGGGGAAATCTACCTAAGAAATTTGACTTATTGTTTACATTTATAATCGTCAACGCGATATTTCCTGATGTATCTTCTGTATTGTGTTTACTACTCTGTATGTTCTTTATTTTATGAAAATAAACTTAAATTTGAATGAAAAAAAAAAATCCTAAATACTTTGGATTCACATATAGTTTTATGGGAAGATTGCTGTTATAATAAATGTTTTGGCAACAGGGTATCTTTATAGGGGAGGTAACATTTTTAAGCATATGTTGTGCATGGCTTCTCTGTATCTTTGTTGCAGCAGTGCACTGTGTCACTCTTTGCATTGTATTATTAATCAGATTGTAATTTACCTTGATAAATGTTGTAGAGAAACAAAAAATAATGCACACAGATTTAGTATGTTATGTAATGTGTCATGTGACAATGAGACCATTAAGTACAGATTAAAGGTACTTATTATAACCACGGTACTTACAGCATTGAGTCTGCATGGGCTTCCTCCAGGTACTCCGGTTTCCTCCCACGCTCCAAAGACATGCTAGTAGGTTAATTGACTCTTGTCTAAATTGGCCCTAGTATGTGTATGTATGAATCTGAGTTAGGGGCCTTACATTGTAAGCTACTTGAGGGCAGGGACCGATATGAATGTACAGTATATACCGTATTTATCGGCGTATAACACACACAGGCATCATATGCACCTTAATCTTAAGAGGTAAGTTTCAGGAAAAAACTTACATTTTAAATAAAGAATTTTTAAGCAAAATAAGGGTCAGTGCCCATCAATGCAACCTTATCATTGCCCATCTGCAGCCTCGCCATTGCCCATCTGCAACCTCGCCATTGCCCATCATTGCAGCCTGATCAATGCCCATCTGCAGCCTTGCCCATCATTGCAGCATGATCCTTGCAGCTTGATCGGTGACCATCTGCAGCCTTGCCCATCATTGCAGCATGATCCTTGCCCATCATTGCAGCTTGATTGGTGACCATCTGCAGCCTTGCCCATCATTGCAGCATGATCCTTGCCCATCATTGCAGCTTGATCGGTGACCATCTGCAGCCTTGCCCATCATTGCAGCATGATCCTTGCCCCTCATTGCAGCTTGATCGGTGACCATCTGCAGCCTTGCCCATCATTGTAGCATGATCCTTGCCCAGCATTGCAGCTTGATCGGTGACCATGTGCAGTCTTGCCCATCATTGCAGCCTGATTAGTGTCCATCTGCAGCCTTGCTCATCATTACAGCATGATCTGTGCTTATCTGCAGCCTTGCCCATCATTGCAGCATGATCAGTGCCCGTCTGTATCCCTGCCCATCATTGCAACATGATCAGTGCCCATCTGCCTACTTGCCCATCATTGCAGTATGATCAGTGCACAGCTGCAGCCTTGCCCATCATTGCAGGATGATCAGTGCCCATCTGCAGCCTTTCCCATAACTGCAGCATGATCAGTGCCCATCTGCAGTCTTACCCATCATTGCAGCCTCATCAGTGCCCATCTGCAGTCTTGCTCATCATTGCAGCATGATCAGTGCCCACCTGCAACCTTGTTATTGCCGAAATAGACAGAGCCGGATCTCCTGTGTACTGGGCTAGGCTCGCAGTCCTGCCCAGTCCCACCCCTTGGCCTGGCTCCTATGATGGACATAACACCGGTCCAATGGTGGGATGCCAATGCTAGGAGGAGTGCTATACGCCAAAAAATATAGTATACTGTATGTGAGATTTGACGGTGCAATATAAGTACCTGCAATAAATAAATAAAACAATATATGTTATAGGTGCTACTATTAAAACACAAGGGTTGGGTAATCAGGGCTTTGAGGTACAGTAAGTGGCTTAGTCACAGTAAATCTGCCAGATAACTGCTGACCCTAGAACTCTCTGTCTATCATGTTATTACATCAAGTCATTACAGCTAAAGTAGAGAAGTCTGTGTATTTACATGCATCACAGAATTAAGGGCAAAACTGAATAAGCATGTGACTGTACCTTTTGTTTATTGCAGGAAAAAATTAGTATTTTTATATATCTAATATATAGTTGTCTCCTGGCTAGGCCTGTTCATATTTATCCTTCTGCTATATTGCATTAAGAGTCAATTACTGGCTTCCATTTTCTCTTAATGAAGTTACCTATTTAATGCACAAAGTGGAGAGCTGAGTGGTCTGGACAGTATATCAATCTGTAGCATAACTCAGGGCACTTACTCTCCATCACCAGTTTAATCGAGAAACTTGGTGAAGGATAGAGCTTCTTTATGCTAGTTTTTTTTGCAAAATAATTAACTAAACATATCCCATATACAGTATACAAGCAAGCAACTGCCGCCATTCCAGAAAAAAAAAATGCCACACCTTGTTCCTTTGCAGAAAAAATAAAATAACCTGTAAATGTTCTAGCCTTTGTGGGGTTCACATTTATTGATGCCTTTCATGACTACTCACGTGTGGGCGCCATTGGTTATTTATCCATCGGTTAAAAAAAGCAAACTTGTTTTAAATTTAACCAATGGATACCTAACCGATAGCAAAAAAACTATCGTTTGTAGGCACGACCATCGGTTAAAAATCCAAGCATGCTCAGAATCAAGTTGACGCATGCTTGGAAGCATTGAACTTAATTTTTTTCTGCATGCCGTTGTGCTTTACGTCACCGCATTCTGACACGATAGTTTTTTTAACCAATGGTGTGTAGGCACGACTGACCATCAGTCAGCTTCATCGGTTAACCGATGAAAACGGTCCATGAGACCGTTCTTATCGGATGTACCGACCGTGTGTACGTGGCCTTAGACTACATTTCCCAGCAAGCTTCTTATTGATAGGGGGATTATAGGAAAGGCTATCTAAAGAGCTGTTTTTGGCAGGCTTACTCTCTCTTCTCCCTGAGATACATCAGTGAGCATCAGAGCTGCTGTCCAGCTGCTGAGATTGCAGCCTACCAGGACCCTGTGAGACATTGTTGTCCCTACTAGGGATGAGCTTCGTGTTTGTACGTTCGACGAAATTCGAACAAAAGCGGTTGTTCGCGCCAAATTTGAGTGACGCAAAATGGCCCATAATTCACTGCGGCATTGCACGCTGATGATTGGCCAAGCATGCTGTATGTCCCCCATGCTTGGCCAACCACAGCGCGCAAAAAACGAAGAGCTTGTTAATAATGAAAGCAGTCAGAGAGACAGAGAGATAGTCTTTTTATATAGCTAGATAGAGCAGGCAGGCTAGTCAGTTTAGCTTAACCACTTAAAGACCCCCGCACGCACATATACGGCCACAACATGGCTCGTACAGGCACAAGGGCGTAAATTTACGTCCCCGCCTGAGTGCGGTTCGGGGGTCCCATCGGGACCCCCTCCGCGGCGTGCGGGGGTCTCCCTACCTCTGGGAGCGATCCGGGATCTGCGGGCGGATGTCCGTGTTTTCCGCCCCCCCCGCGATCGCTCCCAGCCAATGGGAGCGCGCTCCCAGCCTGTCACTTCCTCCTCCTGTGTTTACACAGGAAGGAGGAAATTATGTATTCTCTCATCGCAGCGCTGTTTCCCAGCGCTGCTGATGAGAGAAGACATCACAAGTAAGTGTGCACCAACACAACACTGACACACACTCACATAGGCATATTAACCCCTTGTGATCGCCCCCCCCCACCCCCTGTCACAGTGTTACTGAATGCAGTGATTTAATCACTGCATTTAGTGTCAGTGTGACAGGCACTGTAAAAAACAGTTAGTGTTAGGTTCAGGATAGCCCCCCCACCCCCCCCCTAATAAAGTTTTAACCCCCTGATCACCGCCCTAGTTAACCCTTTCACTCCCTATTGCCAGCGTCACTAAGCGATCATTTTTCTGATCGCTGTATTAGTGTCGCTGTTCCCGCTAGGTAGCTATTTTTTTTTATTGCGATTTTTTTTTTTTACTAAAGACATGTGGCTTAATAAATTTTGGCCTAAATGTTTGACTAAAATTTAGTTTATTTGATTTTTTTTTAACAAAAAGTAAAAAATAGTGTTTTTTTTTTCAAAAATGTTGCTCTATTTTTGTATATAGCGCAAAAAATAAAAATCGCAGAGGTGATCAAATACCACCAAAAGAAAGCTCTATTTGTGGGAAGAAAAGGACGCAAATTTTGTTTGGGAGCCACGTCGCACGACCGCGCAATTGTCTGTTAAAGCGACGCAGTGCCGAATCGCAAAAACACCTTGGGTCATTTAACAGCGTATTGGTCCGGGTCTTAAGTGGTTAATTTACAGTGTGTAGAGGATATATATACATCCCTAGGAGTTGTACATATATATTTATACACTGTATAGCTTAGCTAGAATGATGATTTGTACATGTAGGAAAGAAGTGCCAGAATAGGCCCAGGAAGGAGGTGGGTTTTAAAGCCCTATATTGAAGTGGTTAAAGACGTTATCACAGGTATGGACACCCAGCAGGTACAATATTTAAAGGATTTTTTTTTTATTTAAGCATCAATAAAATCACTGCTCCTGGAGCAGTGATTTTTATGATGTTTAACTTAAAAAAAAAAAAAATCCTTAAAATATTGTACCTGCTGGGTATCTATAGTTTGCCTGTAAAAACGTCTTTGAGAACCCGGGTCTTGCCCGAGGGAACATGTATCAATGGAAAAAAAAGTTTTAAAAACGGTCCTGCTCCTACTTTTTTCTATTGATACATGTTCCCTGGGGCAAGACCCGGGTTCTCAAAGACGTTTTCCAACAATAACTTGAATATTGGTCTTTAAAATGATCGTTTTTGAATTCAAACGTTCGAGTCCCATAGACTTCAATGGGGTTCTAAATGTTCGCGCGAACGGTCGGTCTGTTCGACGGTTCTGGTGCGAACCGAACGGGGGGGTGTTCGGCTCATCACTAGTCCCTACCTGAGTGAACCTGCATCGCTGTGTGACATTAGAAGATCGTCTGTCCCTTCTGGTAATTGGCGGACCACTCTGTGGGAGCCAACCTGGACTGCTGTGTTCACATTCAACTGATCCTTCCACTGGCTGGTGTATAGACGTGCATCACTTCCTGTGTGTGACGACCTTTAGGATCTGGTGAGTGGGCTCCAGCCCAAATCCCCTTCTCTTCAACAACACTCAGCACATGGACAATGCATGCAGACATCATAACCCAGATTACAAAGAAACCTACCACTTCTGCTATACCCACTCCTTGCTTGCGGGCTGCTTGAATCTTCCCCTTCCCTGAGCATTTTTCCTTCAACATCCTTGAGCTCCAATGTGTCGATGAAGACTGTGTTCGGGCTTGACACTTGGACTACCCTTTTACCATTATCTGCAGGGTGTGAGCTGACCCAAATCGTGCTTAACTTCTTTTCCCCATAGGAGTAGAGTTCCTTGAAGGCAAGCCTCTCTCGATTCATAGTCTCCCCACCATTGAACTTTCTGGGCACATTCAATTATTCAGTGTCTACAATTTGTGTTTTCAAGTGTTGTTATTCATTACTGGTTGCCTTTGTTATTCTGAAAATACTTAACTGCCAGGTGTTCCTCTCGACCAGCCTTGGGTGCTGTCCCAGGGTTTGACTAACTGACACCTTCAACCCATTGTTTGCCTTAGTCAAATCAGAAGCCTGCTGTGTTCAGTTTACATTGAGTCTGTGGTTCATTTAAAGGGGTATACATCATGTCAAGATTTAGAGTGTCAGAAGGGCTGGGAAGTTTCCAGGGCCAGGGCAGCACAAGAGAACAAGCAAAATTCCAATGGCCCTTACAGTAAAGAAAACAGGAAACTATAAGAAACTGTATTGATTATTTTGGTCTATAATAAATGGTTAAAGACACTTGATACTGTAGTTCTTAACATATGACGTTTATAATAAGGCCTTTTTGGTCCTCATGTGCTGTATTATTTTTTACTTTTTTTATAATATTTTAAGGATTTTTAAGCAAAATGTGTAACTAGAAAAACAGGGATGCTTTATTTCATATGTGCTACTCATTTTGCTTTCCCCACAATGAAGTCTGTTTTCTATGACATCATTAAGTTAAAATGATTTTTAATGTATGGTTATAGAATAGTAGTATATTTTTTTTTTACATACCTAAATGGGCTCTAAATTGGAATCATTTCACTTTTCTTATATTTGTTTTTGTGATACAAATACACAATTTTAATGTGTATACAGTAGGTGAACTGTTTATAATTCTGTTGTGCCAGCCTTGTTACTCACATATCCTGTCACATCCAAAACCAATCTGTTAGTAAGTCACTTTCCTGGTTTGCAGCTTCCAGCATCACCCTAGAGCCCAAGAAAATATTATTTGTATTGAAGAATGCCGAGCTGTCACCAGGGCCGATCCTAGGGTCACAGGCGCCTGGGTGCAGAAATATTTCTGGCGCCCCCACAAAGGGGCGTGGTCATCTTACCAACTCCTCCCCTTTACAAATGTTTCTGTGGCAATGACTCAAACACAAAGATGCTCCTCTAAGAAGTCTTTGTTGCCTAGGGATCCTCCCATGATCTTTTAACAATAAAGAAAATACTGGAAGAGCGTACACTAATGAGACCTGGAGGGGAACCTCTCTGATACTGTTAGAAAGTGCCCCAAAACATAGTACAGGAGATGGTCAGAGACTGTAGACATGATACAAGAGATGGTCAGAGACTGCAATCATAGTACAGGAGATGGTCAGAGAGTGTAGACATATTAAAGGAGACAGTCAGTGACTGGAGATATAATACAAGAGATAGTCATAGACTGCAATCATAGTACAGGAGATGGTCAGAGAGTGTAGACATATTAACCACTTAAGGACCGCCTACTGCACATTTACGTCGGCAGAATGGCACAGCTGGGCACATCAACGTATATATACGTTGATTTTAGTACCCAGCCGTGGGTCGCGGGCGCGCGCCCGCGGGCGCGCTCCCGCGACCCGGTCCGAAGCTCCAGGACCGGGACCGCGGGATTCGCGGACCCGATCGCCGCTGCAGTGCGGCGATCCGTCCCTGGAGCGGAAGAACGGGGAGAGCCGTGTGTACACACGGCTTCCCCGTGCTTCTCTGTGGCTGCAGCATCGATCGCGTCATCCCTGTGATAGGGGGACGCGATCGATGACGTCACACCTACAGCCACACCCCCCTACAGTAGTAAACAACACACATAGGCACACATCCCCTACAGCGCCACCTGTGGTTAACTCCCAAACTGCAACTGTCATTTCCACAGTAAACAATGCAAATTTAAATGCATTTTTTTCTGTGAAAATGACAATTGTCCCAAAAATGTGTCAAAATTGTCCGAAGTGTCCGCCATAATGTCGCAGTCACGAAAAAAATCGCTGATCGCCGCTATTAGTAGTAAAAAAAAAAAATAATAATAAAAATGCAATAAAACTATTCCTTATTTTGTAAACGCTATAAATTTTGCGAAAACCAACCGATAAACGCTTATTGTGATTTTTTTTACCAAAAATAGGTAGAAGAATACGTATCGGCCTAAACTGAGGAAAAAAAATGTTTTTTATATATTTTTGGGGGATTTTTATTATAGCAAAAAGTAAAAAATATTGATTTTTTTTTAAAATTGTCGCTCTATTTTTGTTTATAGCGCAAAAAATAAAAACCGCAGAGGTGATCAAATACCACCAAAAGAAAGCTCTATTTGTGGGGAAAAAAGGACGCCAATTTTGTTTGGGAGCCACGTCGCACGACCGCGCAATTGTCAGTTAAAGCGACGCAGTGCCGAATCGCAAAAAGGGGCAAGGTCCTTTGCCTGCATTTTGGTCCGGGTCTTAAGTGGTTAATGGAGACAGTCAGTGACTGGAGATATAATACAAGAGATGGTCATAGACTGCAATCATAGTACAGGAGATGGTCAGAGAATGCAGACATGATACAAGAGATGGTCAGAGACTGCAATCATAGTACAGGAGCTGGTCAGAGAGTGTAGACCTATTACAGGAGACAGTCGGTGACTGGAGATATAATACAGGAGATGGTCAGGGACTGCAGACATACTACAGGAGACGGTCAGGGACTGCAGACATACTACAGGAGATGGTCAGAGACTGCAGACATACAACAGGAGATGGTCAGGGACTGGAGAAATAATACAGGAGACGGTCAGGGACTGGAAGAATAATACAGGAGACAGTCAGAGACTGCAGCTATAATACAGGAGATGGTCAGAGACTGCAGTTCCTATTGACATAAGTAGATAATGGCCGATCGGCTCTCACCTGACCAACAACAGTTCCTCTGATCAGGAGTCAGCTCAATCTGAATTGCTCATGGATACTCCACTGGGTAGAGCCCAGATCTGTATTCTGGCAATGACTCCAATCCTTTCTCCGCCAGGGATGGCACTAGGCTGTGTGGCTTTCCCTCTGGTGGCGCACGGCAGCGGGGTTCTTTCTCTGATGGTTTTCTCTCAGCACTGTCCTCTCCCTCTGGAGTCCTGGGTGCACTTCCCTAAAAGCTTTCCTGGGGTCCTGGCTCTCTCTCTCTCCCCCATTCAGCTGAACATGCCGTGTGGGCTGCAGTCTCTTTTTTACAGTGGGGCTGCCAGTCCTCGAACTACAAGTCCCACAATCCTCTTCTCTGCTCCTTTTTCTATTCTATTTCTTCCCTGCAAGCATCGCTAGTACAGCATTGCGCGTGAAGAGAAGGAGGAGAGAGAGTGGGAGGAGGAATGAAGAGCCCGCAGCTGCAGTGGCGTCACTAGGGTTGTTGTCACCAGTTGAGGTAAAACATGGTGTTGCCCCCCTTCCTCCACCTATAGTCGCCCCTACAGACCCCCTCCACTAAGTATAGACCCCCTCCGTCAGTGCAGACTCCTAACTAAGTATAAACCCCCTCCCTCAGAACAGACCCCCCAGGACAAACCACCCCCCATGAGTACAGACACCCCCAGGACAAACCCCCCATTAGTACAGACTCCCACAGGACAACCCCCCATAAGTACAGACTCCCCCAGGATAACCCCCCATTAGTACATACTCCCCCAGGACAACCCCCCATTAGTACAGACCCCCCAGGACAACCCCCCATTAGTACAGACCCCCCCAGGACAAACCCCCCATTAGTACATACTCCCCTAGGACAACCCCCCATTAGTACAGACTCCCCCAGGACAACCCCCCATTAGTACAGACCCACCCAGGACAACCCCCCATTAGTACAGACCCACCCAGGACAACCCCCCATTAGTACAGACCCCCCAAGGACAAACCCCCCATTAGTACATACTCCCCCAGAACAACCCCCCATTAGTACAGACCCACCCAGGACAACCCCCCATTAGTACAGACCCCCCCAGGACAAACCCCCCATTAGTACATACTCCCCTAGGACAACCCCCCATTAGTACAGACTCCCCCAGGACAACCCCCCATTAGTACAGACCCACCCAGGACAACCCCCCATTAGTACAGACCCACCCAGGACAACCCCCCATTAGTACAGACCCCCCCAGGACAAACCCCCCATTAGTACATACTCCCCCAGAACAACCCCCCATTAGTACAGACCCACCCAGGACAACCCCCCATTAGTACAGACCCCCCATTAGTACATACTCCCCTAGGACAACCCCCCATTAGTACAGACTCCCCCAGGACAACCCCCCATTAGTACAGACCCACCCAGGACAACCCCCCCCATTAGTACAGACCCCCCCCCCAGGACAAACCCCCCATTAGTACATACTCCCCTAGGACAACCCCCCATTAGTACAGACTCCCCCAGGACAACCCCCCATTAGTACAGACCCACCCAGGACAAACCCCCCATTAGTACATACTTCCCTAGGATAACCCCCCATTAGTACAGACTCCCCCAGGACAACCCCCCATTAGTACAGACCCACCCAGGACAACCCCCCATAAGTACAGACTTCCCCAGGATAACCCCCCATTAGTACATACTCCCCTAGGACAACCCCCCATTAGTACAGACCCCCCAGGACAAACCCCCCATTAGTACATACTCCCCTAGGACAACCCCCCATTAGTACAGACTCCCCTAGGACAACCCCCCATTAGTACAGACTCCCCCAGGACAACCCCCCATTAGTACAGACCCACCCAGGACAACCCCCCATTAGTACAGACCCACCCAGGACAACCCCCCATTAGTACAGACCCCCCCCCAGGACAAACCCCCCATTAGTACATACTCCCCCAGAACAACCCCCCATTAGTACAGACCCACCCAGGACAACCCCCCATTAGTACAGACCTCCCCAGGACAAACCCCCCATTAGTACATACTCCCCTAGGACAACCCCCCATTAGTACAGACTCCCCCAGGACAACCCCCCATTAGTACAGACCCACCCAGGACAACCCCCCATTAGTACAGACCCACCCAGGACAACCCCCCATTAGTACAGACCCCCCCCAGGACAAACCCCCCATTAGTACATACTCCCCCAGAACAACCCCCCATTAGTACAGACCCACCCAGGACAACCCCCCATTAGTACAGACCCCCCATTAGTACATACTCCCCTAGGACAACCCCCCATTAGTACAGACTCCCCCAGGACAACCCCCCATTAGTACAGACCCACCCAGGACAACCCCCCCATTAGTACAGACCCCCCCCCAGGACAAACCCCCCATTAGTACATACTCCCCTAGGACAACCCCCCATTAGTACAGACTCCCCCAGGACAACCCCCCATTAGTACAGACCCACCCAGGACAAACCCCCCATTAGTACATACTTCCCTAGGATAACCCCCCATTAGTACAGACTCCCCCAGGACAACCCCCCATTAGTACAGACCCACCCACCCAGGACAACCCCCCATAAGTACAGACTTCCCCAGGATAACCCCCCATTAGTACATACTCCCCTAGGACAACCCCCCATTAGTACAGACCCCCCAGGACAAACCCCCCATTAGTACATACTCCCCTAGGACAACCCCCCATTAGTACAGACTCCCCCAGGACAACCCCCCATTAGTACAGACCCACCCAGGACAACCCCCCATTAGTACAGACCCACCCAGGACAACCCCCCATTAGTACATACCCCCCCAGGACAAACCAATCATTAGTACATACTCCCCTAGGACAACCCCCCATTAGTACAGACCCACCCAGGACAACCCCCCATTAGTACATACCCCCCCCAGGACAAACCAATCATTAGTACATACTCCCCTAGGACAACCCCCCATTAGTACAGACCCACCCAGGACAAACCCCCCATTAGTACATACTCCCCTAGGATAACCCCCCATTAGTACAGACCCACCCAGGACAACCCCCTATTAGTACAGACCCCCCCCCCAGGACAAACCCCCCCATTAGTACATACTCCCCCAGGACAACCCCCCATTAGTACAGACCCACCCAGGACATGGCAGGCTGAGGCGCTCAATCTCAGCTGAATCAGGCGGCAGCTCCGCTCGGCGCTCGCTCCCGCACGCTGTCTGAAGTTGGCTGTGGCAGAGGTCACGGTGGGTGGAGCTGAGCGGCCGTGTGACGTCACGTCGTCGCATCCCGCTCGGGTCTCGGATTGCTTCGGCGGCTCGGCGGCTCGGCCGCTCGGAAATAAAAAAAAAAAAAAAAACAACCTCCTCGGCGGCTCGGCGGCTCATTTAAAAAAAAAAAAAAAAGAACCTCCTCGGCGGCTCGCTCGGCGCCTCACGCATGACAGCGCTGGGTGCGGGGCACCCACTGCACCCCGGGTAGGATCGGCCCTGGCTGTCACTATTCCCTAACAAGACTGTCCCCTTTGTGTATGCTCATGTCATGTGTTTGCCACTACTGACACCTTGAACAGCATCTAAGGGACAGTAGTTGTAGTTCAAGCCCTAATATATTCATTTAGTAACCAACAATGGCACTGGCACCACTAGTACAATACACAGAACAAAAAAGGAAACCGACAAAAAGAAAGAAATTATGTACAGTAAAACCTTGGTTTGAGAGTAACTTGGTTTAAGAGCGTTTTGCAAGACAAACAAAATGTTTTTATAAATTTTTCCTATATATACGAGCGATGTCTTGATATAAGAGTAGCGTCATGTCACAACTGAGTATAAAAGAGAAGAGAGAAGCCTCTAAGTGTAGCAATATGGTTACATTTAATGAAGGTACAATATTTAGAAACGTACTGCTACACTTAGAGGTGCCTCTCTTCTCTTTTATACCCTATAAAAAATGCTTTGATATACAAGTGCTTTGGATTACAAGCATGTTTCTGGAATGTTTAATGCCATCAATCCAAGGTTTTACTGTATATGCAATCAAGTCTCATCTGTAATAATACATTTTGATGACAATGTTTAGCCATTCATAAATAAGTCTATTCAGTAACAGTTGAGCTTTTCTAAAAACTACATGCAACTGAAAATGTCCTTGTATTTATCAAAACATAGGGCCAGATTCAGCAACACTTGCGCTGGAGTATTTTGATATGCGCCGCGTAACTGTGAAGATGCGCCGTTGTATCTCCGCGGCCGTACCCACCAACCTAGATGCGCCAGAAAACGGGCCATTTCCGACCGGCTTAACTTTCCGACGCCAGAGTATCGTCAGCGCATAGTTTCGCTTGGCGCATCAGTCGCGCCAATTGATTTCTCCTGCAAATATGCAAATGAGGGATTTTTCCCAATTCACGAACGGATTAGCACCATACGCTGGCTACATGCGCCGCGCATATGTCGTCCGTCCGTCGCAAAGTTATTTCTACAAATAGCTGCTTTGTCTTTACTCCAGACAGCCACAGGTCAGCAGGAGAGCAGCTACAGCAGCGTTACCGACGATAGGAGCTAGCTGAGCACCCCCACTTGCAGGACAACACCTCTGTCCATGCTTGTCTGTCAACTTTTACAGCCATGGAGGAAGACATCATAGGTCTCCATAGCCGAGATGACGGCTGACAGCTCCTGGCCTTTAAAGTTCAGCTTTCTCCTGTATGTTTGCGGGGAATGGGAGCAGCCATCTCAGAACAAAAGTAACTTCACTGCGGGGAGGGGGAACAGGATATACTTTAGTGCCGGAATGGCGCATCTACGGGTGCATTTAAACGCCCAACGGAACGCATTGCGCTGTCGTTTCCAAGGAAGTGGTGCCGACGGAAGTTGTGAGCATGCGCACTGGGATGCATTGACAGTCAACGCATGCGCAGTACGTTCGCCGCGGGATCGCGCCTAGTTTAAATAATACACGCCCCGTACCCACCCAATTTGAATTCCCCTGGCTCATTTTCGATACGCTGCCGCAACTTTAGGAGCAAGTGCTTCATGAATAACAGCACTTGCTCCTAACATTTCGCCAGAGTAACGTAAATGAGAAACGTTACTCCAGATTAAAGATGCTCCCATCTACCTGAATCTGGCCCATAGAGTGTGATAACCTGCAGATTTTTTTGATTGCTGATTAAAAAAAGAGGCAACATAATGCTGGCCGGTATGCGTTTATAAAATGATTATACGTCTCATCAGCTCTTATTGATGAAAGCCAAATCAATGCTAATGCTTTATAAAAATTGCCATGTCTGAGCTTTTAAAAGGTTTGCCAGTCATTTCTTACCAGTTATAAATAATATAGCCCAGCATGTTAATGTTTCCTGCATTAGTCAATGAGCTAATAAATTGATTTGAGTGGGGTCACGTATAATGCGCTTTTCGATGTAGAGGTCTTTCTATGAGCTCCAAAGATGAGACTCCCAAGATAACAATTTTAGGAAGGGAGTTTTTAGTAACCCAGCAATACGGAAACTATTGATCCAGAGCTGACTTCTACAGATATGTCATCTGCCACATATGCTACCATTAAATGATTGGTAAATTTACCAGGGGGTTAAATAATGATTACTTAGTAAAGTGAAAATTCATCTTTTGAATGATCCAGCCTCTACTCTTTTAGTATATTAACCCCATATATTATTTGTGTAAATGCCTAAGTGCATAAATGCCAGCTGTTCCAGATTTGCCAGGACAGTCCTGCATCTATGTTCTGTGTCCTGAGCTCGCAGCATAACCCTTTTTACTCACTTTTTTGCTTTACTGAGCATGTGCATTAACTCCAAAAAATATATAACTGGGTGTTTCAAGCCATAAGTGGGTGGCCAAGTATATTAAGATTATTAGAGTATAATAGGGTAAGTGAGATTGCCTACATAGTTACATAGTTAGACTGGTTGAAAAAAGACACAAGTCCATCTAGTTAAAAAAAAATAAAAAAATAATACTACAATCCCTTATACACAATTCTTCACCCACAGTTGATCCAGAGGAAGGCGAAAAACCCCAGCAGAGCATGATTCAATTTGTTACAGCACGGGAAAAAATTCCTTCCTGATCCCCCAAGAGGCAACTATATTTTCACTGGATCAACTTTACCTATAAATGTTAGTACCCAGTTATATTTAGTACAATTAGGAAAAGAATCCAGGCCTTTTTTTTTAAAACAAATCCTCTGAGCTGGCCAGAACCATCTTTGGAGGGAGTCTATTCCACATTTTCACAGCTCTTACTGTGAAGAAACCTTTCCGTATTTGGAGATGAAATCGCTTTTCTTCTAGACGTAAAGAGTGCCCCCTTGTCCTCTGTGATGACCTTAAAGTGAATAACTCAAAACAAGGTCACTATATGCAGTGCCGATCCTGACCCCCCTGGGGCCCTAAGCAAAATGACATGGCACATTAAAAATGAGAAGCGGGGGGCGCGGACGACAGTGACATGTCACATTAAAGAAAGTTGAGAAGAGGGAGGAGAGGGTGTTCTGCTGTCGGAAATGACTCAGCCAGCGAGTTTAGAAGCGGGGTGAGGGGGCGAAAATGACTTCTCACCATGCGGGGCCTCTAGTAATTTGGGGGGCCCTTCGCAGCTTTGCGGGCCCTAAGCGGCTTGCATAGTGAACCTATAGGGCGGATCAGCCCTGACTATATGGACCACTTATGTTGATCATATGATCATATCCCCCCTTATTCTCCTCTTCTCAAGATCTCTAATCTTTCCTCATAGCTGAGCTCCTCGATGCCTCTTATTAGTTTGGTTGCCCTTCTCTGCACTTTCTCCAGTTCTCCGATATCCTTTTTGAGAACTGGTGCCCACAACTGAACTGCATATTCCAGATGAGGTCTTACTAATGATTTGTACAGGGGCAAAATGATATCTCTTTCTCTCTGGAGTCCATACCTCTCTTAATACAAGAAAGGACTTTGCTTGCTTTGGGAACCACAGCTTGGCATTACATGCTAATATTGATCTTATGATCTACCAAAACCCCCAGATCCTTCTCCACTACGAATCCCTCTAGTTGTACTCCTCCTAGTATGTATGATGCATGCATATTCTTAGCCCCCAAGTGTATAACTTTACAGTAATCAACATTAAACATCATTTTCCACTTAGTTGCCCAATTAGACAGAGCATTGAAGTCGGCCTGTAAGGATGTTATTCCACTGCATAGCTTGGTGTCATCTGCAAGGACAGACATTTTACTTTTAATCTCAGACCGTATATAATTTATAAAGATATTAAAAAGTAAGGGTCTCAACACTGAACCTTGCGGTACACCACTGATAACCTTAGACAATTTCGAATACGAGTCATTAACCACTACTCTGAATTCTGTCTTTTGGACAGTTTTCTTTCCATTTACAAATTGATCTTTCCAAGCCTGTAGACTTTACCTTACACATGAGCCGTGTGTGCGGAACTGTGTCAAACGCTTTAGCAATACCACCAAGGGTTTAGTTACCTCGTCATAAAAGGAAATTAGGTTTGTTAGACAACCAAATGGGAGCAGAATATTACATGTAGATTAACAGAGGCTTTACTTCCCTCTTATTTTAAGACACATGATGGAGGGGCATGACTAGGGTTGCCACCTGTACAGTTTTCTCCCGGACAGTCCGGTTTTTGAATGATCTGTACGGGTTTTCATCTTCTCCTGACCTGGACACATCATTCACACCGAACTGCACAGGGAGTGACATGTCTGCAGGATCATCGGATACACGCGTCTCCCGTCCATGCAGCAGCCTGTCTCACACACACAGCACGTCGAAGCTCCCACAGTATCCCCCGTCCATCCCATAGTATCCCCCCGTCCATCCCACAGTCCCCCCCCCGTCCATCCCACTGTCCCCCCCCGTCCATCCCACTGTCCCCCCATCCATCCTGCGCCCCCCATTATCCTACTGTCCCCATCCATCCCACAGTATCCCTCGTCCATCCCACAGTATCCCCCGTCCATCCCACAGTGCCCCCCGTCCATCCCACAGTGCCCCTCGTCCATCCCACAGTGCCCCTCATCCATCCCACAGTCCCTCTGTCCATCCCACAGTCCCCCTGTCCATCCCACTGTCCCCCTGTCCATCCCACTGTCCATCCCACTGTCCCCCTGTCCATCCCACTGCCCCCCCCCCGTCCATCCCACTGCCCCCCTCCCGTCCATCCCACTGTCCCCCCCCGTCCATCCCACTGTCCCCCCATCCATCTCACTGTCCCCCTATCCATCCTGCGCCCCCCGTTATCCTACTGTCCCCCATCCATCCCACAGTCCCCCCCGTCCATCCCACAGTCCCCCCCCGTCCATCCCACTGTCGTCCCCCCATCCATCCCACTGTCGTCCCCCCATCCATCCCACTGTCGTCCCCCCATCCATCCCACTGTCGTCCCCCCGTCCATCCCACTGTCGTCCCCCCGTCCATCCCACTGTCGTCCCCCCGTCCATCCCACTGTCGTCCCCCCGTCCATCCCACTGTCGTCCCCCCGTCCATCCCACTGTCGTCCCCCTGTCCATCCCACTGTCCCCCCGTCCATCCCACTGTCCCCCCGTCCATCCCACTGGCCTTAGATATGATGGACTGGTTTGGAGTGTTGAGATAGAATGGGCCACCTTGGTGTGGTGTGGATAGTGTGGGTTGCTATAGGTAGGATGGGTTACTTTGAACTGTCAGTGGAAGGTTTGGGTGCAGTAGATAGTAAGAGGTGTTGTAGGTAGGGTGGGTTTAATTTAGGCCCCTTTCACGGTTAACGCAATGTGGCCTCACTCTCTGTTCACCGTGGTGTACACAGCACACTGTATTACTACTCTCTTTAAAGGAGTTGTAAATGAAAAAAATGTTACACCTTAATGCAATCTATGCATTAAGGTGAAAAAACATCTGGTGTTGCCACCCCCCCGAAGCCCCCGTTTTACTTACCTGACCCGTCGAAAGTCCCGCACAGTCCCGATATCCTTTTCACCACTCAGCCTGGATAGATTGATGGTTAATCGCATCCAGTGATGCGGCGCGCCGAGGCACGGGGCCGAGTGATGCAGTGAGCGGCTATGGCCGCTCGCTGTATCACCGGAGTGCGCCCACAATTACTGACCACCATGCGAGCTTTCGCATGACTGTGGTCAGTATTTGCAGTAAGGACAGAGACAGCCGCCGAGGGACCCCAGAAGACGTGGATCGGGGCCACACTGTGCAAAACGAGCTGCACAGTGGAGGTAAGTATGACATAGTTGTTATTTTAAAGGAAATTTTTTTTTTCCTTTAGTGACCCTTTAAGCCACACAAAGGTGTCCGAGATCTTTTACAATCCTTTTGTCTATATATATATATAATGTATGCTACAAAAAAATTGGAGTGCGCAGAAAAGTGTTCGGGTTTGGCTTGAAGAAAAGGTGGCAACCCTAGGCATGACACAGCCTGTGACTAAAACCACCCAGAAACTGACCTGCAGCAAGCAAGTGCAGGGTTCAAGGGGTTAAAGCAGGTAAAGAGGAGGTGATACAACACCTCTTCGTTGCTTGCAAATGCTTTCCAAAGAGCAATCAGGATGCAGATCGCTCTTTAGACAGAAAAGCTAGTGTAAACAAACCCGAAAACATCCTTCCCTACTCTCCCCAAAAAATGTTTTGCATACATACACTTTAAAAACTTTTTAGTAAATTTGTTATGCATAGAACTAGCACAAATGACTGTATCAGCCTCTTGCACTTCTCTGTGCATTAGCAGATACATTACAAGAGAGAAGTTCAGCACTCTGAGCCTATTGCTTTGAAGGAAACAAACACAGGGGGGCAGATAATACGGATTATTGTATCAATGTTACTTTGTTATAGTGTAGCCTGCACAGAGATTATGGATTTGGCTGTGCTGGCTGGCAGGGGTGCTGGATCACAAGACAGGCTTAGCAGAATTACAAATCTTTTTTCAGGTTAAACCTTGAATATCTGTATTTTGGCTTATTTTACTTATTTTAATATATTTGCAAAACTGAAATTGCATCTTTATTAGGGGATAAAATATACATTATCCCTTTGCCCTAAATATAATCTGTACCTGCTCAGATTAAAAGTTTATGAGCATGTAGCAAAGGTCTGCTTTAGACCCCTTTCACACTGGGATGGCTTTCAGGTGCTTTAGCGCTGCAAATAGTCTCTGCTAACCCCCTAAAAAAAGCCTTCAATCCATTGCATTGTGTCTTTTCACACTGGGCAGTGCGCTTGCGGGATTTTCCGAAAACCCCGCAAGCAGTATCTTTGGGGTGGGTTGGGAGCAACTGAAAAGTGCATTGAAAGTTTTTAACCCTTTCTTGGGGTAAAAAGCACCCGCTAGCAGCCTAAAAGCTGCACAAAAGGGCCACTTAAACAGCGCTAACGGCCGGCGCTTTCAGTGTGAACGCAGTCTTAGACTTCTCCCATTGCCCACCTGGTTGCCACTCCAGTTAGATGTGTCTGAGCTTGGATAACATTTTCCTTTTCCTAATGTAACATTGTTCAGGGCTGATGATTGGCAGCTCAGGCCCCGTACACACGAGGAGACATGTCCGATGAAAACGGTCCGTGGACATGTCTCCTGCAGGATTTTGGTCCGGCGGTCTGTACACACCATCGGACGAAAATCCCCTCGGACAGAGAACGCGGTTACGTGACATTGACGGCGCCACGTCACCAAACCAGGAAGTAAAATACTTCCACGCATGCGTCGAATCCATTCGGCGCATGCGGGGGATTTCGGTCCGCTGGTTAGTCGTACTAGTCGTTAGTTGTTGGTATTATTATTAATGTTTTTTCAAGATTATTAATAAAATTGTTGTATAGAGCAGAAAGGTTTGGACAGTGATCTACCCAGCCTGTAAAATATATTAAGCATGTCATCATTTTTATTTTGGTATATAAAGCATTCTACAAGTTAATTGTAATTCTAATGTTCCACAAGCTGCAGATATATTTATTTTACACAGGTGTTATCAGGAGCTGAAAAATATCTATTTCCCAAGTTTGCTCTTTCATTGTCAACATATTGCATGCACCACTGGTGGTGACTGTGAGTGGCTTTGCTAACACACACTTGCACCATGATCAGCCATTGTCATTTAAAGCATTCGGCAGAGTTCCCACACATTGGTAAAAAGTAAGGTAAAGTATACAGGCTTGAAAAAAAAGAAATAATAATAAATAAATGCAGGCATACCCCATTTTTAAGTACACAATGGGGTTTATTTACTAAAGCTGGAAAGCGCAAAATCAGGCTCACTTCTGCATAGAAACCAATGAGCTTCTAACCCATGCTTGCTCAATTTATTGACTGTCACTAGGTGGCACCATCACACTATTTGTAAATAAACAGCTGAGCATGTTAATAATTATTTTTACAAAACTATTTTCTACCGTACATAAGACTTGCTTGTTTTATTTAAAATTTTGTAACATTTAATAGCAGATGTGATGCCAAGCCTTAATTGGCAATGTTGTTGGGCATATTTTACTTGTATTACTTTGTCTGGCACATTATAGTTCACTTACTGATGTAACAGCAAAGCAAAATATTACATCATCTTGATTTCCATGGGGATCCAAATGCAGTCCATAAATTCACATATTAAAGGAGATAACAGTGACCCAAATCCTATCATTGAGAAGTTTTTATTATTGCCTTCAAATGCTAAGGTAATAAACAAATACAAATAGTATAGATGCAAAGAAATAAAAAAGAAAAAACAGGCAGTCTTAGTTCCATATATACAGTACATTCTTTGTTACAGCAATAAAAGTGATCCGAGTTTTTTTTTAAAGTGATAATGTAAAAAAAAGAAAACATAGCAAAGAAAATGCATTCACAAGTCACGCCTGCATATGTAAACATTGTTTAAATCACACATGTGAGGTATTGCTGCCATCGTTAGAGCGAGAGCAATAATTCTAGCAAAAGACCTCCTCTGTAACGCTAACCTTTAACATTTTTTTAAAGCGCCGCCAATGAAGATTTTTAGGTACCGTAGTTTGTCACAATTCCATGAGTGTGCACAATTTCAAAGCATGATATGTTAGGTATCTATTTACTCGGCGTACCATCATCTTTCACATTCTACAAAACAATTAAGGGCTAGATTCAGGTAGGAGCGGCGTAAAAGTAAACTTGCGTAGCGTATGCTATTTACACTACGCCGCCGCAACTTTTACTGGCAAGTGCTGTATTCTCAAAGCACTTGCTCCGTAAGTTGCGGCGGGGTATCGTAAATAGGCCGGCGTAATACAAAATGGGAAGGTAGGGGGCGTCTTCTATTTAAATTAAGCGCGCCCCCACGCCGAACGAACTGCGCATGCGCCGGCCTGGAACGTAGCCCAGTGCGCATGCTTCAAATCACCACGCAAATACTTAATGAAAACGACGTGAACGTCACGCAAAGCCCTATTCACGAACGTTTTACGCAAACGACGTAAACGCTGTGAAAAAATACGCCGGCACACCGTCCATACCTAACATTGGCTGCACCTCATATAGCAGGGGTAACATTACGCCGGAGTTACGCTTACGCAAACGACGTAAAAAAATTACGCAGGACGGGCGTACGTTCGGGAATCGGCGTATCTATCTTATTTGCATATTTTAGACGGGAACGCCACCTAGCATCCAGCGTAAATATGCAACTAAGATACGACAGTGTAAGTGACTTACGCCGGTCATATGTTAGCAACATTTGAGCATATCTCATTTAGAGCATACGCTTAAAGTTGCACTGGCTCAGATTAGGACTTACGATGGCGTATCTATTGATACGCCCGTCGTAAGTGTTCCTGAATCTAGCCCTATCTGCGCATCTCACATGCATACTAGAGCCAACTTAGACGGGAGCCAGTTAGCTTACCAGTATGTCTTTGGAGTGTTGGAGGTACCCAATAGTGGTTCAAGGCTGAAGTGCTAACCACTCAGCCACTCTTATCAACGTATTTTTACAGAACAGACTGTAACTGGCTTATTGCATATAAAGCAGCCCTCAAAATTTCCACTTGCCTGCTCGCATTAGGCGAGTGTAAATAAGCTGACGGCGAGTGTTCCAGCTTGGCCCGGGAGGGTCGGGATGCTTGGCTCAGGCTGGGGGGTGGGCCCGCTCTCTTTGGGATGTTCTACTCAGCTAGGGCAAAGAGGCGGCCTGGCTGGCTCGGCTTTGGTCCGCTGGGCTTTGGACGGGGGAGTGGGTTCCGGTCCACTCACCTTGGGCAGGGGGTTGAGCCACTGGTCCTACGCACGCTGCATGGCCACATAAAGATGACTTGCAAGGAGAGTGAGTGGGAGGAGAAGAGGATCCTGCCAGCTCCACAGCAAAAGCTCCTTCTTATCCACGCAGGCTTCTGGCGAGGGAGGGTAAGTTGTAGCTGCTCTTTTGCAGCAGCCCCACTCTTTCAACCCTGCACTTAGTACATAGCGCACCTCTTAACCCTGCACTTGGTACGTCGCACACCTCTCAACCCTGCACTTGGTACGTAGCGCACCTCTCAACTTTGCACTTGGTACATAGCGCACCTCTCATCCCTGCACTCTGTACATAGGGCACCTTTCAACCTTGCATATGGTGTGTAGTGCACCCCTCAACCCTGCACTCAGGATATAGTTCACCTCTCAACCCTGCACTCGTTACGTAGCGCATCTCTAAACCCTGCAGTCTATACATAGCGCACCTCTCAACCCTGCACTCGATACGTAGTACATGTCTAAACCCTGCGGTCTGTATGTAGCACACGTCTCAACCCTGCAGTCTGTAAATAGCACAACCCTCAACCCTGCACTCGATACATAGTGCACCTCTCAACCCTGCACTTGGTATGTGGCGCACCCCTCAAGCCTGCATTCGGTACATAGTGCACCTCTCAACCCTGCAGTCTGTACATAGCTCATCTCTCAACCCTACACTCAGTACATTTTACACTCCTAGACCCTGCACACGATACATAGCACACCTTACAGCCTTGCATTCAGTATGTAGCGCAGCCCTCAACTCTGCACTCGGTACATAGCACACGTCACAACCTTGCATCCTGTATGTAGTTCACCTCTCAACCCTGCACTTGTTACGTAGCGCACCTCTCAAACCTGTAGTCTATGCGTAGTGCACCCCTCAACCCTGCACTCGATTCATAGTTTAGCTCTTAAACCTGCACTTGATAAGTGGTGCACCCCTCATCCCTGCATTAGGTACATAGCGCACCTCTCAACCCTGCAGTCTGTACGTAACACACCTCTCAACCCTGTACTTGGTACATAGTGCATCTCTCAAATCTGCAGTCTGTACGTAGCGCACTTCTCAAACCTGCACTCGGTATGTAGCTCGCATTTACTTAACAAGGCAGTAATGATGTGTACAGTGCCTATAGCAGACAAATATATGTTATCCTTATTTTATTGATCACAGTCAGATCAATAAAATATGCTTTATGTTAATATTGTTAAAGTTGTTGTTGCTAATATTAAGGGTGGGGCAGGGCTGATGGCGAGTAACTCTTAAGGCATGGCTAGTAATTTTGAGCCCAGACATAAGGTGTACAGTAATACCCAGTTCATATAAGATAGGAATTGGTGAAATGAAAAATGATTTACAATGCACATTACACACAGTAACTATGTGCCTTTGCTAAAAAAATATTTTATGACTATGACTTACAGTAAGCGCAAAGCAAGCCCTTGGGAAAATAGTCTGTGTCATGACATTTATACCTATTAGTGGTAAAACTAGAACAGCTTCTCCTACATTTACATAACCAGGAGCTCTGACCATCTGAAACACATGAAATCTAAATTAAATTTCCGCTTCAGAGTGAGTCTATCACATTATTATTTATCTAATAATGTTTCCTTCTGTAGATGATGTCCAAATGTAATTTGCCAGGGATTATGTGTTGATCCTGATGCAGGAGATAAAACATAATTAAGAGTAATGTGCGATAAAGGAAATCAAAATCAAAGTTAATTCTAATATTGGTACACACACAAATAGTATTTTTAATCAGCACTGAAGTAGAACTGCAGCCAAAAGATTTCGATTTTTAGATGTGGGTGAAGAGGGTAAGGTTTAGACTCTTGTTTTCTGAACTCCCTAAAATCGCATTTCACGAGAGGGAATTTTGACCACAAAAAAAAAAACGCTGAACGCACCTAAACTTGCATAAGCGCTAGACGTGTTTAGCACTTCAGTGTTTATTAAATTAAAATTCTGCCCAACTAAATAAATAAATGACCAAACTCCAAACACTGCTAAACTCACCTGAACTGGTTTGAAATAATGCAGCTTAGGTGTGTTTATAAGGATGATTTTTTTTTCCTGCCAGGATAAACAGTGTTTACAAGAAACTAGTGTGCATGAGGCCTTAAGGATATCACACTTCCTGTTTC
This sequence comes from Rana kukunoris, assembly GCA_029574335.1. Classification (NCBI taxonomy): domain Eukaryota; kingdom Metazoa; phylum Chordata; class Amphibia; order Anura; family Ranidae; genus Rana; species Rana kukunoris. Next base: position 210,872,114 of record CM056051.1, read on the forward strand.
AATGACTACATTAAAAGTAAGGCTAAACTTAGACTTGCATCTGAACTGCTGCACCTCTGAAAAGTGACCCATGTTCCATGGCGTATTATAAAGCCTTTCATACGTATTGTCAAAGTCCAATTTGTTCAAATTTCGAGTCTGTATTTGATACCATCATGATTCCAAGTGTATTAGTTGCTAACTATACCTTCAGTGTTCAGATGTGCCTAATCTTACCTTCTTATACTATAGAAGCCAGTGACATTTAACTAAAATAATCATCTTTCTGGGATAACACCCACAAATCATTTCTAATTTTCAACAAATCCTTTTTTAGTAGGCGGGTAGAACATGGCCATTGATTTTTCAGGCAACAAACACAAGCAATTATTTTTCTTTATATAAGAAACATCAGAAACATTATTTATTTTTAAATCTTATCTTAAAGTGATTCTAAAGGTTCTTTAAAAAATAAATAAAAAGTTATACATGTTATACTTGCTGTATGAAATGGTTTTGTACAGATCAGCGACGATTCTCCTCTTCTGGGTTCCCTCACCGGCATCCTAGGCCCCTCTTCTTCTACATGTGCCACCATGGGAAACCAGTTCTTATGGTAACACATGTATAGGCTCAATCCCGAGCCTTGCTATTGACACACACAGTGCAGCTCGGCGCACCGCTTCCTGGCCACTGGATTTGATTGACAGCAGCAGGAGCCAATGGCTTGTGATACAGTAATATAATTGATGCCAGTAAGATTAACACAAAGTGATTTCTAGTGCCAGATTCAGAAAGTATTTAAATCGTCGTATCTAGAGATACACCGCGTAAATACTAAGAATAGTCGGCGTATCTTTTTTTGGTATTCAGAAAAGAAGATATGTCGGAATTCTGCTAATATACGAGCGGCGTAGGTCTGTTACACCGTCGAATATTAGTTGCAGTTTTACGCTGGCCGCTAGGTGGCTCTTCCGTCGTTTTACGCGTCAAATATGCAAATTAGGGAGTTACGGCGATTCCCGAACGTATTTGCGGCCGGGCGCCGTAGTTTACGTCGTTTGCATAAGGCTTTTTCCTGCGTAAAGTTACCCCTGCTATAGGAGGCGTAGCCAATATTAAGTATGGACGTCGGGACAGCGTCGAATTGTACGTCGGTTACGTAGTTTGCGTAAATCGTTCGGGAATGGGGCTCCACGTAAGTTACGTTAACTTTGTTTACATTGACAAATAGCGACGTGATTTGACGCATGCGCACTGGGATTCGTCCACGGACGGCGCATGCGCCGATCAGAAAGAACATCATGAGCGCGGGGTCATGATTCATTTACATGAATCTAGCCCCCATCCTCAACATTTGAATTGCGCGGCCTTACGCCGGGCACTTTACGCTACGCCGCCGCAACTTATGGAGCAAGTGCTTTCTGAAAAAGGCACTTGCCAATAATATTTGCAGAGGCGTAGCGTAAAGAGGAAACGCTACTCCACCGGAAAGATACACATTTGTATCTGAATCAGGCCCCTAGTATTTATCTTAGCAGTACAGGTTACACCACTTATGTTATCACAGACTATATTTTGGCAATACAGGTTATAATAATAATAATCATAAAAAAGGATCTGCTTTGATTCCAATCTACAAGGGCCGATTGGCTCCTCTGTAGTGTGTTATTGCAATGCAAAAATTAGCCCTAAAAGCCGAAGTTTAATCTGCTTTTATTTTTCCTTCCCTAGTTCCTCCTTTTCCACGCCTTATCAACATGCAAATTTTTTTTTGTTAACCTCTTCAGGTCCGCGCTATTAACAGAATACATGAACAGCGCGGACCTGAGGCGCCGGGGTCACGTCTTTGGACGTCATTTGCTTGTAATTCACCCTGTGGCGCGCGGCGGGGAAAAACAGTCCCGACGCATCACCGAGGATCCGATGCGTGTACCCGGCGGCCGCGATGTCCGTCAGAACACGCGATCGTCGGTGAGAGAGCAGGGACGTGGAGCTCTGAGTGTAAACACAGAGCTTCACGTCCTGTCAGTGAGGTGACAGATGCTGTTTCTCTTGTACATAGGGAGACAGCATCGGTCACCTCCCCCAGTCACCCCCTCCCCCCACACAGTTAGAACACACCCAGGCAATACATTTAACCCCTTCCTCACCCCCTAGTGTTAACCCCTTCAATGCCAGTCACATTTATACAGTAATTAGTGCATTTTTATAGCACTGGTCGCTGTATAAATGTGAATGGCGCCAAAAATGTGTCAAAAGTGTCCGATGTGTCCGTCGCAATATCGCAGTCCCAATAAAAATCGCAGATCGCCGCCATTACTAGTAAAAAAAAAATATAAAAAAAAAATCATAATTATGTCCCCTATTTTGTAGGTGCTATAACTTTTGCGCAAAGCAGTCACTTATTGTGATTTTTTTTACAAAAATACGTAGAAGAATACGTATCGGCCTTAACTGAGAAAAAAATATATAAATAAAAAAAAAAATTGGGATATTTATTATAGCAACAAGTAAAAAATATATATATATTTTTAAATTGTCGCTCTTTTTTTCATTATAACGCAAAAAATAAAAACCGCACAGGCGATCAAATACCACCAAAAGAAAGCTCTATTTGTGGGGAAAAAAAGGACGCCAATTTTGTTTGGGTGCCACGTGGCACGACCGCGCAATTGTCAGTTAAAGCGTCGCAGTGCCGGAAGCTGAAATTTCGCCTGGGCACGAAGGGGGTTTATGCGCCCAGTAAGCAAGTGGTTAAATAAACTTAATAAAAAAGTTTTAAATAAAACCTTTCTATTTTCATTACATACCTTATTTTAGACCCATTGACACTGGATCTTTGGGTTTCTCTATACAGAGTATAGTAGGTAAATCGTGCCTGTTGGGGAGGGTGCTGTACATACTGTAGCTTCATGAAAACAACCCAGCACTCTACCTCAGTATTACTCTCAAGAGTACTCAGCCTTGATGCAAGCACTGGGTTGGCTTTTGGGAGAAAATCTCAAAATGCCTTGATGGGTGGATGTCAGTCTGGAGGAATGGGAATCCACAGAAGTTGATCTAAATATTGACTTCTGTCAAACAGAAAAAGGCCACACATGAATCAATATTCAGCCATCCCTGCTAAACTAGTCAATGTTCCGCTTCAGACAGGGAAGGACGTATCACACAGTTATTTTACAACTGACTGTAACATTCTGATGGACAATGACATGTTCCAGACTACCTTCAGCCTGTCAATGTCATCTAGTTGGGACTTTACGAGGGGGTACTGAGTATTTGGATGTGTGCAGTACTATCACTGAGCCCTGTAGGCACACAACGTTTGATGCTTAAAGCAGCACTTCTCTAAAAGAATCACCCCCTGTTACCAGAACATTTTCTTGTTAGGTTTTTGAAAATTATCTTGTTCAAAAACCTAATCCTGCAATTGATTCAGAGGATGGGCATTATTAAGCAAGGTCCAATTTCCGTTAACCACTTTGCATCCAGGGCAATTGTTTTACGTACTGTACATGCTAAAATGATCAATTTTCCCTAGAATGTTACTTAGAACTCCCATATATATATGTCTGTGTACAGTATACAGTATCTCACATTTTTGAAAATATTTTATTATATCTTTTCATGTGACAACACTGAAGAAATTACACTTTGCTACAATGTAAAGTAGTGAGTGTACAGCTTGTATAACCGTGTAAATTTGCTGTCCCCTCAAAATAACTCAACACACAGCCATTAATGACTCAACCACTGCAAAACAAAAGTGAGTACACCCTAGAAGTAAATATTGCAATAATCGACTAATAAACTATACAACTATTCTTCCGAAAGGTGTTTGCGGATTCCCTCTATCTATTGCATATATGTATTACTAAGACTCAGATAAGCACAACGATATAAGGTTAGTTATGAAAACAAACACATCTGCTTAGTAACAATATCTTATTTATTTCCCAAGAAAATAGGTAACTGCTAATATGAAAACATTAACGTAAAATATACAGAGCATATAACAGCAGCTGAATATATATATCTCAAAAGAACATCAAAGATACTTATTACAATCCAAATATGGTCTCATCAGCTGATCAAGATGGCAAAAGAGGACCATAGCCATGAGGCTTAGGCCAAAGCCAGCAGCCATGAGGCTCTCACAAGCAGGCCAGTAGTGAAAGAGAAAAAGGACTATTTCTCTTGTGTATGCCCCTTTTTTACACAGACATTCACTCCCACTCGTAACCACCCCTACTTGCCTCCTGTCCAATGAGATATTGCCAAGAGGTAGTCCTTCTCACTAGATTATATTATGGACCATTTTTCTGTATTGGCCTCTAGGGGCAGCATTATCCATGTATCATCCCCAGGAGCTTGTTGATCTTTTGATCCTTGTCATCAATCATCCTGGCAGCCATTGCTCTCTTTGAAGCTTGTATCACACCAGGTGGGCTTAAGCCAGGCCCTTGTTATTCTGATATACTACAAAGCTTTGAATGTAACTTGTCACCTTACAACTTGGAGATATCTGCTTGTATGCACCAGGAAGCGAGATTTCAGATCTATGGTATTACACCATGTTGCCTTTCAACAACCCCTAAGTGAAAATGTCCAAATTGAACCCAAAGTAGCAATTTGTTGAGTGGCAATCATTATTTTCCAGCACTGCATTAACCCTCTTGGGCATCAAGCTTCACAGGTTGCCACTGGAGTCCTCTTCCACTCCTCAATGAGGACATCATGGAGCTGGTGGATGTTAGAGACATTGTGCTTTTCCACCTTCCATTTGAGGATGCCTCACAGATGCTCAATAATGTTTAGGTCTGGAGATATGCTTTGTCAGTCCATCACATTTACCCTCAGCTTCTTTAGCAAGGCAGTGGTTGTCTTGGAGGTGTATTTGGGGTCATTATAATGTTGGAATACTGCCCCGCGGCCCAGTTTTCGAAGGGAGGGGATCATGCTCTGCTTCAGTATGTCACAGTACATTTTTCCAATCATGGTTCCCTCAATATGCTCTACAGTGTCGGCAGCACTCATGCATCCCCAGACCATGACACTCCCGCCACCTGCTTGACCGTAAGGAGGACACACTTGTCTTTGTACTCCTCACCTGTTTGCCGCCACACACTTGATACCATCTGAGCCAACTAAGTTTATCTTGGTCTCATCAAACGACAGGACATGGTTCCAGTAATTCATGTCCTTAGTTTGTTTGTCTTCAGCAAACTGTTTGCAGGCTTTCGTGTGCATCATCTTTAGAAGAAGCTTCCTTCTGAGATGGCAGCCATGCAGACCAATTTGATGCAGTTTGCGGCGTATGGTCTGAGCACTGACAGGCTGATCCCCCACCCCTTCAACCTCTGGCAGTACTCATACATCTATTTCCCAAAGAAGAAAAATAAGTACAGTCAACCAAGTAATGCCCCTGCTGGTCAGGAGTATTATGTGGTAATAGCAAAGAATGGAAAATAATGAGGAAAGTATGTATAGAGAAATAAACACAGGGCTTTTTTTCCTCAAACAATAGGTGCTGGAACTCAACCACGATTCCCCCAAAACCCCTCCCCTAAATCACATCAAATGGTGGGTGTGGTCAGATTTCTCAAACAGTAGGAGGGTCTTAAAAGGTGCAGAGATACACACAGTGCAGAGCTGTTACTTGTAAACACAGAAACTGGACTTCTGTGTTTACAAGTGATTGTGGTGAGCAGGCACCAAAGTGTCTGAGCCAGAGGTGGTGGAACTGATTTCCACCAAGTTCCCCATGAAAAAAAAGCCCTGAATAAACATATGGATATAAGTAGGGAATGTAATCGAAGACCTAATTAGAGAGGGTTCAGACATTATGAGATATTTCTGTTATCTTTGTCTTATTATATATAAGTAGTCCTATAGTTTGTAGATGAATGACTGTTGGTGATTTTTTTTTCTGACTATATGAATATGTAAGTTCAATGGAAGAACGAGGAGAATTGAAATATGTAAACATATAAATGATGTCCCTCATGGCAATCCCTCACATGTATAGCACAATTCCTGTTTATATACAAGTGGTAGACCTATTCCCTCGTTTGCATTTGCATGTATGCTTAGGGAAAAGGATGCAATAAAGTTGTTTATTATTATTTGTATTTATGCAATTACAGTTTATTTTTTATTTTTTTGTAGCTGCATTAATAAGCTTGTTTTAACCATTTAGCATACAGACCGTTTTAAAACAGCCGATGGCAAGTAGTTAATACTAATGCCGTGTACACACGATCATTTTTTGTGATGAAAAAAACGACATTTTCTGTGAAGTAAAAAACGACGTTTTTAAAATGTCACTTTTCAAAGACGATGTTGCATACACACCATTGTTTTTTTTTCACAAAAAGCAAGGTTACGTTCACCACTCTTTTCCATTGAAGCTCGCTTCATAACTAGCTTCTGGGCATGCGCGGGTTGAAAAACGTCGTTTTAAACGACGTTTTTGCTACACACGGTGACTTTTTGTGAAACAAACAACAACGTTTTGAAAAACGACACAAAAAATTCAAGCATGTTGGAATTTTTTTTTGGTCATTTTTTTTAAGACAAAAAACGACGTTTTGCTCACACACGATCAATTTAAATGACGTTTTAAAAAACAACGTTTTTTTTCATCGCAAAAAATGACTGTGTGTACGCGGCATAAGAAATGTCTTCCTCTTTCCCTAATAAATTCACATAAATCAACAATCCGATACATATAAATGAATTAATTTGCTATATTTGATACATTCAGAAACACATCCAGCCTTTTCTTTGCTTCCCCTGACATGAAATAGCTAAGAAACGGCTACTGACTCTGGATATTAAATGGTATTTGCTTTGCCGTGCGAACCCTTTATTTGCGCTGTTCATTTTCCTCTGCTTGAAATGTAACAACTATTAATCATTTACAATGTGCTTACGCAGGTCATGTGATTGGTTCTAATAACTTTTGAAATAAATCCCCAGAAACAGATGGTGAGGAGGCGTGCTGTTTACCACATCACAATGAAACCCAAGTATCTTCATTGGACACCAGGCTGGAAGTAAATGCCAGCTTTATTCAAATCTACAGAACATGACATTGTATGTTAGAATAAGTCCCTGCCATCAGTGCAGTCCCAGGCTTGTGCCGTCTATTGTAGAGTGCTTGTGTGGTGTGCAAATGGAACATTACACTCTGTCTGACAGGAGGCCATGCATTACCAAGGGAATCATTTACTTTATGGCCTTGCTTTTAGACTTACTATTTCAGATATTTCCTTCCTTCCTCAAGGTTTTCTTTCCTCCAGTCCTCCTACTATGTATCCCCTGTGGTGTATTCCTAAAGCGCCTGGATTTAACACTGGAGGTTATATTTGTTGACGCAGGGCATAGTGATATTCATGGTTCAGTGCATTCTTCAAGTTGCCTGTCACTCTTATGACTGCCAGAAAACATTTTACAAAGCATTTATGAGCAAGAAAGCTCACATCTTTCAGATTCTCAATGTTCAGGCAGTGGTACGATTAAAAAACGTGAATGTGTTATTTAAAAAAGACATGCAAGATGTTATGATAATATACAGTGGGCATTAACCAATGGTAAACAAGCAGTATACATACAGCAGGTAAAATAAGTATTGAACGTGTCACCATTTTCTAGGTCTATCTTTTTCTAAAGGTGCTATTGAAATGAAATATTCACCACATGTCGATAACAACTCATGCGATATATACTGTATTTATCGCCCTGTAGCACGCACCGGCTTAATGCGCGCACCCCCAACCTAGAAGGGAAATTTTAGGGAAAATACTTACAGTTTGAATGTCCCTCGTCGGTGTCTTGCCCGGCATCTATCGGTGGCCTTGTCCGGTCCGGCGTCCGTCTGCGGCCTTGGTGGTGTCCTCCCTGCTTCTCCTGCGCTGTTTTTGAGCCGATCCCCGCTTCCTGCACTGTGTTTGAACGCCGCCGCCGACATATACCGAGCGCAGTACACTCGGGCATGCTCGGCCATGCTCGGCTCCTCTCGCATAAAGGCTAGGAGGCGGCACAGGGCGTGACCTCGAGCAGAGCCGAGCCTGGCCGAGTGTACCCAAGTGTACTGCGCTCGGTATATGTCGGCGGCAGTGTTCAAACACAGCGCGGGAAGCAGGGATCGGCGTATATCGCGCACCCACGATTTCCCCCTGATTTTATACGCTGATAAATATGGTACATACAAAGAAACTAAACAAATAAATTCAGAAATGAAGTTATGTGTAATAAAATATAATACAAAAGTATTGAACACATGAAGAAGGCATGATATCAGTACTTAGAAAGCAATCCTATCCCTTGTCAGTGCAGATTAATATCAACTGGTTCAGTCTCAACTGATAAGCCTATAAAAAGGTGTCTCATTACCAAGGTGTCACAAAAGAAACATCTCATGATGGGTAAAAGCAATGACCTTTACAGCCTTATTGTTGCAAAACATACTTATTGGTTACAGGAGGATTTCTAAACTTCTGAACTTCCCAGTGAGCACTGTTGGGGTCATAATCCGGAGGTGGAAAGAACATAATTTCATTGTTAACCATTCATGACTAGGAGCTCCTTGCAAGATTTCTGACAGAGGAGTGAAAAAAATTAAGAGCCAAGGGCAACTTGTGGAGAGCTTCAGAAACACCTGGAAATTTGTAGGTACAATTGTTTCAAAGAAAACAAAAAGTAATACACTGGCAACCACCATATGCTTGTATGCAGGCTCACCACGCAATACTCCATTGCTGAACAAAAAGCACGTTAAAGCTCGTTTAAAGTTTGCTGCACAACATTTAGACAAGCCTGTGAAATACTGGGAGAATATAGTCTGGTTAGATGAGACCAAAATTTACCTCTTTGTATGCCATAATACACACCATGTTTGGAGTTCAAAAGACACTGCACATCACCCCAAAAACACCTCCATATAAAAAGTGAAGTTTGAAGGTGGGAACATTATGGTGTGGGACGGTTTTTCAGCATACGGTACTGACAAACTTCATATCATTGAAGGAAAGAAAGGAAAAATGTACCAAGACATTCTTGATAAAAATCTGCTGCCATCTACAACGATGATGAAGATGAAATAAGGGTGGACATTTCAGCAAGACAATGATTCCAAACACAAAGCTAAGGAAACTCTCAATTGGTTTCAAAGAAAGAAAATAAAAACAGCTAGAATGGCCTAGCCAATCACCTGCCTTGAATCCAATAGAAAATCTATGGAAAGAACTAAAGTTCAGAGTTCATAGAAGAGGCTCACTGAACCGTCAAGATTTGAAGACTGCTTGGGCCAACTCTACTTTCTTTTTCTTCTCAATGCTTGGGTGGAAGAATGGGCAAAAATCACAGATGAGCATTGCATGCGACTAATTTCTCCATACAGATGTTGTCTTGAAGTTGTTGTCTTGATGTTGTCAATACCAACAAAGAATTTTGTACCAAGTATTAAATACATTTTAGTTAGCGTGTTCAGTGTTTTTTTCCTGTGTCATTTCATTTAATCACACATCACAAATCCCCCAGTAGCCAGCATCAGATGACCTTGCAGCACACCCCAGCAACCCACAGTCAGTGCTGGAGGTGTCGGAACTGTGTTCCCTCACATTACGCTGAAAAAATGCCATGGAGATAGATGATGCCTCCATGGGTTCTGAGTTGGTTTATACGACTGGGTTTTCATACTCCTGTAGTGTAGCGCACATTTAATCACCGTGCTCAGAAGCAAGTACAGGACCTTTTAACTCCACTTCCCACAATTTCCTGGGTTTCTGGAAATGCCCAGAAGTATGAATTCCTCAGCTTTTCTGTCTCAGAGGCTCGGTAAGACCACACCTGATGAGGCAGATGTAGTTGGGCAAATGATCTGTAGCCAAGTGAGAAATCCTCCACTGCCAGCACCAGTGTATGGGCAGGCAGGGTGGAGCCCAATAGCATGCAGCTACCCCAGAAAGACTTGCAACTGTATGGTACTCTTCCCTAATAGCTACCAGAGTACTTCAGTGGGGTGGCATTTTATCTGCTGGCTCCAGCTCTTTGCCTGTGTTACCAGAGCTACTCGACTGGAGGTAAATGAAAGGAATAGCTGGATAAGGCTTCACGCATACAGGATGTTTATTTGACTCTCCTAGAAATCAGCAGTATTTTGCAGAAAAAGTGTCTGACATTTGTAAAAGTGTCTAAAGCTTTTACAGACGTCAGGCTCTTGAGTGTTAAATCCTTTCATTGGCCAGAATAAATCATTTATTCTGGCTATTGAGGTGAATTAATGCTCAAGCTCTAGAGTTTAGGCGCATTTTGCAGCTTTTATCAGCTGCTAGAAGCATTTTTCATATTAAGAAAATTTGTTCAGTTTTCTAATCATTAGTGGGGACAAATCAACATTCGCTTTCAAGTTACTTTCAGTGACAAGAAAATTTAAAGGCAACAATATTTTCTCTAATGAACAAATTTCTAACAGTGTATGTAGTTTTAGTTCAGCAATGTCCCTTTACTCCAAAATTAAATGTTATACGGCAATGAAATTTTGTACGACAGTCCTCAAGCCGCACAAGCTTTCTTTCGAAAACCTATTAGGGTATACCCTGCTTTAGATAAATAAAAAAAATTCAAACATATACATTGTTGGCTAGAAAAGCATTTGAGAGTGACATCCCGAGACTTTATGGATTTTGCATGAGCTGTTTTTCTTCAAAATGTGGTAGCTTGGACAGTATAAAAACTCAGATGTTGACACATTTCATAAACTGTTGCCTAAATCCTGCTATTCCTATGTTTTTCCACTAACACTGTAGGCTGAAATTGTGAAGGGTTCACGTCCTGCCACGATTCATTTCAAAACACCAAGTTACAAAGAAAACTTGTTTCTAACCTCTGCATAGATTGTGTCCTGATAAAAGGAAAAGGTGCTGCTACCTCCAATATCCCATATGAATAAGATGAGATCCGGACACCTGTGTCCGGACTCGCGTGGTACTTGCCCTTAGTTACTGTAGTTCAGTAAAGAATTGAGGGTCCGGCACCAATGCATCTTGGATATAAAGAAATAATTGTATTTCTCCAACAGGACATACAAGAAATCGAATCCTTCTAAAAGATTAAGGCATTTTAGCCTCTTGTGGACCTGGATCTGCATTCCAATTGATGCATCACCCTCCTGCCTTTTTGCAGTCTTTTTATATATTTTATGCGTGTGTGTGTGTATCCCCCACCACCATTTCCTCTTCTTCTTTTCTTTTTTTGTGTACACTTTTTGCATTTTTTGGTATTTCTATATTGGTACGTGGTGCTACCAAAAGCATGGCACAAATGCAAAGCTTCAATTGTCTTTTGGATTGCCCCGCCTCTTTTTTGTTTGTTGCAGCAGTGGGTCATTATTTATAAAGAGTTGTTCATTGTATGTTATTTTCTTATCCACAAGAGGCTTAAATGCACCAATCTTTTACATGGAATTGATTCCTTTTTATGTCTTGTTGGAGAAATAGATTGTGTCCCGGATTTAACTATTAAAGCGGAGTTACACCCAAAAATGGAACTTCCGCTTAACCCACTCCTTATCCCCTTACATGCCACATTTGGCATGTAATTTTTTTGGGGGGGAGTGGGGGCTGCAGGAGGAGTGGGACTTCCTGTCCCACTTCCTCCTTCTGCCGAGGGGCTGGTAAGGCGATTAGCTTAATCACCTTACAGTAGCCTCTCCCTGTAGGCGATCGTCTAGGACACATCACAGGTCCCAGGCGATCGCCTGTCCAATGGGACGGCGCAGCGCCGTTCACGCATGTGCAGTGCCGCTCGAGGGGGGAGAGGAGCGGAACCCTGGCCGGCGTGTCTCTGGAACCGTGGAGAAGGTAAGTGTATGTTTATTAAAAGCCAGCAGCTACACTTTTTGTAGCTGCTGACTTTTAATAAACATAAAAAAAGGCTGGAACACCCCTTAAACTTTAACCCTACTGTAACCACTAACCTTACTGTAACAAGCGGCCAAGATAACGCATTTCAAAAATCTGTGTAGATTGTGTCCTGCATTTAACTATTAACCTTACAGTAATATTAGTATTACCCTCACAGGGTGGGTGCAGTCGTGATTTTGAAGCTATTGATTATTAAGGGTTCTGTAGCCATTTTTGTTTTGCTATATATTTATCATACAGTCTTCAGGCACCAAGCATGTCTCCTCTGCCTTGTTTTAAAATGCCAAGCACATAGAATACCACATTTGAACACTACACTTATCAAGCAGGTGTGATCCAACTGCCCTATAGCTCTTAGAAGGGTAGAATTCTCTATAAATCGACATGGCTGGAGATTTCAAGTTCATGTATATAGGGCAGGAGGGGCAATTCAGACAGACACTGTTGATGGCACTTATTTTGGCTGCAATGAAACTTGATAGTAGTTATATCTCTTCACATTCCTATCCAAAATCCCAAAACAAATTCTTTGCTAGAATACACTTTGATTCTAACAGAAATGTAAAACAGAATGCAACAGTTGTACACAGTAGGACACTATCATGTGCACCATCGCTGAGCTCTTACCCGTGTATTGAGACATGTGTACATACACTACACATATCTCTGTATAGAGTAAAAGACTGTATTAACTTTATTTTTATCTGATATGTACGCACATATTCTGTATGTACATCATGAACACATCTCACAATAATAAGGGAGAGCTTTAATAAATTCCAGGCAAAGGAAGCAACCTATAATAAAGAAGCTGCCATCTTACCCTGGGGAGCCAACTTGCGTTGACAAGGGACCTGCCATCTCACTGCAAACAGCTCACATCCCAGCTGCCATGCTTCCATTTCCATGTTCTCTACATACATATATGAAAAGAACAGAATAAATTAAAGCAAATTACTGAAACAAGAAATGTTAGCTCATTAGACATATGTTCAATTTACAGACCTTATAGTAGAACTAATGTAAAAAAAAGAAAAAAAAAATCAGGCAGGCTCTTTATTGCAATGTCTCTTCTGCAATAATTTTTTCTTTTACACAATCCTCTGAAGTGTAAACGGAGCTGCGTATGTGCAGCGTTTTTTTTATTGCCTGCACGGTACCAGCGTGCTGGGATTAATGACTCCCACTCATGCACAGGAGTGATTTTACCCTGCACAGGTCAATCAAGATAGACCAACACCCAGGACCTTGTGGGTGTGGTTCTGTTGGAGCATACTGTAGGTGAGTATTCTTGTCTTTAGGTTAAGTAGGTAAAATATTTTGTTAGACTACCCTATAAAGTACCTCCCAATAAAGTATATCCAAACATTTTTGATGGAGTAGGGGATGGTTAAAAATCCTTAGGGCCAGTTCACATCAGCTGTGCTAGAACACAGCCACTAGTTTGCAGTTGGGTGACTGGGGTTTACTTTTTTTAAGAAGACTTCTCTTTAAGTTGTAGTGGCCGCAAAACCATGTGAGGTGTTGGATTGCATCGAAGTGTGCTGTACCCAAAAAAGCACACGCCACTGCAATACATTTGTGTGAACAGGTCTTGCAGGAGACAAACATTGCTTTGTCTTGTAGTGAGAATGAGCTGGAAATAGCTGCCCAGCTCAGTCTTACTACATTTATGCTGCGTACACACGATCAGAATTTCAGACAAAAAAAACAAGAATTTTTTCCGACTGAATTTTGGCTCAAACTTGTCTTGCATTCATAGGCGTGCGCAAGGGGTGTGCCTGGGCACACCCTAATCCTGGGGTTGGCAACCTGTCAATGGTGGACAGGTGAGAGGTAAACGGCAATCCTTCCTTGCCGACCCTCAGAACGCGGACAGGAGAGGTAGTGGGGGTGGAATTTAGTGGAACTGATCTGTATTTTCCTCCTGCAGCAGCTGAAAGTAGGCTTCTCCTCCTCTCCCTTTTGTCAACATTCAGCTGCCACAGAAGGAAAATAAAGGGGGTTGGTACTAATATATGCCACCCCTCCTTTCCCTGTTCCTTTTCCTTCTGTTGCCTGGGTGCCCCATGTGCTCCCTTGCTCCCTCTTCCTCCCATTGTTTCAGGATCAAGAGCGGGGAAGAGGCCAGTAAATATGTCAAACGCATATTTGTTGAAGCTTTGGGGTGCACATCCTAATGCAATAGGCTGTGAACACCTATGCTTGCATTCACACGGTCACACAAATGTTTTCGGAAATTCCGAACGTCAAGAACATGGTGATGTACAACACTATGACGAGCTGGGAAAAATGAAGTTCAATGATTCCGAGCATGTGTAGGATTTTTGTGAGTCGGAATTGCATACAGACGATCGGAATTTCCGACAAGAACTTTTCCCATCGGAAAATTTGAGAACCAGCTCTCAAATTTTAGCTGTCCGTGATTCTGACAGAAAAAGGCCGATGGGGCCTACACACGGCCGGAATTTCCGACCAAAAGCTCACATCGAACATTTCTTGTCGGAAATTCTGATCGTGTGTATGTGGTATAGTGTGAATGGACCCTTACAGCCTATATTTTGCTCTCTGTGTTCTGTGGGGATATATAAATATAGTGGCATCTACCTAGCAGTGAAACAGACAGAAATAAAAACCTGAATGAAAAAATGGCTTTCGATACACTCCAACTGGAGCAATGAACCAAACAAAGGCTGGCATGACACTTTTAATAACACCCCTTAATTTTAGTAATACAGTTCAGCTATATAAATGCCCCTAACTAAACTTGGTCTGGCATTAAAAGAAAAAAGGATACAAATACAGAATTATTTTCATTCAGATTAAATAAATATATTTAATATCGTGGTTTTAGAGGGCAATATAGTAAAACATATAAGCTTCCTCTGGTTTGAAAATGAAAGAGAGAAAAAAAAGACGCCAGTGGCTCTCTGGAAATTGTAAGACTAATGAGAGAGACAATTTATAGACAATGTCATCATCCTTTAAGAGGCAGGTGTACAGAGCACTGAAGAAAAGACCTCAGAAGAGCGAGCAGCAAGGTATGAGTACAGAAAGGCTTCTCCGCATTGATTTATTGTTTTCTCTGAGGTAACGTTACATTGAATATAGGGTTTAGGATCAAATGACAGGTAAGATCTCCTCTTTCAGAATAAGTATACGTAAGGTAGTTGTTTCTTTTCCAGCCATGTTTTCTTAAGATGCTAGTGCCATGTTGCGCAGGTAAATGTGATAGAAACATTTCTGGAAGCTACCTTAGGCAGTAATATATATATATATATATATATATATATATATATATATATATATATATATATATATATATATATATATATATATATACTTATATATATCATTTATACCTAATTTTCTGTATAGCCATGGGTGGTGCATGTCACTGATATTTTCCTGGAGTATATTGCTAGTCTATTTACAGTATATATAGAGTGCTTTATAAAACATTTTGAGTGTATTGATTTTACAATAGTTGAACCTAAAGCAGCCATTGTCTGACACATAGCAGAAGTATGTTAACCTTATGCTGCAGTTAAAATGAACCTTCACCTATTGCTGTCTATGCCCTTGTTGAAGAGATTTTACCTCACCTCCAACCTTCACTAGTGCTTACTGAAAGAGGTGTTTGCATTACACATGATTCCTCATCTGCTGTAACAGATAGACAATAATAGGATTTGCCCACCCTTTCCTCCCTGTGACAACAATAGTTGGGACATTTTGCCAGAGGAGATGCTAACAGCAGTACCTGACATAAATTATAACCCTCCCAATTATCAAAAAAAACAAACAAGTTTACACTGAAATTTCACTTTACCTACCTAAACTAGACAACATGGTGCATATACTTTAGCTTCTCTCAATCGTTTTACCCCCAAAAGAATCATATAATAATATTTAGGTCTCAGGGAACTCCTGGTAAAATTATTTTATCAGACGTCAATGGGAAAAATAACCCTTTAATGGGTAGCCATTGAGAAGAAGACAAGCTAAAAAGATTATTGATATGCCGATGACTCTACTAAGTGGTGTTGAACACAGAACTACGCAGGCACCATCAGATGGGAGGTTAGTCAGGCACAGCTCAGGAAACTCCTAGAAAACTCTGTAGGAACCATGGTTGAGAATGATTGATCTACCTAATATGAAAATATGGTGAAAAGTATGGTCAACAATGCGACTATAACGGTTCTAGGTATAAAGAGTTGTAACAAATAATTTTTAATATTTTATTAAAAATATATCAGAGACTGATACAATACAAAAAAAAAACAGATTTTTTTTTAAAAAACACATTGGGGCAGATTCACATAGATGTAATCTTCCGCTGCGTAATCGAAATACGCTACGCTGCCGTCTATCACCAGACTCTACGCCGAATTCAGGTAGTTTTTTTGCGCGTACGCTATTGTATCGTATTTTTTTTCCGCCGCGCAATGAAATCGTGAGTAGGGGGCGTGAAGCATTTAATAGCGCGTGAAACTGCGCATGCTCTGTTCAGGAATTTCCCGCCGTGCATTGCGCGAAATCACGTCGTGACGTCATTCGTTGTTTGATAGCGGCGTTTACGAACATTCCTATTCCCGGACGACTTACGTTAAAAATAATAAAAGAAATCGAAAAACGTTGAAATTCGACGCGGGAACGACGGCCATACTTAACATGGGCTGTCTAATATTAGACCAGCAAAAAGCTGGTATAGTGAAACGGAAAAAAAAGATGACTAAAGGTGCCGTAAGAGATTGCGTTTGAAGAGCGAAATTTTGTGGATTCCAGGCAAAAGCTCATTAGCATACCATGAAGGTGAAAAACAACAGGAAGTCCGCCCAGTGGCCGCAATTTTCAGGCAGCGTAGATCTGAAGGCGTACTAACACGTAATAAAGTCGAAATTTAGCACGCAGGTGTCTTTTCATGGTTTGAGGATTTCGACTAGCGTAAAAACGCTCGTAAATCGAAATTACTCCTGTCTAACAACATTTACACAGGCGTAATCGCTTTGTGAATCTAGGCCATTGAATTGAATATGCGTTTTCCGGGTCGCTGGAGATCCCGGATAGAGACAGGTAGCTGGTCATAAAATGTGATCGCAAAACCGAGATGGTGGAACCCAATATATTTTGCCTCTGGTAAGGCTTCCTCAGGGGTGAGGTTGGGATCAGAAAAAGCCAGCTCTATTAAGGATGAAAACATACATATTACATAAAAAAATACAAAATAACAAAACAGTTCAAAATTATTTAATTTGCTCCCATTTAGAGAGAATGCAGACCTGCTACCCTGGGTAGGGAGGAAGAAAAAGGAAAACTCTCCTTGATCCTGCCAAACAGTGGGAAACCGATATATTACACAGCCAAAGCAAAATGGCGTGGAGCCTGAAACCAAACTCAGAGCTACGTGTAGAGGCGAATGGTTCATCCACAGGAGGGGAGAAGGAGACCAAGCTGTAGGGAACATATAACGCCTAATGAGTATGATGTTCCACAATAAAGATTCAATCAAGTGAATTCCAAAATAAAGACACTTACTAAATTCAATATAAGAAGACACCTGTGGGGGCAGCCATAAGGCACAAAATGATCAGCTCAGCAAAAATTCTGAACCAAGCCTGATAGATTGCTGGGTAAACAAAGGGAAAGCAAGAATGCAAGAAAAAGAAAAGAATATCAATATATGTATAGTAGGCATGAAAATATATCATGCCTAAACATTAAAGCCATCATTAAAACAGATATTTGAAATGACAAGTACCAAGAAAAAAGTCCAGCATCTCAGTTAGAAATAAGCTTATTTCTAAATGAGATGCTGGACTTTTTTCTTGGTACTTGTCATTTCAAATATACTGTTACAGTGTGACGAATGTGCTATGAACGTTACTTTTACCTAAGATGCACTCCCGTATCACACTTTATTCTGAGAATGCGCGGGTTTCTAAGCATACACACGGACGTGTTTCTCGTCGTAAACCAGCCCAACGAGAACCACAACGAGGAAATTGAGACTCCCGACGACAAAAAGAGAACTTGTTCTCTTTTTTTCACGTTGAGATCCACAACAGTTTTCTTGATGAAAAACATACACGCGGCCCTTTTCCTCGTCAAAAAAGCTCTGCCACCAAGTTTCTTGATGGATTTTGTCGAGGAAAACGGTCGTGTGTACGAGGCCTGACAGTGGTTATAGTCTTCCTTACTCTATCCAAAAAAAAAAAAGTTTTGCCTATAGTTCTACTTTTAGTACCACTGTATACCCAACCAAAATAAAAAAATAAAGTTCCTGCTCCATTCACCTACATTCATTTCTGCTTCCTAATCTATTGTGTTGAATGCAGTGTTGTTTTTTATTCTTTTTATTAAATTTAGAAAAAAACATAACAATACAATCAAAAACAATCAAAAACACAGGTAGTATTTCAAAAATAAGAATCTGAAAAAAACAATAAAAGGTTCAGAGGGACTCCATACCCCATCATATGCATACAGTGCCTTGAAAAATGATTCTTACCCCTTGAAATTTTCCACATTTTGTCATTTTACAACCAAAAACGTAAATGTATTTGATTGGGATTTTATGTGATAGACCAACACAAAGTGGCATATAGTAATACTTTTTCAAGTCACTGTATAATTACTAGCTTACATTACATAGAAAACTGATACAAACCCTACTCTTTATGTATACCATTTCATGTCTTCCTCCAGACTGCGGTATAAAGTCCATCCGATCTTTCCATCCAGACCCTTCATACTCCCCCTCCCCAAAAAAAGAGGGAGTTAAACCCCCAAAGGACAAGCCACTATAACAGAACTAACCAAAATGTGTGCAAAAAGGGAAGCACCAGGGGGGTCCCTATGGCTACCCCACTCATTCTACCCATCACTTCCCATTCCGTGCTCTCTTTCCCTTCCACCCCCCCCCCCTTTCTCACCCACCTATTGACCCATTCCAGCCCAGTTTGGGCATTGTGTTTTAATAAACATATTCCCTATACCAATAAGAAGAAAAAAAGAGTACAGATGTACTGTAAGGGTGAGATATTGTAAGTTCCACCAGAATTTATACTGTTAGGCGTTATTCAGTTATTGTACATGTTTCCATATTATTATCTGTACAGCTATATTCAATATATATTAACCACTGCGCAACCACCTGCCAAAAAATAACGGTGGCAAAGTGGTTGCTTAACTCTGGGATCACGTTATATAACGTGATTCTAGAGTCGCGCACACGGGAATGTCCGTGACCGCCGGGTCCAGAGGACCCGGCGGGTCACGGATCACGGTAAATCGCCGCTGATAGCGGCGGTTTACCACGTGATCGCGCCGTCCAATGACGGCGCGATCACATGTAAACAGACCGGCATCATTTGATGACGCCGGTTCCTCCCTCCTCTCTCTGTACCGATCGGTACAGTGTGAGAGGGGGAGCGCGGATGGCGGCAGCGCTGTGGATGGATCTGTGACTATTGCAGTCACAGATTCATCAATCCCTGCAACCCCCCCAGCAATACTCAGCATACCCCCCCAGGCAATACTCAGCATACCCCCCCAGCAATACTCAGCAGTACCCCCCCAGCAATACTCAGCATACCCCGGCGCAATACTCTGCAGTACCCCCCCAGCAATACTCTGCAGTACCCCGGGGCAATACTCTGCAGTACCCCGGGGCAATACTCTGCAGTACCCCGGCGCAATACTCTGTAATACTCTGAACAATACTCTGCAGTACACCGGCACAATGCTCTGCAATACTCTGAACAATACTCTGCAGTACCCCGGCGCAATACTCTGCAATACTCTGAACAATACTCTGCAGTACCCCAGCGCAATACTCTGAACAATACTCTGCAGTACCCCGGCGCAATACTCTGCAATACTCTGAACAATACTCTGCAGTACCCCGGCGCAATACTCTGCAATACTCTGAACAATACTCTGCAGTACCCCGGCGCAATACTCTGAACAATACTCTGCAGTACCCCCTGCGCAATACTCTGCAATACTCTGAACAGTACTCTGCAGTACCCCCTGTGCAATACTCTGCAATACTCTGAACAATACTCTGCAGTACCCCCTGCGCAATACTCTGAACAATACTCTGCAGTACCCCCTGCGCAATACTCTGCAATACTCTGAACAATACTCTGCAGTACCCCTGCACAATACTCCCTGCGCAATACTCCCTGCACAATACTCTGCGGTCGTTTTTTTTCAGGCTTCCCAGCCTAGAGGTGAGATGTGGGGTCTTATTGACCCCATATCTCACTAAAGAGGACCTGTCATGCTATATTCCTATTACAAGGGATGTTTACATTCCTTGTAATAGGAATAAAAGTAATCAAAACATTTATTTTTGGGGAAAAAGGTGTCAAACTAAAATAAATAAAGTAAAATGAACAATAAAAAAAAAAAAAACTTAAAGCGCCCCTGTTCCCGCGTGCTCGTATACAGAAGCGAACGTGCACGTAAGTCCCGCCCACATATGAAAACGGTGTTCAAACCACACATGTGAGGTATCGCTGCGAACGTTAGAGCGAGAGCAATCATTTTGGACCTAGACCTCCTCTCCAACTAAAATGATGTAACCAGTAAAAATATTTAAAGCGTCACCTATGGGGATTTTTAAGTCGCAAAGTTTGGCGCCATTCCACGAGCGTGTGCAATATTGAAGGGTGACATGTTGGGTATCTATTTACTCGGCGTAACTTCATCTTTCATATTATGCAAAAACATTGGGCTAAATTAAATGTTTTTTTTTTTTTAAAGCACAAAACTGTTTTATTTCCAAAAAAAATGTGTTCGAAAAATTGCTGTGCAAATACCATGCGCGATAAAAAGTTGCAACAACCGCCATTGTATTCTCTAGGGTCTTTGCTAAAAAAGCATAAATAATGTTTTGGGGTTCTATGTAATTTTCTAGCAAATAAATTATGATTTTTACATGTAGGAGAGAAATGTCAGAATTGGTCTGGGTGCTCCAGAACGCCTGATGGTGCTCCATGCATGTTGGGCCTCTGTATGTGGCCACGCTGTGTAAAAGTCCCACACATGGGGTATCGCCATACTCGGGAGGAATAGCAGAATGTGTTTTGGGGTGTAATTTGTGGTATGCATATGCTGTGTGTGAGAAATAACCTGCTAATATGAAAATTTTGTGGAAAGGAAATAAAAATTAAAAAAATCTTGATTTTGCAAAGAATTGTGGGAAAAAATTACAACTTCAAAAAACTCACAATGCCTCTTTCTAAATACCTTGGAATGTCTTCTTTCCATAAAGGGGTCATTTGGGGGGTATCTGTACTTTTCTGGCATGTTAGGGTCTCAAGAAATGAGAGAGGCTGTCAGTACATCAGATGTGATCAAATTGATAAATTTT
The DNA here is from genome assembly GCA_029574335.1 of Rana kukunoris. Taxonomy (NCBI): domain Eukaryota; kingdom Metazoa; phylum Chordata; class Amphibia; order Anura; family Ranidae; genus Rana; species Rana kukunoris. The sequence goes on from CM056051.1 coordinate 210,893,408, forward strand.
CAGTAATTGGTACCATAGCTTTTAGAAACTATAGCTTTCACCCAGACTAAATAATATCTAAAAAATGTTTGTTTTGTTACCAAAAATATGTAGCAGTATACATTTTAGGCCACGTTTATGAAGAAAAATTACTTTTTTGCAAAATGTTATAATAGAAATGAAGAAAAATTATTTTTTTTTACAAAATTTTCGTTCTTTTTTCATTTATAGCGAAAAAAATAAAAACCGCAGAGGTGATAAAATACCACCAAAAGAAAGCTCTATTTGTGGGGGGAAAAGGACAAAAATTTCATTTGGTTACAGTGTTGTATGACTGAGTTATTGTCATTCAAAATGTGAGAGCACCGAAAGCTGAAAATTGGTCTGGTTATTAAGTGGGTTTAAGTGCCCAGTTGTCAAGTGGTTAAGGAAGCATCTCTGCATCCTTCATCTATTCTTTATTACAATGTTACAGTTATGAATGGTACTACTAGAATAAACATGGTGACTAGCTCTTCAACTGTAACTGATGATCTGAATTCTTCTAGAATGCCACAACTTGTGTGAACATTCATTAAAGGGGTTGTAAAGAAAACATTTGTTTCCCTAAATAGCTTCCTTTACCTTAGTGCAGTCCTCCTTCACTTACATCATCCTTCGATTTTGCTTTTAAATGTCCTTATTTCTTCTGAGAAATGCTCACTTCCTGTTCTTTCTGTCTGTAACTCACCACCGTAATGCGAGACTTTCTTCCTGGTGTGGAGAAAGCCTCTTGAGGGGGTAGGAGGCGAGCAGGAGTGTCAGGACACCCACTAACACACAGCTCCTTTCTCTATCTGCAAAGTAGAGAGTGTCCTGACTTGCCTGTTCGCCCCCTCCCCCCTCAAGAGGCTTTCTCCACACCAGAAAGAAAGCCTTGCATTACAGTGGTGAGTTACAGACAGAAAGAACAGGAAGTGAGCATTTCTCAGAAGAAATAAGGACATTTAAAAGCAAAATCGAAGGATGTGGTAAGTGAAGGAGGACTGCACTAAGGTAAAGGAAGCTATTTAGGGAAAAACTAAATTCCTTTACAACCTCTTTAAATAGAAAAGGGATTTCTAAAAGGGGGGTAAATTGGTTTTTGGCATGGAGTTCCTAAAGGCCGATGGGAGGAAGAGAAGGCAAATGGCTACCATGGGGACTGATCCTACATGAAATATGTAAATAGATACGGAATCAATAGAGCTGTTTTGAGGATAGGAAATGGAAACACAGATCATAAACAGTATAGTTGTGTCTAAAGAACTGAACGTTTCATCAAGGGATTTGTTTTGTTTTTCAGATGTTGAAAATGGATGTAAACAAGCTGAACACAACATTGCTCCGGAAGTTCCGTCAGGGAGTTGCTGCAGCTTTAGGCTTGATGCCACAGCAAGTACACATCAATCGGCTCAATGTAAGTGGACTGATCACTGTAGTCGTAGATGTATTAGTCGTTAGTTGTTTTTTGTATAGAATAAATGTATTTTACAATTTGCACATCCTTCTTTTTCAGCCAGTTGCAATTAATTATCTACAAGTGTTTTGTATTGCTTTTAATTATTTTTTCAGTGATGTATGACTACTGGAATCCCTTGACTCTTTGTGGGTTTTATGTCATAGAGTTTTTTTTGTTGGGAGGGTGCGTGTGATAAGTGCAGGGCCAATCAGCACTGTACAGACAGAGGGTCAGGGGTCATGCAGCCTCACAGGACAGTCAGAGGCGAATAAAAACTCTTCAAACAAGTTTTAACCAGTGCTCGCATAAACACTGATATAAGTCACAAGACCGCTATATACTACTGATGAGAAAAGGTATTTAGCAGTTAATATTTACTAAAGTAATTGAATTTCCATGTTCTGTGTATTGTAGGAGACCAGTTATAGTGAATGCAGGGTCCTGGGTTTCGTAACACTTTAAGTTAGGCAATATAGATGTAGCGCCCCTGTACTTCCAAGTACGGACGGTGTTTAAATTTAGAGGGTGATTTATGTTAATTTAGTTGCTGTGCTGTTGTTTCATTCTGTGTTCCAAAGATGCCTTTCCATCTCGGAGCAAGAGGTGGCGGCAGTGGAGACCAGTGGGAGCGCCTTCTTGCCAGCAGTAAATCAGAGGAGGTTTTCCCTCGTGGGGCATGCTGGGGGAGGGTACTTCTTGGAGGCGCCATTTTGGCGTGGAGAGTTTGAGGTTGGATCGGGGTGCGGCACCCACCTTTAGGGTGTGTGCACATCACGGGCCCCAGCGATATGGCCTACCAGGTCGGGGGGCACGTGCTACGCAGAGTTCCGGGGCGCACGTGCTACGCAGAGTTCCTGACTCTGGGCCCTCATGGCCCCGGAGGAACTGAAGCTGTATAGGGGCCTCAGTGACTTACTGAGTCACCCCACATCCATGAGAAGATCCCAAGCGAGTTGTGCTGTTCGGTGGGGAAGTTGGTCTGAGGTGAGCCCGGAGGCAGGTGATCCAATAGGGCTTAGACAATCCACCGGGGATCCGAGTTGCCGGACACTGACGAATTATATGCTGTAACTTGTCAGTCGGTGACTCCAAAAATCAAAGGCGCTACCCGAGGGGAATTCAGGCAAATTTAATTAATAAGAAGGAATTGCTCTATCAAGCTGCATTCTAGAGAAAGGGCCTGTGGCAGAGGCACCAATCCTATTTTGATTGAGCCAAGTCTGTGGCAGAGACTTGTTTCTCCTTCTTAAGACTCTTAGTGACATTCCGGCTGCCAGTTCTGTGAGAGAGACTGTCCAGGTTCATTATACCCACTCCGGCCCACGTTGGGCACAAGAATAAAAGCACAGAAAACGACACTCTGCTGTTTAGACATTCTATCATTGCTCACATCATCTACTCTTCATCATACCCCTAGACATGCTACAAGGGTGACATGCTGATCCAAAATCTATACAGAGGCTCCTGAGGGGGTAGCGCTAAATAGATATTATATCAAGATAACTTAGACCCATTCTTCTGAAGAACTTTTGATTCTCTTTATCCTGAAAGCTTGCATCTTTAATAACTTAAGTTAGGCAATACAGGGTATCACTTAAAGTGGATGTAAACCCAAATTTTGTATTTATTTTTGTTGATGTCACAATGTATAGTATAAGATTTCCTATCCTCTGTGCCCAGTCTTGCTACACAGAGTTAATCCAGATCTGAGAAATCCTCTTTTAATGTTCAGTGAAAATGAACAGCCTTCCAGATAAAAACCTGCCTAAATAAAAAGTCAGTTTTCTCTCTTCTTGCTTTGAGTGAGAGGTTATTTACATATCTAGCTAGGACGTGTTTATCATATGTTATGTTTTGTTTTGTTTTGTATATCATCACCTCTTGTTATGATAAACATGTCCAAGTTAGATATGTAAATAACCTGTTACTGAAAGCAATAACAGAGAAACAGACTTTATAATTTGGCAAGTTTTTATCTGGAATTCTGTTAATTTGCACTGAACATTAAAAGAGGATTACTCAGCGCTGGATTAACGCTGTGTGACAAGACTGGGCACAGATGATAGGAAATCTTATAGAGTGTGAACCTTGCAAATGCAGTTGCTCCAGAGCTTAGTAAATAAAGCAAGGAAAAAACAAAAACAGAATTTTTGCTTCCATTGCTTTAATGATGGAAATCAGCAGAGCTCCTCCTCATTTACTAAGCTCTGGAGCAACTGCATTTGCAAGGTTCACAGTCTATTTGCCTTCAGTAAATCAACCCTAGTATATCTGGAAGAGCCCTCATCCATTTTATCTAAAAATTCCTGCATCACTCCCAATGTGCATATGCGAGCAGTGTAATAGTCTGTAATGTTCCATTCAACATAACCATATTTCTAATACTTGCATGTCTTTTCTGAGATCATCCACTGAGAGGATGGCTATATCTACTCAAGTGTGTTCATACAGGACTTTCAATAGGGAGCGAGCATCATAAAGAGTGTCTGGATCCTAATTGCTTGTTTATTGCCCCAACCCCCCCCCCCCCCCCCACACACACACACACACACCTTTACCAGCTGTCTAATACCTTCTTCAGTTTTCCCTTCGTCCCCCATGCAAGGCAAATCTGTTACCCAAGAACTATTCAGGCAGTCTTGTGTAATGTATCGACAATTTTTTGGCCCACAAAATAATGGACCCTAACAAACTAAATATAAGGACTATAACGGTAACCAATTTTTATAAAAAGTATCAAAAACTAATTATTATATAATGAAAATTGCACATATGTACATATCAAAAAACATACAAAACACACAAAAACTGCACATAGAACATAACCAAAACCATTTAGTGCTCCTTGGTGGCTCCGCTCCCCTATGGTGGAGCACAGTGAGTTACTGAGTTACTGTGTGGATAAGATATATAGGAGTAAACAAGTATATGGTATACACTATCACTATGTAAAGGGTATGAGGGTGAGGGAAGGGGGTATTGTCATGGGGGTTTATGTTTCCCCAACCCCGCTCCTACCCACCGCCCCCCATTTCCACATCACCCCCTCTTCCATGTCACTTCCCCTCCCCTCCCACCCTTTCCTCCCCCCTCTTCTCCCCTCCCCCCTTACTCTCCCACCTCCCCCCCCCCTTTTTTTGTCTTCTCCTAGTTAAAAGAAGGTAGGTGACCGTTTAACCTCCCTGGCGGTATGATTCTTTAAGATTTTAGGTGCTAAAAGCGGTACCATTATTTGCAAGGGAATTTGGCGTTTTATACTGTAGGCTTGTAATTCTTAGGAATAACTCACTGAAATCTATCCAAACAAGAGTCTAATAGGCATCCTGGGTATGATTTTTTTTTTTTTTCTTATTAAAAATTATAATATAATAAATAATTATAAAAAATTATAACAAATAATAATATAATTATAGTAAAAATTATTCAATAATGTAATCAAATAAAAATCACTGAAATTTGCTCAGTTGCAGAATTTTTGCTGTCATTATTTTTTTTTTTTTATGACGAATTTCCCCACAAATCGCTATCGCTAAATTCTGCAAGTGATTCTGATTTATTATCGCTGTTTTTTAGCTGCTCTAAAACAATTTTTGCCATAAAGGGACACTTTTGGTTGCTATGGGCAATCTACAGTTTGCAGGGAGAAAGAACAGTTTTTATTATATAAAAGAACATGCAGGGCACTCGGCAGACCACTAGGGACATGGGGGGGTGTGTATTTTTTACATACAGTACTGTAATCTATAAGATTACAGTGTACTGTATGTATAGTGTTTGTTTACTTTTTTAAATTTGGCGCCGTTCCCCCCCCTACGTCGCGACGCTCGCAGGGAAGGGAATCGGCGGTACACACAGCATCAGGCGGACATCCGGCCGCCGTGTACTGCGGAGATTCATCGCTGGATCGCAGAGAAAAGGTAAGTAAACTTTTTTCTGCATCCAGCGAGGCAAGTCCGTGTGTGGCACGGGGTTACCGATCGTAGCTTTAAAATCTCACCCCGTGCCACACACGGGAAGACCGCCAGGGAGGTTAAAAGAGCTGGGAAGGAAAGAGAGATGAGAAGGTATATGATTATAGATCTTAGGAATGTTATGCGTTTTAATGGGCTGGGAAGTGTCGTAAATTAACATGATAAGTATAAAGAAAAATATATGATATGTACTAATGTATTGTGAGATGTGATGTTATATGATTAGGTATGTGAAATGTATGTAAATACATATGTATATTTTTTAATGTCCCATTTCTAAAAAAATGTATAAAAAAAAAAAAAGTAAACAGATAACTGGTCCTCTTTAAAAGGGCCCGATGGTGTGGATGAACTTGACCTGACCATAAATACACACTAATGTAACTGTCAGCTGTTGGGAAATGTTTTGTGAGTGTAACTTTTGAATTTACAATAACCAGAGGTAGTCAGTGTATGTGGGGTTAATTCTTGCTGGCTTTGAAGTGTGAAGTAAGATAGGAAGTTCAACAGTTTTCTTTTTCACCCAGGGAAAGAAGAACTGCGTTGAGCTCTTTATTTCTCCACTAAACAAAAAGATAGGCGTCCCAGATGCTCTTCCATCTGCAGAGGTTCTTCGGTCACTCAACCTACATACCCTACACCAAAGATTGTCCCATTTTGGAATAACTGAGGTCTCTCCAGAGGTAAGCCTATCATTTAGTAAAGGTAAAGTAACATTATTCCATTTATAATGAAGAGAAAAAAAGTATATTCAAGTCTCCAAGAAGCCTTCTTTATGCTGAATGACAAATACTACTTATATGTGCCGTGTTCCTGAAAGAAACAACAACAAATGTGTAACAGTGATGGTTCAGCACAACTGCACAAGGCTAGGTATTATAGGTTATTGCTAGGCATTATGGGCCAGATCCACATACGTTGGCCTCCGGCGCGGCGTGTTCCATTTACACTACGCCTCTGTAAGTCACAGCGGCGTTTTCCTTATCCTCAAAGAAATGCCGCTGTAACTTACGGCAGCGTACCATAAATGGGCCGGCGTTCGCGGGTGTAATTCAAATTTACTAGGGGGGCGTGTTTTATTATAATTATGAATGACCCGACGCAAACAACGCTTTTTTTACACTGCGCATGTGCCGGCCGTGGACATATCCTAGTGCGCATGCGTGAAATCACGTCGCAAATAGTCAATGAAAACGACGTGTACGTAACTCACGCAATTTCCTATTCGCGAACGGGTTACGCAAACGACGAAAAAATCGGCACTGGCCCGACGTCAATACTTAACATTGCGTATACCTCCATATAGCAGGGGTAGCTTTAGATACGGTAGCTTTAGATAAGTAAAGGGAACGCGCCGGCCGCTCGTACGTTCGTGGATTAGCGTAACTCACTAATTTGCATATTCAACGCAGAAATCTGACGGGAGCGCCCCTAGCGTCCAGCGTAACACTACAACTAAGGCCCCGTACACACGAGGAGATATATCAGATGAAAACGGTCCAACGGACCGTTTTCATCGGACATGTCTCCTGGGAGATTTTGGTTTGATCTGTGTACACACGAATTAATATGGACCCTGCTCCTCCAAAGGAAAAACAATACATTGTCAGGACAAAAGATATTGGTATGAAAAAAGGGTTGGGAATGGTCTGTATGGTGTTGCCATGCAACAAAAGCATCTTGTGCCCCTGAAAGCACCACAAGTTTATATTAACTTTGGGTGAGTTGGCAAATAGGTAAAGAGAAAGAGAGACATCTAACCTACAGGGAGAGAGTAAGAGAAGGGGAAGAATTATGCGTGGGGTTTTTCTGTTGCCTTAGGCTGATTTTTTTTTTTGTTCAACCAGTGAGTCGAAGGAAAATAATTAACCGATTCCCCCATTCCATCCCCATGTGGATGGGGGATCCAACCCAAGTAGCTACAGTGGAACCTCAGATTGCGAGTAATATGCGGTTAACGAGCGTTTTGCAATACAAGCTTTTTTTTCCAAATCCTGACTCGGTTTGCCAGTGTTCTCTCGCAAAATGAGTGGGATTCAAGCCTCTGCGGTGTGCAGTACCACATTTGGCCTGAGGTGTGGGGGCGCCGGTGACACTCTGAGCCTTTCGGAGCCATTTGGAAATATTCAGAAACACTCAGAAATACTCCAGAGTGTTTCCGAGCACTTTTTAAGGGGTTTCCGACTGCATCCAAACGGCCTGCATTCCGAGTCTCTCCAGGTCTCTCTGGCGCCCCCCACCTCTGGCCATATGCGGTATTGCATGCAATAGAAGTCATTTCGGAACAAATTATTTTTGTTTTAATTGACTTCTATGGGGAAACTCGCTTTGATATACAAATGCTTTGGATTACAAGCATTCTCTGGAACGGATTATGCTCATAATCTAAGGTTCCACTGTATTGTATTCTGCCTGTGGGGAAGCAGAATACAATGATCAGTGTTTGCTAGGTATAGTGGACAGCACTGATTGTTCAGGAATTACCCGTCACACTGGTTGTACGATTGAAAGATCAACTGTTCAACCAGCTAACTCATAGATGATTGAAATTCAGCTGGTCCATGCTGAACCTTCCCAATTTCAATGCATCTATGGCTGGTTTAAGTTGTCTGCAAGCGCTGAAAAGAGTACACAGTGTGAAAAAGTTTGCCATGTAACATATAGGGAATAATTTACTATCCTCATCCAATAATGTTTAAACAAAAATGCAATTTTTTTCCTTGTATGAGATTGGATATTCTTTGTGAAGTGAAGCCTAAAGTGGTTTTAAATTCTTACATATGCCCAGTGACTAGCCTTGGGTGATATACTGTAAATAGATGAAACTAATTCTCCCACATAAGTTGTGCCTGTTTATCTGCAGTCTTCTCAGCTTTTGTCTGAGCCGTCAGAAAAAAAGTGGGCAGAGAGCTGAAGTTACACTCAGCAGAGGTCAGCAAGGAGTGCTGATTGGAGGGAATGGACACACCCCCCTGTCACAATTTTTCTCTTGGTGTCCGGAAAACTAGCCAGAAGTGATTCATGCTGTTAGCAGAGGAAAGACAAAGCAGACAGAATTAAAACATAGTTTTCTTAATTGAGAAAAGTATGTGCTATAGAGATATGCTTTGTTCATATTTCACTTTAACTTTATTTAATCACTTAAGGACCGCCTCCTGCAGATATACGTCGACAGAATGGCACGGCTGGGCACAAGCACATACCTGTACGTGCTCTTTAAGTGCCCAGCCGTGGGTCACGGTCCGAAGCTCCGTGACCGCGGCCGTGGGACCCGCAGACCCGATCGCCGCTGGAGTCCCACGATCGGTCCCCGGAGCTAAAGAACGGGGAGAGCTGTGTGTAAACACAGCTTCCCCGTTCTTCACTGTGGCGCTGTCATTGATCGTGTGTTCCCTAATATAGGGAAAAACAATCAATGATGTCACATGTCCAGCCCCGCCCCCCTACAGTTAGAAACACATATGAGGTCACACTTAACCCCTTCAGCGCCCCTAATGTTTAACTCCCAATCTGCAATTGTCATTTTCACAGTAAACAATGCATTTTTAATGCATTTTTTGCTGTGAAAATGACAATGGTCCCAAAAATGTGTCAAAATTGTTCGATGTGTCCGCCATAATGTCACAGTCATGAAAAAAATCGCTGATCGCCGCCATTACTAGTAAAAAAAAAAAAATTATAAAAATGCAATAAAACTATGCCCTATTTTGTTAACAAAAATAGGTAGAATAATACGTATCGGCCTAAACTGGGACATTTTTTTTTATATATTTTTTTGAGGGGATATTTATTATAGCAAAACGTAAAAAAAATGCATTTTTTTTTCAAAATTGTCGCTCTATTTTTGTTTATAGCACAATAAATAAAAACCGCAGAGGTGATCAAAAACCACCAAAAGAAAGCTCTATTTGTGGGAAAAAAAGGACGCCAATTTTGTTTGGGAGCCACGTCAGACGACCGCGCATTTGTCAGTTAACCACTTAATGCCCGCCGCACGACTATGTACGTCCACAGAATGGCACGTACAGGCAGATGGGCGTACATGTACGTCCCTGCATTCTACATTTGGGAGCGATTCGTGCTGAGGGGGCGGCTGTTCGTTTCTGTCCGCCCCCTCGTGATCGCTCCCAATCCCGTGAGCCTCCGCCATGTCACTTCCTCTGCCTGTGTAATGTAAACACTGGCAGAGGAAGTGATGTGAGCTCTCCTCTCGGCGGTATTTTCAATCCGCCGAGAGGAGAGAAGACTCACAGTAAGTCGCACAAACACTACACTGACACCAGTACACATAGGCACATTTAACCCCTTGCGATCATCCCCCCACCCCCCACCCCCCTGTCACACTGTCACTAGTAGTAGTGATCATATATTTAATGATCACTGCATTTAGTGTCAGTGTGACAGTTAGTGTGACAGGCAGTTAGTGTTAGGTCCAGGGTAGCCCCGTACCCCCCCTAATAAAGTTTTAACCCCTTGATCACCGCCCTAGTTAACCCTTTCACCCCCTATTACCAGCGTCACTAAGCGATCATTTTTCTGATCGCTGTATTAGTGTCGCTGTTGCCGCTAGGTAGCTAATTTTTTTTTATTGCGATTTTTTTTTACTAAAGACATGTGGCTGAATAAATGTTGGCCTAAATGTTTGACTAAAATTTAGTTTATTCGATTTTCCTTATAACAAAAACTAAAAAATATTGATTTTTTTTTTTCAAAAATGTCGCTCTATTTTTGTTTATAGCACGAAAAATAAAAATTGCAGAGGCAATCAAATACCATCAAAAGAAAGCTCTATTTGTGGGAAGAAAAGGATGCAAATTTTGTTTGGGAGCCATGTCGCACAACCGCGCAATTGTCTGTTAAAGCGACGCAGTGCCGAATTTTAAAAACGCCTCTGGGCATTTAGCAGCATATTGGTCCGAGGCTTAAGTGGTTAAAGCGACGCAGCGCGGAATCGCAAAAACTGGCCAGGTCCTTTACCTGCCTAAAGGTCTGGGTCTTAGGTGGTTAATAAGCTCCGGAGCAACTGCACTTGCAAAATGTACAGTCTACTTGCCTTTAGCAAATTAATCCTACAATTTAATTGTGAAGCAGCCCAACAGTACCATATAAAATTCAAGTTCTCGTGGAACACATGGGTATTCTCTATTCAGCTAGCACAGCAAAAAAAAAAAAAATTGTTGGAATATATACAGACGTATTTGTTATTCATTGCTGCTGCTGTGCTTACTAACCGATGCTGGTGTCACCTCTACCTGGATAAATCCAGATCTCTTTTCTTAATTTCTTTATTTGCCTGCACTAACAGCTAACAATTCACATTCATTGGCAAAACATGCCTTTCTTTATCTTTGCATGGATTTAGAAGCAATGAAATATTTGGGCTGATCAGGAGGATGTTCTATGCATTTACTCCTCTAAAAAAAAAAAAGAAAAACATCAACCTAATTTTCATGAAATTCATAATTCATGCTGGATCACAGGCAAGATTTGTAAAAATTCACCAGAAAAGTGCATTTTAGAAGTGTAACTCATGACTGCACACAGATGTGTTGCAAAGAGCAATATTTTATGACTCATCTGTACAGTTTAAACAGAGAATGTTGCTCAACCTAAATGTTGTAAGAAAGGAAACCTGTGCTGAGACATACTGTATGCAGGTGCCATTACTGACCTCCTTCTGAAAATCCAGCCCATAGAATGTCCTTGGCCTTGGCTGAGTCACTGACCTGGAACAAGCATGCATGGTAATGATTCAGATGTTATTAGTTCAGTAAGATATATATATATATATATATATATATATATATATATTCACCAGGCACTTTATTAGGTACACCTTGCTAGTACCGGGTTTGACCCCCCTTTAGCTTCAGAACTGCCTAATTCTTTGCGGCACTGGCAGAACTACCAGGGTCGCAGCAGTCTCACTTGAGGAGATCGGCTGTCTCCTCTCTCATCCCTTGCAAAAGAGGGAGAGGGAGAACTGTCAATGACGGCTCTGAGCTGTATGAGAGACACGCTCTCAGCTCAGAGACCTGCTGAGGAGGCAGGCAGCATTGATCGATGAGCACTGATAGGAGGCAATAATTGGCACTGATAGGTGTGATTGATAAACACTGATAAACTGCACTGATAGGCATCATTGATGGGCACTGATAGGTGGCACTGATGGGCATTAAACACTGATAGGCAGCACTGATAGGTGGCACTAATAGATATTGATAGGCAGCATTGATGAGCACTGATAGGTGGCACTGATGAGCAATGATAGGTGGCACTGATGGGCAATGATAGGTGGTATTGATGAACACTCATAGGTGGTACTGATGGATGCTGATAGGTGGCATTGATGAGCACTGATAGGTGGAATTGATGAGCACCGATAGGTAGAATTAATGGGCACTGATAGGCTGTACTGAAATGCAGCACTGATAGGTGGCATTGATGAGCACTTATAGGCTTCACTGATGATCAGTGTAAACAATTTACTGACATTCTTGCTGGTTAAATGCTCCTTTCCTCACACTGGCACAGCATTGGAGGAAAGGGCTGCTGATAACCAACAAGTCTGTTTACATGTGATCAGCTGATCACATGGTAAAGGGCTACTGTTATTGCACTGGAGCACAGGGGGCATGTGGGAAGCAGGGTTCTGGAAGGATGTCCATGGACGCACTACCCAATTTCCAAGCCCGGGCTTGGATGAAACGGTGGGTCAGGGGGGCCCATCATGTTTTTTTCCCCCAGGGCTCTGAAGGTTCTAGTTACACCTCTGCTTTGTGGCATTGATTCAACAAGGTGTTGGAAACATTCCTCACAGATTTGGGTCCATATTGACATTATAGCATCACTCAGTTGCTGCAGATTTGTCAGCTGCACTTCTATGATGCAAATCTTCCATTCTACCACATCCCAAATGTACTATATTGGATTGTGGAGGTCAATGAGTACAGTGAACTAATTGTCATGTTAAAAAAAGCAGTTTGAGATGATTTGAGCTTTGTGACATGGTGCATTACCCTTCTGGAAGTAGGCATCAAACAATGGTTATCCTTTAGTCATAAAGGGATGGACATGGTCAGCAACAATACTCATCAAGGCAGTTGTTTAAACGATGTTCAATTGGTACTAAGGGGCCAAAGGTGTGCCAAGAAAATATCCCCCACACCACCATCACCAGCCTGAACCGTTGATACAAGTCAGGATGAATCCATGTTTTCATGTTGTTTATGCCAAATTCTGACCCTACCATCTGAATGTCACGGCTGAAATTGAGGCTCAGCTCCTCAGACCAGGCAATGTTTTTCCAATAGATATGGTTGTGTGTGAAAATCCCTGTAGATCAGCAGTTTATGAAATATTCAGACCAGCCGTCTGATACCAACAACCATGCCACGTTCAAAGTCACTTAAATCCCCTTTCTTCCCCATTCTGATGCTCAGTTTGAACTTCAGCAAGTTATCTTCACCACATCTAGATGCCTAAATGCATTGAGTTGCTGCTATGTGATTGGCTGATTAGCAATTTGTGTTATCAAGCAATTGAACAGGTGTACCTAAAAAGTGGCTGGTAAATGTATATATACATACACAAAGGTTTAGCTTTTCATTTCTGTTATGAACAGAACAGGTTGTTATACAAGGTAAGAGTTCTCATATACTTTGAAGGAGAAAGTGGGCTAAAGTTTGCTGTTGGCTGATGTCACTCCGCCGGTCCAGGCTCAAGAAATATCCTTCGGCTGCGTACACATGATCGGTCAAACCGATGAGAACAGTCTGATAGCCCGCTTTCATCAGACCGATCCGATCGTGTGTGGGCGCCATCGGTTATTTATCCATCGGTTAAAAAAAATCAAACTTGTTTTAAAATTAACCGATGGATACCTAACCAATAGAAAAAAAACGATCGTCTGTAGGCACGTCCATCGGTTAAAAACCCACGCATGCTCAGAATCAAGTCGACGCTTGCTTGGAAGCATTGAACTTTATTTCTTTTCAGCACGTCGTTGTGTTTTACGTCACCGCGTTCTGACACGATAGTTTTTTTAACAGATGGTGTGTAGGCATGACTGACCATCAGTCAGCTTCATCGGTTAACCGATGGAAAAGTCCATCAGACCGTTGTGTGTCCAGGGCATTACTTTACAGTCGGGATCCACCCAGATGCCTGGACCTGCTGCTGGCTCAGCCTCACAGAATACCGCTGTGCCATCTTCTTCCGACCCCCTCCACAGCCCACCGCTCCAGTGAGCACTGGAGGAGCAGAGCAGAGAGTCAGTAACTGACAGTCCCCGCTCTCTGTTCAGAGCAGAGAGAGAGAACTGAGCGATCAGAAGTGTTTGATCTCTCAGTTTTCGGTGTAGAGCAAGCAGGGGACAGCTGCAGCTGGGATCAGTGCTACAGCCATCTAGATGAGTATCATTTCGTATTGTTCTGTATTCCCACACTTGTCTCTTAAGAATCCTGTATACAACAAGACACAATCGCACCATAATATTGCTGACTTGTCATACTTGTCATTTAGACGTTAACATTTCAAGGCACATAGTCAGTGAACTTCTCCTTTTTGAAGCATTATCTTTAAAATCAGCACTCAGAGCTGTACACAGTTCAGTGTAGGAAGTGTGATAGGTAACAAAAAAAAACTGACACTGATCACTATGTATTACTCACAATTTTACACATCACTAACCAAGAAATGCTACAAGGATGATACGGATAAACTAACATATACACATATTTTTTTTCCATTCTACACAGCCTGAATAGCCAAGTGTCAGAACATGAGACCTTAGTGCAGTAACTTATAATGGAATGCCATTATATCTTTAATAATCAATCTAATATGGCTAGAGCAAGTGAACAAATACCTAGCAAGTAAAACCAGAACTCATAATCTACTTTTAAGCTTTGTGTCGGCAGGGCCGGATTTGCTCTCCCTGCCGCCCCAAGGCCACGTTTCGCAATGCAGCCCCTCCCCGCCAACCGAACCACCCATCCAAATCAACGAAGAATGGTAACCGGATGGCAAGGGCGGCACGGTTAGTTCAAATATTTTTTGTTTCTTTTTCTTTTATACTTTTTTATCACTTTTTTTTTGTAGCCTGTGGTTTACTTTTTTTATTTTTGTATTATTTTCTTATTATTTTTAATATTATTTTTCTTATTCTTTACGTTTTAATTAAAAAATTTTATTTTATTTAATTATAATTTTTTATTATTTAAAAAAAAAATCACTTGACTTTATTGCTATCACACAGGAGAAAACAATTCCCTGTGTGATAGCAATTGGAGATGACAGGTTCTCTTTATTGACCCTGTCACCTCCAAAACAGGAGTCCTAGCGCTGTGCTAGAACTCCTGTCATAGCTGAGATGGGAAGAGCACAGCTCACCCCTCTCACTGTGTACATCAGGGGGAGGGACAGGAGACAGACTGGGCGGTTAGGGGGAGAACAGAGTCCCGAAGACAGAGCCAGCAGAGAGAGGTATGTGGGGGGGGGGGGCAGCACACATTTTACAAGTGATTTCGGCGACATCGTCACAATCACTTGTTAATGAGCGAGCGGATTCCCCCCACACTACATTTAGTCCTGCTAGAAAGCAACTTACCACCCTTAACTGCATGTTCCAGCCGTCGGGGGACTCCATGCCGCTGCCGCCCCTCTGTGCCCTGGTGGCCCTGTGGGAAATCCGGCCCTGTGTGTCGGTAATACAAGACTGAAGCCTATGGTTCAACCTGACAGCCAGTTAGATTCAGAAGAGCAGGTGAGCAAGGTCAGTCCACAGATTTTTCCCAGCATCCACAGTATTTAACTATACCTTTCTGCCTTATTTAGCCATAGAAAAATAACATAAAATCAGATAACAGTGTAGCTTGGGCACCTGTTTTTAACTTCTTAGCCAGTTATGTGTTCATTCTAAAGGTTTTAATCTTTCCTCGAAGACAGCATTATATGCTTAGTGCATTGTAATTATACAGTATGTGTTTCATGCTGTTCATTTCAAGGTGCATTTTCTTTGTGCATCTCTAAATACAGGCAGGGCTGGAATATTTTAACTGGAGCCTGTAGGAACATAGCGTTTGGTACACAAAGCAGCACCCCTCTAGTGCCCGTCTGTGTTGCCAACCTACCAGATTGAATTTTACTGACATGACACCAAAAAATTTACTGGCACAGCCAAGTTTTTACTGGCATTTCCAAAATTACAGTTTTAAGTGCAAATTTCATGAAAAAAGTGTACTACACAAATAGCAATGCAATTTAAAGTAGATACAGTATTAAGGCAAAAACATATTTCTTATTTTATTTTTCATATAGTAAGTCACAGCCTTTTTTTTTTTACTGGCAAACTTTTTCTGTCAGGCCTCGCACACACGACCGAGGAACTCGTCGGAAAAGACACATCGTTTTCCTCGAGGAGTTCCTTGTTAGGCTTGTCGAGAAACTTGACAAGCTGTCTGTGCGTACACACTGTCAAGACCAAATCTCCTCGTTCTCAAACTCGGTGACTTCAACACATACGACAGCAGGGGAGGTTCGATTCCACTGGCACAACCCTTGGGGCTGCTTTTGCTAATCTCATGTTACTGTGTGTTAGGTAAAAGTTTGGTAAGAGACATTTGCACTTTTCAGTCTGGTACAGCGTGACAAATGTGCTATCTCCATTACAAATACTACTTTTACCGAAGGTGCGTGGGTTTCTAAGCATACACACCAACGTGTTTCTTGTTGGAAAACCAACCCGACGAACACGACAAGGAAATTGAGACTCCCGTCGAGGAAAAAAGAGAACTTGCTCTCTTGTTTCCTCCTCGAGTTCCTCGACAGTTTACTCGATGAAAAGCATACACACGACCGTGTGTACCAGGCCTCACTGATATTTACTGGCATGAGAAAAGTGCCCATTTTTTACTGGCTGCCAGTAAAAATACTGGCAGTTGTCTACACTGGTGCCCATTCATATCATATGTGTTGGGCTGCATTGGGCAGTGTTGCCCAGTGCAGTCCCAATGCATAGACAAGGCAATATGCTTTATGACCTATTGCTCCATTTCAGATCAACGGCGCTGAAAAAAGGTAGGACAGGACGCATTTTTACACAGTGCAGCATTATACTGAACCGCAAAGCACCATGGTGCATGAAGTGAGTATTGTGACATTTAAATAGTAAAAAAAAAACGATAAATAGCGAGATGTGTTTTAGCATTGCATTGTTCCTCCCTATCCACCATTCAACAGTGTGTGCGTAATGCTTTATACAGAGCATAATGTGCCTGCTAATGTGAATGGGCCCTAAGGTTCAACACCTTTTGTGCACAGAACAGTTTCTGTATGTCTCATTCTAACTTGGCTTGGAATATTGTTACAATAGGGGAGATATGCTAAAACTGGGCACTGCGGTATCAAGTGAGGCGGGCTGGCACCACAAGGAGATTGAGGGGAAAGGGGATTTGTGTTGAGAGTAGGAATTTGGGGGGCAGCAGGCGGTAAGAATTCTTCTAGGATGGGAAATCTGTGTGTGTGTGCTAGGAATGGTGATACAGGGGGATTTGTATTTAGAGGGGGATAGGAGAAGAGGATTTGTGCTAAGAGGGTGGATTTGGGGGGTTTGTGCTAGAAGATGTAATATGGTAGGGGGGGTAGGGATTTCTGCTAGGAGGATTTTTTTTACTGGGGGGGGGGGGGGTAGTACTAGTAGGGATCTTTGTGGAGTGTTTGTGCTAAGAGGGGGGTGGGGGGATTTGTAGTGGGGGTTGGATGATTTGTGCTAGGAGGGGTGATTTGGGGGATAGAGGGTACAGAGATTTATGCCCAGAGGGGGAATTTCAGCGGGGGGTGGGGCGCATTTGTACTGGGAATTTCTGCGTAGGGGATTATCATGCAGATTAGTGCCCAATTTTTTTTTGGGGGGGGGGGCACAGTTTATACTTTTTGGGGGAGGGGCACAGTTTGGCATGGGCTCTAAGTGACCTTGTCCCAGCACTGGTTAAGAGCACAACCAATGAGTCAGTTACAATCCTGAAACGTGTCGGGAATGTAACTGTTTTTTGAAACGGTTAAATTGGTGGGTAAAGTCTGGTTTTAATTGAACAAGCTGAAGTTGGAAGCTGAGTGGCTACCATACACATCTGCACCAGATTCTGAGTACTCCAATTTTAGTTAATCTCCCCCAATGTGCAAATGAGTCTCTATGAGATGACTTTATGATGCCATGATGGGAAAACAATGTGTGGAGGAGTATGCTTACAGAATGAATATGCCTTTTTATGGTCTTGATGTGTTGGACTACACACATTCGTTCACTTAAAGGGGTTGTAAAGGTTTGTTTTTTATTTTCTAAATAGGTTCCTTTAAGCTAGTGCATTGTTGGTTTCCTTCAATTTCCCTTCTAAATGTTTTTTTCTTTGTTTTCTTTGTCTGAATTTCTCACTTCCTGTTCCTCCTCAGTAAGGTGTTCTAAATGACTTTCCACCGCTCAGGTGATGGTGGAAAGCTTACTGAGGAGAAACAGGAAGTGAGAAATTCAAACAAAGAAAAAAAACTTTAGAAGGGAAATTGAAGGAAAAGGTAAGTGAACCAGCAATGCACTAGCTTAAAGGAACCAATTTAGAAAATAAAAGACAAACCTTTACAACCCCTTTAAATGGGAAATTAAATGATTTTATAGGTGGAGATGCATATGAAAAAAAATGTTTTACAGGCATCTAGATTCCTTTTACAACTTGAATTCCAGAGAGAGTGTGATATGCCTATCGCAGCACCATAGTGATAATGATGTAGAGATAAACAAAGACATACCTACTGGGGATAGAACATTGTAATTACCACTTTACCCTGCGTGGAACTTGTCTGCTTGGCAGAGCTCTCTTTTGATTTCTAAGCATGAGCACAATTGGACCCCAAGCAATATTTCAAGATGAACAACAGGAGTCATTTTAATATGTCTTTAAAAAGGTATTGGAATTGTGCAACATTTAATGTAAATCAAATAACATGTTTTATGGTGAAATTATTGAACAAGAAAACAATTATGATTGTTATCATATATACATCAAATATACATATAAGTAATCAAATACACAGATTTGTGCAAATTGTACTATAAAGTGATTATTGTAAGCTGGGGAGTTGCTTTAGATATATCAAAGGTAGGACTACCCATAAACTATTAGGCATGACACAGAACAGTTAACAGGATCGTTTTATTAAATGTAAAAATCTGCAGGAATACATTTCTGACATGTCACAATATACAGCAACCATATAATTCTTTAAAAAAAAAAAAATGTACATTTTCCCTCTAAAAAAACAAATGTTAATCTCCAGCAAATGATATGGCTTAGATGGCATTGTCTGTCTATTGCAGGCAATAGTAATCAATTCTTTAGTCTCTTCTCCCCAGATATCACACTGTAACATTGTGGCAGGCTGTAGCAGGGTGCTGATTAGTGTCAGATCCGCGTAAATACTATGCAATATGCGCAAGCAGCAGGATTTACAATATTGTAGCATCTCTGAGCCAGCGTCTCAGACAGTATAGGAAATACAGTTAGGTCCATATATATTTGGACACAACACTTTTTTTTATTTTTTTTAGTTATTTAACAAAATATATTAAAGCTATAGTATATAATGGATATGGGCTGAAAGTGCACACTCTCAAGTTTCATTTGAGGATATGCACATCCAAATCGGAGGGAGAGTTTAGGAATTAAAGCTCTTAAAGCGGAGGTCCACCCACTGCTGCAAAAATTAAAAGCCAGCAGCTACACATACTGCAGCTGCTGGCTTTTAATAATAGGATACTTACCTGTCCTGGAGTCCAGCGATGTCAGCACCACAGCTGATGTTTCCTTCAGCTGTTGAATGCTGCTGCCGCCATTGCAGATAAGGGAACCTGGCAGTTTAGCCTTACGGTTTCATGCTGGGAACCCTACTGCCCATGCGCAAGTCTCCGCTCCTCTCTCCTACTGGCCTGGCGCAGAGGAAGGAGGAGGGAGAAGGAGGCAGCCAAGCGGTGACATCAATGGCCACGACTGTGGCTCCCGGAAGTGGGAACAGAATACCTGTCAAAGACAGCTATCCACTTCCCCCGAAAGGTGCCAAATGTGACATCGGAGGGGGGGAATTAGTGGAAGTTCCACTTTTGGATGGAACTCCACTTTAAAAATGCCCCCCCCTTTTCAAGGGACCAAAAGTAATTGGACAATTGAATCAAAAGCTGTTCCATGGCCAGGTGTGGGCTATTCCTTCATTATTTCTTCATCAATTAAGCAGGTAAAAGGTCTGGAGTTGATTCTAAGTGTGGTATTTGCATTTGGAATCTATTGCTGTGAACCTACAGTACATCATGTATTCAAGGGAGGTGTTCATGCAAGTAAAACAGGCCATTGTAAGGCTTCGAAAACTAAACAAATCCATCAGAGAGATAGCAGCAAAATTGGGAGTGGCCAAATTAACAGTTTGGTACATTCTGAGGAAAGGAAAATGCACTGGGGAGCTCAGCAACATAAAAGGGCCTAGACGTCCACAGAAGACAACAGTGGTGGATGGTCACAGGATCCTCTCTATGGTAAGGAAAAACCTATTCACAACATCCAGACAAGTGAAGGACACTCTCCAAGAGATGGGGGTATCATTGTCAAAGTCTACAATCAAGAGAGGACTTCACAAGAGCAAATACAGAGGGTTCACCACAAGGTGCAAACCATTCATAAGCCTAAAGAATATAAGAGCCAGGTTATACTTTGCCAAAAAAAACATCTAAAAAAGCCAGACCAGTTCTGGAAAAGCATTATTTGGACAGATGAAACTAAAATTAATCTTTACCAGAATAATGGGAAGAAAAACGTGTGGAGAAGGCTTTAAACAGCTCATAATCCAAAGCACACAACGTCACCTGTAAAACATGGTGGAGGCAGTATAATGGCACAGGCATGCATGATTTCAAGTGGAACTGGGTGATTGGTGTTTATTGATGATGTGACAGAAGACAGAAGCAGCCGGCTGAATTCTGCAGTGTTTAGAGATATACTGTCAGCCCAGATTCAACCCACATTGTTTAGACAGCGCTTTACAGTATAGAGGGACAATGATCTAGAACACACTGCAAAAGCAACCCAGGAGCTTTTAAAGGAAAAGAAGTGGAATATTCTGCAATGGCTGAGTCAACCACCTGATTTCAACCCAAAAAACAAAGAACAACTGAAGACAGCTGACTTTAGAGCCCGGCAAAGCATCAGAAAGGAGGAAACCCAGTCTTTGGTAATTTCCATGGGTTCCAGACTTCAGTCATTGCCAGTAAAAGATTCTCAACAAAATATAAAAAATTAACATTTTATTTATGATCATATTTATTTGTCCAATGACATGCAGGGCTGTGTATAAAAATGGTTGCAGGTCCTAAAATTTGTACTTGATATTTATGTTCAACCCCTTGGATAAAAGCTGAAAGTCTCGTTTAATTCTAAGTTTATTCTGATGGCATACAGAGCCAAAAGTATAACAATTTTGACTGCTTCCAAATATATATATGTATATATTAGGGCTACGAAAATTAACAATTAATTCCTCGATTAATCATTCATTTTTTTGATCGATCAAAATTCTTTTGATCAGTACTAGTGGTGCAACGGATCATAAATGATCCATGATAGAAAGGGTCAACATATGCCGATCCGGCACACCACGTGATCCGCGGAGCTCCGCTGCTGCCTTGGCCCTGGGAAAGGCTGCGACTTCGGGCCAGCTCCTGGAGTGGCAGCCATCTTGGTCCACCCAGCGGCGGCCTAGGTGAGCCTGACGTCATCATCTGGCCTCAACTGCTTGTGTTTGGCTGGCTTCTCTGGTAAGACTAAGCAAGCACTAATCTTCCTATACAGTGGGGGAGATGTGGACCATATTACATTGGGGAGATGTCCGTGGATTACAGTGGGGAGATGTCAGTGGATTACAGTGGGGAGATATCTGTGGATATTACAGTGGGGAGATGTCTGTGGATTACAGTGGGGCGATGTCTGTGGATTACAGTGGAGAGATGTCTGTGGATATTACAGTGGAGAGATGTCTGTGGATTACAGTGGAGAGATGTCTGTGGATATTACAGTGGGGGAGATGTCTGTGGATATTACAGTGGGGGAGATGTCCGTGGATATTACAGTGGGGGAGATGTCTGTGGATTACAGTGGGAAGATGTCTGTGGATATTACAGTGGGGAGATGTCTTTGGACAGGGGCAGACTGACAACTCATGTGGCCCCCGGGCAATAGAAGATTATGGGGCCCCCGGGCTTACAGATGGCCACCACGCCAGGAGGCAGGGCAGCTAAAATCTTTGGATTTTCACATCAAAAGCATGTCCGTTTCGGACATATCAGGGACAGATGTAAAAAAAAAACACAGATTTTTACATACGGTCCCTGGTTTTACTGAGCCTGGCAACCCTGATGGGGCCCCCTAGTGGCATGGGGCCCTCGACAGTGCCCGAGTGACTCAATGGTCAGTCCGCCCCTGTCTGTGGATATTACAGTGGGGAGATGTCTGTGGATATTACAGTGGGGGAGATTGTGGATATTACAGTGGGGGAGATTGTGGATATTACAGTGGGGGTGATTGTGGATATTACAGTGTGGGGTGATTGTGGATATTACAGTGGGGGAGATGTGTGTGGATATTACAGTGGGGGAGATGTCTGTGGATATTACAGTGGGGGAGATGTCTGTGGATATTACAGTGGGGGAGATGTCTGTGGATATTACAGTGGGGGAGATGTCTGTGGATATTACAGTGGGGGAGATGTCTGTGGATATTACAGGGGGAGATGTCTGTGGATATTACAGTGGGGGAGATGTCTGTGGATAATACAGTGGGTGAGATGTCTGTGGATAATACATTGGGGGAGATGTCTGTGGATATTACAGTGGGGAGATGTCTGTAGATATTACATTGGGGGAGATGTCTGTGAATATTACAGTGGGGGAGATGTCTGTGGATATTACAGTGGGGGAGATGTCTGTGGATATTACAGTGGGGGAGATGTCTGTGGATATTACAGTGGGGGAGATGTCTGTGGATATTACAGGGGGAGATGTCTGTGAATATTACAGTGGGGGAGATGTCTGTGGATATTACAGTGGGGGAGATGTCTGTGGATATTACAGTGGGGGAGATGTCTGTGGATATTACAGTTGGGGAGATGTCTGTGAATATTACAGTGGGGGAGGTGTCTGTGGATATTACAGTGGGGGAGATGTCTGTGGATATTACAGTAGGGGAGATGTCTGTGGATATTACAGTGGGGGAGATGTCTGTGGATATTACAGTAGGGGAGATGTCTGTGGATATTACAGTGGGGGAGATGTCTGTGAATATTACAGTGGAGAGATGTCTGTGGATTACAGTGGGGAGATGTCTGTGGATATTACAGTGAAGGAGATGTCTGTGGATATTACAGTGGGGAGATGTCTGTGGATATTACAGTGGGGGAGATGTCTGTGGATATTACAGTGGGGAGATGTCTGTGGATATTACAGTGGGTGAGATGTCTGTGGATATTACAGTGGGGAGATGTCTGTGGATATTACAGTGAAGGAGATGTCTGTGGATATTACAGTGGGGGAGATGTCTGTGGATATTACAGTGGGGGTGATTGTGGATATTACAGTGGGGGAGATGTCTGTGGATATTACAGTGGGGGAGATGTCTGTGGATATTACAGTGGGGGAGATGTCTGTGGATATTACAGAGGGGGAGATGTCTGTGGATATTACAGTGGGGGTGATTGTGGATATTACAGTGGGGGAGATGTCTGTGGATATTACAGTGGGGGAGATGTCTGTGGATATTACAGTGGGGGAGATGTCTGTGGATATTATAGGGGGGAGATGTCTGTGGATATTACAGTGGGGGTGATTGTGGATATTACAGTGGGGGAGATGTCTGTGGATATTACAGTGGGGAGATGTCTGTAGATATTACAGTGGGGGAGATGTCTGTGGATATTACAGTGGGGGAGATGTCTGTAGATATTACAGTGGGGAGATGTCTGTGGATATTACAGTGGGGAGATGTCTATGGATATCACAGTGAAGGAGATGTCTGTGGATATTACAGTGGGGAGATGTCTGTGGATATTACAGTGGGGGGAGATGTCTGTGGATATTACAGTGGGGACTAAATCTGGTGGTGATCCGAAAAATGTATGTGCTTTATAATTAATCGAAATTAGTTGATTAATCGATGACAAAAAACAAAACGATTAATCGAACACGAAAATGTTAATCAGTAACAGCAAACAGTGACCCTTTATAGTGCCTGAGCAAAGATGATTCAATTCTTCTGGAGAGCAATGCAGATGAATCATTGTCATTTTTGTGAAAGGTAATAATTATCTGTGTTACACTTACATGTTACTTGTCATTCATGCCTTTAACCAATTTAAGTACCCCCCCCCCCCCCCACCACTACCACCAGCATAGCTAAATCCAAGCCTTCCATTCAGTCTTGTACAGCTGTACAGGCTTTTCTCCTGTAGTGAAATAGCTTACCCTGATTTCACTGCACACTGCAAGCTTCTCACAGTGTGCAGTAGAAGCTGTATCAAGTCAGATAGAGCCCGGCTTATTCCATTGCTAGAAGTCGTCCACTCGGATTCTTTTTTTCAGGTAAATATTGTCGAGCCACAGGGCCACGCTTGGTTTAAATTTCATTCATGTCAGAAAGAAACAGCCAAAACTCAAGCCGTGTATGTCCAGTTTTAGCTTCTTTCGTTCACATTTACTTTGCAGTTTAGGAGATTGGTCTAAATGGGCAACCTGACCTGTATTTACACAGGCTAACATTTCATGCCTGTTGTCTGTATTAGACATGTGCAGACTGGAATATTTTGTTTCGTTTTCTTTTGGAAAATAAATGTATTTAGTTACTCCCGAAAATCGTTTTGATTTATTTTGTTTTTCGTTGGGGAATAGCTTTCGTCCGAAAATCCAATAATACTTGGTTTCTGTCGAATGGTCAAAAGAATATTCGACGGAACATCGATTCTTTACGTCGAATCGTACATTTCCGTTTGAATATTCCGCCTACAAGAATTCTAATGTTGTATGACTAGTAATAATGTCGAATCTATTTTCTCATAAATCGAAATCTATTCTCTGTAATGTCGAATCTATTATTTCTATAGTGTCAAATCTTTTCTCTATAATGTCAAATCTTTTCCCTATAATGTCGAATCTTTTCCCTATAATGTCGAATCTCTCTATATCGAATTTTTACCGCAACGAAAACGAAAATAAAGCATTTTTTATGTCGGATCTTTCGGGTTATCGTTTCTTGCGCTTTCGTTATCGTTTGTTAAAACGATAATGAAAAAAAACGATTTTCGGACGAAAATGCATTCTAACGAAAACGAATGCACATGTCTAGTCTGTATTTCCAACTACAGAGTGCTGATGAGACAGGATTCCCACCTTACCCTAATTCCTGAAATTCCCTAAGCAGCTCCTACTTTAAATATACTGTCATTTTGATTCAGGAGTATATATGGCTATTTTTATTTAGTATATTGTATTATGTCATTTATTCGGAAATTGTAAACTAAAATCACTAAATTAGTTAAACATGTCAGCAGTTTTTATTGATTTATGTTGAAATATAACACTGTAGTTTCCTTTTTGCTCAATCCCTCTGGGTTTACATCATTTTTCATAAGCCCTAGGGTGTTTCTATATTTGAGATATTTGTAACCGTGTATTCTTAAAAATCGTTATCTTTGTAGCATGAAAGATGATGAAAAAAGAAAAGAAAAAAAATTCTCAGATTGCTTTATTAGGTGTACTAGGTTAAACTTGAAGAACAGGTTATAGTGACCTTTCTGTTACCATGGTGGTGCTGCCGATGTAATTTCCTGCGGTAGTGCTATAAAATATAGTGCTGATACACTTGGATCACATAACCAAGAGCAAGGTACAGACATTCATGAGCAATGGTGACCAAATTAGGGCAAAGACTGATTCACCACTTACCGACTCTTCTGATTTCCACGTAGATTTGTCTGTTGAGGCCCGTACACATGATCGGATTTTCCGACAACAAATGTGTGATGGCAGGGTTTGTACGCTCCATCGGACAATTGTTGTCGGATTTCCCGACAACAAATATTTTATAGCATGCTTTAGGCCCCTTTCACACGGGGCGGATCAGTAATGATCCGCCCTGTGAACCCCGTGAACCTCCGCTTGCTCAGCGGGGATCACTCCATTGATCCCAGCTGAGTCTTTTCTCCATTCTCCCCTATGGGGGGGGATCGGATGAACACAGACAGACCTTCTGTCCGTGTTCCCCCAATCCACTCTGCAGACGGAAGAAAACATAGGGTTTTACTCCGTCTGCAGAATTGGAGGAATGCGGAGGCGGGCGAGATCGGGTGTCAGCGGAGGAACATCCGCTGACACCCGCGATCTCATAGGGACCAATGTATGTCCCTTTTTCATCTGTACATGGGTGCATGAAAAAGCGGACATACGGTCTGCCCGTGTGAAAGGGCCCTTAAAACTGTCCGACAACAAATGTGTCTTTTTGGATGATCCAATCATGTTTACACAAGTCCGTCAGAATAAAATCCAAAGTACAAACATGTATGCTCCAAACCAGAGCTTTTTTCTCAGAAAATAAGTGCAGGAACTCAACCACGACCCGTTCAGATTTCACAAACAGTAGAAGGGTCTTAAAGGGGCATTAAATACCAGGATTGCATTACATTCAGAATGAAGAGTTTAGGGCGTTACACACAGAGTGCAGAGCTGTCAATTGTAAACACAGAAACCAGACTTCTGTGTTTACAAGTGATTGTGGGCACCAAAAGGTCTGAGCCAAACGTGGTGGAACTGAATTCCCCCAAGTTCCCCCTGAAAAAAAGCCCTGCTCCAAACCAATGCTAACCATAGAACAACATTAACAGAAGTTGTCCAAAGCGTGGAGCTAAAGAGCTGAAAAACCACCTTGTTTTGTGTATGTTGGATGAAAAGGTTCTGCCGTCTGTATCCATACCAAGTTCACGGCCAACGCCCTTCGCACAAAATTCCACGAATTTGGCCGATGGAAATCCAATCGTGTGTACGAGGCTTTATTTAGTTAGAAATTCAGGCAATCTTAAATTGTATAATGCTCTTCAGACTGAACAAACTATATGTATCTTTTTTTGGGACGATAAAAAATTGTAACTTGCTGATTTGGCTGTCTTTCAAACAGGTTCGCTGATCACTTTTTTTTGGAAACCAATAAATGTTACTGTTTAACAGAGTGCCAATTGATGTAGGCAACAGATAAATAGGGGGCCTCAGGGATTGTAAAAGATGAGGACCCTTCCATGTTGCTCCATGGGACCAAAACCAATGAATTTGTATTTATTTTTTGCTAATCCCTGTTGGAGCACATTCCTGTTTGACACATAACTTATCTTAACAGTTTTTTGGCAGTTATGGACTTTGGGCATACCAGGTAAGCCCAATAAAACTTCACAGATTATTATCAAT
This sequence comes from Rana kukunoris, assembly GCA_029574335.1. Lineage (NCBI taxonomy): Eukaryota > Metazoa > Chordata > Amphibia > Anura > Ranidae > Rana > Rana kukunoris. The sequence continues at coordinate 210,920,370 of CM056051.1, forward strand.
TTATAAATACTGTCACACGACATGGCAATGCAAAACAGAACCAGTGGGACATATTAGGAGACAGATTTACTATAAATTTGGAGCTTGATTAATAAAAATAAAGCTGCAATCCATTCCTCCCTCTGCTGTTATAAAGTAGAGCTGCAACAATATAAATCCTGCTCCTGTTCACATCTTACAGTGGTTGTAAACACACACATATACCCAGCGTAGCCCAGAGCTGGCTAATATTGCCAGGATATACTCTGCAGCACTTACTGCAGTGAGACCTCTCTAGTGCTCAGCTTAGACTCTGTGTCATCATATCCTGCCATCAGGGTGAAAAAAAGTGGAACAAAGCATCTTGGGACCTGTAGTCCAAGGCACCAGGCATTGCATTCAGGTTGGACTGTAATGAACTACAAGTACCAGTAGGCTGGGGAGAGAAAGGAGAATGCTGGGGGAGGTAAAAGTCTGGGCTAGGTCAGGATCACTCTCATGGGGCCCCAGCCTGGATCTGCAAGCAAGTGACTCAGTGTTAGACCGTGTTGTGTTGTGGCCTGTGCTACAAGGAGAGAGTCATCATGTGTGTATACAGGAGCATCCACTGCTAGCCACTCCTGTTCATTTAGTGGCAGCCAGCCTTGAGGCCACTCTCATCAATCCAGGCACCATCCCTAGAGCCAGGCTCTGCAAAGCCTGTTGTGGAGTGTTCACTTAATTTCCCATTAAAGAAGAATGTTAGGACTGATGAGCGGGCACTTGCCCACCCTCTTAACACAAAGAGATACTGCAAGCAGACAACGTTGACTTTCTTTTGCCCAAACCTGCAGAACTCTATGCTACACTTACTCACAACAGTGTTCATCCTGCTTCTGGACACCACAAGAACTCCAGGACACTTCAGCCTAATTTACTTCACTCTGCTTGTTGTGCCTGTAGTCTTCTCTTCCCTACACCCCTTCAAAAGGGCAGAAAAGTGTTAAAATCTTTCTTCATCTGTCAGCAGTAGAGAGGAGGGGGCAGAGAGACGGCAGCTAACTTGTGTAAGAGTTGATTGGAGGAAAGGCACACACCCCCTCCACACAGCAGAATAATTGTGTTGTGAATACACAAGCTCCCTGCATATCTCCTTCCCCGACACAAATTATATGTCATGTGTCGGCAAAACTTCTCAGAAGTGACTCATGCTGATAACAGAGGAATGAAGCGCCAGAGATAAACATTACTTAGAGCTTTGGAGAGAGATAAGTAAACACTACATATATATATGTGCTTTGCTCAGATTCCATGACTAAAGTTTACAACCATTTGAAGCCTGCCATACATCGATCGCAGTTCGGAGTTCGGACGGTTCAGCAGGGATCAGCCGTTTTTCGATCCATGCATGGGCACCTTGATTGCACACAAGTCAATCTACTCAATTACTTCAGCCAACCTGTCAGGTTCTTCCCAAATGACTAGTGCAGCTCGCTATAGCTGGCAATGCTAATCATTGTGTTCTGCTGGCAGGGAAGGCTCTCCACTGTTTTTTTGGGGAAATTTTGAACACTTTTCTTTGCTTCAGCTCGTAGTGAAAGGAAAGAAAATTCCTGCCTTAGTTGTGATTGTGTTTGAGTTAAAATCTGACACACCTTTAGGGTAAAATTTGTGTGGGAGCTTTGTAAAATCATCTTAGTTGGTTGCCATGGATTGCAAATGCACAACAAAACTGTCAAATATACTCTGCTAGGTAAGTATTTGTTCTGGATATGTGTTGTTTTGTGTACCTTATATCCTCCTCCGCCACATCCGCTATACCTCAGCAGAACCAGAATGTTAGTTAGTAATCGTCAGATTTGACAGAACTTGTTTTGTATTGTTGACAATGTTTCACAGCTTATCCAGGCTACTTTAGTTCTTAAAGTGGAGTTTCCATCCCCAATTTTTTTTTCATTATTGTGCTCATTAGACCTAAAAAATAAAAAATAAATAAAAAATGTTTTATTCATCTGGCATAGCCTGTTGCTATGCGGTCCCACAAAATCTGCCTTTGGAATCACCTAGGATTCTGACGTCATCTCCCTCTAATGCTCCTGGGAAATGTGTGTCATCATTTCCCAGGATGCAGTGCGCTACCCAATTATCACTCCCCATCTAAGACTTCCAGGAAGTAAGTGCTTGTGGACTTCACAATGCCCACAAGCAAAATGACAACGGTGTGGACATAGTTTTATAAACTATCTTTTTTGAATAACTAAGCAGAGCAGTGGTGGATTGCAAAATAGTACCGGATTTATATTATAAAAACGCCTGATGAAAGGACATACATTTAAAAAATGCTAATTGTGGTTGGAACCCCGCTTTAAGAGTGTCATGAAGCTACATTATATAAGTTGGATTCATGGTATACTGCATAAAAGCACTTTTCCTGTATGCTCCCACTATCTATGTGATCAAGCCCATTTGGGTTAGAGAAGGGTGGCACTAGCCAGGTCTGGAATGTGAAAGGAGTTAGATGTGATTTGACCTCATTTCTGGTTTCCTACTGCGTTATTGAGTATATTTTATATCTGTCTGGAGTTCAGCTTTAGTGCCGTAATGTCATTCACCAAGCTATACAAAGCGCACTTGGTAACTGCCAGGGCTCAATATAGTATAGCCCTGTACACACGATCGGATATCTGATGGAATCTAATCTGATGGATTTTTTTGTCGGATATCCGATGAAGCTGACTTTCATCAGCTGACCTACACACCATCGGTCAAAAATCCGATCGTGTCCAACGCAGTGACGTACAGCACTACGATGTGCTGAGAAAAATTAAGTTCAATGCTTCTGAGCATGCGTCGACTTCATTCTAAACATGCATTGATTTTTGACCGATGTATTTCCCCACAGACGATCGTTTTTTTTCTATCGTGTTTTTTTTAACCATGAGAAAAATTTAAAACAGGTTCTATTTTTTTTCACTGATGGATAAGAAACCGATGGGGCCCACACACAATTGGTTCATCCGATTAAAACGCTTCATCGGTCTGTTTTCTTCAGAAGAACCGATCGTGTGTACAGGGCTTTACAGTATTCCTAGTAATGAAACATTTGTTTCTATATAGACTGGCAAGCTACATACACTAGGTAAGTTAAGGTATACTGTAGAGTCTGTTAGTGACTATTAGGCCGCGTACACACGACCAAATATATCTGTTCAAATCGGTCTGACAGAACGATTTGAACAGATATGTCTGCTGGCTGTTTTGGTTTGATCGTTGTACACACGATCAAACCAAAATCCCCGCCGGCAGACAGCACGGTGACGTGGCGGTGACGTCGACGCCGCCACTTCACCGCGCCAGGAAGTAAAACACTTCTGCGCATGCGTCGAATCCATTCGACGCATGTGCGGGCAGATATGTCTGCTGGTTAGCGTACTAACCAGCAGACATATCGGACCGACGGGTTCCCAGCAGACAGATTTTAAAGCAGGCTTTAAAATCTGTCTGCTGGACAAATCCGTCTGCTCGCCCGTACACACAATCGAATCTGTCTGCTGAGACAGTCTGTCAGACCATTTCCAGCAGATAGATTTGATCGTGTATATGCGGCCTTAGGCCCCATACACACGAGCAAATGAATCTGTTCAAATCGGTCGGACAGACCGATTTGAACAGATTTGTCTGCTGGCTGTTTTGGTTTGATCGCTGTACACACGATTACACCAAAATCCCCGCCAGCAGACAGCGTGGTGACGTGGCGATGACGTTGACGCCGCCACGTCACCGCACCAGGAAGTAAATCACTTCCGCGCATGCGTCGAATCCATTCGACGCATGTGCGGGCAGATATGTCTGCTGGTTAGCGTACTAACCAGCAGACATATCGGTCCGACGGGTTCCCAGCAGACAGATTTTAAAGCATGCTTTAAAATCTGTCTGCTGGCCAAATCCATCGGCTCGCCCGTACACACGATCGAATCTGTCTGCTGAGACGGTCTGTCAGACCGTTTTCAGCAGATAGATTCGATCGTGTGTACGTGGCCTGTGTCCATGGGACACAGAGGCAAATACTGCATGCTTTTGTCATCAGTTTGAGACACTCCTGAGATCATTTAGGACTAACTGCAGGTATAGTTGACCATCTTCTTACCCACGTTTGATCTGCTTCAGCTGATTTACCATTTCCATAGTGAACAGAAGCCCATTCAGACCACCCCTTAGAGAGTAACTGTTTTGAGTTTCAAGTGAAACTGGAAGTTAAAAGATTCAGAGGTTTTATCTTCTTGTTTTAATGTGGTATACCAATTTTACTTTCTGGAAAATCTGTGGCGTCAACCTAAACCTAAAACTCTGCTAACTTTAGATCAATAGATAGATATATGTGTATGTAATGAAACGGAAGTGCCACTTTCTTGCTTGTTAAATGATTTTTGTCTCTTCGGTGACTAGATACGGCCTTGTTAATTTGCATATATTCACAAAAAAAAGTATACGATTCAATTTTTCCATGACAAATAGCAATAGAAATAATGTAAACATTAAAGCTGAACTCTGGGTAGGACCATAGGACATGGACCACAGGACTTACAGTATATAATATAAAAGACGGTTTCTTACCTGACATTAAATTCTTTAGCTCTTTTTATATACTCTGCCTCTTGTAAATCTTGCTTTGAATCAGTGCTCAGTCTTGCTCTGCCATCTTGATTTCCTTTTTACAAGACCAGTGGCTGAGGTCCTTGCTATTGTTCTGGCCATCAGTCTTGTAATTTCCCCTCAGTAGTTGTATCGTAGAGCAAGTAGACGTCATCACGCTGCTACTCAACGTAGTGGCCTGCCCACTCCCATTGTGTTTTTTGAGAGACAGGCCAGGAGACATCTGTGACCTCACACTGTAATTCTGGCCATTCATAAATATTATTGCCATGGAATTATGGGGAATTATGGGGTTTCCAGACTTTCTGAACAAAGGGTCAATTTACTTTCCTTGAAACCCTAAGGGAGCTGACTGTTGCCAGTGGGAACAGAAAATGTCCTGGCATCGGTGGGAGTAAACAATGCTCCATCATTGGTATTTGGGGGAGTAATAGTGCTCCAGTCTTGGTATCAATAGAAAGAATAGTGCCCCATCATTGGTGTCAGTGGGAGGAATAGTGCCCAGTCATTGGTGTCAATGGGAGGAATAGTGTCCAGTCATTGGTGTCAGTGGGAGAAATAGTGCCCAGATATTGGTATAATTAGGAGGAATAGTGCCCATTCATTGGTGGCAGTGGGAGGATTGGCACTCCATCATTGGCATCAGTTGGGTGAATAGTGCCAACTTATTTTCTATCAGTGGAAGGAATAGTACCCCACCATTGGTATCAGTTGGAAAAATAGTGCCCTGTTGTTGGTATCAATGGGAGGAATAGTGCCCCATCCTGGTATCTGTGAAAGGCATAGTGCCCCTTCATTGGTGTCAGTCGAAGGAAAAGTGCCCCATTGTCAGTGTCAGGAACTATTCCCCTCTGTTGCAGAATAATTCTCCAAGGGCCATTCCTCATCTGGCCCCAGGGCCAAAGTTTAGAGATCACTGCTCTAAAGAAAGGGAATCTCTGATTGTCACCAGGGTCACATGATGTCACGTGATGTCATAAGGGAGCGGTGCCACCGAGTGATGTAACTGAGTGCCCCCCTGCCTATACAAGAGCTGTCAAAGCAAAGAGGGGGCAGTAGGAGGGTAACCTCTTTTTGCCATTTTTCTATTTCTTGGATCGGCAGACATCATGATGGGCATCCAGGGACACTTTTTTTGACACTTTGTTACAATGTAAACTAGTAAGTGTTTAGCTTGTATAACAATGTAAATTTGCTGTCCCCTCAAAATAACTCAACACAGCCATTAATGTCTAAACTGCTGGCAACAAAAGTGAGCGCACCCCTAAGTGAAAATGTCCAAATTGGGCCCAAAGTGTAAATAGTTTCTGTGGCCACCATTATTTTCCAGCCCTGCCCTAACCCTATTGGGCATGAAGTTCACTAAACTTCACAGGTTGCCACTGGAGTCCTCTTCCACTCCTCTAGGATGACATCACAGAGCTGGTGGATGTTAGAGTCCTTGCTCTCCTCCACCTCCTATTTGAGGATGTCCCACAGATGCTCAATAGGGTTTAGGTCTGGAGACATGCTTGGCCAGTCCATCACAATTACCCTCAGCTTCTTTAGCAAGGCAGTGGTCGTCTTGGAGGTGTGTTTTGTGTCTTTATCATGTTGGAATACTGCCCTGTGGCCAGTATTTGAAGAGAGGGGATCATCCTCTGTTTCAGTATGTCACAGTACATGTTGGCATTCATGGTTCCCTTATGGAAGTGTAGCTCTCCAGTGCCAGCATCACTCATCCAGCCCCAGACCATGACACCCACCACCGTGCATGACTATAGACAAGACACACTTGTCTTTGTACTCCTCACCTGGCTGCGCCACACGCACTTGACACCATCTGTACCAAATACGTTTATATTGGTCTCATCAGAGCATAGGACATGGTTCCAGTAATCCATGTTCTTAGTCTGCTTGTCTTCAGCGAACTGTTTGCAGGCTTTCTTGTACATCATCTTTAGAAGAGGCTTCCTTCTTGGACAATTCAATCCAATCTGATACAGTGTGCAGTGTATGGTCTGAGCACTGACAGGCTGACCCCCCACCCCTTCAACCTCTGCAGCAATGCTGGCAGCATTCATATGTCTATTTCCCAAAGACAACCTCTGGATATGACGCTGAGCACATGCAGAGCAACATTTTTTTTTTTGTTTAAGATCCTCAGAGTGTTCTTTGCCATGCGACGCCATAATTCTAGTGATCAGTATGAGAGAGTGAGAGAAAACACCAAATTTAATACACCTGCTCCCTATTCACACCTGAGACCTTGTAACACTAACAAGTTACATGACACTGGGGAGGGGAAATGGCTAATTGGGTCCAATTTGGAAATTTTCACTTAGGAGGTACTCAATTTTGTTGCCAACAGTTTAGACATTAATTAATTAAAGAATGCGTCAACTTAATATTGAACCCTAAGGACTAAGACTGGGATGCCAATAAAGTTCATGTGGGTGTAATGCAAACATCCCAATACCTTTGACAATATAACAATATAATATAATATTATATACAGTATATATACAGTATATATATATATATATATATATATATATATATATATATATATACACACACACACACACACATTAAAAAAGTATTGGGACACCTGCCTCTCCACGCAAATGAACTTTAATGACATTCCAGTCTTAGTCCGCAGGGTTTAGTATTGAGTTGACCCACCCTTTGTAGCTATAACAGCTTCAAGTCTTCTGGGAAGGCCGTCCAAAAGGTTTAGGAGTGTGTCTATGGGAATGTTTGACCATTCTACCAGAAGCGCATTTGTGAGGTCAGGCACTGATGATGGAGAAAAGGCCTGGCCCGCAGTCTCTGCTCAAATTCATCCCAAAGGCATTCTATCTGGTTGAGGTCAGGATTCTGTGCAGAACAGTCAAGTTCCTCCACCACAAACTCGCTCATCCATGTCTTAATGGACCTTGCTTTGTGCACTGGTGTGCAGTCAAGGAAGGGGCCAACTCCAAACTGTTCCCACAACGTTGGGAGCATGAGATTGTCTAAAATGTCTTGGTATGCCTAAGCCTTAAGAGATCCCTTCACTGGAACTAAGGGGCCAAGCCCAACCCCTGAAAAATGACCCCCTACTATAATGCCCCCTCCAGCAAATGACTTGGACCAATGTACAAAGCAAGGTCCATAAAGACCTGGATAAGCGAGTTTGGGGTGGAGGAACTTGACTGGCCTGCACAGAGTCCTGATTTACACCAGATAGAACACCTTTGGGATGAATTAGAGCGGAGACTGCAAGCCAGGCCTTTTTTGTCCAACGTCAGTGCCTGACCTCACAAATGCGCTTCTGGAAGAATGGTCAAACATTCCAATAGACAGACTAAAAATCCTAAAAAGTCCTAAACCTTGTGGACGGTCTTCCAGGAAGAATTGAAGCTGTTATAGCTGTAATGGGTGGGCTAACTCAATATTGAACCCTACGGACTATGACTGGGATGTCATTAAAGTTCATGTGCGTAGAGAGGCACACTTTTGGTGATATAGTGTATATATGTATAAAGTGTATATAAAATATTATTTATATATATACATACACACACCCCTTTAATTGTACTTTACTTTCAATCCTCAAACAAAGGGTGGAGATGCTGCTGTGCTTTTTTCACAGCCACACTCATGGTAAATAAAAAAAGTAGCGTTAGTCAAGCATCTATTCCCTGCATGAATTTATTTTCAAGTACTCAAAAAGATTAGTATATCCTAGGAAGCATTTTAAAATAGCTCTTCAAAAGCTTATTTAATCACATTGCAATCCATTTCTTTAACATTTTGTGATTCCACTTACTTTATGGAATAAGTTAAAAGAGTACAACAAAAATATATGATTGTAGAGTTTTTAATGAAAATGCCACATAAATACCAATAATATAATAAACTATTGTTAGACAAAGCATTAGGGCTTGGAGATCCTGTTTTGCACAATGAAACAAGAAAACCTCCTCAAAGGTAAGGCGGCGTACACACGACCGAGGTTCTCGCTGGAAACCAGCGAGAACCTCGCTGGAAGCTGCATTCCAGCGAGGACCTCGGCCGTGTGTACACTCTCGGCGAGCTTCCCGTCGGGAAGCCCGTCGAGCAGAAATAGAGAGCACGCTCTCTATTTGCTCGACGGCCCGCCTGGAAGAATGGCTGGTTGCCATTCCCGACGGGCGGGTCGCCGATTTCGACGGCCGGCAGGGAACCTCGACGGGCGGAACGATGTGTTCTGCCCGTCGAGGTTCCCTGCCGTGTGTACACGGCCTAAGATGGCGGGGTACCACCCAGGATATAAGATATTGCAAAGTTGGCTACAAAGTCAAATTTTGTATCATACAGTATTTGATTTTCTTGATTATTATTATTATTATTTCAGGTAATAATATAGCGCCGTCAATTTACGCAGCACTTTACATATACATTGTACATTCACATCAGCTCCTACTCTCAAGGAGCTTACAATCTAAGGTCCCTAACACACATTCATACATATACTAGGGCCAATTTAGACAGGACCCGATTAACCTACCAGCATGTCTTTGGAGTGTGGGAGGAAACCGCAGTACCTGGAGGAAACCCACACAGGCACAGGGAGAACATGCAAACTTCAGGCAGGTGGTGTCTTGGTCGATCAGCCATTCTCAGCCAGGGTTCTGTGTGGTCATTCGGTTCCTTCAAAGATTTCTAGGGGTTCCTAGGCAGAGCCAGCTGTATGACAGCTAAGATCTTTATAGCTTTCTGTAAATTATTAATATTATTATTATACATGATTTATATAACGCCAATAGTTTGCTCAGCGCTTTACAACATGAGGACGGGGCTGTCCAGTTACAGTACAATTCAATACAGGAGGAATCAGAGGTCCCTGTTTGTTAGAGTCTACAATCTAGAAGGGAGGGTCAAGTGATACAAAAGGTGATAACTGTGTGGGATGATCTAATGAAGAAAACAAAGTACAGTTGTTAGGTGTGGGCAGAATAGGCTTCTCTGAAGAGGAGGGTTTTCAGGGATCCTCTAAAAGCAAACAGAATAGGAGATAGTTGGACAAATTGGGGTAGGGAGTTCAATATGATGGGTAAGGCTTGGGAAAAGTCCTGGAGGCGAGCATGGGAGGAGGTGAAGAGGGAGCTAGAGAGCAGGAGGCCTTGGGAGAAATGAAGAGAATGAGTAGGTTGGTATTTTGAGACTAGGTTATTTATGTAGCTGGGAGCCAAGTTGTAAATGGCTTTGTAAGTTGTCGTTAGTATTTTGAATTTAATTTGTTGGGTGAGCGGGAGACAGTGGAGGGATTGACAGAGAAGAGTAGCAGACACTGAACAATTGGTAAGATAGAGGAGTCTGGCAGCAGCATTCATGATGGACTGAAGTGGGGCATAGCCTATGTAAAGCGAATCCCATCAGGAAGGAGTTGCAGTAGTCGAGGGGAGAGATGACCAGGGAGTGAGCTTAGCCCTGTCATTGGTTAGAAGGAGTCTATTTTGGAGATGTTGGGGAGGTTGAGGTGGCAAGATTTGGACAGTGGTTGGATGTGGGGCTGAAAGCATAGTTCAGAGTCCATGATTACACCAAGAACTTTGGCATGCGGGAATGGGCTGATAGTAGTGCTATCAATCTGTAAAGTTGGCATTCTGATCACCATTTTCAGGTTTGCATTCTTCCCACTGATCAACAAAGGCATTTCCCCCCTGGTGATTGGAGATGACCAGACAGTGAGCTTAGTGGTGTCATTGGTTAGAAGGAGCCTATTTTGGAGGTGTTGCAGAGGTTGAGGTGGCAAGATTTGGACGTGGGTCTGAAAGGATAGTTCAGAATCCATGATTACACCAAGAACCTTGGCATGTGGGAACAGGCTGATAGTAGTGCTATCAATCTGTAAAGGTTTTAGATTTGGACTAGAAACTAAAGTTGTGGACTTTGAAGGCACAGGTGCCTTCAACAAACTGGGGACAATTACTGGCGGTCTGCTCTTTCCTGACAAAATGAAGGGCTATTACTTCTAAATCTACTTTTTAAAACTTTAAGCCAATCACTAGTTACCTACTGTGGTTTTGGCTTAATACTACAGCTATTGTTACATGACCAGCCTTTGTGTCCCCTGTTTGCTGATTTATTGCTTACCAGCATATGACTGCCCTGCTAAATGCCACCATCATTTTATATTTAAGATAACACCCCCCTAACTGGATTATTTAAAAAAAAAAAAACACAACCACTTTTAGGGTAGAAAAAAGACCGATTGTTGTCGACCTCCAACACGGTTAACCATATCGATATGTCTATGCTCCTGAGGAAGCGTTGTTTTAATGCGTAACATGTAGAGCAAGCCCTCCTTTCCTCTGGACCCGCTGCCTGGTTACACACCGCACAGCTAACTTTTGATTATACTCTTATTTGAGTTTTTGATGATACAACTGTACTAGGAATGTGATAACCTGCGTGGACCAGTTATTGATCTTATTTCTTTGATTTTATATTTGTAACTGCTTTTATGACATTTCTATCAAATAAATTATCTAGTTTCTTAACATATCTACTGTGTGCCTTCAAAGTCCACAACTTTAGTCTCTAGTTGAAATCTAAAACACATTACCGGGACGGCGGCACATTATTACGAGTTAACCCCCAGTACCACCCTGTAGGGATATATGTTAAAAGTAGCTCTTAGCTCTTTCTTATCAATCTGTAAAGGTGGCATTCTGATCACCAGTTTCAGGGTTGCATTCTTCCCACAGATCAACAAGGGCATTTTCCCACTTACTTCATTTTAGCGGGGGTTGCCTGAGACTCAAAAGCTATTTTAGGGGTTCCTCTGGTGTAAAAATGTTGAGAATGGCTGTTCTATCTAGAGCAACAATAATTACCAAAACCTGTACGGTGAGGTAGTACCTAAACAATTCATTTAAATTGTATTCAGACAGCTAAATAATCACACTACACATATGCACAGCTAAACAATCACACTACACAGATGTACAGCTAAACAATCACACTACACAGATGTACAGCTAAACAATCACACTACACATATGTACAGCTAAACAATCACACTACACAGATGTACAGCTAAACAATCACACTACACATATGTACAGCTAAACAATCACACTACACAGATGTACAGCTAAACAATCACACTACACATATGTACAGCTAAACAATCACACTACACAGATGTACAGCTAAACAATCACACTACACATATGTACAGCTAAACAATCACACTACACAGATGTACAGTTAAACAATCACACTACACATATGTACAGCTAAACAATCACACTACACAGATGTACAGATAAACAATCACACTACACATATGTACAGCTAAACAATCACACTACACATATGTACAGCTAAACAATCGCACTACACAGATGTACAGCTAAACAATCACACTACACAGATGTACACAATTTTACTGATCTTATGCCGTGTACACACGATCATTTTTCAGCATGAAAAAAATTTTGTTTTTCAAAAACGTCATTTAAAATGATCGTGTGTGGGCTACACATCATTTTCAGGTTCTGAAAAAAATAAAAATAAATCGAACATGCTGCATTTTTTAACGTCGTTTTAAACTATGTCGTTTTTCGGGTTGTAAAAAATGATCGTGTGTGGGCTAAAACAACGTTTTAAGTTATGAGACGGGAGCGCTCGTTCTGGTAAAACTACCGTTCATAATGGAGTAAGCACATTCATCACGCTGTAACAGACAGGAAAGTGTGAATCGTCTTTTACTAACAAGGAATCAAATAAAGCAGCCCAAAGGCGAATAGAACTTCCCCTTTAGAGTGCCGTCATACGTGTTGTACGTCACCCCGCTTTCCTAGATCATTTTTTTAAAACGATGCTGTGTGGGCAACGTCGTTTTTAATGATGAAGTTGGAAAAAGTTTTTGGACATGCTGAAAAACTATTTTTTTTTTCATGCTGAAAAATGATTGTGTGTACGCGGCATTAGAGTCCAACTGTGTGGCCATCATTAGGTGTCTGTTAAGACCAATTCAGTGCTTTGTGAGATTTTTAATTAAAGGTATTTAAAGTATGTTAAGGCAGTGCACACTCATAACAGCATGTTTGCCATTGTTAGTTTATACCGAGCATTCATGAAAACTGGAGGAAAAGACTTCTGAGGTTCTAATTTAAAAAAATAATAGTTCTATCCAGCTGACTTTATCACCTTACATTTCAGTTTGTAGACATAAAGGCCACTGGGATTAAATATCTGTAAGGAATGTAAAATATATGCAAATTCAAATTCATATTTCAGAATAACTGTTGTTAGCTAAATATGAAAGCAAATTATGAAATAGGAAGTTAGCAAACAGTTGGTTTTAACAGAGAAACCAAAAGTTTTACACCATTATAAATTAATCAGTTTGGTTTTCTAATAGCAGCTGGGGTAAAAAGTCCAAGCTCACACCCCTGCCACTCTGGCTGTTGAGTGAAGCTCAGTCATAGTATGGAAATTGAAAGCGGAACTCCAAAAATGTAGCCACTTTCTCAAATGCTCTGAATTACAGGAGTTAAGTCCAATAAATGCCAGCATATGTTAGTGGCTGAATTCCTTTAAAGAGCAACAGTCACTTTGCAAATTCAGGGAAAAGTGACAGTGGGGTTGAATTACTAAAACTGAAGAGTTCAAAATCTGTTGCAGCTCCACATTCAAACCGCTTCCAGTTTTTTTGTCAAAGCTTAATTGAACAAGCTGAAGTTAGAAGCCGATTGGCTTTTTTGCAGAGCTGCATCATATTTTGCACTCTCCAGTTTTAGTATATCAACCCCAGATTTCCCCCCTCCCCACTTATTCTTACATTGCAAGCAAACCTGTCTCCCCAATACTCAAAAGCACCAAGTTTAACCAGGGGGATTGGGCCTTTAGAACCATACTGCCGCATTGTTCTGAATGGCCAAAGTGATGTTGTCTCTGTAAATAAATACATCTTTTATATGTATGGGGCAGGCTTACCAGCTATTACGACTATCGACAGCCAATCCCCAGACGACGTCCGTTAGTGACGAAACGCATAGGGTGGCCTGCTGTTTCTGACATCATCACGCTATTTCGAGGTTGATAGTCACGGCTTATAAGCAAGCGGAGGAAGCCCGAGGAGACGCAGTTCACGATGAGTTACATTATACACCACATATTGAAAGCTCCATTTTGTAAGTGCAATTCATTTTAAACTTATTGGGCCAGATTCTCGTAGATCCTGCAGTGGCGTCGCGTAAGCTATTTACACTACGCCGCCGCAACTTACAGGAGCAAGTGCCGTATTCTCCAAGCCCTTGCTCCATAATTTGCTGTGACGTAGTGTAAATGGCCCGGCGTAAGGCCCCGTAATTCAAAGGGGGCGGCTTGTATTTAAATTAAGCGCGCCCCCATGCCGAACGAACTGCGCATGCGCCGGCCTTAAACATAGGCCACTGCGCATGCTCCATAGTACGCCGCAAATACATTGATTACGACGGCAACGTAATTAACGTACAGGCCTATTCGCGAACAAGTTACGTAAACTATGTAAACGAAGGAAAAACACGACGCTGTTTCCGGGTCCATACTTTACATGACATACGGCGGACTGGCGTAAGGTTACCCCTCATATAGCAGGGGTAACCTTACGCTTACAGAAACTACGTAAACTACGGCGAATCGGCGCAAAAACGTTCGGGAATCGGCGTATCAGGCTCATTTGCATATTCAACTCTGAAATCGTCGGGAACGCCACCTAGCTGCCAGTGTAGAATTACATCTTAAATCCGACGGTGTAAGTGACTTACGCCAGTCGGATCTACACCGTATCTATGCGTAAATGATTCTAGGAATCAGACGCATAGATACCCGGGGACAAAAACAGAGATACGAGGGTGTATCTGGAGATACACCCTCGTATCGCTTATGAGAATCTGGCCCAATAAATCCATTTTAAATACTACACTATTAGAGTTCATTACTTTTATGTTTTCGAGTGACACTGAACATAGCAGTCTGAAACACCTCATAGGTTTTTGGCGAGACCTGAAAAATCCCTGTGTCTGGTGAGACAGCCAATGTGGTCTTTCTTTCTGGTAAGAAGATTGTTTGTTCACTTTTGGGTGTCCACCACTTTGAATGAAGTATTCCCCCCCCCCCCCCCAAAGATCTTCTTTTCGCAATTCTGTTTTTATACCTATATGGAAGCACACTGAACAATTGTTTCATTTTTATGCTTGGGACTCTTTGCTTTTAGTCTCAGTTCAGTCTCGGGACTCTGCCTTAGTTTTCCCTCTTTGTACTTTTTCACCATTAATTTTTTCACATGTATTTGGTTATTTTTATTGTTTTCTTTATTTGCACATGATATTTGTTAATCACTAATTATTTATTATGTTAATATATCCTGTTGTTTAGTGACAAATGTATTTCAGGTATATATTGTTCACTAATTAGTGGTTTGGCTACATGTGATTAGCTTATCTCATACATTGATTTTCATACCTATTAATTCACACTAACGTTTGCATAACAATCAGTGGTTTGGTTACATGTGATTAGCTCACTTAATATTGTTTTTTCATACCTAGTAGTCCACATTAATATTTTCATAATAATTTTCACATCATTTAATTTATTATTAATATTATATTATTATTATTTTTTTAATTTACCTTCTATATGATTGGGTATTCAAAGTGAGCACAGCTTCATCCTGTTTATGTTATTGGAGCATTCACTTTACAAATTGATAGTATACAGAGGAGTGCAGTTCATATCAGGGCTCAATAAAACATAACAGACGTGATAAAAAGTCTATATATCTCGTAAGGTCTCTACTTGGTTGATCCACGTCCTGTAGTCTGGCGCTACCCCCTCTTCTTTCCCCCATTTCTACTGTTTCCTCTCCCCCTTTGTTCTCTTCTTCCTTATTATTGTTGCCCTCTTACCATGTGGTTGTAACGGGACCCCCATTCTTTAGCAGTTGCTAGTCTATGTTCTGGAACCCCCGGGTTAATCAGTTCTAAGGGCTTCTCCTAGAGGTTTGCAGGATCAGTGTCCACATTTCTTTTTTTTTAACTTAAGTGTCATGATTTTTGGTTACTTTTAGAGGCCTGGTGGGGGTCGTCCTGGCACAGCATGCTCCCCTTAGGGGTGCTGGGACGGTTTCACCGGGATCCTAGACCGGTTTTTACGGCTTCCTGAGAGTCACGCAAGATTATGGGCACCAGTTTATGTTCATTAGCCACTATCTGTTTCAAGTCCGGTTGTCATACCCGATTGTTAGTATTTGTAAGTCGACATCCAGTACAGTGTATACCTCTTGTTTGTTCTGCTCTTTGTTTTCTTGTGAAATAAATAAAACTTTTTGAAAGTAAATGTCCATATATTTCCAAAAAACTAAAATCGATGGTGGACTAACAGTCCCAGCAGGCTGAGAGTCACTCTTGCATTGAAATTTCTCACGTGGAATCTCTGACTGCTGGGACTGTTATGCCCTGTACACATGATCGGACCTTTGTCCGACCAAATTCACATCGGAATTCAGACGGAATTCCATCGGAGTAAAATAGAACATATTCTCTATGTAAACTCCGATGGAATTCATCAGAATTTCCGATGGAATTACTCCGATGGGGCATACACACGGTCAGAATTTCTGATGGAAAAAGTATGTCTGACTTTTTCCATCAGAAATTCCGATCGTGTGTAAGAGGCTTTAGTCCACCATCTATTTTTGTTTTTTGGATTTATATGATCTTTTTATCACATCGGTTAGACACACCATTGATTTGATAGTCAAATATGCTAATGAGGGACTTACGGGGATCCACAAAACAACGTTGGGGCAGCGCAGGCGACGCAGTGTGCGCAACAGCAAAATGTCCTGTCTAAAATTAGAGCTGATAAAAGCTGGTCTAAAAAAAGAAAAAAAGTCTACTTGTCAGATAAAGCAACACTGTTAGTGAGGAGTTCAGTAGTCACACGTGTTGCTCAACAATCTGTATGCCAACATGCCAGGGGCATCGTCGCACATAGCTATACTACTGACTTTAGATGAACAAAGAAGGAGGAGGGCACGGAGGATGGCACTAAGGAGGGCACGGGAGATGTTTTTTTTATTTTTTTTATTTGCTTATATAAAATTTACAATTTAATCTAATCTAATACAATATTCTTATCTGATACAAGCCCCTCACTCTTCACTTGATATATCACACACGCATAGACATCTTTGGCATGAGTGATTCTGAGGTGTCTCGCATCTTCAGATTCACCCCTCATGCCATCATGGAATTACCACAACCTTGCAGGAGGACATCAGCAGCCCAACACATGGCACCACCCATGACACCCATGACAGCTACATATACAATCAGAGCCCCATCCCCACAGATTTCGAACAGAACATGTATGGGGACAGCTGGCTGGTTGGTGAGTGACATGGGTGGCAGGCATGACTATCCCCTCCCGTGATGCACACCTCACAAGTGGCACATGCATGACTAACATCCTCCTGTCTTTTCCCTTCAAGGTGACTCTGCATATGCACTGGTACCCCATCTCATGACCCCATCTCATGCCAGCTCACATTATGCATCTTTGCACGTTAAACACACACATTAATCATGGCACAATGAGAATGCATGCATGCACACCACTGTGGTCCCTAGCACACACACACCACATCGTCATCACATTGGATTGGCACCAGTCCACCATGCAGGACTTGTGAGCTGCAACGCCATGCCACGGCTCCAATTATGTCACTGTACATTCATACACCATTCACACAGACCTGGGGATCACTTCTCCACCACAAATGAGGGTGACACCCCTTTTCCCGCAGGAATATCACCCCCACATTCCAAAATCATACACAAACAGAACCAAAAAAATTAAATAAATGACGAGCAAAAAAAAAAAATGCCCAGCAAAAATATAATTTAAACAAAATAACAACAAAGAAAACACATAAAAGACAAAAATCACTCTGCAAAACAGTCCCCAAATATCTCAAAGACACGTCACAAACAAACAAAAGCACCTTGCTGTAGAGGGAGGGATACAAAGGGATGTACTTTTGCAAAGGAAGTGCATTTGTGTCTGTCTATTTATGCTGTCTGCGTAGTTCACAAAGTTGCCCTAGTCCATTTCCAATTTCACTGATTGCGCCGCTCCCGAGTTGTGAGCATGCGCACAGCGGAGCTGACCATGGTCTCCTTCAAGCGCGCATGCGCGAGCCGGCCGGCCCTTCATTTGCATGGGGTCACGGCTCATTTCAATGTAACACGCCCACGTCCTTCCCAATTTGTATTACTCCTCCTTACGCCTCTGGAAAAACGTTACATATGCGCAATTTCCTGCGCAAAAGCTACGAGAATAGGGTGATTACGCGGCAAAATTGCGCAAGTCTAACGTAAAGGCGGTGCGCTACGCCGGTCCAATAATGCGCAGATGTACGTGAATCTGGGCCTTTGTGTTTAGCTGCATTTTATTATTCTTTGTATTATTCATCTTTAATCTTTTGCGCAGATTGTATTTATATTGGACTTCACAAATAGAACATTCACTTTGCTAAGTAAGCATGATTTCAGACTTTTTTTTATGTATTAGTAATCTGCAGTATATTAAACAACATGAATCTTTTCAAATTAAATGACATAGCTTTGTTTCTGCATCCTATAACTATGTGTATATTGTTGTAACAGCAAAGAGGAATAATCAGCTTGTCTCCTACTCACACACATTAATCCTGATATTTTACAATTTGTAGAACTCAGCAAAAGTATATTTGTGCTTCCAGTGATCTATGCATCCTATAGTTGCTCTTGGATTATAGACACGATGAGGTCTAATTTGTATGAAAACCACAAGAATAACATGTGGACGGAATGTGTAAAGAACATAATAACCACAAATGACTGCAATCCAAATAGTTCAAGTTCCACAAACCTTTGTGCTTATTACTTCATTTCTACCTGTAGGAAGATGGGCAGGGTTACATGTACTTCACCGGTGTGTGGGTGTATAGAGGAGGGGCTGAGAATGAAAAAAATGAAAGATTAGTCTTAACTCTTTACTCTGCAGACAGGTGATCAGCCCCCACCTACTACATGGGCAAGGTGATTTCCAAGAAAAACATTAACTATGTTTGCTTTTAGTTAGATCTGACCATAATACATATGTGGGAAGATTATTTTGGCATTAAAGAGACTTTTAAACATGTGTAGGTCTAACAGAAATCATTTGAGTCTCTGTTGACTGCACACCATTCTATATGTTTTAGTTAGTGCTGGACGCTGTTACTACTTCGTTGTCCTTAAACACTTCTTTTTTTTTTCCTTACCTTTAAGAAAAATGTACTGCACGGACAGCATGAAGCTGATAAAATATGGACCAAAGAAGGTTTTTACACTATTGTTATCTTCCTCAGCACATTTTTCATAATCGTCACATGCTTAATGGTGAGTCCTAAATCCATATTAAAAAAATATGTATATTAATAGACGTTGTCCTATCCTGTCAAACTGTTACATAAAATGTGTATTGCAAACTATACCTTATGAACTAGCCTACAACAGGAGTACCGTAGATTGGTTTCTTTTGATGAGCTGTCCGCATTTTAATTTAATTAAATTAAATTTCATATTTAACCAAAAGCAAGCAATAAGATTTAATCGTGCGTCTGTTTACCAATCAGAACAATTAAAATATAGATTTCGGATTGGTTAAAACACTTTGCATGCTGCACTTTGCAATTTAAAATTGTTGGGGTTAAGGGATGTAAAGAATAAAATGTTTGCACATTTTAGTGTTATAGCAAAGTGTTAAAATATGTCAGGTTAATAAATTTACATTCATTTTAAACAAGGATCAGCAATTACAATATTGATCATTCCTGGTACTGTCCACTAACAAAATATGCAATGACAGCTTTATAGTTTTTTTTTATTATTATTATTATTGAAAAGCACAAAAATCAAATAAACTTCTGCAAAGAGTGTAATGCAAATTTGGTTGTCTGTGCGTTAGAATATATGCTTCACATAAAATTACTCAGGTATTAATATATTTTTATTTATTAATTTATTTATTCATTTACTTTTGTTGTTGATAGTAGTGTTGGAAATGTTCATAGTTGTAAAATTAGAACTTATTTATAAGTTGCTTACAATTATAGTTTATTACAATTTAAGCAAAACATGAGTATGCTCAACCTTCTTGTCCTATCCCAGCTGGCAGGACGCTGGTGTAATGGCTGGACTCCCGTTAATGACCATCCACTTTACAGAAAAGCCGTCACTCTGCTGAAGATCCATATCAAAAGTTTATGATTAAAATAGGCAAATAAATTAAAACTTGATTAAGATGTTTATGCATTTCAGCTGAAAAAGCCTGAATGATAGCTCATATTTCAGGCTTTTTCAGCTGAAATGCATTTGCATCATGAACATGTGTTCCTTTATTTGCCTATTTTAATAATGAACTTTTGATATGGATCTTCAGCAGAGTGCTGGCTTTTCTCTACAGCGACTATTTGCTAGTGTTGCTCACGAATATTCGCATTGCGAATATTCGCTACGAATATTGCATATTCGAGTATTCGCGAATAACGCGAATATCGCGGCGAATATTCGCTATTTCGAATATTCTAATGTTTTAATTTTTTTTTTAGAACAGATCACATCCTAGAGATCCCCATCGACATCTAAAAGCATTGCTGGTATGATTAGAGACCTTGGGCCGAGTAGCTGCAGCGCTCATTTTATATTGCCGAAAAATCGCAATGCGATTATTCGGTAATAGCGATATCGCGCGATTATTTTATATTGTAATATATCACGAATATTCTGAGCCAATCAGAGTGCTCCATTCCGCATTTCTCGAAATTTCGCAATTATTTTATATTGTAATATATCACGAATATTCTGAGCCAATCAGAGTGCTCCTTCCGCATTTCTCGAATATTCGCAATTATTGTGTATTGTAATATATCACGAATATTCTGAGCCAATCAGAGTGCTCCATTCCGCATTTCTCGAAATTTCGCAATTATTTTATATTGTAATATATCACGAATATTCTGAGCCAATCAGAGTGCTCCATTCCGCATTTCTCGAAATTTCGCAATTATTTTATATTGTAATATATCACGAATATTCTGAGCCAATCAGAGTGCTCCTTCCGCATTTGCCGAATATTCGCAATTTTTGTGTATTGTAATATATCACGAATATTCTGAGCCAATCAGAGTGCTCCTTCCGCATTTCTCGAATATTCGCAATTATTGTGTATTGTAATATATCACGAATATTCTGAGCCAATCAGAGTGCTCCTTCCGCATTTCTCGAATATTCGCAATTATTTTGTATTGTAATATATCACGAATATTCTGAGCCAATCAGAGTGCTCCATTCCGCATTTCTCGAATATTCGCAATTATTTTATATTGTAATATATCACAAATATTCTAAGGCCAATCAGAGTGCTCCATTCCGCATTTCTTGAATATTCGCATTCGCAATTCGCAATTCGCAATTCGCATTCGCAAAAATTCGCGAAAATTCGCAATCATTTAATTTCCAAAAAATATCACGAATATTCGTATTTAGCGAATATATGTCGAATATTCGACTATATATTCGAGATATATCGCGAATTCGAATATGGCATATTCTGCTCAACACTACTATTTGCAGTTTGTAGAAGTGTGACATCAAAATAAAAGAATATAGTTAAAAAGAAACCATTACCAAGAGGAAAATGTAAGCTACCATTGTAGACATTCGAAAAATGCTAGATTCCTGGCTGCACTTTTGAGCTTAATAGTGTTGCTCACGAATATTCGCATTGCGAATATTCGCCACGAATATTGCATATTCGAGTATTCGCGAATATCTCGAATATCGCGGCGAATATTCGCTATTTCGAATATTCACATTTTTCAAATTTCGCAATAAATTTCGCAAAAAAATCGCAATCGCGAAATTTCGCAATAGCGAAAATTCGCATTGGCGAAAATTCGCATTGGCGAAAATTTGCAATTTTTTTTTTTTTTTATAAAATATCACGAATATTCGATATTAACGAATATTCGCGACCGCATATGTGAAATCTCGCTTTTTTTTTTATAAAATATACCGAATATTCGTAAATATCGAATATTCGTGATATTTTATATAAAAAAAAAAAAAAAATCGCGAAATTTCGCATTTTTTTTTTATAAAATATCACGAATATTCGATATTAACGAATATTCGCGAATATTCTTCGAAATATTCGCGAAATATCGCGAAATCGAATATGGCGTATTCCGCTCATCACTAGAGCTTAATACCAAGAACATGTATAAAGCAAGTGAACACAGGCCTTCTGATTTGCATACTTATTTCAGATCTGTTGCTCAGAAAGTACTGAAATCAGTGGATTAACATGTCTGCCAGTGATCCAGAATTTTCAGAAGACAGGATCACCAATGGAAGCCTTCATATTTCTTAGGCCTTGTACACACGACCGAGAATCTCATCAGGAAAAAAGCATCGTTTTCCCTGATGAGATTCTTGGCAAGAAACACTTGCTGCCCGAGTGTACAGACTTTAATTTCAAAAGAACCGCGGTTCTCTTGAAAGGAAAGAACGCGGTGACGTCATCGCGTATGACGAGTATGCACTCGTCACATTCGATGCCGTCGCCGCCATCTTGCTTCACCCTACCTATGTTGTGGAAGCTACCGGGTTTCCACGCGACAGGTAAGTATAGACACTCTCAGGTTTCTCGTCGGGAAACAGGCCAACAAGAATCTCGACGAGAAAAAAGAGAGCAGGTTCTCTTTTTTTCTCGTCGAGATTCTGGCCAGATTTCCTTATGAGAAACATGAATGCTTCGTACACACGAATGGTAATCTTGGCAAGAAGCAGTTTTCTTGCTGGTTTTTGTGTGTATGAGGCTTTACAGTACTGTTTAACTTTAAAAGGGTTTCCCAAAAGGGACTGTTTCATTTTTAAATTGAAAACAATATAATTTTAGTTGCTTATTTTGAAAGCATTAATTGTTCACTGGTTGTGAGTATCTATATAATCAGTATACAGTAGGGAGGAATTTACTAAAACTGTTGCACACATAATCTGGTGCAGCCGTGCATAGTAACCAATCCGCTTCTAAATGCAGCTTGTTCAATTAAAGGGAAGTTTCACCCACAATTTCACTTTTTAAATATAAATACCCCTGTAATACACAAGCTTAATGTATTCTAGTAAAGTTAGTCTGTAAACTAAGGTCAGTTTTGTTAGGTTGTTACAGCATTTAGATTATAATATAGAAATAGACTGTGGCCATCTTAAGTGTGGGCATCATGAAGCCAGACTGTATGACTTCCTGGATTTCAGCTTTGCATATCTCGCACATGCTCAGTGCTGCACACTAGGTTTCAGTCAGGTTTCAGTCAGGTTTGCAATGACTACTGGGAAACATGATGCCTATCCCAGAAACCCTTGAAAATAGCCTTGTGACTTAGCCTAGGCTAATAAGGAGGAGGAAGTAATGAAGGACTACAAAATAAAGGTATTTACAAGCAACAAAATAAATAAAAATTGTCTATTCTGAACACTATGAGATTAGGGCATGCAGCACCGACAAACCTAAAAAAAAATGGGTGGAACTCCACTTTAAGCTTTGACAATAAAACCTAGAAGCTGATTGGTTGCTATGCACAGCTGCACTGGATTCTGTGTGCACCTGTTAATAAAGTAAGAGTAAATCTCCCCCTATATGTAATATTTCCACGATGATCATTGTGGTTGTGAAACCTCTGATTTTGGAAAAACATATAGACTAGAGCAGGGATCCTCAAACTACGGCCCTCCAGATGTTGTAGAACTACACATCCCATGAGGCATTGTAACACACTGACATTCACAGACATGACTAGGCATTATGGGAATTGTAGTTCCTGAACAACTGGAGGGCCGTAGTTTGAAGACCCATGGACTAGAGTATGAGAACTATGCACAAAGTCTCATAGGTATCGGTTGACATACATAGACAGATTATCAGCATGAAAGGTTAGTTTTATATATTTCTTTTAATAACTGGTACATGGGCTGATGCTGACTTTTCAGTCTAACAGTTATCCCATCAGAAATTATTTGCGAAGGATAAAAGACGTGATCATTTCAGAAACACATAAATGTGGCTCTTGAATAACCAGTTGTATTGTTGATAAAAAATTGTGTCCAGTCAGTTTGTGCCTGAATTGCGTACATCTGTCAGATATGGTCATCTTTCTAGATTGACACATTTATGGAAGATCAGACTATATGGATAGAGTATCGAAGGCCAAATGGGCATTGTTACAGCCTACAGGACATGATGTTGTCTTCCTATATTACAGAACAGATAGACAAAGGAAAAGAATACATTTGCTGCATTTAACATGTATTATAAAATTTAAGGTATGAATTCTAAAGAATGGCAGACTATTGTTTCAGAGAACTTCTGCTGGATATGGATAGGCTGGGGTAAATTCTACTACTTTAATAACACAGGGCTAAATGAGGCTATGCAGTCCTTTAGAGCTTTTAGCACTAACCCAGAGACTCTCTTATACACCAAGCCATCCTATATCTGACTTTATTCTTTATTTTTTTTTAGAAATGTGCTATACACGTTTATAGAATTTGGACTTTTAGATGTCACAAGAAGGCTTTTTCCTGACATAGGAATTTACTCCTAATCATAATATATGTGTTTAGCTGCCAAATGTACCTGACAGTGTCGTGGGAAGTTATTCCCTAAAACTCTACCTGGCTTTCTGAACTTTTCACCTGCACAGAGACACCAATCACTATGCATGTATGCAGTGGCGTAACCAGAGTCATGGGCGCCCGGGGCAGATTTTTCTTTCCGCCCCCCCCCCTTATATAAACATGATATCAGGGCTGCAGTGTGGAGCTCCCTATTAAGCTATGGACCGGGCCGGGCCAACACTCTTCTCCAACGGAGTCCCAGCCTCAGCCTGTGGCAGAGGCAGGGTGTGCGCTGGGGAAGACTTGGGACAGGCTCTGCTAAACCATTCTCTCCCTGCATCACATCCCCGCTTACTTGCTTGGCTGAGCAGGAGTCCCTGCAGGCGCCGGCGGACTGCAGAGCACGTCACCATCTTGGAGCCTCCGCAGCGTGCGCCGGTGTTATGCCAAACAGGGCATCCCCTGCATCCTTCCAGGCATGCCTGTGCCGGCCGCTGGGAGGTACCGGCGGGGGGCTGTGCGCTCAGTGGAGGAGCCGCTCACTATACTATCCGCAGAGCTGCCGGTCACAGGCGCCCCCCTCAGCTCAGCGCCCGGGGCAGACGCACCCCCTGCCCCCCTGGTTGTTACGCCACTGTATGTATGTATGTTTATAGCCATTTAGTCCTATGCAGCTCTATGGGCCTGCTCTCTGGGCATCATTATTTATACACTTGAAAGCCTTTTCCATAGATTTTTCTTGGTGATTTTTTTTTCGAGGTAGGCTGACAAGTCTTTCCTCAACCTTACCCGATTTCTGAGTTTGGGACTGATATACAGTGCCTTGCGAAAGTATTCGGCCCTCTTGAACTATGCGACCTTTTGCCACATTTCAGGCTTCAAACATAAAGATATAAAACTGTAATTTTTTGTGAAGAATCAACAACAAGTGGGACACAATCATGAAGTGGAACGAAATGTATTGGATATTTCAAACTTTAACAAATAAAAAACTGAAAAATTGGACGTGCAAAATTATTCAGCCCCCTTAAGTTAATACTTTGTAGCGCCACCTTTTCCTGTGATTACAGCTGTAAGTCGCTTGGGGTATGTCTCTATCAGTTTTGCACATCGAGAGACTGACATTTTTGCCCGTTCCTCCTTGCAAAACAGCTCGAGCTCAGTGAGGTTGGATGGAGAGCGTTTGTGAACAGCAGTTTTCAGTTCTTTCCACAGATTCTCGGAATTCTCTGGATTCAGGTCTGGACTTTGACTTGGCCATTCTAACACCTGGATATGTTTATTTGTGAACCATTCCCTTGTAGATTTTGCTTTATGTTTTGGATCATTTTCTTGTTGGAAGACAAATCTCTGTCCCAGTCTCAGGTCTTTTGCAGACTCCATCAGGTTTTCTTCCAGAATGGTCCTGTATTTGGCTCCATCCATCGTCCCATCAATTTTAACCATCTTCCCTGTCCCTGCTGAAGAAAAGCAGGCCCAAACCATGATGCTGCCACCACTACGTTTGACAGTGGGGATGGTGTGTTCAGGGTGATGAGCTGTGTTGCTTTTACGCCAAACATAACGTTTTGCATTGTTGCCAAAAAGTTCGATTTTAGTTTCATCTGATCAGAGCACCTTCTTCCACATGTTTGGTGTGTGTCCCAGGTGGCTTGTGGCAAACTTTAAACAACACTTTTTATGGATATCTTTAAGAAATGTCTTTCTTCTCGCCACTCTTCCATAAAGGCCAGATTTGTGCAGTATACGACTGATTGTTGTCCTATGGACAGAGTCTCCCACCTCAGCTGCAGATCTCTGCAGTTCATCCAGAGTGATCATGAGCCTCTTGGCTGCATCTCTGATCAGTCTTCTCCTTGTATGAGCTGAAAGTTTAGAGGGACGGCCAGGTCTTCGTAGATTTGCAGTGGTCTGATACTCCTTTCATTTCAATATTATCGCTTGCACAGTGCTCCTTGGGATGTTTAAAGCTTGGGAAATCTTTTTGTATCCAAATCTGTCTTTAAACTTCTCCACAACAGTATCTCGGACCTGCCTGGTGTGTTCCTTGTTCTTTATGATGTTCTCTGCACTTTAAACGGACCTCTGAGACTATCACAGTGCAGGTGCATTTATACGGAGACTTGATTACACACAGGTGGATTATATTTATCATCATTAGTCATTTAGGTCAACATTGGATCATTCAGAGATCCTCACTGAACTTCTGGAGAGAGTTTGCTGTACTGAAAGTAAAGGGGCTGAATAATTTTGCACGCTCAATTTTTCAGTTTTTTATTTTTTTTAAAAGTTTAAAATATCCAATAAATTTCGTTCCACTTCATGATTGTGTCCCACTTTAGGTTGATTCTTCACAAAAAATTACAGTTTTATATCTTTATGTTTGAAGCCTGAAATGTGGCAAAAGGTCGCAAAGTTCAAGGGGGCCGAATACTTTTGCAAGGCACTGTATATACTAGGGCCAATTAACCTAGCAGCATGTATTTGGATTTTATGGGGGGACTAGAGTACCTAGAGGAAGCCCATGCAAACATGCTAATCCAACAAAGATAGTGTTCTGGCCAAGATTTGAACCAACAACCCCTGAATTCCGCATTTGGTAATCACTAAGCCACTGAGCCATCTCAATCTTTATACATATACATATATTACTAATTATTGTTGACCAGTCTACTTTTTAAGTTAATGGTAATTGTTTCACAGAATCTTAAATGCAATTTATTTTACCTTCAATTGTGTAGCACAAGGGCCTGCCTGATTGCATACAAGTTGAAAGTGTTTAGATTTGACCTCATATTATATGGTTATGGTAAATCTAAAGGAAATCTATAGACATTGTATAATGTATGGCCAGCCTAACAGAGATTTAGACAGATTTGTGAACAATATTTGAGAGAAACAGGCCTTTTGTGTACTTTGAGTTCCGCTCATAATAAATAGGGGCAAAAACACAAGAGTGTTGCGTTTATAATTTTGCTCAGTGTAATAACCATAAGATTGTTAAAAGGTCCTATTTTGACAACGTTGGATTTTTTACAGATCCATCATCAAAAATTGACTGGGGTGTGTATCATTGAGGATATAGCAGGAAATGCTATATGAAGTATATGTAGGATGGCACAGCAATCATTTCGGGAAAGCATTGTAGCCTAATACCCTTTATTACACCAGCTCTTTAATTAGATTAGAGTATATCACATTGACTTTTACACTGAGATGATTAAATGCAACTTTATTGTGTCACATTCAGTGAAATAAAAATTACTGGCAAGAAAAGCTCCAATGTGACATTGGCTCGCTTGAGCAAAAACCAAAGTCATCAGCATGCATTGGTTATCAGTTACTAAATGGTTGGAACAGTGGGCTGTTATAAAAAGGAAGCAGATAGATTTTTATGAAAGATTTGCAGGTTTGAGATCTTCTGCTCGTCTGTGGTGAACTTCTTTTTTACAGTCACTATTATTCCTTGTGCAATATGACTTTTAACACATTTTCATGAGTTGCATTAAGAAAAAAGCAGAGGCACAAAAAGCACTCACCTCAGGCATAATGAACGCTAATCTGTGTCTCAGCATGCATCTGCTCTTAACTGTCAATCAGGCAGAAATTACATAAAAATACTTCATACAGGAGACTAGGAGCTGTGTGTATAAGCAGCACATCTGTTAAAAGAGCTGTATTAGTAGATTTAAAGTGAACCAGTTGATGTCGAAATTAAACAATATTGTAATAGAGCGTACTAAGCAATATGGACTCTGATGTCTGTACTTACAGAAACCCCATGGCTCCGTAGCTGTTTTTGATCCCTATATTAATAATCAGCATGCAGTATCCTAATGAAGGTGACCGTGTTCTTAGTAAAAGTCCCTCAAGATAAAACTTTACCACTTATGGCTGCTGAATTTCCTGAAATTCGAGACATGGGTGCCCCAGTTGGCATCATCCAAACGCTAAATGTTCAGTCAACCTTTGTTGAAGGAGATGGGTGAAAACACTGAAAAGTGACTCTAGCTCAGGGGTCTCCAAACGGTGGCCCTGGGGCCGGATGTGGCCCTTTGCCTGCCTTAATTCGGCCCTTGGGACACTATTCCGTCCAATTTAAATGGGGCATAATTCTTGTTGGTGACACCAATGGGGCACTATTCCTCCAACTGACACCATCAATTCTCTCCATTAACACCAACAATAGGGCACTAGTCCTCCCACTGTCACCAAAGATATGGTATTATTTACTCCCAATGGACACCTGGACATTTTTTACTCCCAATGGCCCTAGTCTGGCCCCCCCTAGAGTCTAAAGGACCGTAAACTGGCCCTTTGTTTAGAAGAATTTGATTTTTATTGTGACTGCGACATTATGGCAGACACATTGGACACTTTTGACACATTTTTGGGACCATTGGCATTTATACAGCAATCGGTGCAATAAAAATGCACTGATTACTGTAAACATGTCACTGACAGGGATGGGTTTAACACTAGGGGTTAACTGTGTTACTTAGGTGTGTTTCTAACTCTGGGGGAGGGGACTGACCTAAAGGAAATGACACATTTTGATTCCTAGCTATTAGGAACTCACATATGTCTCTCCTCACAGAACAGGGATGTGTGTGTGTGTCATGTCAACCGCTGTTCACGAGCACCGGCAACCCCAAAATGCAGCGGGACCGACGTACAGCTACGATGGTTTGCGTGATCGTGCCGACCTGCCGCAGTATAATGACAGCAGCTGGTCGGCAAGTGGTTAATCATGGGATTGCATGTCAGGTAAAGGTACAGGGAGATGACAGTCAATACATTTAAAAAAAAATGCACAATTTTATATTTAGATTATGGACACTTTTCTTATTCTATCAATTAAAAGGATGTTTGGTGATGATGACATCATTTTTCAGGATGTAATCTGATGCAGATGTTTGTTTTGAACTGCGAAGTACACAGTGATTCCATAATATTTTCCTCAGAATTTCTTATTTTTTTTCATCTGCTTGATCTGCAAAAATAGTTGCAACTGAATTCAGTTGTCTTTCTTTTTTTTCTTTTTTTAAGTATCTCTTAAAGCCAGAAGGTTGGGATGTTAAATTAAAAGAGTTTTAGGCATGTCGGTGAATACAGTAGTTTTTTTCTACACAGTGAACAATTTCCAAGAATGGTGATTACATACTTTTTGCCAGTGGTTGTGCAGTAGTGTAAACATAGGCTTAAGCTACGTTTGGGTACTTTGGTTCTACTAAAAGCTAAATACATTTCATTTCCCTTTAAAAGTGCAATCAGTAACAATAAGAATAAGAATACAGACAATAGTAAGTAAAACATTCTGAGAGTGACATAAAACTTTTTGTCACAGCAACACAAAAGTCCATTTGCAGTGGGTGTACAGTATTCACATGTGGCAACTTCATTGTTCCACAATTGCTAAAATACACACAAGCCTCTTACCAGAAGCCTCAGACCTCCTGTAATGAGGTCATGAGCGCACATAGACTATACTGAGACTGACGGACCATCGCACAGAATATAACCTCCCCTCCTTTGCAATGTCATATGAGGACCATAGGAAAATGAGAGGACAAAACACATAGCATAATCCAGTATAGATAAAACTTTACTGATAACAAAAATACTGATGAGTACTGCGAATACACAGATCAGGGGGCCTGCTGTCAGCCTGCTAGGCTCCGGCTGACGCGTTTCATCACAAGGGGACATCATTGGGGCCAGTGTGTGTATATGTAAGCACTGTAAACCCAGTGGATATGGACTTTTGTATTGTCTGTGCAAATTCTTTCATATCAGTTTTATTGTACACTGATTTTTTTACTTTCTATTACTTTCTATTATCTATGTCAGTATTATTATTATTTATATTGATTGCACACTTAAAAGAAAAGCAGAACATATTTACTTTTTAATTCTTGTAACTATCTTGCATTCAAATATTAAAGCTCCCGCATGATTATTTGCTTTTCCTCATAATATATATATTTTTCTTCACAGTTGTCACCTAGTGCAGAGTTGTTCACTCATTATAATTTTGTGCATCCCAACCAGTCTTAGTTCTTTTTGAACCAAAAATATTGACATTTTGATGATTTTAATTACTGAATGTTATGCAGTAGGCAGTTCTAGCTTTCTCTTTACAAAAGAAATAGAAAGCAGACTACAAATATATACTAGTCTATGTAATGTGACAGATGTATAGATGGAAGCTTTCACCAAAATATTTACTCAGGTGTTAAAGACAGAACAGCTTAACATGCCTCCCGCCTCCTTGTCCTCCGCAAAGTAATGTGAACCTATGTGTTTGCTGCACCTGAATGCCAAACTAGGGAGGTAAATAACAATAGCACAATGGGTGTCATGTCTCCGGATGTTGACCAAATTGCAAAACAAGCCTTGAACATACAACACTTGTTTTCTGTTTGCATTATGTGAATTATGTTCAGGGTGATTATTTATATATATATATATATATATATATATATATACAGTAGATACTTTAAATATATACTGATATATAAGTGTATGCTCCCCAGATTAAGCGAGAGAAGGCGTTTGGCTAATGAGCTGTCTTCCTTTTTCACTTATATAAAATCTCCTTTTAGTCCAGCTGTGTATTCCCTAAAAATCATTATTTTATTTAAAAATAATGCTAGCATAATTACCTGAAAACTGGTAATCATTGGTTATGCAGAGTGGCTAAATTGTGAACGATATGACTGACTGGACGGAATTCGCTCTTTGGGGTTTTTTTTTGTAAGTACAGTAATAGTAATGTTTTTTCCTGGTTTCCTGTTTATATTGGTTTATTTTCACCTTCGGCGCATTTATTTGGTGACGTTACACTGGGTTTGTGTCTATTTTTGAACTTGCCCCTTAAAGTGAAGTTTTTATAAAAAATAAAAAAATAACAAATATGTTAAGTCGTTTTGCACAGAGCAGCCCTGATCCTTCTCTTTTCAAGTCCCCTGCCGACACTCATGGCTGCTCCTCTTCGGCCAGTGCCCCCAAAAGCAAGCCCCTTACTCTAGGGCAGTGGTGCGTGCTCGCTCCAAAGCCCAGCTCTATGAGTCAATAAGACACACAGAGGCACAGCTTGGCCCCGCCCTCCACTCTCTCCTCATTGGCTCACTGGCTGTGATTCACAGTTGCAGGAGCCAATGGCTTCCACTGCTGCCTCAGCCAATGAGGAATGAGTGATCCAGGAGAAGCTTAGCTCTCGTTCACATCACTGGATTGAGAGGAAATTGAGTTAGGTGTTTGGGGGCGGGGGGGGGGGCTATCATTGATAGCACCTCAAGCCTTTAAAATGACTTTATTTTGCATTCCTGGTGCTGCGCCCCCTTTATACTTTTTCCTTTACCCACAACATCATGATTTCCTGTTGCAGCCCAGATTGCATTCACCTTTTAAGACCCGTGAGTGCCACTCTCTATTTTGGACTATAAATGTAGCACCCTCTACATTAGATGGTGCTAGTGTAGGATTTTTGTGAGTTTATGCAAATATAAGCAGGCCTAGCTGGAAGCTAGGCTTGTTTGTTTTGTTTTGATTTGGGAGGTTTGGGAAAGGCTCAGGGTTAGCAGCTGGTGACTTACAGGCAGCGTCACTGAGACCCCCTCTTCCTTCTAGAGGATTCAAGAAGGCGAGGAGGAGAGGTGGAGCTCCCTGGAGTATGTTAAGGATCCCCGACCAATCCCCAACCTGGATTGGCAGGGGGAAGGCCTCCTTAAATACTTAAAGATCAGCTGAGGAGCTGGTGTGTGTCTTACTGGTTTGCATAAGTTTTTCACCTTTTGTTTCTGTAGGTCTGCTGGCACCTGTGGTTTCACAAGCTTGTGCTCTGCTCTTGCTGCACTGATTTGCAGCTATGGGTGTCGCCAGCTTGACCTGATGGTTAATATACCTTCCTTCTTCCTGTCCAGTCTCCCATGTGTCTCCATATTTAAATTCTACTCCAGTTTCTGGTTGCTTGATCAACACTTGTTTCTGAGCCCCTGATGTGCAACCTTTCCTAATCTGACTTCATGTGGACTGATCTCTGGCTAGTACTTCTGGGCAAGTCTTCAGGAGAGAACCACCGGTCGCAGCCAGGGGGGCTGGTGAGTGACATGTGCAGTTAGGAGGACTGGAGAGTCATGCCAGAGAGGACTCAGAGGAAACAGTCAGAGCTGGGTGTGGAGCCAGTAGGGAAGATTGCAATGTCATCATGGGCAGTGAAGTCAGGTTGCTGCAGCCAGGAGGGCTGGCAGGGCCTGAAGAGGAGTGACTGGGAGCAGTAGTTCACCTATTGGACAGCTAGCACAAAATACTTTTTTTCTGCTACACCATAGGGGCCTGCGATCCCTGCCTGCAGTGTTGAGCCTAAACATGTGCTAGCTGCTCCTGGGAGATCAAGAGTTGTGCCGTAGGAAGAGAGAGAGAGAGAGAGAGAGAGAGAGCAATAGTCTGCAAGCAAGAGTTGTGCAGTAGGAAGAGAGAGAGAGCAATAGTCTGCAAGCAAGAGTTGTGCAGTAGGAAGAGAGAGAGAGAGCAATAGTCTGCAAGCAAGAGTTGTGCAGGAGGAGATTGGAGAAGTGTACATAGTGGTCCCGATTGATTGATATACAATCCACCTAATTGATTAATATACAATCCACCTGATTGATTGATATACAATGCACCTAATTGATTAATATACAATCCACCTGATTGATTGATATACAATCCACCTGATTGATTGATATAAAATCCACCTGATTGATTGATATACAATCCACCCGATTGATTGATATAAAGTTTGCTGGGCATCTCAAAATCCCCTTTCCCATCCAAGTTGAATTCCCTAATAAAAATAGCAAAAACAAGCACATGGACTGTTTTCAGCCTGAGAGTGACTGAGGAGTGAACGCCGGGCTGGGCAGGGTAACAGTTGGGTCACTACAGTTAGCAGCCCCTATGGGGGTACAGCTACATGGATATAAAGTATTTAAGCAGAATCTGCAAGGATTTTTCGTGTGCTGAAAGAGAAAATGCTGACAGTAGGAAAGAGCAAGGTGATGAACTCATCAGTGTTTCATGACCCATTTACAAGCTGGAATGGGTTTAGCACCACTCTGCATTGCTTAGTTGAAGTTATGTATGCAGGAAGGTCTTAGACACCTTTCACACTTGTACGACTTCAAAGTCCGCGATTTTACCGCGATTTTGCCACTATTCGTGGCCGCAATTTCAATGAATACCTGTGTAAGTGGCATCAAAATCGGACCAAAGTAGTGCAAGGACTACTTTAAAGTAGGCACAACTTAAAGTTGTGCCAGTATGAATGGTAGTCATTGAAAATAATGGAGATTGACTTGTCATACGATTTTGCAGTCCAAAATCGTGGGACAAGTCGTATAAGTGTGAAAGGGGACTTAAGAAGTGCAAGCCACCCCCTGTGTTCACTGCATCAAGGCAGCCGCTTGACAAGAAATGCAGCTGACTGACCTTCTGTCCAGCTACTATACAGAACTGACATTTGTGATTGAACATGATCAAAGGGTTTAACCAAAGACATTAAACAAACTGGTCACCAAGAAGAGACTCTTTCCCCAAACTTCCTCCCACAATTCACCTTTAAAGAGACAGGTTCTCTTTAAAATAACTAAAAGGGGCTTCAAGTACAGCCACCTAGAAGTGCCTGCACATGCCCACAGCAGCATTTAGTATCTCGTACTTTTGCTGGTCTGACTGGAAGACATCTAAGGCAACACACACACTTCTGGGCCTATTGGCTCATCGCTATGATGGACTGCCTCATTGGCCAATAGGAATAACAATCATGGAAATATTCATGGGAAAATAATAATAATGTATGCATATGTCTGCAGCTTCTCTCCTTTGCGTACTCCTCGCTAGCTCCTGAGGCACTGGAAGAAAACAACGTACCTGAAAAGGTTAAAGGCAGGGCTCTATAAATAGCACAGCCGAGCTGCATGTTGTCTATAGTTATAGGATGACTCGGGTGGATTGAATGAGCACCACAGCCATTGCCATGCAGTGGGCGATTGCTTTCAAATGGTACATAATGAATCGAGTCAGCAAGGCGTAGCTTCCTCCTACATACACAAGAAACGAAAGACATTTAGAAAACCATGCTCACAGTCCTTTTATATTGTCAAAGGCTGCTAAACAATAAACTTGTTACTTGTGCAAGCATTGTGCCACAGTATTGTTCTTAGCAAAAACTGATTATGGAATATCTTGTTAAACATAAATATAGAGCAACTTTGGTTTTACATTCGGAATGTTCCAAGGCTGGCTAACATTTCAATAACTGCTGTCCACCTTTTTATCTTTATTTCAAAGTATACTCATCAAATTTAAATGGAACTTACCCCGTGTCAAAGTTTGCCCCCTCTATAGCGAATTTTGCTAACTGAATATACGAGAAATATGTATATATTTGGTGTGAGGTTTTTAACCATCCTTCCCAGAGTCCAGGCAAAGAGACATCAAGAAGTTCTGACCATATCGGTCATACTTAAAAAGCAGCCAATGGTCAACCTACAGCTGTTTTTCTAGATGGCTCCTGTCACATTTGGAACTCGCATTTGTCAATTAAATTCAGTCTCAAGAATCATAAGCCATTATTTGCCAACTTTTGGATTTTTTTCTACACTTAGTATGTGAATCATTAACCACTTGAGCTCTGGAATGGTTTTACCCCCTTCCTAACCAGGCCATTGTTTCCCTATTTAGCAATGGGATACTTCAACTGGTAATTACTAGTGTTGCTCACGAATATTCGCATTGCAAATATTCGTTACGAATATTGCATATTCGAGTATTCGCGAATAAATCGAATATCGCGGTGAATATTCGCTATTGCGAATATTCGTATTTTTTCAAATTTATTTTTAAAACAGATCACATCCTAGTGATCTCCATCGACGTCTAAAAGCATTGCTGGTATGATTAGAGACCCTGGGCCGAGTAGCTGAGGCGATCCTTTTATGTTGCCGAATATTCGCAATGCGAATATTCGTATTACGAATATTCGCGAATACTTTCTCTGCCCTTCTGTGTTTTGTGTATAAAAAAAAATAAAATAATTAGCTTTAGTTTAGTCATATAAGTTTGTGTAAGTAGAGTTAGTGTTTAGTGCATATTAGTTTAGTAATCCAGGAAATGATCTCCGTTTTCGCGTGTTGACAAGAATTTCGCAATCAATTTCGCATTCGTATAAGCGAAATTTCGCATTCGCATTAGCGAAATTTCGCAATTTTTTTTTTTTATAAAATATCACTAATATTCGATATTAACGAATATTTCGCGAATATTCTTCTATATATTCGTGAAATATTGCGAAATCGAATATGGCGTATTCCGCTCATCACTAGTAATGACACATTTAAAAAAAAGTATCGGTATTCGGTATTGGCGAGTACATGGAAAAAAGTATCGGTACTTGTACTCGGTCCTAAAAAAGTGGTATCGGACAACCCTACTTTCTACTATAAGAACTCTTTCACACTGGGGCTGCCTGTGCGTTTCATTGGCATGGGCATTTTGGGAGCACTGTATACAGCGCTCCCAAACCACCCCAAAGATGCTTGCAGAACTTTTTTTTACGTCCCGCAAGCACATTGCCTGGGGCTTTCACATTTGGGCAGCATGGGAGGCAGTTTTCAGGCGTTTTGCAGGTGCTATTTCTAGCACTAAAATGCCTCAGTGTGAAAGGGGTTTTAAACATATCCCCAAAAAATTGTATTTCTTTATAAATTTGTATTCTGCTACATCTATTTTGTAAAAAAGAATTCTAATAATTGTATATAGATTGGTTTGCGTGAAATTGATAGCATTTACAAACTATGGTATATAAACGTTTTTTTTTTTGCACTAGTAATGGAGGTGATCAGAGACTCATAGTAGGACTGTGATATTGTGGTGAGAAATTAGACACTAACTGACTCTGAGTGGGAACTCACAAACTAACATTATCGGTGACACTAATACAGTGATCAGTGATAATACTATACACTGTCGCTGTACTAATGACACTGGTTGGGAAGCAATTAACATCGGAAGCCCTGTACACACGGCGGGGAATATCGTCAGGAAAAAAAACATTGGTTTTCCTGACAAGATTCCTTGTAAGCTTTCCTTGCTTCCTGAGTGTACAGACGCCCATTCAAAAGAACCGCCGTTCTTTTGAAAGCAAAGAACACGGTGATGTCATCGACTACGACGAGCGTGCGCTTGTCACATTCGGTGCCGTCGCTGCCATCTTGCTTCACCCTACACTGCCCTTGTAAGCTACCACTCATGTGTCAAAGTCTCATCGAGCATGCGCGGGCTTACCGGAGACAGGTAAGCATATACACATGCTCGGTTTTCTCGGCAGGAAAACACTGCCGAGAATCCCGGCGAGAAAATAGAGAGCAGATTCTCTCTTTTTCTCGTTGAGATTCCCGGCAGTTTTCATGACGAGAAACCATACACGCGATCAGTTTTCTCTGCAAAAAGCTCTCCCAGCAGTTTTCTTGCCGAGAAAAACAGTAGTGTGTATGAGGCTTGAGGATAATCAAGGAGTCAAGTATGTGCCTAACTAGTGTAATGCGTGTATTTTGTGCTGCTTTTTATTAAACATCCCTTTGGGATAAACAAAAGAGATTGTTCCCTATGTACAGAGCCCTGTGTTGTTAGTCAACACAGGGCTCTGGGCTGTGATTGGACACAGCCAATCAGCAAGTCTAATCACAG
This sequence comes from Rana kukunoris, assembly GCA_029574335.1. Classification (NCBI taxonomy): domain Eukaryota; kingdom Metazoa; phylum Chordata; class Amphibia; order Anura; family Ranidae; genus Rana; species Rana kukunoris. Next base: position 210,957,416 of record CM056051.1, read on the forward strand.
TGGGAGTTGGTGATGGGTGGGGGGGTGTGCGCACGCGCCCTGTATCTGGAAGAAGCCAGTGACCTACAGGTAGGTTGCTGTTCCTGTGGGAGCCGCCCGTCATCAGTACAATGCAGACAGGCAGTCCTGAAGAGGTTAAGTTAAGTTATGATTAGCAGTGGGCAAACATGATTGGGTTTAAAGGTAGTCGAGAATGTCCAAAAATCACAAATTGCAAACCTTAATGTGAACCCCATTGTGGTTCACATTGAGAGGATAATCTTAAAAATTAGATCTCTCTCCATTTCCAAAGCCAATTATCAAGAGATTGTAAAAAAAAAAAGCCCTAGGTTGTTGGTTACTGCCTGGAGGAACATGTACCAGCACATTTTTTTTTATAAATACCATTTGGTGGAGAACATCTCTTCTATTAACCTCTTCAGGTCCGCGCTATTAACAAAATACGTGAACAGCGCGGACCTGAGGCGCCGGGGTCACGTCTTTGGACGTGATTTGCTTGTAATTGTAAAAAACAGTCACGACGCATCACCGAGGATCCGATGCGTGTACCCGGCGGCCGCGATGTCCGTCAGGTACACGCGATCGTTGGTGAGAGAGCAGGGACGTGGAGCTCTGAGTGTAAACACAGAGCTTCACGTCCTGTCAGTGAGGTGACAGATGCTGTTTCTCTTGTACATAGGGAGACAGCATCGGTCACCTCCCCCAGTCACCCCCCTCCCCCCACACAGTTAGAACACACCCAGGCAATACATTTAACCCCTTCCTCACCCCCTAGTGTTAACCCCTTCAATGCCAGTCACATTTATACAGTAATTAGTGCATTTTTATAGCACTGGTCGCTGTATAAGTGTGAATGGCGCCAAAAATGTGTCAAAAGTGTCCGATGTGTCCGTCGCAATATCGCAGTCCCAATAAAAATCGCAGATCGCCGCCATTACTAGTAAAAAAAAATATAAAAAAAAAAATCATAATTATGTCCCCTATTTTGTAGGTGCTATAACTTTTGCGCAAAGCAGTCACTTATTGTGATTTTTTTTTTTTTTTTTTTTACAAAAATACGTAGAAGAATACGTATTGGCCTTAACTGAGAAAAAAAAATATAAAAAAAAAAAAAAAAATGGGATATTTATTATAGCAACAAGTAAAAAATATATATATATTTTTAAATTGTCGCTCTTTTTTTCATTATAATGCAAAAAATAAAAACCGCACGGGCGATCAAATACCACCAAAAGAAAGCTCTATTTGTGGGGAAAAAAGGGACGCCAATTTTGTTTGGGTGCCACGTCGCACGACCGCGCAATTGTCAGTTAAAGCGGCGCAGTGCCGGAAGCTGAAATTTCGCCTGGGCACGAAGGGGGTTTATGTGCCCAGTAAGCAAGTGGTTAAGGCGTATGGATATTTTATACATAGTTTCTTTAGCCCAGCTTGGACCAATGTAACTACCGTGTTTCCCCGAAAATAAGACACCGTCTTATATTTTTTTTCCCTCAAGAAATCACACTATGGCTTATTTTCGGGGGGTGTCTTATTTTTATTACAGAAAATAAAGGTTGCCTACCTGAACCACACTTGCGCTTCTTAGCATTTCCTCTGTCCACCTGTAGACTGAGATTATCGTATTCTGCACGCCATTTTTGGACCATTCGGATATCCAACTTCTTCTCTTTGCACTTATCTTGTCTGGCTGTACAGAAAGATAGGCCAGCAAAGCTGATGTGGAGCAAAGTGGAGCTGGGGTGATCTCTTTGGGCTCAGTAGCAGCTTTTCCCCCTATCCCCTGGTGTTTGTGTGGGGTGAGAGAGGGGTTTGCTGGTCAGTGCTGGGAGAAGCTTTACAGCTTTACACAGCAGTCTTCTCCTCACTTCAGTTCCAGTACAGTACTGTACGCCTATCACGTGTTGTTTCCCGCTCCGCGCCGCGCCGTTACGCATACGACACTACGTCTTATTATCGGAGATTCGCCACGTCTTATTTTCGGAGATTCGACACTACATCGCTACGTCTTATTTTCGGAGGGGTGTCTTATATTTCGATCTTGTGTCGAAATCCCGCTACGGCTTATTTTCGGAGTACGTCTTATTTTCGGGGAAACACGGTATGTAAATACCGTACCTGATGTATGCCCCTGGAAACTGCAAATCACTGAAGTACACACCGCTACTTCAGTGATCTCCACTTGCTTTTAGGTGCCATAGAGAGTGGATTGCCTGAACGTAGGAGGTCAGTTGCTTTAGCATGGGCGCAATTTAGAGAATGTTTGAGTGGTAATAATAATACCTTCACTAAATTAATGAATTCTTAGCAGCCAGAGGTCAAATCTGGGCATTTTGTTTGCCTGGTCCGTGAGTCGCAAACATGCAGAGTTTGGTGTGAACTCTACATGTCCGTGAGCATGCCTAGGTATTATACCCAGTAAAAGTCCACCATGCTCTTGTATTACCTTCACATTCATCACAGGTGAAGATTTTAACCAACATCCTTTACTTGTATATGCCTACAGACCAATAAAAGGTTTTAAAAATATACCTAAAAATTTAGGATACATTTGGTCAAACTGGGGCCAGATTTACCCAAGTTGTATGCACTTGCCCTTATGTAGCTTATTATTCACCTCTCTTCACTACCATTTACCCAACAGCATAAATGTAGAAAATAAAAGTGAAACCTATGTATTTTTAAAGTGTTGTGCAACACAGAACTTTGTTTACTTGTGGCAGAATGGCTCAGGATCCAGGTTAATCATTATACATTATAATATATAAATTTATATTTTCAGTCTATGTATATATTCACGCGATGACGCGATGACGTGATGTTCTTGCCTTTCAACCGCGGTTCTTTTGAAAGGAGAGTCTGTACACTCGGGGGGCAAGAGATTCTTGCCAAGAATCTCGTCAGAAAAAACAACGTTTTTTCCTGACGAAATTCTGGCCCGTGTATACGAGGCTTAAAGTGGATGTAAACCCCCCCCCCCAATTTTTTTTTGTCGATGTCACAATGTAGAGTACAGGGAGTGCAGAATTATTAGGCAAGTTGTATTTTTGAGGATTAATTTTATTATTGAACAACAACCATGTTCTCAATGAACCCAAAAAACTCATTAATATCAAAGCTGAATATTTTTGGAAGTAGTTTTTAGTTTGTTTTTAGTTTTAGCTATTTTAGGGGGATATCTGTGTGTGCAGGTGACTATTATTGTGCATAATTATTAGGCAACTTAACAAAAAACAAATATATACCCATTTCAATTATTTATTTTTACCAGTGAAACCAATATAACATCTCAACATTCACAAATATACATTTCTGACAACAAAACAAAAACAAATAAGTGACCAATATAGCCACCTTTCTTGGCAAGGACACTCAAAAGCCTGCCATCCATGGATTCTGTCAGTGTTTTGATCTGTTCACCATCAACATTGCGTGCAGCAGCAACCACAGCCTCCCAGACACTGTTCAGAGAGGTGTACTGTTTTCCCTCCTTGTAAATCTCACATTTGATGATGGACCACAGGTTCTCAATGGGGTTCAGATCAGGTGAACAAGGAGGCCATGTCATTAGTTTTTCTTCTTTTATACCCTTTCTTGCCAGCCACGCTGTGGAGTACTTGGACGCGTGTGATGGAGCATTGTCCTGCATGAAAATCATGTTTTTCTTGAAGGATGCAGACTTCTTCCTGTACCACTGCTTGAAGAAGGTGTCTTCCAGAAACTGGCAGTAGGACTGGGAGTTGAGCTTGACTCCATCCTCAACCCGAAAAGGCCCCACAAGCTCATCTTTGATGATACCAGCCCAAACCAGTACTCCACCTCCACCTTGCTGGCGTCTGAGTCGGACTGGAGCTCTCTGCCCTTTACCAATCCAGCCACGGGCCCATCCATTTGGCCCATCAAGACTCCCTCTCATTTCATCAGTCCATAAAACCTTAGAAAAATCAGTCTTGAGATATTTCTTGGCCCAGTCTTGACGTTTCAGCTTGTGTGTCTTGTTCAGTGGTGGTTGTCTTTCAGCCTTTCTTACCTTGGCCATGTCTCTGAGTATTGCACACCTTGTGCTTTTGGGCACTCCAGTGATGTTGCAGCTCTGAAATATGGCCAAACTGGTGGCAAGTGGCATCTTGGCAGCTGCACGCTTGACTTTTCTCAGTTCATGGGCAGTTATTTTGCGCCTTGGTTTTTCCACACGCTTCTTGCGACCCTGTTGACTATTTTTAATGAAACGCTTGATTGTTCGATGATCACGCTTCAGAAGCTTTGCAATTTTAAGAGTGCTGCATCCCTCTGCAAGATATCTCACTATTTTTGACTTTTCTGAGCCTGTCAAGTCCTTCTTTTGACCCATTTTGCCAAAGGAAGGGAAGTTGCCCAATAATTATGCACACCTGATATAGGGTGTTGATGTCATTAGACCACACCCCTTCTCATTACAGAGATGCACATCACCTAATATGCTTAATTGGTAGTAGGCTTTCGAGCCTATACAGCTTGGAGTAAGACAACATGCATAAAGAGGATGATGTGGTCAAAATACTCATTTGCCTAATAATTCTGCACTCCCTGTATAATATTTTCTATCATCTGTGCCCAGTCTTGCGACACAGAGTTAATCCAGCGCTGAGTAATCCTATTTTAATGTTCAGTGCAAATTAACAGAATTCCAGATAAAAACCTGCCAAATTATAAAGTCTGTTTCTCTGTTTTTGCTTTTAGTGACAGGCTATCTACAAATCTAGCTTGGACATGTTTATCATAACATGAGGTGATCCAAAGTTCATTGCATATTACCAGGATGTGGTATGTGGGAGAGGGGTGGATTTCTCACTTTTTATACCTCATGTTATGATAAACATAACATAACATATGATAAACATGTCCAAGCTAGATATGTAAATAACCTGTCACTCAAAGCAAGAAGAGAGAAAACTGACTTTTTATTTAGGCAGGTTTTTATCTGGAAGGCTGTTTATTTTCACTGAACATTAAAAGAGGATTTCTCAGATCTGGATTAACTCTGTGTGGCAAGACTGGGCACAGATGATAGGAAATCTTATACTCTACATTGTGACATCAAAAAAATAAATACATTTGGGTTTACATCCACTTTAAGGGTGTAATAAGTGGAAGAACCTTCTCTTAAAGAACTCCTAACATATACCAGATTCAGACAGAAGGGTGATATAAAGTACATTTGCATGTCCCGCTGTAAATGAGTGCATTACTTGATAATTTTGTACATTCTAAGGTCTGCCCAACAATTTGTTTTTCAGGTCAAGTAAGAGCTGTTTACTCATCAACATGGGAACAAGGTGCTTTGCCAGTGGTTCTTTCCTGGCAACGTACCCCCCATGTTGAGGGCATGTGGCTTAGTATGGTATGGTTCAGTGGTGGGGCTGTATTCTTGTCTCTTCGTTCCTGGCCACGCAGATTGCATGCTCAAATAAGGGTCTGGTATGGATTTTTGTGTGGATCCCATACTTTTTTTCTTTTTTTTGCATGTGATTCCACCTTTGAAATCCATACCGGACTAGAAGGGTCTGGTATAAATTTTAGGGGAGGAACTCCATGCAACTTTTATTTATTTAAAAAAAAAATGTTTTACTTCACACTGCAGCTGGAGGTTCCCTTGGCCGAACATCCATTTAGTCTGCTGTTCGTACAGGTATCTCCATACATGTACACAGTGCAGAGGTCTCTCTCATAGGATTTCTCATAGGATTTCCCCTGCTGGTAAAATGTTTTTAGCCTATAGTGTTAGACTATTGAATTTTTTTGTCATTGTTAACTCTGAGGCCGCGTACACACGTCCGAGAAACTCGTCGGGCGAAACACATCGTTTTCCTCGTCGAGTTCCTTGTTAGGCTTGTCGAGGAACTCGACAAGCTTGCTTTGCCCTACACACGTTAAAGACCAAATCTCCTCGTTCTCAACCCTTGGGGCTGCTTTTGCTAATCTCATGTTACTGCGTGTTAGGAAAAAGATTGGCAAGAGACATTTGCACTTTTCAGTCTGTTACAGCGTGACAAATGTGCTATTTCCATTACAAACGCTACTTTTCCCGAAGGTGTGCGGGTTTCTTTGCATACACACACTCGAGTTTCTCGTCGGAAACCAGCCTGACGAGAAACTGGAGCCAAATTCGCCCCCAGACGAGAAAATAGAGAACCTGCTCTCTTTTTGGCTCGACGAGTTTCTCGGCGAAAAGTGTACACACGACTGGTTTCCTCGGCAGAATACGTCTCCCATCGAGTTTCTTGCTGAATTCTGCTGAGGAAACAGGTCGTGTGTACGCGGCCTCATGATTAGTGTTGCTCACGAATATTCGCATTGCGAATATTCGTTACGAATATTGCATATTCGAGTATTCGCGAATAAATCTAATATTGCGGTGAATATTCGCTATTGCGAATATTCGTATTTTTTCAAATTTATTTTTAAAACAGATCACATCCTAGTGATCTCTATCGACGTCTAAAAGCAATGCTGGTATGATTAGAGACCCTGGGCCGAGTAGCTGAGGCGATCCTTTTATGTTGCCGAATATTTGCAATGCGAATATTCGTATTACGAATATTCGCGAATACTTTCTCTGCCCTTCTGTGTTTTGTGTATACAAAAAAAAAAATTTGCTTTAGTTTAGTCATATAAGTTTGTGTAAGTAGAGTTAGTGTTTAGTGCATATTAGTTTAGTAATCCAGGAAACGATCTCCGTTTTCGCGTGTTGACGAGAATTTCGCAATCAATTTCGCATTCGCATTAGCAAAATTTCGCATTCGCATTAGCGAAATTTTGCAAAAATTTTTTTTGATAAAATATCACGAATATTCGATATTAACGAATATTTCGCGAATATTCTTCTATATATTCGTGAAATATCGCGAAATCGAATATGGCGTATTCCGCTCATCACTACTCATGATCAAATGTTCTTATGACTATTTTTCTCTTGGATCAAATGTTAGGGAATGTTACACTTGCCCAGCCAAATGCTTTAAAGAAAGGATTACGCACATATTGCAAACATTACAGGTATAGGTTGTTACATTTGCACAAATTATGAGAGCATTTTTTTTTTTTTCATAAATGGTTCCCTATGGCTTTTCTATGGTTTTATATACAGATCTGTAAATTTATACTGTGTGCATGTCTGTCATTTGTGCATGTATGTTATGTTTGTGTAGCGCCCCCTTGCGTTTCGCATGGGCATTTTTCCAAAAGCTAGTTTGACTGGGAGAGTTACATTGCTCCCAGTCGTGATTTGTCAGGGTTAATGACCTGTGTTATTCTGGAAATGACCACTGGCTCGGACTGCATTCTGAGGATGTGAGTTCATCCTTGGCCGGCAGTGGGAGCTAGGAGAGAGACCGGCCCGGGAGACACCTCGCCCACCCCAGGGCACTGATTGGTGACGTGTGGGCTCCGTGTTCTTTTTCAAGAGCTAATCTCTGCTACACCTATATCCAGGCCTGACATCTAGAATTCTTTCCTTCTCATCAACCTATTCTTCCTTCATCTAGTTGATGTTCGGCAATATTGGCCTGGAATTAAAGCATTGAGAAAACCTTTATTCACTGTGTGGACACTCAATCATTATCTGGTATTTCTGGTGCATCTCTAGACAAAAGTAAGAGTGACTTAATTTGCCGATCCCATCATCAAACCAGCGGCTCCTTCAGGGGTGAGCGCTACACTTGTTTTGTTGCTTTTTATTTTTTTACTTTATTGCAACTTTACCTGAAGGTGATGGACTGTGTGACAGCATAGATGGACTGCCTACCCTATTTAAAGGCTAGGGAATGATAAGATGTACATCAACCAACTTTTCACAGAAGGGTGAACTTTGCTCTCCAGAGGCCCCAAATGCAGTGTGCCTCCTCCAGCCCAGTCACTGATAATGACAGGTGCCCTATAATAAGATATTAAGGTTTTTACGCACATATACTAACACTGAGATCAGATCCTTGTTCTTTTCCTTATCCTACTGCCTTTGAAAGAGGTACTTGGTATTTGAGGTCCACAAAGCCCCTGTACTGATCGGGAACCCTAAAACATCATGGCAGCTTTTAACTGTCTAAAGTAGAATGGCATTCATGACACTTCAGATTAAGACTAAACATTATTCATGGTGACCATTTATCTATTATTTTACTGTTTTGAGAATCATGCACAAGGTCAAAGTATCTTCCAAAGTGATCCTGAAACATCAGGCAAAGATTAAGACATTGCATAAATATTTTTTTTTTATTCTAATCAGCCTTTGCCATATGTGTAGTTTTGACCCCTTTTATTAGTATTGACACATCAGGCTATTCACTAGACATGTGCATTAGTTTTCGTTAGAATGCATTTTCATCCGAAAATCCGTTTTTTTCGTTATCGTTTTAACAAACGATAACGAAAGCGCAAGAAACGAAAACCGAAAGATCCGACATAAAAAATGCTTTATTTTCGTTTTCGTTGCAGTAAAAATTTGATATAGAGAGATTTGACATTATAGGGAAAAGATTCAACATCATAGAGAAAAGATTCGACATTATAGAGAAAAGATTTGACACTATAGAAATAATAGATTCGACATTACAGAGAATAGATTTTGATTTATGAGAAAATAGATTAGACATTATAGAGAATAGATTCGACATTATTACTAGTCATACAACATTAGAATTCTTGTAGGCGGAATATTAGAACGAAAATGTACGATTCGACGTAAAGATTCGACGTTCCGTCGAATATTCTTTTGACCATTCGACAGAAACCAAGTATTATTGGATTTTCGGACTAAAGCTATTCCCCAACGAAAAACGAAATAAATCAAAACAATTTTCGGGAGAAACTAAATAAATTTATTTTACAAACGAAAACGAAAAAACAAAACAAAATATTCCAGTCTGCACATGTCTACTATTCACTGCATAGAAATGAAAAGGAATCTGACTACCTGACATTCTTTGTGCCTGCATAGAGTGAGAATAATTCAACATGGCAGCACCCAGAGTAAGTTTACAAGTACATTATAACATTAGTTCAGACATGTCCATCCACGGGCTGTTTTGTAATCGGCATTCTTAATGAACAAAGGTATGCAGACAGCCCTTCAAATTACTGACTCCCTGGCACTGAGGTACTTGATTGGCCTGCACAGACCCAGACCCCCCTTCTATTGAACACTTTTTGAATTTATTGGAATAGCAATTGAGTGCCACATTTTTTCATCCCACATCAATGCCTGGCTTCATAAATGCAAAGAAGGGGCTGTGTGTGCTGCCTGTCAAACACCACAAACCGAGATAAAATAGCAGTAGGCGCAGTATGTGTACAGCCCCGTCTGGCTGAATTTTTTTTTATAATCAAATTTTTTTTATTTTGCTCGATATAAGTCATACAAGATTAAACATTCTTATCTTTTGTTAAGTACATCATTACATTTATCTTGTAAGAAAATAAATAATACGAGATTACATTTTCCATGGATGCCTATCAGTCAACAAATCGGGGAACAAATATAAATAATTCTCTTTCCTCCTTTTCATTCCCCCTATTGCCCTTCCTCCCTTTTCTACTGAGGTATAGCTGTTCTATCCCTGTAATCTCTTGATTTCCATTCCCATAGTACAGAGAAACAGGGGCCTCCTATTGGGTTCAATATGGGAGGGGGGAAAGGAGGGGAGCAAGAAAGAAAGATTTTATATAACCGTAATTTTTAGTGTCTCCTCTCTGGTCAGTATTTTTGATCTAAATCTTTGTTCTTCTAAAATTTGATCTTTATGCCATTACCCTCTATGTGTCATACGTCTATTGCATCCCTTATCCTCTCACTTAGTTTCTCTTATTCCACCCCCATTTCAGGTTCGTGTTGTAGCCAGCCTGCCCATGTTATCTCAAACTCCCCTTTTTTATCTTTCATTGTTTGTATCCACCTTTCGGCCTCCATTATCCGGTTTACTTCCCTTTTCCAATCTGCTAGTGTTGGACACATACTTTGTTTCCAAAATTTAGCAATTAACAATTTTGCAGCATTTAACACATGTGGAACTACACTATTCTTGTATGTTTTAATCGGGCCCGATGTTCCATGGAGTAGGAAACATAGGGGCGTGAACTCTATAGGGATTGGGGTCAATCTCTCAATCCACGGTGCAATTGCTTCCCAAAATATTTTAATTTTTGGGCATTCCCACCATAGGTGTAGATATGTACCCCTTTGCTCACATCCTCTCCAACACTGAGCGTCTGCCACTGGATACATCTGGTTTAACCTTACTGGAGTCCTATACCATCTTGTCATAAATTTATAGGCCATTTCCTGAATATGCGAGTTTATAGATGTGGAGTAAATTAATTTAATCATCTTTATACTTTGTTTGTCTGATAGCCTTATATTTAGTTCTCCCTCCCATTCCCTAATAAAATATGGTGTTTTATTTTTTTGAGCTCCTTGTATCAACTTATACATCTGGGATAGCAGATGCTTCGCTTCCCCCTGATGCGCACATTGTTCCTCGAACTTTGTGAAGGAGCTTAGTGGTCTCAAGGCAGGTTTTATCTTATTAAGGAATCTTGTCAGTTGATAATATTTCCATTTTGCTGAGGGTATATTCCCTAAAGCTATGGCGAAGTCCGGGTAAGCTATTAGTGTTCCCTGTGGAGCGAGCCTGCCACATGTGACATCCCCTCCCCGATTCCATGGACCCAGGAATCCTCCCTGTTCCCCCGGAGGGAACCATGGGAATCCCTCCAGTGGTACCAATGGGGACACCCCTGGTGAGTACTCTCCTTTTCTATTCAGCCCATCCCATATTGATAAGGTGTTCAATGTCAAGGGGGATGTCCACTTCGTAAATCCTCTCGCGACTCTCGGGATCCAAGGGGCCCCTTCCAAGTTCCTTCCCGCTATTGTTTTTTCTAATAGGGTCCATCTTTTTTTCCCGGAGTCATGGCACCAATTCAAAATACGGACCAGCGCAATAGCCTTGTAGTATACCAATATATCTGGAAGCCCCATTCCTCCGTCTTCCTTACTTCTTCGTAGGATATCATAGGCTATCCTTGGTTGTTTATCATTCCACACAAAGGCAACAAATGCCTTCCGTATTTGCTTAAAAACGTCGCTGGTACGTTGATTGGTACTGTGTGTAATATATAAATAATTTTGGGTAGTATACACATTTTAATTGAACTCACTCTTCCAAACCATGTCAAATAGTGTTTTGCCCATTTTTTTTAAATCTTCCACTATGTTAAGTCAGTAGGGATGAATAATTAAGTTTATTTAACATTTTTTGGTCTGCAGTGATATGTATCCCAAGATAGAGCAGGGAATCCTTCTTCCATACAAAGGGATATGTTCTCTTCAGGGTCCCTGCCATTTCCTGAGACACATGACTAGGTAGCAATATTGATTTTTCGAAATTAACTTTGAAGTTCGACAAGTGTCCAAATCTTTCCACCTCTTGCATTAAGACTGCCAGTGATGTATGTGGTTTTGAGAGATAAAATAATAAGTCGTCGGCGTAGTATGATCCTTGGGGCCTTCTTTGGTCCGTGTTGCATCCAGTGGAGAAGGTGCAGTGCCCTAATTGTATTGTCCCTTGCCTCCCGTCCTTTTATAAAACCAGTTTGATCTGGATGCACTAACGTTCCAATATGCTCCTGTAATCGTAGCGCTAAGATTTTTGCTAGCAATTTAGGCCCAGATTAATAGAGAATTAGATTCTCGTAGCGTATCAGAAATACACTACGCCGCCGTTTTTTACCTGGCTCTACGTGGAATCCAGGTAGATTTTGTCCAGTAAACGACGGCGGCGTAGTGTATTTCTCCCGTTGCAATCCATCTACGCGAGTAGGGGGCGTGAAGGATTTAAAATAGGCGCGTTCCCGCGGCGATCGAACTGCGCATGCTCCGTTCACAAATTTCCCGCCGTGCATTGCGCGAAATCACGTCGTTACGTCATTCGTTGTTTGAGTAGCGTCGTTTACGGACATTTCTTTTCCCGAACGAGTTACGTAAAAAAAAAAAAAAATTTAATTTGACGCGGGAACGACGGCCATACTTAACATGGGCTACGCACCGTTAGACCAGCAAAAAGCTGGTCTAACAGTACGTAAAAAAACCCAGACGTAAGCGATTACGAAGACCGCTCGTATCTTCGTGGATCGCCGTAAAAACACATTTGCATATCCCGACGCATCAAAACGACGCGAACTCCTCCCAGCGGCCGCAAAAATATCGCAGCGTAGATCCGAAGGCTTACGAAGACGTAAGCCTCTCGGTTCGAAGCCCGAAGCCGCCGTATCATGGTTTGAGGATTCAAACTAGTGATACGGCGCGCAAAATTTGAAATTACTCCTGTCTAACACCAGTTAGACAGGCGTAATTGCTTTATGAATCTGGGCCATAGTGTTTGAGTTGAGCAGAGAAATAGGCCTATAATTGGCACAGTTCTGGGGGTCTTTCCCTTCCTTTGGTATTACCGTTATAAATGCCACCAGGGCTTCTGGGGGTAATGGATTAATTATGTTCACTGCATTAAAATGATTACATAATGGTTTTATTAATTCTGGCAAAAATTTCTTATAATAGGCATTTGTCAGCCCATCCGGGCCTGGACTTTTCCCTGTCGGTAAGGCAGTTATTGCTCTCCTCAACTCTTCCTCTGTGATTGGAAGTTCCAATTCCGCTATAGTTTTTTCTGATAGAGTGGGCATTAAAGACCCTCTCGTATCTCTTCCCTTCTATGATCCTCACTATCTCCTATTTGTACGGGTGTCTGGATATTATATAAATTCTCATAAAATAAGCGAAATTCGTTCGCTATAGCCCGTGTTTCCAGTATTTTCCTATTTTGTATTAGTAGATTATGCACATGTCTAGATTCTTGTTGTTTTTTAAGTTGTTTCACGAGTAACCGACCACATTTATTTCCTTGCTCATAGAACCTATAAGCAAAGTATCTATGTTTATTATTTGTTTTTCTGTCCAGACACTGTGCAAGCTCAGCTCGGAGATTCCGTAGTTGTTGGTTGTCCGCAGGCTCGAGATTTTTTTTATGTTTGGTCTCTAATATATTAATTTTCTTTAATAACTCTATCATTTCTATATATCTTTCTTTCTTAATGTAGGAGCCATAGGCAATTAAATCCCCTCTTTACCGTTTTATGAGACTCCCACACTGTCTGGGCTGACACCTCCTCCGTAGTATTTCTTTCGAAAAATTATTTTAATTTAACTGTCAGTTCATCTGCTATTTTTTTATTATCTAGTATTGACTCATTTAATCTCCATGTTCGCTCTATATAGCCAGTCTCAATCGGGGAGAGTGTCAATGTTATAGGTGCGTGGTCTGAGATGGTTATGGACTCAATGGTGCTGTTTTTGACCTTCTCTAAGTAAAATTGATCTATCATAAACAGGTCAATACGTGAATACATTTTATGTGTTTTCGAGTAGTAACTGTAGTCCTTCACTTCATTGTGCATTACCCGCCAACTGTCAACCAAATGTTGTGTGTGTAGAGATTGTTTTAAGTATTTTAAGGCTCTAAGTGATAAAGATGTTTTCCCTGGCGTTGTGTCAATATTCGGATCTAGCACCGTATTAAAGTCGCCCCCTATTATCACACATCCCTCTTTAAATTTTTCCAATATCTTCAAAGTTTTAACAATGAAGTCACTAGTCCCAATATTTTCCCTGGTGTTTCCCCCGGTGTTTTCCCCTCGCTGCACTACGGGCTACAGCACTTCGGGCGGGAACTGAGAGCAGCTGACTCGGGACTCAGGAAGCGGTGATCCGGGTGTTATCAGTTGCAGCCCGCTCGCCCCCGCCATCCATGTGATCCGGTGTGAGACTTTTGTGTGCGCGGTTGTATATCCCGTATACCCCGCCGTGATCTACAGCGATCGTGACCGTGACATACAGTGACATACAGTCCCGCCGTATTGCCGTATCACCGTCGCATTATCGCTGCCGTGCACCCCTTACAGGGGACACCCGTGACACCAGTGACTGGACGTGTTGGTGAGGGGTGGTGTGCGGTGGTAGCAAGGAGACCCTCGGAACAAGTGTGCGGATGGATGGCTGGGTGAAGGCGGAGGAGAAACCCTTAGCTCAAGGCTGCAGCAGCAGCGTGTGAGTGTGTGAGTACATACTTACACGTGGAAGGAGCGGTGACCGCAGTAGAGACAGCGGAGGGGCACTGACAAACTGAATTTGAAGACCCAAAGATTGGATGAAGATTGGATGAAGCTCTGGTAGGAAAAAACTTTTCGTTTTTTGTTCAGTTTTTGCTCTGTTTTTTTTTTCTCTCCCCCTCTCTCTATGTGAGCAATAATCAATAATCAATAATATTGAGAGATACTGGGGGAAAGACTGTTAAAAGACTGCCAAAAAAAAAGGGTTTGGAACTAAAATACCATACCATACAGGCTTGAAGTGAACTGAACAATGAAAAGGGAGATATTCTATTTATCTCCTACCTATCTATCACTAACTCTCTTTTAAGACTCTGAGATTACCAGACGTTACCAGATTACCAGACGCTAAAAACTCTAAATGCTAAACGCTAATAAACGTTAATAAACTCGCAGTAACCCATCGCCCTAACATCATAACAAACTTCTGGGAAAGAATGGTATATGCAGTAAAAAACAATGTGGAAAAAGTGGAATCATAACAGCCAGGAGGAGGAGGTGAAAGGTGAAAAGTAGAGGAATACAGATCACTCGCTAGAACATAGGGTGAAGATCTTACCCTCACTTTTGTGGGGGTCTGCCATTCTGCCCCCTTCCTAGTAACCCTAGCAACCAGAGTTAACAGGCACCTAAAAACCTACGGTGGGCCTGTTCTCCAATTCAGTGCGTTTTAAAAGAACCGGATGGGGACTATAAACATGTAATGGAGACATCAAAGTCTCTATATAAAAGCTGCCGAGTCTACACCTCCTTTATACCTCCTTGTATCCCTTGTATTGTGCCATTGTTTTTGTTTGCTACCTGTTTTACTTGTTTTAGGCGCAATCTTAAAGACTGCCTACAAAAAACAGCAAAAGACGGCATAATATCTAAGCGTTCTTAGAGCTGGGGTATAAAGCTGGCTGAAACACTACTACCACTACTACCACTACTATTGAACTTCTACTCTCTAGTATTCATTGCTTCATTGTAGTGCTCCCGAACCATCTATCCTTACAGCTAGCCTTTACTTGGTCAAGCCTGGAACTTTAAATTGTAAAGACAGAAATATTGAAGTCGGTAGCCATCAATAAGGGGAAAAAAAATGACCACTTGAAGACAGACGGCACAACACCTGGCCAAGGGCAGCGGGAAGGAAACAGGAGGGATATTAGCTTATATGTCACCCCGTATGGAGAAGGGGGTGCATACAGTAGGAAATGAAGAGAGAAGCAGCGGGATGACAGCATCGATGCCACCCCAAGAGGCCCGAGTATTGGGTCAAGCCCAACATTATGGAAGGGGCTCCCCAACTATAGGTCGGGGGAGAAAGCTCCCTGGAAAAGATACCCCATACGCGGAACAAGAGGTGGAACAACAACCCCGAAATGATAGAAAAGAAATTATACAATGGGGAGGGATTAGCACAACCGAGAGGGAGTGCAACGGTGATAGCCCCCCAATCGAAATAGCGGTAGAGGACCAACTGCAAAAAAGAATCATGGGATCAGCAGAGAAAGGACCTCCGACAATGGAAGAGGACTTGGTTATGGGAGAAGAAAATCAAATGATGGATCTTTCTAATAGCGGTCCTGGACTGGAAGGAACTGAATTGAAAACGCAAACTATACAAGCCATAAATCCCATAAACTTGTTACTGGGGGAGGAGCAGAGGCAGTCCCTGGTACCCAATAGGATGGAGGGGGTGGCAGCAAATGACATTAAAGAGATTAGGGAATTGCTGAGAGCAATTCCTACAAAGAATGACATTCAACAATTAATCAACACAGTAGAACAGTCCTGTATGCAAGCAGTAGAGGAATTAAGAGAGGACACACAAGCATTGGGGTATAGAGTAGAAAATGTTGAAGAGAGGCAGGAAGTAATGGGACATGCAATGGCAGAAGTACAGGTGTCAATAAAAGACCATGAAAATGCAATAAACTCCTACAGGGACCAGTTAGATGACTATGGGGCAGATTCACGTAGATCGGCGCATTATCATTCCGGCGTAGCGCACCACTTTTCCGTTAGACTTGCGCAATCTAGCCGCGTAATCCGGCGATTCACGTAGCTTTTACGCAAGAGCTTGCGCAAACGTAAGGTTTTTTCCGTAGGCGTAAGGAGGAGTAATACAAATTGGGAGGGACGTGGGCGTGTTACATTGAAATGAGCCGTGACCCCATGCAAATGAAGGGCCGGCCGACTCGCGCATGCGCGCATGAAGGAAACCATGTCAGCTCCGTTGTGCGCATGCTCACAACTCGGGAGCGGCGCAATCATTGAAATTGGAAATGGACTAGGGCAATGTTGTGAACTACGCAGACAGCATAAATAGACACACACAAACGCCCTTCCATTGCAAAAGTACATCCCTTTGTGTCCCTTCCCATTGAATCAAGTGCTTTTGCTCTGTTGTTCGTTAGAGTGTGTTTTGTAGTTGTGAGATTAGTGTTCTGTGTGATCTTGTGCTTGTTGGTAGTTTTGTGAAAGTGTATTTTGATAAGTGTTTGAGACTGTTTGTTTGATTGATAGATTTCTGAGCGTTTGTTTTCTTGCTTTATTTTTTCATCTGATTTTTTTGTGTGTGTTTCTTGCTGAGTGCTAGTGTGATTTTTGGCTGTTCTTTTTCTCTTTGTGTGTGTTCTTGTCTGATTGGTTGTGCTTGTATTTGTGACAGATTTTTGGTGACTGCTAGTGAGTTTGTTTGGAAGTATGACTGAGAGAAAAAGAAAGCTCAATTTTACTGTGGGGGAAAAAAGAATTCTTGCCCGGGCCATTACCGACTATGGGCGTTTTCTCCACGGCCCGCAGAGTGCCACCACCACCCCGGCCAGGAGGAGGGAGATCTTGGATATGATCACAGAGCAGGTCAATTCATCGGGGGAGGGGGAGACACGGACCCGCTCTGGGATAGAAAAGAAAATAAATGACCTCCGGCGTGAGGTGAAAAAAAAACTGGCCGCAATAAATGCCCATGCCAGGGGCACAGGAGGGGGCCCACCATGCCGGGTTAGATTTTCTGAGACGGAGCGTGTGGTGGCCCTGACCTTTCACCGGCATGAAGTGGAGGGCCTGCCAGGCTTTGACACAAGTCCGGTCCCCGCGGTGCCAGGTAAGGTTTTTATTTCTCTCAGGTGTGTAGCATGTGTGGGGGAGGGGGTGAAAGGGAATATGTGGCAAGTGTGTGGATCCTCCAACCTGTGAATGTTTTGTGTCATCCACAGCTGTGCAGGAGGGTGCAGGGCCATCTGGACTGACCGCTCCAACCCCAGGACAGCAGCCTAATGAGGCCCCCCCAACAAGGCCAGAGTCCGCAGAGGAGGAACAAGAGGAGGGGGAGGATCATGCGGAGGACGATCATGAGGAGGAGCAGAATCATGAGGAGGAGGAGTCCATGGAAGGCACTGGCCCTTTGGTTTCTGCGGACTCTTCCCCTCTGGCTGCAAGAAGCCTGCCCTCCCTAAGGGTCAGCCCCCCCCCCTCCTCCCCCAACATGGCTCCCCTCACAAGGGCCTCCCCTTCTCCCCGGCCACAACCATCAGCTGGAGCCAGGAGGTCATCCCCAAGCACCAGGGGGGCGCCCAATCTCATGCCCGCCTGTCTGAGAAGGAACCTGGCCACCCAGACCCGCCTTCTGAGACAGCTCTGCCAGACTATGGGGCGGGTGGATCAGAGCCTGTCCTCCATTAATGATAGCCTGGGTAACCTGGACTCCCACTCCCGGGCCTCCACAACCTGCCTAAATGACCTGCAAACTACAGCAGCAGGCGTTGGGCAGGATGTGAGGGCCCTTACCCAGGCTATCCAGGGCAACACGGCAACACTTGGTGCTGCCCTGGACAGAATAGCCGTGGCCTTGGAGGGCAGGCCGCCAGGTGGGCAGATCTCAGGGGCTGCTCCTCCTTCCCCGGCTTTTCCCCTCCCCCATGCGTCTCCCCTGAGGGTCCGGGGCCGTGGCCGGGGGCGCCCCAGGCGTGGCTCAGGCAGAGGACAATAATTTTTTTTTCCCCCTTTTGTTTGTTTTGAAAGCTTTTTTATTTTTGGTCTCTGCTTTTTTTTTTTTTTCCTATGCATTTTTTGTTTCTATGCATTTTTGTTTGTTTGACTTTTTTGGCATATTTTGGGTTGTGAATGATGTTTGAATGTGGGGGTGACATTCCTGCTGGAAAAGGGGTGTCACCCTCAATTTTGGTGGAGAAGGGTTCCCCAGGACCAGGGAGAAGTGATTCCCAGGTCCGTGTGAATGGTGTATGAATGTACAGTGACATAATTGGAGCCTTGACGTGGCGTTACTGCTCACCAGTCTTGCATGGTGGACTGGTGCCAATCCAATTTGATGAGGATGTGGGGTGTGTGTGCTAGGGACCACAGTGGTGTGCATGCATGCATTCTCATTGTGCCATGATTAATGTGTGTGTTTAACGTGCAAAGATGCCCAATATGAGCTGCCTCCTGACTGCTCTTCCCTCAGAAGACGGGGTATCCTCGGTTAGGGGTTGATTTTCTGGTTGGGGGGTCAGATCATCACGTAGCTCAACCTGCAGGCCCTTCCTCACTGCGAGATTGTGTAGCATGCAACATGCAGCGATGATATGGCACACGAAGTTTGGGGAATACAACAGTGTACCCCCAGACTTATCCAGGCATCGGAAACGTGACTTCAGGAGGCCAAAGGTGCGCTCCACCACTGCACGGGTTTTGATGTGTGCTTCATTGTATCGTTCCTCTCCTGGGGTTTGGGGGTTCCGGATAGGAGTCATGAGATGGGGTCCCAGTGCATATGCAGAGTCACCTGTAAAGGAAAAGACAGGAGAATGTTAGTCATGCATGTGCCACTTCTGTTGTGCATGACGGGAGGGGATAGTCATGCCTGACTCCCATGTCACTCACCAACCAGCCAGGTGTTCCCATACACGTTCTGTTCGAATTCTGTTCGGATGTGGCTTTGATTGTAGATGTAGCTGTCATGGCTGGACCCTGGGTGTTTGGCACGGACGTGCCATATGAGGCCTTGGGCATCAACTATCACCTGTACGTTGATGGAGTGCCAATTCTTCCGATTGCGGTACATGTGCTCGGTCTCATGGGGGGGCTGGAGTGCCACATGTGTGCAATCTATGGCCCCCACAGTGCGTGGGAATCTGGCAATTCGGTAGAAATCTGCCATTGCCTTGATTCGAATCTCCTCAGTGGTGGGTTTGATGATTTGGTTGGCCAAGCGTGTGAGGATTGCAGGGACAACCTGGTGCACACATCTGCTCATGGAGGATTGTGACATCCCAGCCACCACTCCACTTGTACGCTGAAAAGAGCCACTGGCAAGGACATGGAGTGTTGCCAGGACCTTCACCAGTGGCTGCACTGCATGTGAGCGTTGTGTTGGGCTGGTGATGTCCTCCTGCAGGGTTGTGGTTAATTCCAGGATGGCATGAGGGGGGAATCTGAAGATGCGATACACCTCAGAATCACTCATGCCAAACAGGTCTATGCGTGTGCGGTATACCCTCTCCCGTGCCATCCTCCGTGCCCTCCTCCTTCTTTGGTCATCTATATTCACTAGTGCAGCTATGAGCGACGATGCCCCTAGCATGTTGGCAGTCAAATTGTAGTGCAACACGTGTGTGTGGTCTGCTCCTCAATAACGGTGTTGCTTTATCTGACAATTAGACTTTTTTTCAAAAGTTAGATCAGCTTTTATGGGCTCTAACTTTAGACAGGACATTTTGCAGTTGCGCACATCGCGTAGCCTGCGCAGCAACTGCGTTTTTTTGTGGATCCCCGTAACTCCCTCATTAGCATATTTGACTAGCAAATCAATGGTGTGTCTAGCGCAGTTTTGCGCGAAGGGAAGCGAATGTCTAACTCAATTACGCCGGACCAAAAAACGTAGATTTCTGGCGTATATTGTTTTGTGAATCGCGTACAACTATACGCACGCGCACATTTAGACTTACGCACGCGCAACAGCAGTTGCGCACGCGTAATCGCTCTGTGAATCTGGCCCTATGAGAATAGGGACAGAAGGCAGAATATCCGTATAAAAGGGCTACCTGAGGGAATAGAATCACGGGAGTTAGCTACTGTGGTCCTAAAAGTTTTTGGGCAGATTTTGGGGGATACAGCACCGGAACACATTAAGGTTAGATCGGATACATAGAGTCCCCACATATACTACCCCAAACATGGATAAACCTAGAGATGTGATATGTAGAGTCCATAAATACGCAATAAAGGAGACCATTATGAGAATGGCCCGTATGAACCCTGAAATAGCGTTTGAGGGCACACACCTATCACTATACCCAGACTTAACCTGCAGGACCATGTATCAACGTAGAGTGGTTAGACCTCTGTTGGAAACCATGCGCTCTATGGGGGTGAACTACCGCTGGGGGTTTTCGTTCAGCCTGACGGCTTCTAGGAATGGTAAAACAGCAACGTTACGCACTAAAGACGATCTGAAGTTCTTTGTCGATACGTTGGAACTCCCACCGGTAGACTTTATAGATTGGAGGACACATAAAATAGAGACCCCGGTGCAACGACCACAACAGTGGCAGCAGGTCCCCCGTAGGGGACAAGGGAAAAAACATTAAGGGTGATTGGTATACTAAGAGATTTAATGGTCCAATGACTTAAAAGAGAGAGAGAGGGGAAGGAAGGGAGAACAGAGAAGAAAAGGAAGAGAGAGGGGGAAAAAAAGGGGGGGAGGGGAGGAGAAGAAAAGAAAAAGGAAAGAGAGATGGAAAAGAAAGGGAAGGGGGGAAAAAAAGAAAAAAAGGAAGGAAAAAAAAAGTAAAAGAGATAAAAAAGGGAAAGAGAGAGGGAATTTTTTGAAACAAAAGTGAATATGGAATATGCAGCCAGCAGAGCTTTAGATTTAGAGGAAAGCCTGTTAAGGGATAAGGAGTTCAATAGGGGGATAGCCAGGGATAACCTGGTTATTTAGGATGATCCTGATACATTGGGATCTGTAAACTGATATCAGTAAGGGGGTGGAGAGGCCACGGTATAAGGGGTGTGCCAGGGTCTCTGTACCACATAGGTGAGGTGCTCCGGGGTAAGGGACTAAATGGAGTATCTCGGGGGGGGGGGTGCTTATCAAGCTCAAAAGGGTGGGTTTTTTTGGGTTCTTTTTTTTTTTTCTCCTCTCTGGCCAAAGACAAAAAGAATACGAAAATGGCTGGTACCATGAAAGATGGCTACAGCATTAAAAATTGTGTCATATAATGTGAGGGGACTATGCTCGCAGCATAAAAGGGGTCGTTTGTGGCAGGAACTGCAACATTATGCTGCGGACATAGCCCTCATACAAGAAACCAATTTTAGGGAAGGTGGTATACCCAATATGCCGGGCCATATGTTTAACCAGTGGTATCATGCAACGTCCCCTATTGCAAGGGCAAGGGGGGTTACAATTGCAATTAAAGTGGAAGTAAACCCTTCTATCATTTTCAGCCAAGGAAGCTGCCATCTTGGCCTATGTTTAATCTTCAACTGCCGTGGTGCTGCACATGTGATCAGTTATGACACCAGCCATTGGATGGTTTGACAGTTTGGTTGAGAGCACAACCAATGTGACAGTTGGCAATCCCGGCATGCCGGAAATTTAACTGCTTTTTGAAACTGTTAAATCGATGGGTTTACTTCCGCTTTAAGAAAACATGCCCATGGGTTTTGATGTCTATACAAGCGGATAAAGAGGGTCGTTTCTTGTTTATTAAAGGAACAATATTTGGACAACGATATACGTTGGCGGCAATACCCGTCTGGCTGAATTAATACAATTTGGATGACCAACTTCTGGCCAGGCCACCCTTGTGAATAGAAAAGTGATGGCAGAAAAAGACCAAGTAGTCCATCGAGTCTGAATATAGATTATTTGTCCCAAGCATGTTTGAAGCCATTTACTGTTGACTTTCTCACTACATCTGCTAGAAAGTTTATTCCAATCATCTACCACCGTTTTGGTGAAATAATACATACTTACATTAGTACCCCCCTCCATGCTGCATATTCCAAATAATTGTAGTTGTAAATGGAAGAGTTTTGCACAGAGCAGCCCAGACTCTTCTTTTGGGGTCCCCCACCAGTGCTCCTGGCCCCTTATTCATCCCGCTTCCGGTCATTTGTCACCTCAAAATCATCACATGGGGGACTTTTTGTTCGCTATGTCATGAAAAAAATTAACTTAAGTAAAAAAAAAAATGTTTTGGTTGTAAAAAAAAGTTACACCCAAGTTTATAACCCCCTCCCCAAAAAAAAAATGTTTGAAGCCCCCAACCCCCACATATACAAGTGTACAAATGTAAATGCATTTGTTAGGGGTGCCTACGCATTAAATGTCAATTGCGATACACATCTTCCATATTACCGTGAATCCCAGAATGAGAGCAACACAAGACCTCCTCCGTAACAGTAAACTGATACCCAAAGGGGGCTTTTGAACCGTCGCCTATATAATATAGGGTACCGAAGTTTGTCGCCATTTCACACAAAATTAAAGTTTGACATGTTGGATCTATTTACTCGGTGCAACCTTGTCTTTTATATATTACCAGAAATGTGGGTAGTTTATGGCATTTGTTTGCCCTAAGGTTTACTTAGTGCGTTGAGTTTCGTAGACCGTTGCAGTAAAAAGTGTGACATAAAAAAATTGGAACCATCACTACTTTATTCTCCAGGGTGTCTGCTTTTAGAAAATTGATAATGTTTGTGGGTTTTGTGCAATCTTCAGGCCTAAATTTTTATTTTATTCTTAAACATGTGTGTAATAAATGCAAAAAAGGCTCTGGCAATAAAAAGTTAAATTTACATGGATGACGAAAGTGTCAGGTAGAAGTTTGGAAGAGGCAGGGAAGAGGGAAAATGGGGCCAAGTCACTCTACCAAGGGACTCTCGGTGATACTTGCCCCTGGGCCAAAAGTTGCCATTCAGCCCCTAGCAGGGGCTCTGGAGGGCCACATTGTCTTCTTACCACCTTTATGACCATGGAAAACCTTAGACAGTTTTCCCTGATCCATCACTTTGCCACCGGCTCTATGGGCCACTTGACTGGACTTGCCTCCCCAGGCCTAAGGCTGCCAGCCCTCCCTTGTTCAAGTCGCCGAGTTTTAGTAGGGACAGATGGTTCATGTAGCATTTATTCCTGGAATCCATCTGCTCAGGCATATAGACAAGAGACTGTGCTTAGCTGAGAAAGCCTTCCTTCTCTCCTCTGTGGGAAAGAAAGAAAAATGCCCATGAAGACTCATGGGATGTATGACATCAGTTTGGCCTAGGCTGGATACCATGAAGCAACTAAAGAAATGTAAAATAAAAAAAAATAAAAAAGTAAACATTGCATTACTTTTTCTAAACCTAATTCTAGGGATGCTTATTGGCACAGACATTTGTATAAAAACAATAATGAAGAAAGTAATTCATGTTTTAATTACATATATTAGCAACATACAGTTGTCAGAATACAATATTTTTGCAATAGCGCTCCTTTAATATTGCCAATATTTTACATGATGCGTCCTTGCTGTATATAAACATGCTATTTAATGATTAAACTATGCATTATTCTATTGTAGATATTTTATATTGATGATTGTATGTAGTGTGGCTGCGTTCGGTATTTATAAACGGTAACAGTAAATTAAATCTCGCAGTGAAGAAAACAAACCTCCCACTGCACAAATTATGGAGCTTTTTTCTGAATGCGTGGCTCTGATTTTTTTTTTTTTTTGTGACTGTTTGCTTTGTTTATACAGTAGGAGGAGAAAATTGTTGATACTTTTTACTCTATGTCTCTGTAGGTACTCTACAGATTAAAAGAAAAGATCCAGGTTTCATTGAGGCAGGACAAAAAAAAACAAGAGATACACCTGTCGCCTCTCTCTGTTCAGCCTACACAGTTTGAAGCAAAGTGTTCTAGCAGTATGGTTCATCCTGAGCATATTCTCAAACCCGTCAATGTTGTTGTAGACCCACAGTGTCCAAGCACCTTCGAGATTAAACTTCCAGTTTCTGCAGGACCATCACCATTTAAAATGAAACCAGTGGGCCTACAAGAAAGGTAAGTCCTGCTTTTACTTGTCCTATCACAGTTGTGTTTTATTTTAGATGATGTGTGAATAGGTAGTAACTGGGAATCTTTAGTCTTTTTTATTTGTGTTTCATTTAAATTGTGTTATCAATGTCCATGTTTTATTAGCCTTTGTTTCTGTGAATACCATACCTGTACATATGAGGACAGTCCTATTTTCTTAGTATATATGCTATGTATTTGCCGTGTACCGTATTTATTGGCGTATAACACGCACATGTGTATAACACGCACCCTAACTTTAAGAGAACATTTTCGGGGAAAAAACTTTCCACAGCCCCCTGCGTATAACACGCAGGCACAGTTTACCTTCTATTTTCAGGGTAAAAAAGTGAGTGTTAAGCCTCGTACACACGGTCAGACATCCAACAAACTTTCCCTTGGATTTGTCCGGTCACACCCATAACATACACACGCTCTGACTTTTCTGCAAACTTTTCTAAAACTTTCCCAAAATCACATGGTTTTTCTGCTCTTTTCTGCTCTTTACCGCCACCCTTTGGTTAAAGGGTCACTAAAGGAAAAAAATGTTTTTGCTGAAATGACTGTTTACAGGGTATAGAGACATAAAAGTTAACTGATTCCTTTTACAAATGTTTCTGTGAAGTAGAGAAGACACACAGAACAAAAACAAACAGGGCAGCGTTTTGTTTTTAAAATGAATCTGATTGGTTCTGAGGAGTTTTAGACACACAGCTTAGACCATAGTGAAAATCTGCCATGAGTTTTTTCATAAGGAGCCAGACAAGCAGGAAGTGTGGAGATCAGAGAAGTATTACAGCTACTTCAAAGCAAAAACGAACAATGAGAACATGAAAACAGCACTGCATTAAAGTAAAGGAAGATATTTAGCTAAAACATTTCCTTTAGTGATCCTTTAACTTCTGCTATTGTTGGTTGATTTTAACATTGGTTCTAAACATGCGTATTTGCACTTTGTACAAAACTGACTTTTGTTGCCGAAAAGTTTGTCTGTTTGCAGACCGAACTATTTGTCCAATGAAAACCGAAAAAGTTGGTCCAATGGAGTGTACACACGATCGGACAAATTTGAAAACTTGCAGATTTTAAAGTTTGTTGGCAAAAAGTCTGACCGTGTGGACGGACCTTTATACACCAATACATACAGTAGTGTTTTACAATAGTTGTGCCTAAGACCTCTTTCACACGGGACGGATCCGTGATGATCTGCCCCGTGAACTTCCGCTTGCTCATAGGGGATCGCTCCGCTGATCCCCGCTGAGCCAGCAGATGACAGGGCAGTCCCCGCGGTCCCCGCCCTGTCAGATCTCCACTCTCCCCTATGGGGGGATCGGATGAACACGGACCGTCTGTCCGTGTTCACCCGATCCGATCCGCAGACGGATGGAAAAATATGATTTCCTCTGTCTGCAGAATCAGAGCATTGCGGACCCGGATGAGATCGGATCAACTGCAATTTCATAGGGATCAATGTATGTCCCTTTTTCATCCGTACACGGATGGATGAAAAAGCGGACATACGGTCCGCAGGTGTGAAAGAGCCCTAAAGCTAGTAGATTTTCAAACATTCGTACAGAAATTTCTACAAATTTGTACGGAAATTCCCATCAGTACACTCAATGGAGTTGATTTACTAAAGACTACAGTAATATATCATGCACCTTGCAAGTGCAGTTGCACTCATTTTCCCCCCAGAGCTTAGCGAATGTGGTGAAGCGCTGCTGATTTCCATCATCCAATTATGTGCAAGCAAAAAAATGCTGTTTTTTTATTGTGTATTCTTTACAAAGTGAAGCTTCACCACATTCACTAAGCTCTGGGGCAAATAAGTGAAACTGCACTTGCAAAGTGCACAGTCTGTGGGGTTGATTTACTAAGGACATATAGGAGTTGACCAATGTTGTTCAAAAAGTTTGCATTTAAAGTGATTATAAAGTCTTGTTTTAAAAAAATAGAAAAAAAACAAACATATTATACCTACCACCTCTGTACAGTTGGTTTTGCACAGAACAGCCCAGATCCCCTTCTTCTCAGGCCCCTCTTTCCTGCTTCTGGTCCCTCTCTTCTATTGAGTGCCCCCACAGTCAGCAGCTTCCTATGGGGGCACTGAAGCCGAGTCACAGCTCCATGTGTCCATTCAGACACGGATCCCAGCCCCGCCCTCTCTCTCCCCTGATTGGCTGATTGACAGCCATGGAAGCCAATGGCGCTGCTGCTGAGTCTCAGCCAATCAGGAGCAGTGTCCTGCATGGCTTAGACATTCGTGGACATTGCTGGATAGAGATGAGGCTTAGGTAAGTAATTAGAAGGGTGCTGGGGTTGCTTCTACACACAAAAGGTTTTTTATCTTAGGGGATGTAAACCCTCTCCTATACCAAAAACAATTTGTGGGATCCACAAATCTAGACACCACATCCCATATTCAATAATTTAGAAAGGAATTAGGACTGGGTTTAACAAAACTGCTCAAACTGTGAGCATGGAAAGCCTGCAATAAAATAGCTCAACATGTTTTGCTCTTAATCAGCATCTTCAGGAGCTTTACAGGTGATGCTGAAAATCACAAAAAAGTGTACATCGGATGGCTTACCTGTAGGTACCGTGAATATCTCCTAAACTTGCACTGTTTAGGAGATATTCACACTGCAAGCAGCCGGTGACATCACATACCGTGCCGGACCTTCGTCATTGTAGCCTTCATCATTGTGGCCCGACCAATCATGTAGCCAGAGGCCGCAAACCTGGTGTTGTGTCAATATGTGCCTGCTGTTGAAAAGTGCCCGTGCATGCACAGAATGGAAGGAGGCTCCAGCTGAGTTGCCGATCAGCTGGAGTGACGTCCCACAGCGCATGCGCACATCGTAGGAACCTTTTTTTAACGGGCGATACCATTTCTCGGCCAGAAGTTAATGCTATGCAAACAGCGGAGGGAAACCGTATTTGTCATATTGTGCCTCGCTGTTGCGCCGCGGGTTTACAGCGAGGCACAATCTGACATCTACGGTGTCCCTCTGCTGCATAACTTTAAATTTTGCCCGTGAAATGGTATCGCCCATCAAAAAAACCCTCCTACGATGTGCGCATGCCTTATGGTGACATCACTCCAGCTAATCGTCAACTCAGCTGTTCTCCACATCCGCGGGCACTTTTTCGATGGAGGGCACAAATCGATAGAACACCGGAAAGAATACCGGGGGAAGATGGAAGCCCTGTCCGCGATGACAGCGCACCGCTGGTGGGCTTTGTTTTAAGGTAAGTCTCTTATAATGGGCTGCAGCCTTGTCTTGTCTTGCAGGGGATTTTTTTTTTTTTACCCGCGGTTTACTACTGTTTTAAAGTGGTCATA
Source organism: Rana kukunoris (assembly GCA_029574335.1). Lineage (NCBI taxonomy): Eukaryota > Metazoa > Chordata > Amphibia > Anura > Ranidae > Rana > Rana kukunoris. The sequence goes on from CM056051.1 coordinate 210,985,012, forward strand.
AAGGCAAAGAAAATCCCAAAAGTAAAACAGACCTTATGCTAACCTACTGTTTGCAATAGTATTGCACAGAGCGACAATTTACCTCCTCTACCGTGGTCCATCCCTGACACTCTCCACTCCTACATCTTTTTGTCTGGTCCCATAGAAAACTGGTTTCTATGGGGGTACTTGTGTGGATGTGCTCCTGAGATGGGCTGTGTGTGTCCACAGACACATACAATGCAGCACACAGGAATAGATTGTCAGCAGCAGAACAATGGCTCCTGCTGCTGCCTCTGTGTCCTGTGAGAAGAGGAAGAGAGAAGAGACAGACAGCACAGTGTTGGATTAAGAGAGGACTCATTTAAGTGTTGATGGCGAAGGGGGGATAAGGTTACTGGGACATGTTTTAACCTTAATAAAGGAAAGGCATTAAGGTGAAAAAAAAGTCTTGACTTTAGAACCACTTTAAAAACCAGCACATATTCTGGAACAACACCCGAGTTTGTCTCAAAAAAATCTGAATGTTAACTATATAATTACTACAAACATTTTCTTTGTGTAAAATATGATCTACAGAAAAAGCTAAAATACGGAAATTAGAAATTGCTCAATACCATAAAATGAAATGCAGTCAGATACCACATCACATGCCATATCAGAGTTGTAAGATGAGACCGTCAGCGCTGCAGTCCAGTCTAATACAGAAAATTCTGTCTACATGATTTTTCTGCACCTATATGAATAAACATACCTATACCTAAAAACCCACTGTATTTTGTAGTGTGTGATGCACCACACCAGACAACACAATATTCATATCTGTGTGTTGTTTTGTGCTTTAGTGCAGTGTTTTTCAACTCCAGTCCTCAAGGCACACCAACAGGTCAGGTTTTCAGGATTTCCCTCAGATGAAATGGCAGTGAAACTGATCAAATCACCTGTGCAAATTAATGGAAAGCGTGAAAACATGACCTGTTGGTGTGCCTTAAGACTGGAATTGAAAAACACTGCTTTAGTGTATGTGCATTTTTCTTCACTGAATATGTGAATTAGATCGTCATTTAGAAAAGAATGGCTCTCCACCACACTGCAATTCACATATAACCCTGCAATATCTACAACATACCAGTCCGTAAAGGTGTGCGCAGCCTATTGCATTAGGGTTTGCACCCCAAAGCTCAAACACATATGCATGTGTGTGCATGTGTATGTATACTAACAGTGTCAGTAGAGCAATGGACAGTGTCAGTGGGGCAGAGATTGGTGTCAGTAGGGCAGAGATTGGTGTCAGTAGTGGCAGAGATTGGTGTCAGTAGGGGCAGAGATTGGTGTCAGTAGGGGCAGAGATTGGTGTCAGTAGGGCAGAGATTGGTGTCAGTAGGGCAGTGATTGGTGTCATTAGGGCAGGGATTGGTGTCAGTAGGGCAGAGATTGATGTCAGTAGGGCATTGGACAGTGTAAGTAGATTTTTTTAATAATTTTTTATTAATATTTTTTTTATTATTATTATTTTTTTTTTTTAGAAGACCCGTTAGGGGGCTGTGTTGAAACATCAGGGGTCTATGTTAGTCCGATAAACACTCAACGTACACAGCCTTCTGCATCACAGCGTGACATAAAGACCTGTGAGTTTATTTTCTCTTGCTGTGTATTTTAAGACTTATGTATTCTGGTTACTTTAGGTAATACAGAGATGGAAATAACGAATTAAAAAAAAATGGATTGACATTCAAATATTCTCCTCCAGACCTAACATGTTAAAGAAAGCCTGCAATAGTCAACAGGGGACATATTTGATATAGACCACCTTTACTGGGGACCTCTGGCTGAAAAATTCCATATTTTTCCTCATATATTTAATTGTATAATATATTATGGCATGATGTCAGCACCATTAGTTTAACTCCGGGAAGCTTTTAAAAGCCAGAACACACACAAATAAAAAGAAAGGCCAGGTATGAGCCCAGCTCATGCTCCAGTCTTCACTGTTGACTTTACAGCTCTTAACTCATTCTATTTACGTGGCTCAAGTAAGAAATTTGTGTTTAAATTTACTAGAAAGTTTAATGCAGTTTTTGTGGATTCTATTCTGTGTAACTTGTATTTAAGTTGGAAAAGCAACTAAGCCTTGGGCCCGTTTTCAAACATAACATTGAAACAAGCGTCTTTTAGCCTTCAGTAATTTCGGAGACCCTGGAATGCATCTTCATGCCTTACAGGCCTCATATTTGTTTTTTTACTGCTCATATGGATTGTACTGCTCAGTCATACGTCACCGTGATTTACTAGCAATTCAAGTTCGATCAGGAGTTTCTTAAGCATGATCAAAAGAAAAAGGAATATTTTCCAGCAAAAATTGCAACTATGCTAAAGTTGGCAAGTCCCCTTAGATAAAATCCAGATTTAGGAGTCTCCTCACAAAGCTTGTTTTTGGAAGTTCAGTCTTTAATGCCTCATTCACATGGGCATAGTGAAGCGTACATGTTGCGAAAGGCCATGTTTGCCTGCACCGGATGTACAGGTGTACTCTGCACCCATGTGTAGGCAGTCCCACTTGTGTCTATTGGGATGCAGTGACTGCACGGACATAACCGCTACTAATTTGACATCTGTGTGGGTGTGGGTGCTAACAGTGGGAGAAGCTTAAAGGGGCATGGTTAAAAAAAACTCGAAGCCCCGTACACATGATCAGATTTTCCGACAGCAAAAGTTTGATGTGAGCTTTTGAACGGAAATTCTGACCATGTGTATGCCACATCTGACTTTTGCTGAATTTTCCTCCAGCAAAAGATTGAGAGCTGGTTCTCAATTTTTCAGATGGAAAAAATTCCTATTGAAAAATCTGATCGTCTGTAGCAATTCTGACACGCAAAATTCAGACGCATGCTAGGAAACAATTTGACGCATGGTCAGGAGCATTGAACCTAAATTTCTTGGCTCGTCGTAGTGTTGTACGTCACCGCGTTCTTAAGGGTCGAAAGTTCAGAGAACTTTTGTGTGACTGTGTGTATGCAAGCCAAGCTTGAGTGGAATTCCATCGGGAAAGCCATCCAAGCCTTTCTATCGTTAAATCTGATGGTGTGTACGGAGCATACATTTACTTACTGTGTACATGGCACCAGGGCTGGACTGGGACAAAAATTTGGCCCTGGACTTCATCCAGACTGGCCCACTTTGACAGGTCTCTCCCACAGCAACCGGACAACTCCTGCACCCCCGGCCACCCAAGCCCCCTCTCCCCCTTCACTAGCCACTAGCCGTTTTACTTTATTAGAGTAGAACGGTTGGCACTGGTACTCTTATAGGCAGTACCAGTGGGGAAGCTAGACATTATTTCTCCCGGGGTAAAGAATCAGTTTGGTGCCCCCCTTATGGGACAAGATTAGACAGAAGTGAGAAACTCCCAGGCCGCTGTCACTGAAACTGGCCCACTGAGCCATCGGCCCACTGGGAAACTCCCTGTAGTCCCAATGGCCAGTCCATCCCTGCATGGCACGTATATGCCACAGCCATCAGGGCTCAAGTCCTGTGGGAATGCGTGGAAACAAAGTCCCTACACTTTTTTCACAGCAGGAACTCAGTTCCCTTTGCAGGACTAGAGCAGCGATGCCCAGCTCAAATCACTGTCAGGGGCAGGCGAACCTTAGTAATCCTTTATGTTACTGGCCGCTTCCTGTATATGGATTCATCGGGTAGTGTGCGGGTATTCCGTCACTTCCTCGATGCCGCAATGTCTCCTGGGAGCTTTTGTCATTGTTCCTAGGAGACATTGCCGAGGACTGCCGTGAGTTATGGCGGGATTTAGAAAGAACTTGCTTAAGACCCCTGCACTCATAGGTCAGGATTATAAAAAACTCATGGAGTGTAAGGGTCAAAATTACGCAACGCATGAAGAGGTTAGGAGTACATAACGCACATTTTAGAGGTCGGGAGTGCGTAACACACAGAACAATGTATAACAATGTATAGAGTAGAACCAAAATACCCAATTCTCCCAGTGCAGATCTGTCCCCCAAAATTACAGAGCTTTCCCTGCCCAGCACAGATAGACCCTAATCCCCTCTCACGCTTCCATGAAGTCGACTTACTTCGGCTTTGATCAGGTTGAGCAAAGACATATATCCATAAAGTTCCACTACATAGCAAAATGTGTGTTCACTTTGCAATGTGAATAATAAAACTATTAGAGGTGCACCGAAATGGAAATTTCAGAAACGAAACCGAAATAAAAAAAAATGTCAGGCCGAAACCGAAAATTACTTTTCTTTTTTTTATATAATTGTATGTTAAAACACCACCCCCACAATCACCTCCTGCCAGCTCCTGCCCCCACCACCCTCTGCCACCATCACCTTCTGCCAGCTCTTGCCACCATCACCTCCTGCCCCCACCACCTTCTGCCAGCTCTTGCCACCATCACCTCCTGCCAGCTCTTGCCGCCATCATCTTCTGCTCCCACCACCTCCTGCCAGCATTACCTTCTGCCACCATCACCTCACTCTCCTCCTGCCATGATGCCACCATTACCTTTTCCACCATCACCTCATGCCCCCAATACCTCCTGCCAGCATTACCTTCTGCCACCATCACCTCACCCACCTCCTGCCACAGTGCCAGCATAATATTTTTCCACCATCACCTCATGCCCCCACCACCTCTTGCCACCATCACCTACTGCCACCACGAGCTTCTTTGTTACCTTAAGGCTCAGGGCTGGGCTGTGCTGGGCTCAGGGCTGTGCTGGGCTGGGCTGTCACGGCTCCGTCCTCTGCCTCTGCCAACGAGTGTCACTGCCAAACTGTCCCTCCTGAGTCCTCCTGACTCGATCGGCTATTCAAAAATGGTGCCAAGTGGCGCCATTACGTAATTGCGCATTCACATTTGGGAAAGCTTGTATCTGCTCGGCCAAGCGCCACCCGGCGACATTTTTGAATAGCCGATCAAGTCAGGAGGACTCAGGGGGGACAGTTTGGCAGTGACACTCGTTGGCTCGTGCAGTGCACTCGCCATAGGCAGAGGAAGAGGACGGAGCCGTGACAGCCCAGCAACCATCTTTTTCACGGGCACCCTATGCCCATATCGGCAATTTTTAAGCTGTTTCAGCATGACACCAAAACAGCTGTTTTCGGCCGATATGTATCGGCCACCGATATATCGGTGCATCCCTAAAAACCTTTAAACTCTAAAGCCCCATACACATGGTCACACTTTTTGCCAACCAACTTCTAAATCTGCTAGTTTTCAAATTTGTCTGACCGTGTGTACACTCCCTCGGACCAACTTTTTCGGGTTTCATCCAACAAAAAGTTGGGTCTGCGAACGGACCAACTTTTCGGCAAAAAAAGGCCGATGGTGCCTTGTGTGATCGTGTGTACAGCAAGCCAACCAACTTTTGTACAAAGTGCAAATAGGCATGCTCAGAAACAATGTTAAAATCAACCAACAATAGCAGAAGTTAACCAAAGGGTGGCGATAAAGAGCAGAAAAGAGCAGAAAAAACATGTGATGATGGGAAAGTTTTAGAAAAGTTTGCAGAAAAGTCTGACTGTGTGTATGCTATGGGTGTGACCGGACAAATCAATTAGGACAAAACCAAAGGGAAAGTTTGTTGGATGTCTGACTGTGTGTACGAGCCTTTAGGCCGCGTACACACGATCAAACATATCTGCTGAAACTGGTCAGCGGACAGATTCGATCGTGTGTACAGGCTAGCAGACAGGTTTCCAACAGACAAAAGTTTTAAAGCATGCTTTAAAACTTGTCTGCTGGAAAGCTGTCTGTCGATATTTTCGCTGGTTAGTACGCCTAACCAGCGGACCAAAATCTCCCACATGCGTCGAATGGATTCGACGCATGCGTGGAAGTATTTTACTTCCTGGTTTGGTGACGTGGCGGCGTGTTTTGGTTTGATCGTGTGTACACACATCAGACCAAAATCTCCCAGGAGACATGTCCGCTGAAAACGGTCTGTCGGACCGTTTTCATCGGATTTGTCTCCTCGTGTGTACGCGGCCTAATAATAAAACCCAATCATTTGCACAGGAAATAAAAACAGGATTTTTGTCAGAACATGACTGGGTGATTGTAGTGAACACAGCCTCATCTTATTTCCTAAACGTATTGAACATTTTGAAATGTGAAAGTGCTTTTTTCCTGAAAAAAAAAATTCTAGGCGGTGTCAAAGTTAGTCATACAGCAACAGTATGGATTTATTTAGAGGGTCATTTAGCTGCACAGGATGAATGCTAGGATGAAAATGAGTACCACTCCCTTCCTTTTTAGCTTGTCTAAAGTAAATACTGTAGGTAGGATGGCAGAAAATGTGTGGAGCAGAAATTGTATGTTGAGTTATAATATATCAGTTATTGTTCTTTATAGATCTTTCTGGACAAGGAATCTCATAACTCGAGGATATAATATAATATGATTAATCGTTTTTGAAACAGGGGTTTACAGAGAAAATGTTGTATTTCAATGCAAAGCAGTTTGGGTCTGACATTATTGTGCCTTGGTTTGCAGAAGTAAACATATTTAAAAGTGCCCTGTCTTCCAAGGATCAGTATTGTAACATGATAGAACCAGTCTAACTATTCTCTACTATATCACAAAAAAAAGCTGGAGTTCCACTTTAGTCGTAGTCACTCGCCCTAAACCTTTGGACATAAATATGCTCAACAAAGCCCAGGGGCAGCGGTCATGTGAAAGTCTAACATTACTACAGAAAATCAACCGTTGGCGCTGGGGAGGGAGCCATAACATCAACCCCCTTGCTACAAGACCCATCACCTATACCAGTTACCAAGTTACTATGCTTCATGACTGGCTGCAGTCAGTGGCGGCTGGTGCTCAATTTTTATTTTTTTGGGGGGGGGGGGGTGCAAACAAACTGAAAAAAAAAACATCGATTGCAGCCACTCTGTGCTCATCAAACGCAGCTACTGTGCCCATCAATTGCCGCCACTCTGTGCCCATCAAACGCAGCTACTGTGCCCATCAATTGCCGCCACTGTGCCATCAAATGCAGCCACTGTACCCATAAATTGCCACCACTGTGCCATTAAACTAAGCTACTGTACCCATCAATTGCTTACACTGTGCCTATCAATTGCTGACACTGTGCCTATCACTTGCTGCCAGTGTGCTCATCAATTGCCGGTACTGTGCCCATCAATTGCTGCCAGTGTGCCCATCAATTGCTGACACTGTGCCCATCAATTGCTGACACTGTGCACATCAGTTGCTGCTAGTGTGCCCATCAATTGCCACTACTGTGCCCATCAACTTCTGCCATTATGCCCATCAACTCCTGCTATTGTGCCCATCAACTGCTGCCAGTGTGCCCATCAATTGGCACTACTGTGCCCCGATTAAATGCTGCCAGTGTGCATCCCCGCCCGCCCGGAACTTACCTGTCTCGGTGGGGCAACGGGTCACGGTCCTGCACTCTCCTTGCTCCTCGATGTCTTCTCCCATCCTCTGTTATGATTGGATGCCTGATAGGCGGCGTCCAATCACAGCGCATGTCGTTTCAGCCAATCAGATGACAGGTATCAGACCCGATCACCTGATTGGCTGAGAGGCTTTTCAGTGTTAGGAAACCGATTCATTCGCTTTGCTAACACAACACTGAGGCGGCGTACACACGGCCGAGGTTCTCGCTGAAATCCAGCGAGAACCTCGCTGGAATGCACATTCCAGCGAGGACCTCGGCCGTGTGTACGGTCTCGGCGAGCTTCCCGTCGCGAAGCCCGTCGAGCAGAAATAGAGAGCACGCTCTCTATTTCCTCGACGGCCCACCCGGAAGAATGGCTGGTTGCCATTCCCGACGGGCGGGTCGCCGATTTCGACGGCCGGCAGGGAACCTCGACGGGCGGAACGATGTGTTCTGCCCGTCGAGATTCCCTGCCGTGTGTACGCCGCCTGAGTGAACAGCAAACACACAGCATGGTGCACGCTGTTCACCTTTTTGGACGCCTATTGGAGCCTACAGTTCTAATCAGGTGCTTCCAAAAAAATACCCCACCGCTGTAATTCAGGTGCCCTGTGCCCGAAAAGGGGCCGGGCACACAGATAGGGGGTGGCAACAGCTACCATAGATAGATACATGCAATGCACGAATCTATCTAATGGTTGAGAGAGAGGTGGCAGGACCTGCAGTGTACCTTTCATCAGTCCTTAGTTACCTAAAGCAATTACATTACTCTTCTTGTGTGTTCTGCTAAATAGACCCCTGGTAGTGGCTTTACTTCTTGAAACCATATGTGCTTTACTTTCCCCAAGTTCTTTGAATACGCCATATCCAACATGCACCCCTTTGAATAACTTCAGACCAGAACAGTTGATGCAACTTTACTTAAAAGTCTTTCCACGATGAACATTTTCTTTAGAAAAACCCTAACTACCACTAGCTGGCTGCCCAGCCCAGGCACGGATTGCATGGTGTAAAAAGATATGCAATCAATAACTTGGGATCATATCTTAGCTATCAATCAAAATCCCCTTTCCTGTGTGTGGCATATCGATTTGGGTGGGTTGTCAACTATAGATCGTTTGATCCTATCGGAAGAGATTGATTGGAAATTAAATTGATAATTTATTGAAGCATGTATGGCCACCATTGGAATTGCAACCTGAGTACTAGAGAATTGTCATGCAGTTAAATAAACATTACAGATTAAATATTTCGGCCATGAATCTAATAGGGAGTAGTCATATAGATTTTCTTTCTGTTTTAGGGCCTATTCACACTACATGTGTTAGACTGCCCAGCATCATTTTTTCTGTGTTCAATATGTCCCAAGATGTATCATCAACATGCTCAGGATTTTGAGGCTTGTATATGCACCCATTGTACAGGCTTTGTGTTCTTTTTTTACTAACTTAGGATGTAAGTTAAAAAAATATAACAAAAAAAAAATGATAAAAAAAAGAAAGTGCAATGCACTGGCTTTAGCATCAAGATCAGAGGTGATGCTGCAGGTGGAAAGGCTGAAAAAGAGTTTGCGCACATCTGCATAATTACAATACAGTACACCAAATTACAATATAGTACACCAAAAAAGTGCTCTGGAGAGGACATCAGCAGTGATTTTGACCTTGATAATAATTTCTTTATTGTAGGCCTTTTAACCAAATTAGAGATGCAGGAGCTTTTTTGCTAAACATTTTCATATCTGATGTGCATATATTTTACATTAATGCCAAATATAATATTATGAAGCCAAGAATATTGTCACTGGGATTCATGGAAAACTGAACAACTCCCTTTTCTAATTAAATTCAAATAAAATTATAGATGGGTAAAATTTCAGATTCACACGCTAGAAAATGTTGACGGCATCCATATGCAAATACTTTGAATGACATCCCTGTGCCCCTTGGCTGTGCTGGCAGCAGTAAATATATGCATTTAAAAGCAGCTTCGAGGTGGGGATTTGACACAGTTATTTTTACTTCTGGGCTGACTTTTTCTTATGATGTTAGAATTATTAATGATTCTAGATTTTAAGCACAGGCGTACCTTGCATAGCACACCCACCGGGAGCCGGGCTGAGACCACCAAACTCAATTCACATTTATGCTGCAGAGGTGAATTGTGAACGCAGCTCATATTTGTACTTTTGACCAAGGGAGAGAGCTGGATTGGTCCAGTTATGTGATACATCAGCTCAGGGCCGTCCTAATAGCATCATGGGCCCCTGGGCAAAGTAATGCTCTGGGGCCCTTACAATGATGACAGTGAAGGTAAACAGACATCAAGTAGGTAGAAGGCAGACTGCCTCCCCTGTGTATCTATCAGACCTCGTACACACGACCGAGGAACTCGTCGGGCGAAACACATCGTTTTCCTCGCCGAGTTCCTTGTTAGGCTTGTCGAGGAACTTAACAAGCTTGCTTTGCGTACACACATTAAAGACCAAATCTCCTCGTTTTCAAACGCGGTGACTTCAACACATACAATGGCAGGGGCTGCTTTTGCTAATCTCATGTTACTGCGTGTTAGGAAAAAGTTTGGTAAGAGACATTTGCACTTTTCAGTCTGTTACAGTGTGACAAATGTGCTATTTCCATTACAAACGCTACTTTTACCGAAGGTGCACGGGTTTCTTAGCATACACACTCTTGAGTTTCTCGTCGAAAAGCAGCCCGACGAGGAACACGCCGAGCCAATTTGACTCCCGTCGAGGAAAAAGAGAACTTGCTCTCTTTTTTGCTTGTCGAGTTCCTTGACAGTTTCCTCGATGAAAAACGTACACACGACCGGAAACCGGTCGTGTGTACAGGGCCTCACTCTCAGTGCCATCATGGGGCCCCCAATTTGGGCTCAAGGACCAGCTGCGTTGGGAAAAGTTCAGGGCCCCCCCCATGCAGCTGGGGCCCCTGGGCAATGCCCAGATGTGTCCTCTCATTAAGACAGCCCTGCATCAGCTAGGTCCTTCAGTAGCTTCACCCTGACCTTGTAAGTTTGTGTGAATTATCTGGGAAAGAATGGAACTGCTTTTTCAGAAGACCAGAGGTTCCTGTAATGGGCTCAGTATTGGAAAGTCTGAGCCAGCGGATGACAGGGCGGTCCCCGCACACTGTGCAGGGACCACCCTGTCAGATGTCCGCTCTCCCCTTTGGGTGGTTCGGATGAACATGGACCGTCTGTCAGTGTTTAACCGATCCGATCCGCAGACTGGTGGAAAAATTGGATTTTCCTCCATCTGCAGAATCGGAGCATAGCGTACCCGGATGAGATTGGGTGTCAGCGGATATTCATCTGCTGACCCCGCAATCTCGTAGGGATCAAAGTATGTCCCTTTGTCATCCGTAAACGGATGGATGAAAAAGCAGACATACGGTACGCACATGTGATAGGGCCCTTGGAAGCTGCAAGGAACCTTTCATCCTACTCCTGTACAAGTCAGGGACCCTTATCTAAGCGGTATCTGGTCAGCGGGAGCCTGCATGGGTGTGTCTGAGGGAGGCAACCTGGGAGCTATCCTGCAGGAAGCTCTATCATTCTTTCATTCTTTGCCAGGAGCTCTTTATACGCTGCACCTCAAACACACCCTTGAAAAACATGCAGTCTCCCTGACCCATCTGGTGTCATACTGTTGTAGCCCTTATAGTGAGAGGTTGTGAGAAATGGCTCTCTTTATACAGGATATTGCTCTATGCCCGTAGGTAAATTAGAGAACCAGAAGCTTCATTAGGGTGAAGAGTAGGTTTGATAATAAGGTTGGCAGTGCCTTCACCTGGGACAGGGTCTCTGTGAACAGAATTCCCTTGGAAATAAACAAGTAATCTAATCAAAATATTGGGAGCAGAATAACTGCTGCAACCAGAGCTGCAACAGCATCTGGGCCCCGTACACACGACAGACGAGCTTCTTTAGGCAGACAGCCGGAGTCACAGAAGCTCGCTGGGATCCATATTCTGCCGAGAGATGTGCTCGATCGTGTGTACACTTTCGTACGAGCGTCCAGTCGGGAAGCTCGTCGAGCCAAAATAGAGAGCAGGTTCTCTATTTCCTCGACGGGCCATCGGGACTAATGGCTCGACGCCTTTTTTGACAGCCTGGTCGACGAACTCGACGGCCGGCCGAGAACCTCGTCGGGCGGAACGATGAGTTTAGCCCGACGAGGTTCTCGGTCGTGTGTACGCGGCCTAACATTAACTATAGGTTTATAGAGTAGACACACACCAGTATTGAGAAATATAAGCTAGAAAAGACTAAATATTGTACATATATCCTACATACAAGCCAGCATTATCAGCATAGGGCCCTGGTAGGAGTAATAGTGCACCAAAAGTTAACAGCAGCAACAGTCAACCAGAGCCTGCATTTAAGTTTGTTCTAACAACTTCTTTGATATTTGGATGGCTTCCACTTGTGTCAGGCAGATTTTTCCTTAGTGGTCACTCCATACCAGATCCTGGGTGAAATCCCCCTGGCCCAGCTTCAGAGATTCTTAGTATGGAGGTCCTCAAGCTTTAGCATTTCTGGAACCTCAATGAGCTCAGGTGAATCTCTGCTGGGCTCCCTGGGAGGTCAGCAGCCCTCCAGGCTAGGAACTCCTCCTTCTCCAAGTACCAGGCTATGAGATGCCAAACATATTCAGGCTGATCATTTGACCTTCTCCACTCCTATGTTCTAGATCAAGGGTAGGCAACTTTAAAGAGGTGGAGATCTACCTGAAAAACACAGGAGAAGCCAAAGATCACCGGGCATAGTGTCACCCAGTGATGCTTCCTCACACCTGATTTAAACCTCCAATTGCCATACTACCGCTTTGCAATTGCATGCATTGCAAAGCAATCATGGGTTTCAATCAGGTGGTGAGGAATCAACATATTGCCTTCTCACCACCTGCAAACACACACACACACTTATAAATAAGCCCTTAGTTGCATTAGCCAACGGTGCCCAACGGTTCGCGTAATGTTAGGGGGGGGTATTAAAATAGCAGGATATACCGTATTTATCGGCGTATACCGCGCACTTTTTTGCCCTGAAAATCAGGGCGAAATCGTGTGTGCGCGATATACGCCGATACCCGCTTTCCCGCGCCAAGTTTTGAATACTTCGCTGACATATACCGAGCGCAGTACACTCGTGTATAGTCGGGCAGGCTCGGCTCCTCTCGCGCTCACGTCCTGGATGTACAGGACGTGAGCGTGAGAGTAGCCGAGCCTGCCCAACTATACACGCGTGTATTGCGCTCGGTATATGTCAGCGCAGTATTCAAACTCGGCGCGGGAAAGCGGGGATCGAGTGTGGAGGACGCCGCAGAAGGACGCCGGACCTGTCGAAGAGGACACCTGAAGCCGCAGACGCATGCCGGACCCGACGAAGGGGACACCCAAAGCCGCAGACGCACGCCGGACCCGAGGAAGAGGACACCCGAAGCCGCAGCCGGACCCGACGAGACCGCCGATGAACGCCGCGCAAGACACCAAAACTGTAAGTACAAAAAACTTTTTTTCCACGAGAATGGGGGCCACTTTAGGGGTGCACGCTATACGCGGGAGCGCGCTATACCCCAATAAATACGGTAATAGAAATCTATGGCTATGTACAGTAATCCTGCAGGAAAGTTGCTGGTATACTACAGCTACAGGTGTGGGTAAAGCACAGTGCATCAGTGTGAAAGCAGCCCTATACTATTATGCCCAGTGTATTGCTTTACACTGACCTGGAGATCTCGTCTTTCCTGCTGTTGGCACCACTCTGAGGAGCGCTAGCCAGGATAAGAGATGGAGCGCAGTTGGTATCACTCCCCATGAGACAGGAGCCAGCACTATCATATCTCCCAGCATTTTGAGATGGGAATGAGGGACACCTACTATCAAACATATGTAGGCATAAGACACGTCCCCTGCCACACCCGCTTAAAGGAGAATTAACGGGGGGGAAAAGTTAATTGAATCCACAAGGGCTTTTTTTTACCACTACTGTTACTTTATATTGGCTCTTAACATTTAGAAATGCAGCCATTTAGAATTTGGATGAAAGGTTTAACACTGAGAAAAAGTGCATTTTATAACTATATAGATCAGACCAAAATGAGGGACAAATGAGGGGTAAGAGGGACATAGGGACATTGCTCCAAATCAGGGACAGTCCCTCGAAATCAGGGACAGTTGGGAGCTATGCACTATAAAGGAGCCACTGGCTTATGTGGCTCTTGTTCCCTACTACAGCTCCAACTTTACAAGTAGTCCCTTTGCATTATATGGGGTAAAGGTGTAGCCCCTTTGCATTGTTTGATGCTCTGGAATGGTGGGTCAGCAAGCCCAAACTGAGATCTACCAGTCATCTGTCTGCGATCTACTGGTGGATCGCGTTCTACAGGTTGCTGACCCCCGTTTTAGAACTTTCCAGAAGACAGGGTGAAGTAATCAATCCTGCAGCCTGTAATACCCTGATCAGTCCAAAACAATAAGGTACTGCTTCACTGATTACAGAAGAACCAAAAAAGAACCGTGTCCTTAGGTTTGTATGCGTTGTAGCTTTTTATAAAAAATGACTGCATTTAATCAAACAGTTTTTTTGTGGTTTATTTTGTAGTCCAAATAAGTAAAACCCCCCAAAAAATGCCTGGGAAAAAAAAAAGACTATGAAGAATGTCTGTGATGCTTGTTTGTGTTCTGTTCCTGAAAACATAATCAGAAGCACAATATGTAAGGTACTTCTGGTCCTCTTATCTCGCACTTTGTCCTGTTACTTGAGTTGCTACTGGTTGTGTTTTATACACACAGGAAATAGCGCTACCAATCAATGTGGTTCCCAAGGTGACAGGAAACCCTGCGCAGTCCCATGTTGATTGTACGTGGCTAATGCTTCGCTCCTTTCTACTCTTCCTTCTTGGCTGAGCTTGAAACAAGCCCTTGGAAATGCTGCCTAAGCAGTTTAATATAATAAGGAATGCAGTGAGATAAGAATTCTGGAAGAAGACATTTATCAACTCAGAACATTTTAAAGAAATTGTAATAAGAATTGCTTTAGTTGTATTTTTTTTATATTCATCAAACATTAAAAGCAAACATTTGTTTTGTTGCAGCTTACCAATTCTTAGATGTGATGACTGGATTAGTCTTCCTTTTTAGGTGTTCTTTTTTTTTTATTGTTATCTGGTGATTTGACTAGCTAGTCAGTTGTTGCTGTTGTTGTTTTCCAAAAGAACAAGCTCTCCAGCAGAATGTATCAGTTTACAGGGATGTGACAAACCATTTACCACTGACAGGGGTGCTTAAAATGATCAGCTTTTATTTATTTAGATAAAACCTTTCTCCCAAAAGAGAATAAGGGTTCTTTCACACGTGGCGCATCAGTAATGATCCGCCCAGTGAACCTCTGCTTGCTCAGCGGGGATCGCTCAGCTGATCCCAGCTGAGCTGGGCAGATGACAAGGCCCTGTCTCTTCTCCGCTCACCTCTATGGGGGGATCGGATGAACACAGACCGTGTGTCCATGTTCACTCGATCCGCAGACAGATGGAAAATTAGGGTTTTCCTCCGTCTGCAGAATTGGAGGATTCCGGAACCGGGTGAGATCGGGTGTCAGTGGATGTCTCATAGGGACCAATGTACACGGATGGATGAAAAAGCAGACATATGGTCCGGCTGTGTGAAAGAGCCAAACAGTTTGCTGTAACTGTTTATAGCTGGAGTTTGATTCAACGTGTTAGTGTATTTAAATCTACTAGTACATCTAACACTCCTCTCCACCCGGACTGATTACACTGCTGTAAAAAGGTGTCCCCTATGCTCCTTAATCCAGATACATCCAAATACAGGAGATATGTTACTGGCCAGATCACCAGGTAAAAACAGAAGGAAAAAAAATCCTAAATAATTAAAATTAATGCAGCCACCAGGAGTCCTGTAGACAGTCAGTAGGCACGTGTGCCTAAGAGCTCCTCTCACCTGACCTCCAGTGACTCCATCCTCCATCCTCCTCGCAGCAGACAGCTAGGCAGGCAGGTGTTTTCTCTCCTTCAGTGATCCAGAACTCAGAACCAGGACAGCTGCTCTCTCCTCCGCCTTGGGCCCCACTCCTTCCCCCTGCTACTTCCCCAAGGTAAGGAGCTCCCCGGCAGCTCTCTCTCAAGGCTTCCTTGCCTGGTCTGTCCCCCTTGGGTTTGAGTGCGGCCGTCCTTTTCAGGATAAGCCGCGGTCTCCAGCCCTGGGAATCGGACGACCGACACCCCCCGCGGCATCCCAAACACTATACCCCCCCCCTGCCAGTTGCACCTTTTCGGGGGGTTTTAGGGTGTTTTTTACCCCTCCGCGCAGGCCTGGAAGCAATCGCGGCAGCCGCGAATAGGAAAGGCCACGGCCTAGCGGCGCGCCGCTCCTCGCCATCCCGAGCTCTCCCAATCTCCTGAAACGGCTCAGATACCCCCCCCATAGCCCTAGAAAGTAGCTCCTACCCCCACTCGATCCCTCCTGGCCCTTACAGCAGCACCGATCCACCCAATTCTGGGAGTTCACCAGCCTGGATCTTGCTGCTGGTTCAGAGGCCATCTCTACTACACCCAGCCCCAAGCCCCCCCTTGGTGAACACCGTAATACTTGATCCAGGGTTCATCCGATCGCCTCTTGAGGGGTCAGGAAGGATTTTTTTTCCCTGTCACTGCATATTGGCATAGCATGATCAGGGTTTTTTTGCCTTCCTCTGGACCAAGTCAGGATAGAGGATTCGGCTAATCCTTGACTATCCTTGCATCCCCCCCCCCTGGGGTTTGGCGACCATGATTAATCTGCAATAATCAGCAGAAACCATCTGGGGTCTGAGGCGATTTGCCGCAATATTACCAGCCATCACCAAAAAAGCCCTGCAAGCTGAGCGACTCTTTAGAACAGATCGACGATCGGCTATCAAGAGTCGCAGCCGCTTGCCACAACCGAATTTGATTAACACTAGATCGGCAGTAAAACACCGACTAGAAATCCATGACTTCATCCTGCAATTCGACTTAGACTGCTTCTTTATAACAGAGAGCTGGCTCACAGCCGACTGCAACACCATTCTAGGAGAATTGGTGCCAGAAAATTATCGTATTATTATCAATAAACAGAATAGGGCAAAGAGGAGGAGGACTGGCGGTGATCCATAAGATTCATCTGGCGATCACAAAACCAGTCTTTCAAAACCCTCTTCCATTCATGGAAACCCTTACTCTACAACTGCAAGCAAACTCCCAGGAGACCGTCCGTATTCTACTCTGCTATAGGCCACCCGGTCCTAAGTCGCAGCTTATTCCATTATTGACGGACTTTATCTCCACCTATACCCTTAACAGCAAACACCTTTTGCTGCTCGGGGACTTCAACCTCTGGGCCAACTCCCCACAAGACCCCGTGGCCGACGCCTGCATTGACCACCTGGAAGGTCTAGGGCTACAACAACTAGTATGTGGGCCCACACATGCTTCAGGTCATACACTCGATCTCATTTTCAGACAAAATCTGGAAATAAAAATCTTGAAAAATGAACCGTTGCCATGGTCAGATCACCATGCCATCAAATTCATTCTTTCCAACTTCCCCCCCCTTAGCAAAAACATCAAATCCAGTGACTACACACTGGACTTGATGTCAGAAGAAGCTCCACTCGGAATTCTTCAAAGCCGCGTTAAGGAAAAAAATAAAAACAATTCAGCCGCATCAATCGGCTGAAGAAACACTGGATTCCATAAACACAGCACTATTACAGTCAGCTGACTTAATAGCGCCGAAACGTAAAACCTGCATCCGGAAAAAAAACTCCAGCTGGTTCAACAACCAACTGGTGTTACTGAAGCAAGAGCGCAGAAGGGCGGAAGCCGTCTGGAAGAGAAGCCCATTAGATGAGAACCTCTCTGTCTACAAGGCAATAACTAAGAAATATCACAAAGAAACCTTCAAGGCTAAGAAAAATTATTTTTCTGAGGCCATCAACAGCGCCCTGAATTGCCCCCGCGAACTCTTCAAGCTGGTCACTGTGACCATGAATCCAGGATGTCTTGAAGCCCCCAATTCGGACTCACAAGAATTTTGCAATGAATTATCGGATTACTTCATTAATAAAATCGAGGGAATCCGGCAAAGCATTCAGCAGAACAATTCCCCCCGTAGCCCCCCCTGTAATAATTCACACAACACCTGTAGTAATTCACCCCA
Organism: Rana kukunoris; assembly: GCA_029574335.1. Taxonomy (NCBI): domain Eukaryota; kingdom Metazoa; phylum Chordata; class Amphibia; order Anura; family Ranidae; genus Rana; species Rana kukunoris. The sequence continues at coordinate 211,002,646 of CM056051.1, forward strand.
ACCAGGTAAGTTCACGCTGGAACCCATCACTATCCAAGCCACAAAACATATCATCGGTACTCTGCGTAACAGCACTGCGCCATATGATATCATCCCCACCAAACTGCTGAAGGAGTGTGCCGACATCCTGGCACCTCCTATCACACAGCTTATTAACCAATCTTTCATGGAGGGCATAGTGCCCTCCCAGTTGAAGGAGGGTATAATTAGACCCATCTTGAAGAAATCTACCCTGGACCCCAAGGATCCACTCCACCGTCGCCCTATAACAAGCTTAAACACTTTCTCCAAGATTATGGAGAAAGTAGTGGTGCAACAGCTGCAACAGCATCTAGACACCCACAACCTACTCGACCCATTTCAATCAGGTTTCCGCCCCACACACGACAGAAACAGCATTGCTCAAGATATGGGACGACACCCTCGAGGCCGCAGGCGAAGGAAAATCTTGTCTTCTGGTTCTGTTAGACCTGAGCGCAGCTTTCGAAACAGTAGACCATAAGCTTTTATTGACCCGGCTAGCTGAAGTAGCCAGAGTCGCAGAAGGCGATTTATCTTGGTTCTCCTCTTTTTTGGAAAACAGATCGCAAATAGTGAAGTTAGGACCTTTCTTTTCGGAAAAACGCACGGTATCATACTGAGTCCCTCAAGGATCCCCGCTGTCGCCGGTGTTATTCAACATTTATCTCTGTCCGCTTTTTGAGATCATCAGCAGTCAAAAACTGCTCTATCACTCTTATGCAGACGACACGCATATGTATTTCCGCATTTGCAATAAAAAGGATCACCGCCTCAATCTAGAGACATGCCTCTCTTTGATAGAGGACTGGATGACAAAGAGTTATTTAAAACTCAACGGAGCGAAAACAGAACTCCTTCTGTTTCACGCCCAACGTAAGAATCTACCTGCAACAACGTGGACACCCCCGCCCATTCTGGGCAAAATCATCACCCCTAGCGCCAAAGTCAAAAGCCTCGGGGGCATTTTCGACTCCTACATGACAATGGACGCACAAATAGGGTCAGTAGTCAGCGGATCTCACCATCTGCTGCACCTACTACGCAGGCTTATCCCTTTTATCCCCAAAGAAGACGTAGCGGTCGTGGTGGGAGCAATTGTTAACTCCAGATTGGACTATGCAAATGCCCTTTACCTCGGACTCCCTAAGTACCAAATCGCTTGTCTACAAGTCGTTCAAAATACGGCCGCCAGACTTGTGACTGGGAAAAAACCTTGGGAATCTATCTCACCCCTTAACTGAGATCCCTTCACTGGCTGCCAGTAAAGGACAGAATCACTTTTAAAGCACTCTGTCTAACGCATAGATGTATCCATGGGAATGCTCCCCATTATCTATGCGAAAAAATAAAAGCCCATAACCCCAATCGCGTGTTGCGATCCACTAATCAAAATCTTCTGCAGATACCGAAATCCAAAGGAGACAGAAGATTCGCAATCCAAGGTCCCAGACTATGGAACGCTTTGCCAACCAGTATTCGGTTAGAGGAGAACTACTTAGCATTCAGGAAAAAGATCAAGACTCATCTCTTTTGATACCAAAGGAGACAGGAACAACAAGCGCCCAGAGGCGATTCAGTTCGCATGTGCCACGCTATATAAGTTTTCATTCATTCATTCATTCACATCTAATGACTTGTAAGCTGCAATTTTTGGTTTTGGGTTTAATACGACTTTAACCACTTAAGGACCCCTTCACGCCAATATACGTCTGCAGAAGGACATACGTACCTGTATGTGGCCCTTTAAGCCCAGCCGTGTCCCGCGATCCGTCCTCCGGAGCTGAAGAGTGGGGAGAGCGGGGAGAGCCTTCCCTGTTCTTCGTTGTGGCAGTGTCATTGATCGTGTGTTCCCTGTTATAGGGAAACATGATCAATGACGTCACATGTCCAGCCCGCCCCCTTAGAAACACATATGTGGTCACACTTAACCCCTTCGGCGCCCCCTAGTGGTTAACTCCCAAACTGTAATTGTCATTTTCACAGTAAACAATGCATTTTTGTAGCATTTTTTACTGTGAAAATGACAATGGTCCCAAAAAATGTGTCAAAATTGTCCGATGTGCCATAAGGTCACGAAAAAAAATCGCTGATCGCCGCCATTAGTAGTAAAAAAAAAAAGATTAATAAAAATGCAATAAAACGATCTCCTATTGTGTAAATGCTATAACTTTTGCGCAAAATAAATCGATAAATGCTTATTGCCATTTTTTTACCAAAAATAGGTAGAAGAATACGTATCAGCCTAAATATTTGTATATTTATTATAGCAAAAAGTAAAAAATATAGATTTTTTTTCAAAATTGTCGCTCTATTCTTGTTTATAGGGCAAAAAATTAAAAACGCAGAGGTGATCAAATACCACCAAAAGAAAGCTCTATTTGTGGGAAAAAAAGGACACCAATTTTGTTTGGGAGCCACATCGGACGACCGTGCAATTGTCATTTAAAGCGACACAGTAACGAATCGCAAAAACTGGCCAGGTCCATTACCTGCATAAAGGTCCGGGTCTTAAGTGGTTAAGGAACTCAATATGTTATATTGCAGTTATATCGATTTAAAGCAAGCTACTGATATGAAGAGCAGTGACAGACCCACTTAAAGTTCCCATTTTCACAAAAAATAAAAATGCTAAAATAATACCCTACACAGGGTGAAATGAAAAATGAGTTAAGCATATCCCTCTATAATGTGTACTTGACGCAATCCAAAGCACTGAGTGTGGTTTCTGTCTTTTCATTTGTCCCTCGGCTATCTGCATTACAGTGGAACCTTGGATTACGAGCATAATCCGTTCCAGGAGAATGCTTGTAATCCAAAACACTTGCAAATCAAAATCCCCATAGAAGTCAATGGAAACTAAGATAATTTGTTCCACATTGACTTCTATTGCATGCAATATCGCATATGGCCAGAGTTGGGGGACGCCGGAGACTCTCGGAAATTCTCGGAGAATGCTCAGATGTGCTCAGAAAGGCTTGGAAACACTCAGGAATTGAGAATTTCCCAGTGTTTCTGAGTATTTACAAGTATTGCGAGCCGCTCTGAATGGCTCTGCCCCCGCACCTCTGGCCAAATGTGGTACTGCACACTGTAGAGGCTTGAATCCTGCTCGTTTTGTGAGACAACACTCATAAACCGAGTCAGGATTTTTTTTAAATAGCTTGTGTTGTGAAACACTCGTTAACCGTGTTACTTGCAATCTGAGGTTCCACTGTAGTTACTTTCCGTCAGGTTATCCCAGCACCACAGAATCTTGGGGGGTGGCCACACCCCCCTTTGGCCCACAGAAGTTGATTGACAGTCATTTCCCTATGAGACTGTGTAGAGGAGGTGTGTCTTTACCCTCTACTCAGGTCTCAGATTACACTCAGTTCTCCTCTCCATGTTGTGCCGAGTGTGACGTCAGATCCCAACCCCCTGCCTGCTGGAGCTGACAAGTAGTATTTGATCTGTGTGTTTTAGAAGATTCTACAAAACAAATGGCTTTTCGGCACTAGGAATTTCTTCATTAGAACACAAAGAGTACACCAAGTGGTGGATTCCGGTATAATAGTTATATCGTTTTTTTGTTTTCGTTTTTCATAGTATTTGGAATATATGTGCAGAAAATCCACAGTTCTAAATACAGTGTTGAGTATTATATTACATTGACTTGTCTCTTTTTTAAGGAAAGCTTACCTCTGCCACATCTAATGAACAATAACATTTACTGAATTGCTGAGAAATCCATAGATATTTGTGTAGTTACTGAATTGTTTCACGTCTGGAACCAAGGAAACTTTTCCAACAATGGCTGCTATTTTTGAATACAATGCACCTTTTATCCAATGCACATTATGGTATATTTTTAAACACAATAAACATTCCATTCTCGCTGGAATGGATTACAATACCTGCTTTGCACTACTTTTCACAAATTGTTTGACAAGTTCACATACCACAATAGAGCAATGTGATTATAATTATTAATATATCCATTGCTCGTGTTATTAAACAATGCAATAGCATACAGTACCTCCTACCTTTCTGATCTGGTGGGGAGGTGTACCTTTAAAAATTTTAGAAAAACAATACTTCTTTCTATGCTTAGCGACATAGTTTCATCACCACTGGGAAAAAATAAGCCAACCATCAATTCTTTATATACAAAGGACACATTTTGATGCCTTTACTGATATTTTCAAAAGAAAACAACAAGAGAAACTAGAAAAGCACAACGCTTTTCCTTATACTTTTCTTTTTACGCTGGATTAACACCAGAATACCGTATGTGTGTTGGTGCGCTACCATACCATTTATTCTGACTGCCACTTCAATTTAACTTCCCAATGCATCTGTGTTGCAATACACCGCAACACATAGTAATACACCACCATGTATTGTGTTGCTCTAGGCTGCTAAAAAATGCATTAAGTAGCCCACTCAAATGAAGGGGCTGCCCTATTGTACCATAAGCTAAGGCATGTGTGTTAATGCACTCTACAGATGTAAATAGGCCCTTAAATGTTTCCTTTATAGAAAGGCTGAGCCGTAAGTGACCATCATGGTGTGTATTAAAGTGGTTGTAAACCCCCTTTGGAGAAAAAAAAACTAACACCTGCAAAACAAAGGCATAATGAGCTAGTATGCTATGCATACTAGCTCATTATGTAATATTCGCCTGGGATCGAAGCCCCCGCTGTGGTGCCCGACACAGCACTGGCCGGCGACATATCGTCCTGGAGTTACCTCCGGGAATCGCGGCTTTGACGATGTGATTGACTGGAGCCGCGATGACGTGTGCCGCACGGGACCCGTCGGTAACGGCACAGTCACTAAAAACATTGGCACAAGCAAATACAGGGAATTATCCAGGGTAGCTACAGGTAAGCCTTATTATAGGCTTACCTGTAGCAAAAAGTGTGTTGTAAGGGTTTACAACCACTTTAACATCGAGAAAATATATTAAAGCCACGTACACACGACCATCTTTCATGTCATGGAAAAAAACAACGTTTTTCTCGACGTGATTCTTGTCAAGCCTGCCTTGCATACATAGGTGTGCGCAGCCTATTGCATTAGGGTGTGCACCCCAAAGATCAAACGCATAGTACCAATTACTCACGATGAAAGGGAAGGTGTTACATATTTACCGACCCCTTCCCCCACTCATCCTAAAACATCCCCTGCAGCAACAGCTGTTAGTGAGAGAAGAGCAGGGAAGCCAAAAGTGCTGCAGGGGAAAGGAGGGAAAACCAGGGCAATAGGGGAAATCTGTGTTGCACAGGGTGATTAGGGTGTGCCTGGGCACACCTGGCACACCCTGTGTGCACGCCTATGCTTGCATACACACGATCGTGAAAAAAAATGCTCGAGCAAAGCGCGATGATGTACAACATGTACGACGGCACTATAAAGGGGAAGTTCTATTCAATTGGCGCCACCCTTTGGGTTGATTATGCAAATTTCCCTTCTCATAACGTGCTTCTGAGATTGCACGTTTTTTTTCCTGTCTTTAAAGCCTACACACGACCGCGTTTCACGGCGTGAAAAACGACGAGAAAAAATAGATCATGTTTAAAAATTTTAATGCCCATTTTTCACGTCAAGAAAAATGTTCTGGGGCCTACACACGATCGTTTTTAATGACCAATTTAAAAAATAAAAATGTTCACGTCATGAAAAATGGTCGTGAGTTCAGTCATCTGTTTAAGGAAAGGTTCCCCATGTGTAAGGTAGCGACTTTATCTAAAGTGCCTAGCGTAGCTCAGAGATAACCACCCAGGGGTAGCCCTCTTGTGTCAGGCAGCGTACACACGACCGAGGTTCTCCCTAGAAACCAGCGAGAACCTCGCTGGAAGCTGCATTCCAGCGAGAACCTCGGCCGTGTGTACGCTCTTGGCGAGCATCCCGTCGGGAATGCCGTCGAGCAGAAATAGAGAGCATGTTCTCTATTTGCTCGACGGCCCGCCTGGATGAATGGCTGGTTGCCATTCCCGACGGGCGGGTCGCCGAATCTGACGGCCGGCAGAGAACCTGGACGGGCGGAACGATGTGTTCTGCCCTTCGAGGTTCTCTGCCGTGTGTACGCGGCTTCACTCTTGCTTGGTGCCCAACGAGGAGGGGAACGTGATAACCATCCCATCATCCTACCCCCCTACAAATACATGTGCAAATGGTAAACACTGTGTTTGAAAAGATAAGGCTGAGTCTGACTTGCTTTGCCTGCAGTTCAAACGCACCTCAATAGCACATGCTGTGTTCAAAGAAATAAAGCTCAAATCAGGACACGCAGCTTCTGAACTGCCATATGTACTGCTCAATACAGTCAATAGGATTTTCCAACTTGCATTAGACATGCATTCCAAACAATGTAAATTTTCCTGCAAAAAAAGGAAAACAATGTCTGGCAACATGAGCATCTATATTAAAGAGGAAATAAACACTTGTAATTTTTTTTTCTGTTTTCAATCCCCTGCAAAGTAAAGACATAGGGCTAGATTCAGGATGGAGAGCGTATCTTTGTGCGGGCGTAGCGTATCCGATTTACGCTACGCCTCCGCAGCAACTTTTACAGGCAAGTGCTGTATTCACAAAGGGCCGGCGTATCCCTGCGTAATTCAAATAGGGCAGGTAAGGGGCATGTTGTATTTAAATTTACACTGACCCCACGTAAATGACTAGCCAAATGTACTGCGCATGTGCCGGCCGTGGACGTATCCCAGTGGGCATGCTCCAAATCACATTGCAAATAGTCAATGAATGTAACTTACCCCCAACCTCATTCTGAATCGGCTTACGCAAACGACGTAAGCAACGTACAATGAGACGCTGTCCCGACGTCCATACTTAACATTGGCTGCGCCTCATATAGCAGGGGTAACTTTACGCCGGGCGTAAGCCTAACGTAAACGATGCAAATAAATACGCCGGCCGCAACTACGCTCGTGAATCGGCGTATCTAGCTCATTTGCATATTTGACGCGTAAATCGACGGAAGCGCCACCTAGCGGCCAGCGTAAATATGCAACTAAGATACGACGGCGTAAGAGACTTAGAACATGAATGTTCTTCCCATGTTCCTATACGTCTTTCAAGCTCTACCTATTCACACTTCTTCGGCCTACTTCAGACAAGTGAACGCCCTTTTCACTAAATTTGTATGGACTAATAAGAGGCGCAGGATAAGGAGACGTCTTTTGACTCTCCCCAAAATGTTTGGGGGACTGACAGTCCCGGATATCCAAAAATATCATCAAGCCGCTCACTTTACAGTGCAGACACAGGGATCAAAAATTATGGACCCACCTTGAACAACAATTCAGCACAATCCCCTTCCATAGGGCCCCGTGGTGCTTTCGGCTCTGCCCTCGATACTTAAAGCACACCCTACCATAGGCCCAACCCTTATGATCTGCCAAACCTTGTGCAAAAACCTGGCCATTACCACCACTAAGTCACCATTATACCCTGTCTTGGGTAATCCCGACTTTCTCTCAGGTCTACGGGGAGGCCCGTTTCAGAGTTTGCTGGACTCAGGCTGTTTCCAAGTGTCACATTTCCTCAATTCGGGATGCAACTTAATGGCCAATTTGCTTTAGACTTTTGAAGGACACTACGACTCCAACTCCACCATTTCCTCTAGACATTAGGTTCCCCGACAGAAAAAAGAAAAACCCCAACCCCATTTGAATCCTACTGCATGGCAGAAGGCACACTACCCTGCACCCTTTCCACAATGTACTCTATACTGATATCTCCAGCTGAAGAATTCTGACACCCAAGCCCTAACAAATGGCAAACTGATCTGGGGCGGTCTTTTATGCCCGAACAGGATAGACAAACTATTAGGCTGCATTCACACCTAGGCGTTTTGTCGCCCTACGCCCGACGCTGTAGCAGCCTGAAATACGCTGGAGGGGCGAATTTACATTGTCAGCTATGGAGATGGTTCACATCTCTACGCCGAAACGCCGTATGCCTGAAGCTTAAAACAAGTCCCGGACCCTTTTTTTCAGGCGTCTTGGGCGTTCGGCATAGCCGACAATGTAAAAATCACCCCTCCAGCAAAAAACAAGGCGCGTTTTGTCGCCGCAAATCGCGGGGACAAAACGCCTATTTCATGTCGCCGCAATACGCCGCATACCGCCTATGCCTAGGTGTGAATGCAGCCTTAGGTTTGCCCTTAAATCATCTGCATGCATGTGTATTCAAGAATGCAACTATAAGGTACTGAAAAAATGGTACTATACCCCATCAGTTTTGAAAAGTTTTTTTCCCAGATGCTTCTGACCACTGCTGGAGAAGCCAGGGAGAGTGGGAGACACTCCTACATATATTCTGGGCTTGCCCGGATCTGGAGACTTTCTGAAAGAAGGTGCAGTGCATCAACAATACTATATCAAATCACCAGATGTACAGCTAATAGTAGCACCACTATTGTACCTACAGTAAGACTACTAAAATGAACATGAAGATGGGTACCCAGGCTTTTTTGTTCAGATAACAGTGGAGGTCAGCAGGGGTGAAGCTTGAGGAGTATCTGTGAGTGCCAAGCCAGGGACCCAGCAAGGCAGCTATGGTGACACTTTAGGAAGATACCGAGTGCTGAAGTGGAAGAACTCAGGGGATCCAGTGGCCATTGGATTTGAAGTCTAGTGAGAGAGACTGGGAGCTGATTGAGTGAAGACCCACAGTGAGAGATTGTGGGGTAAGCTGAGAATTGTGTGTGTTGCAAATAGTTGGATACAATTACAGGTAGTAACTTCTACAAGACTGTTGCCATAGGAGACAGCATCCTACCTATATATGTATAGCTGTCTGCCTATAGAAGTCTTGGAGTCTGCCAAATAACATTGCATCTACCTAAGGGTGTCCTGGACCTAACCCTCTCTCCCCCAGTTCTGTATAAGAGACAATAAACCTCTTTGAATTCAAAAGGTGTCTGATGTCCACCTGTTTATCTTGCATTACACCCACCATGCCTTGTAAGCCACTCTACAGAGAAGAATGTCAGCTGTCCCTGACTCCGGAGATCACCATTAGGCCTAAAGAGGCCTGGGACCTTGCTACATTATGAATTGGAAAGATGGCGTCACAGATATTGCATCATATTTTTCTGTTAAATGGTGAGATTTATAAACTAGCTACTAAGGGCCAGATTCACAGAGCCATTACTCTGGTCTATCTCCTGTTAGTAATTTCAAATTACCCACGTCGTATCATTAGTTTGAATCCTCAAACCATGATACGACGGCTTCGGGCTTCGATCCGACAGGCTTACGTCTTCGTACGCCGTCGGATCTACGCTGCAATCTTTTTCCGCCCGCTGGGTGGAGTTCGCCTCGTTTTCAGCGTCGGGGTATGCAAATTAGCTTTTTCCGGCGATCCACGAAGTTACGATCGTCCGTTGCATTCTCTTACGGCATCTGTAGTCATCTTTTTGCTGCATAAAGTTAGGGAAGCAAAAATGTTGTCTAACGTTAGACAGCCCATGTTAAGTATGGCCGTCGTTCCCGTGTCGAATTTCAAAAAAAAAAATTGTGTTTGCGTAAGTCGACCGGGAATAGGAATGTACGTAAACGACGCTACTCAAAAAAACCTGACGTAACGAAGTTATTTCGCGCAATGCACGGCGGGAAATTTCTGAACGGAGCATGCGCAGTTCGATCGCCACAGGGACACGCCTAATTTAAATGCTTCACACCCCCTAATCGCATATTTCGATTCCGCAGCGAGAAATACACTACGCCGCCGTACCTTACGGGCCGAAATCTACCTGAATTTGTCTTAGAGCCAGGTAAAATACGGCGGCATAATGTATCTCTGATACTCTGCGCCAGGGCAATTGTACCTGAATCTAAATGTTTATTTTCTTAGAAAGGTCAGTATACAGATTTTTCTTTTTGCTTTGCATTCTGAAGTTTAGCTTTAAAAATAAAAAATTCACCTTCTCTTGTTAAAAAAAAAAAATTATCATAGTTTTGTCTGTAGGTGTAGTAATTTAGAAAAAAATAAATAGTACTGCCCACTGGTTTCTATGAATGGACATGAATATTAATATACTACCCCTTTCACTCTTTTTTTTTTTTAATATTATCTCAGAGCCAACACCCAATTCACTTCCAGAGAAGAACAGAAATGCTTCCTGGCCATAAAATTACAAAGAGAACTCCTTTTGGTCAAAATTTTCCATACCATTTCTGAAATAGTCTCTGTATTACTTCAAATGGCATCTGTAAACAAAGGCACTTCCGATATAGGTGCAGCACACTAGCTCATCTATGTGATTCTCTATCTCTTTGGCATTTCTTTTGTAGCTAAAGGTTTTTTTTTGTTTGTTTTTTTTCTAAATAGGTTCCTTTAAGCTAGTGCATTGTTGGTTCACTAACCTTTTCCTTCAATTTCCCCTCTAAAAATGTTTTTTTGTTTGTCTGAACTTCTCACATGCTGTTTCTCCTCAGTAAGCTTGCCCCCATCATCCGAGCCATTCTGGCTGGGGGTTAGTCAGCTAGAACAGCTTACTGAGGAGGAACAGTGTAGCGGAGAGCAATATTAAACTCCACGATCTCCGCTGGTAACTAGGGTAAATCCACAGTCAGCATTGACAAGTAAGGCAATGTCCCAAATCTCCCTCAGTAACCAGACGACACACAGCTCTGAGAGTCAACAGACTTTTTATTCACAGGCTTCCATATTTATATAATTCCCCATGCAAGGGGTTTCCAAACAGCCAAATAGATTTAACAGGGGTAATACAGGGAGGACCAGATGGGGAACTTAACAGTTTGGATAATTCTCCCATCAGGCATTGCTGCACAAGGGAAAAGTCGGTTGATAGCTGGGGTCTGGGGTTATGTGTTGTGGGAGTTCGGTTTAAAACTGCCGAACACTGATTGGGCAACATAAAACTAAGTACTGAATGCTAGTGGCTTACGGCTGCCAGCATATGAATTACTATGCCCACATAAGACCCAGCAGAATACATAGCATATAATACAGACAACCTTTTGACATGTAACGTCCAGCGTTCCAGAAGTGGCTAGGTTTGCCACAATGCTCCCCCAGAACCAAGCCGGCATACACAGTCTGATCCCAACGGATCGGCTTGGGGATGTCCGGGGGTGTAATTTCACAGATCACTTTTCAAGTTCAGTTTGTCTAGATAACCCGTCGGCATTACCGTTTTGCTTCCCTGGTCGGTAGTGGATTGTAAAGTCAAACGGCTGCAGCGCCAAACTCCAGCGCAGCAGCCGGGCATTGTCTCCCACCACACGGTTTAGCCACACCAACGGGTTGTGATCTGTGAGTAGCGAAAAAGGTTGTCCATACAAATACGGCTGCAACTTTTTGAGGGCCCACACCACGGCCAGGCATTCCTACTCAATGAACGATAAGGTAGAGGGCGCCACTGAGACTAAATGAGAAAATTTTTGTAAATATTAAATAAATAATAAATAATAGACTGGTAGTGACTAAGTGATAGTGGATAAGCCAGACTTAGTGAAACAATAGAAAACAATAATATGGATTATACAGTGATAAGTAGATGATAGTGATACCTTCCACCTAAATTACCAAACACATCAATATAACAAATAATAATGTGAAATAACATAGAAGTCTTCTTGGGAAAAATAATTGAATATTGAATATATTTGGAAAAAGTCCATGTGCAATATTAGCTGGGTTGTGATGTGCTGATTCTGGGGTGTGCGAAAGCCTTCACCACTTGAATAATTTTGTGTTCCACCTCAGGTGCTGGGGAAGTGCTAGATGCTTACCAGATAATTAGACCCCTCTATTAAAGTAGGTCTGATGGGCAGGTCAGGATAAGTGCCTGAACACTATGGGTGTGCTGGACCATGTAGTTCCACAATGCTAGCGGGTATTCTCATGGATGCATGGAAATATGAATGGAGAAAATCATAGTGCAATACCGTTTTATTGAAATCGAAAATAAAATACACACACAGCCGAATGGCCTCCTACCCCAACTAGTGCCTGCCTGGCACTGGGAATATAGCGTGTCACAGCCAATATCTCCAATGGACCACCGAAGTTGTAGGTAGCAGACAGGTCCGGGTTATGTGGGTTCAGGTAAGGCTCAGACGGAGGGCTTGTAAGCCGTGCTGGATGCCACTCTGGCATCCAGCACGGCTTACAAGCCCTCCGTCTGAGCCTTACCTGAACCCACATAACCCGGACCTGTCTGCTACCTACAACTTCGGTGGTCCATTGGAGATATTGGCTGTGACACGCTATATTCCCAGTGCCAGGCAGGCACTAGTTGGGGTAGGAGGCCATTCGGCTGTGTGTGTATTTTATTTTCGATTTCAATAAAACGGTATTGCACTATGATTTTCTCCATTCATATTTCCATGCATCCATGAGAATACCCGCTAGCATTGTGGAACTACATGGTCCAGCACACCCATAGTGTTCAGGCACTTATCCTGACCTGCCCATCAGACCTACTTTAATAGAGGGGTCTAATTATCTGGTAAGCATCTAGCACTTCCCCAGCACCTGAGGTGGAACACAAAATTATTCAAGTGGTGAAGGCTTTCGCACACCCCAGAATCAGCACATCACAACCCAGCTAATATTGCACATGGACTTTTTCCAAATATATTCAATATTCAATTATTTTTCCCAAGAAGACTTCTATGTTATTTCACATTATTATTTGTTATATTGATGTGTTTGGTAATTTAGGTGGAAGGTATCACTATCATCTACTTATCACTGTATAATCCATATTATTGTTTTCTATTGTTTCACTAAGTCTGGCTTATCCACTATCACTTAGTCACTACCAGTCTATTATTTATTATTTATTTAATATTTACAAAAATTTTCTCATTTAGTCTCAGTGGCGCCCTCTACCTTATCGTTCATCATTTTTTAGTCACTCACTAAATCACCGAGGAGCAGCCCAGCATTATACCTTTATCTCCACAATTAGTGGAGATCTCCAACCAATTGGTTGTGGCGCGGATTATACACACTTTTTCTACATTCCTACTCAATGGCGGCGTAGCTTACTTCTCGTGGCAATAACTTTCGGCTCAGGTAAGCTACGGGGTGTTCTCCGCCATCGGCTCCCACTTGGCTCAGCACTGCTCCCAATCCAAACATTGAAGCGTCCGTATGGACAAGGAATCTTTTAGTTGGATCAGGAGCAGCAAGTACAGGGGCATTAGTTAGAGCAGTCTTTAGTTGTTGGAATGCCTGATCACACTCTGGGGCCCAGACAACCTGTCGGGGCAGGTTCTTGCGTGTCAAGTCAGTCAAGGGTTTGGCCAGGGCACTATAATTGGGTACGAATTTTCTATAGTACCCCGCAGTACCTAGAAACGCTAGCACTTGGGTTTTCGTCCTGGGGGTGGGCCATTTAGCTATGGCTTCAACTTTAGCTGGTTCGGGTTTCTGTCGCCCGCTCCCCACCCGGTGGCCCAAGTACTGCACTTCAGCCATCCCTATATGACACTTGCTGGGTTTCAGTGTTAACCCTGCCTCTCCAATACGGTCTAGAATGGCCCCTATGTGTTGTAGGTGCTCTGCCCAGGTCTGGCTAAATATGGCGATGTCGTCTAAATAGGCACATGCGTATTCCTGGAATCCGTCCAATAACCGATCGACCATCCGCTGAAAAGTTGCCGGAGCGTTCTTCATCCCGAATGGCATGACCCGAAATTGATACAGGCCAAACGGGGTGACAAACGCCGACTTGGGGATGGCCTCCTCGGCCAGTGGAATCTGCCAGTATCCCTTACATAAGTCTATGGTAGTGAGATACCGGCCCCGTGCCATCTTATCCAGCAGCTCGTCTATCCGGGGCATCGGATAGGCATCAGACACCGTTTTGTCATTTAGCCTCCGGTAGTCGACACAGAAACGTGTCGTGCCATCCTTCTTTGGTACCAGCACTACTGGCGATGCCCAGGGGCTATCAGAAGGTTCGATAACCCCTAGCTGCAACATCTCGTCAATCTCAGTCTTCATATGCGTCCTGACTGCTTCAGGGACACGATATGGGGTTTGCCGCATAGGTAGCTGTCCCGGGGTCTCGACTCGATGAGTGGCCAGCGGAGTGTACCCAGGTAAATTGGAGAAGGTAGCCCCTTTAGCTACAATCAGCTCTTGTACCTGGGCACGCTCCTGAGGGCTTAGCCGCTCCCCCAGCTGAACCCCCTTGGAGGGCTCCGTCTGTCCCTGCTGTTCTAAGAGGTCAGGTAGTGGCAGATTCTCCTGATCCTCCGAGGCGGAAGCGCATATGGCGGCCACGTCCTCTATCCTCTCATGGTATGGTTTGAGCATATTCACGTGGAACATGCGTCTCTCCCCTACCCCTGAGCAGGGGCCAATCACATAGGTGGTATCACATCTCTGTTCCACCACCTGGTATGGGCCTTGCCAGATGGCCTGCAGCTTGTCTGTGCGGACCGGTTTTAAAATCAAAACCTTTTGTCCCACCTGAAAGCTGCGGTCTCTGGCTCCCCTATCGTACCAGCGGCGCTGACGTTGTTGGGCCGCCCGGAGGTTGGTGCGCACAGCCTGTGTTAGCGCCTCCAGACGGTCCCTGAACTCCAGTACGTAGGATACAATAGGGGTTCCGTCTGGGCTACTCTCCCCCTCCCAATGCTCTCTAATTAGGTCTAGTGGCCCTCGCACCCTTCTCCCAAACAGTAATTCAAAAGGGGAAAACCCTGTTGACTCTTGGGGTACCTCTCTATAAGCGAAGAGCAGATGGGGTAGAAAGCGCTCCCAGTCTTTATGAGCCTCTCCAAATGTACGGAGCATCTGCTTCAGCGTACCATTAAACCTTTCGCATAGACCATTGGACTGGGGGTGGTACGCCGAATTTACTATTGGCTTAATGCCACATATCTTCCATAGTTGTTGGGTTACCTCGGCGGTGAACTGGGTGCCTCTATCGGATATGATTTCTTGGGGAAACCCCACCCTGGAAAATATTTTCATTAAGGCCTCTGCCACAGTTTCGGCATGAATGTTTGTGAGGGCTATAGCCTCGGGGTACCGGGTGGCATAGTCCACTACAGTTAAAATATATCTTTTCCCGGAGGGACTGGGTTTTGGTAAGGGCCCCACTATATCTACGGCCACCCTACTGAAGGGTTCTTCAATAATGGGAAGAGGACATAACTTGGCTTTGTGGCGGTCACCTCGCTTGCCTACTCGCTGGCAAATGTCACAGGAGGTGCAGTATTGCCTCACATCCTTGGAGATCCCTGGCCAGAAGAAAGCGTGGGTCAACCTGTATCGGGTACGTGTCATCCCCAGATGCCCAGACAGGGGAATGTCGTGGGCAATCCGAAGCAGTTCTCGCCTATACTTCTGGGGAACCACTAACTGTTTAGTCGTTACTGTGGCCGACCCTCCCACTCCTCTTTCAGCAATGCGGTAAAGTAGCCCTTTCTCCCAGGTGTACCGCTCCCCCTCTAGCCCAGCCTGGTCAGCGTGTACCCTGTCCCTGTATACCTGTAGCGTGGGGTCTGACCTCACCTCGGCCTCAAACTTAGTCGGGGTATCCCAGGACATACGTGTCGTGTGGGGGTCATGGTCTCTTACCGGAGCCTCAGAGTGTGTCGGTGGAACCGTGGTGCGAGCCTGTTGCCGTGTGGTCACTGGATGGGCTTCCTGGTATGGGGCCTGGGGTACAAAAGCAGAGGTCATCTGGCCCAAGTCATTTCCCAGCATAACATCTGCTGGTAAATTTTGCATGAGGCCCACTTCTACCGTCCCCCCTCCCACACCCCAATCCAAATGTACTTTGGCAATGGGTAGTCGGTACACTGCTCCCCCTGCCACTCGTACTGCCACTGATCCGCCAGTGTGTGCCGAGTCAGGGACCAAATGGGGTGCTATCAAGGTTAAAGTAGCTCCTGAATCCCGAAGTCCCTGGACTTCTTTCCCCTCCAAGGTCACTGGCTGTTGATGATGCTGCCGGTTATCCGTGGCTCGGACTGTCATCACCTCATGCAAGATTCCCAGGGGTTCTTCTGCTGGAATGCTCAACATCTCTTGAGTGGCCGGCTCCCATTGATAATGATGGGCAGCAGCCCTTGGTGCCGGGTTTGGTTGGCCTTGGTTCCAGGCGGGTCTGCCCCGGTTTTGGGTGCACTCGCGTGCCATATGTCCCCACTGTTTGCAGGTGTGGCATTGGATGTTGGCACGTCCCTTATATCTGGAGGGTGGTGGTAAAGTCCCTTGGGATTGACGAAAAGGGGAGGCTGTGAGACCGGGGGGTGGTAGAGTACTGGGTGGTCCCGCGGGTCGAGGATAACTCTTGGTTAGGGGCCCATGATGTCTCCTTGCATCAAAATGCTGATCCGCTAATCGAGCCGCTTCGGTTAGGGTGAGAGGTTTCCTGTCTCGCACCCATTCTTGTGCCTCTGGGGACAAACCGTTGAAGAATTGCTCCAACAGCATTAACTGTCTCAATTCCTCCATAGTAGTGGCTTGGCTGGCTTGTATCCACCCTTGGGAAGCTTGGTCCAGCTTGTGTGCCCATTCAGCATGTGAATCCTTCTCTGGTTTGCGCAGGTTTCTAAACTTGCGCCGGTATGCCTCTGGAGTAATGGCGTATCTCTCTAATATCGCTTGCTTCACTTTATCATAATCCTTGCTGTCCTCACTGGGTACAGCGCGATATGCTTCTGCTGCCCGACCTGCCAGCTTGCCTGCTAGCAATGGGACCCATACTGTCCGTTCCAAGTCATGTAAATCACACAGTCTCTCAAAATCCTGTAAATACCCATCAATCTCATCCTTCTCCTCGCAAAACATTTTAAAGGCATGATAGGGAATTTTGGGTTTTACCTGGTTGTAGAGTGACCCAGTAGTGGATTCTGCTCGAGACTGTGTATACTGCGGACTGTGTGCCATCACGTACTCCTGCACATTCGCCATTACCATATGCAGCATGGCATCTGATATAGGCTGTGGCAAAAATTCCAGCCTGGTCCTCATTTCTCTCTGGTAGAGGGTTTCTTCCATGGCTGCTGGTGGTGTAGCGCTGCGGGCTCTGTCTCCCTCCAACAGCTCGGCAGTTAGTACAGCTTTGGATTTGTTGCTGGCTACCTTACCCCTGGCTTCTAGCAGTTCCTTTAATGTCTGCCGCTTTAGCCTAGAATAATCCGTCTCCATTTACATCGGTAGTTCACATTGCACGAATTGCGCTTATCGGCTGTAAGGTTGGATCCCGTCGCTTGCCACCAAATGTAGCGGAGAGCAATATTAAACTCCACGATCTCCGCTGGTAACTAGGGTAAATCCACAGTCAGCATTGACAAGTAAGGCAATGTCCCAAATCTCCCTCAGTAACCAGACGACACACAGCTCTGAGAGTCAACAGACTTTTTATTCACAGGCTTCCATATTTATATAATTCCCCATGCAAGGGGTTTCCAAACAGCCAAATAGATTTAACAGGGGTAATACAGGGAGGACCAGATGGGGAACTTAACAGTTTGGATAATTCTCCCATCAGGCATTGCTGCACAAGGGAAAAGTCGGTTGATAGCTGGGGTCTGGGGTTATGTGTTGTGGGAGTTCGGTTTAAAACTGCCGAACACTGATTGGGCAACATAAAACTAAGTACTGAATGCTAGTGGCTTACGGCTGCCAGCATATGAATTACTATGCCCACATAAGACCCAGCAGAATACATAGCATATAATACAGACAACCTTTTGACATGTAACGTCCAGCGTTCCAGAAGTGGCTAGGTTTGCCACAAACAGGAAGTGAGAAATTCAGACAAAGAAAAAAACATTTAGAAGGGAAATCGAAGGAAAGGGTACGTGAACCAACAATGCACTAGCTTAAAGGAACCTATTTAGAAAATAAAAAAACAAACCTTTACAATCCCTTTAATATAGTGCTAATATCATCGTTGCTAAACAAGTAAAGTAAAACAAGGATCCAGGTTTTTTAAATATAGATATTGATATTGATATTGTTATAGATATTGTCTAAAAATCAGTTTTGTATTAACTGTATATCTTTGTTCAATCTAAAGAAAGTGTATCGTGTAGAGGTTTTTATTGCTAAAACAAGAAAGTGGAGCTTTTTTATGGGCAGCTTTAAACTGTAGTGATTATCTGTATTAACTCTATTGATACAAGTAGTAAGGATTCAAACTGAGTAAAGCCTGATAACACATGTGCCGAATATTGACCGATATCAGCAGGGTCAACAGAAACCAACCAACATTTGGCCCGTGTGTACAGTAACCTGTCCAACGAAAGCCAGCCAAACGTCTTCCGTCAAACGGGCATGCTGGAGAAACAGCCGCTGATCGGCATTCGACCAGCATGTTTGGGGGGGCTGTCAGAACACCAAAGCTTATCGGGGAGATCGGTGTTCTAACATTGCATAGTTATTACAGCGAGCTCCTATGTTTACTTTTTCCATTCAGCCTGCTGGGTTGAATGAAAAAATACTGCCTGTGTGTACTACGCTTTACAGTTCCAACGAAAACAATATTATCATTGAGATTTTATAATTCACATGTATGTTTAAGGCCCTATACACACAATCAGACCGGTCTGTTGAAACTTGTCAGATGGACCGTTTTCATCAGACAACTCTGAACTTGTCTGATGGTCTGATGTGCGTACACACCATCGGACTAAAATCCGATCAGACCAGAACGTGGTGACGTAGAACCCAACAACGTGATGAAAAAACGAAGTTCAATGCTTTCAAGCATGCGTCGACTTGATTCTGAGCATGCGCAGGTTTTTGGTCCGATGCTTTTGTGTACTAACCATCGAACCTGTCCGACGGACAGGTTCCATTAGACGGGTTTTAAAGCATGTTTTAAAACTTTGGTCCGACGGACAATGGTCTGATGGGCCATACACACCATCGAACTGGTCTGATGAAACTGGTCTTTATATAACAGTGTTCAGGCCTGGCGAATGTCATTGGCACTCAATTCTGGGAGGAAATCACAGACTGCTTTGTGGCACATGAGCTTTAGTCATAATAGGGAGCCCTCCAATGATTCAAAAGCACCATTGGTGCTCTGTTGCCACCGCTGACATGTTTGCCTGGTCTTCTCCTTGGTTCTGCTTCATCAGCCATCTTGATTGACAGGCTAAATTTGACAGAATTTAATTTATCCTGGCACCAAACCATGGCAAGAATGAGCAGAAAGCTGCTTATGTGCAGCTCAGTGTACATTCAGGAAAAAAATGCTGACAGGCAGAAGATATTTTATTGTAGAAGGGTCATACAGAGTCACTCCTGCAATAAAGGTCTACCTGCCAACAATGGTTTGGTTCCATTTTTCTGTTGCAATCATTTTTATTGAAAAGTTTCAACAAACAACCTAGAGAAATAATACAATATTGTACAAATTTATCCAGATGGCCTTGTAAAAAATGAAAACGATATTGTCAGCTAATAAGAAAAACAACAGCGGAAAAAGCCAACACCAATAAAACTTGGATCTATCAAACTGAGTCACACAAATTGTTGTTTATAAATAAAAGAGGTAATATCTGACTCAGGAAAAGAAGGGGAGCTTTGGAGGGAAAAGGGAAAACCAGGGTTATGAGTCAGGAGGGCCAACTAGTAGTATCTAGGGGGCAAGGTGGCATTGCCAAGTACAGGGAAATAAAAGAGACAAGTGAAGGGCCTGCCACCAAAAGAGGAACACAGTAAATCCAATGCAAATATCGATCAAGAATATAGGCCCAATGTGTGGCATAATGACCTAGAATGCTCATAAAGATATACGCAATGAAGATACAAATAACCATCTGAATATGTAGAAAAAAAATAAAGAAGAGGGAAAAGAAAGAAAAGAAGAAAAGAAAGAAAAACCCCAGTGAAAAAAAGGGGGAAGAATGAAAGAAAAACAAAAGGGGGATTATCCAGCATCAGTGCCGGCGACTGCACATATTTAAGCCAAGGAGTCAACAGATTTGGTCAGGCTATTTAAAATACTTTGTGTATGTCTTTGTAATATATACACCATAATCTCTTTAGGAACAAGAAAACTGAACTCATGCTGTTTTCGAAACTCCATAAACACTAAAAGGAGTGTATCTATCAATACTTATGGTTATGTTTACCTCCAAGCCGATGCAGGAGGATATGTACCATTGCCTTTTAGTTAACAGTGTTGACTAATGTAAAGTGTAGTTACTACTACTACTACTAAAAAAAAAAGTAAGGCCTCATGCACACTGGACGTTATAAAAAAAAAAACAGCAGAATTACCTGTAGAAAGCTGTAGCGGTAGAGTTTTTCAGCACTTTTTAGCTGTAGCGTTATTTAGCTTTTTTTAACAAAACTATACTCTCACAAAAGCTTATGGTTTCAAAACTTTGATAAACACAGAATAGCCACTATTTTCAACGTTTTTGGGCATTTTTAAGCTTTTTTTCAGAGTTAAAGCGTTTATACAGCTGAAAAAATCCTCTCAAAGCCCACTAGTTCTGGGGTTTTTTTCCAGCCAGAAAACGCCCCCGCCAAAAACTGCTGATAACAGCCCATGTGTGCATGGGCAAATAGGATAACATGCTGTTGAGTTTATTGGCTGCAGGAAAAACATCTGAAGCCAAAAACCGCAGCTGTAAAAATGTCCAGTGTGCATGAGGTCTATTGTAACCTAAAATCTGATTTGTTTCTATGTTCTTCTGCAATATGTACTTCACCATCCTCTTAATTTTGCCTAAAGCTGCTCATAGATAGGAGGTGGTAGTTGGATCCTTTGACTGCTGAAGTATTTGAATTATTAGGTTTCCGAGTGATCGTATTTTAACACAAAAAAAAATCAGTTGGCCGAGATAGAAAACCGTTTTACAAAAAGTTTATTAATTTATTAGCACACAACTTTAAATGCAAAAATCTGTATAATTGTTTCAAAAAAAAAAAATATGCCCTAAAGCGTTCTAAAAGAAATGAAATAAAAGGTACACAAGACAAAATGATAACATCCTTGTTTGGTAAAATAGAGAAAGAATATGAAGAATGTTGATGACCTTGAAGTTGGTCAATGAGTAAGATAAAGAATGGTTCAATCAGGAGGGTAATGTGCAGGAAAAGATGAGGTTGTATAAGCATCTAATGTTAAACAGTCTGTTTCCCTGGCGGTACCATAAAATGTTGCTGAGGGCACAAAAAGGAATTAGTTGGCAATACATAAGAAAGTATGATTAAAAGAGGGAAAGCTCAAACTGCTCTTATGTCAGTTGGTTTCCGTCACAGGATACAAAGTAATTCCTGTCCTCCCCTGATACTGATTGCTTCAAGCTTAGTCTTGAAATGCTTGTCATGAGAGTTTCCTTAGTTTGCTGTGACCTGCTGAGGTTTGTAAAACATAAAACAATGCAAATTGTGAGTATTAAACAGGCTCATTACTATTTTGGCAGTAGCTCACAAATGCCTAGATTGTTGTAATCTAGGATGTACTGCTAAATTGCCATGACACATATGCACAGATACACAATAACTGATATGGATGTCATAATATTATGTATTACCAACACAACAGGGAAAAGTTAGAGCCCCTGGCAGGTTTTATTGCTGTCCTATCAGAGAGGTGGGGAGATTTCTCATCATTCCCTGTTAAGAAAGGAAATGAGTAGATATCTGCCCATCGGAGACATAGATCAAAAAAAACACATTTTAGTAAAGTGTGAAAAGGTTAGAACTTGACTGACAGTGTTTAATGACATCCATATCCTAAATTTCTCATATGAGTATCCCATGAACACGAAGTGAGGCAGTCACATGCTGAAACTTTAACAGTCCAAAACTAAAAAATAATAATTGGATGGAGTTTGAGTGGACTTTACCTCTGTAGAGAAGTGATCTCTGCTTGGTTGGCTTGTGAGCCACATGTAATCGTTAGCTCCCCTTTGGTATTGCTGATAGTTACTTATTGGTCTAAAGTGATTAAAAATGCGCAACCCAAAAAAACAACATGTGAAATAAACATAAAAGTAACAAGAAATACGAGAGAGAATGGGCAAGTTGGATAAAAAAAATCCCATGAGAGCTTCAGAATAAATGAGGGGATGTTAGCCACACTATGGAATTAAGGGAGAGAGAGGAATGTAAAAAAGGTGTATGTGTTGGGTGAATGGAATGTTATGGAGGCTCAAGAAGAGAGCAGATAAATGTAGATGGTTATGTTGTTATCGTTCTTACTCTCTCATACTGGTCACTGGAAGTTCAATATGGCACCTCATGGCAAAGAACTCTCTGAGGATCTGAAAAAAAAAACAATTGTTGCTTTACATAAAGATGGCCTAGGCTATAAGAATATTGTCAAGACTAAGCTGCAGCATGGTGGCCAAGACCATACAGCAGTTTAACAGGACAGGTTGCACTCAGAACAGGCCTCACCATGGTCGACCAAAGAAGTTGAGTGCACGTGCTCAGCGTAATATCCAGAGGTTGTCTTTGGGAAATAGACATATGAATGCTGCCAGAATTTCTGCAGAGGTTGAAGGGGTGGGGGGTCAGCCTGTCAGTGCTTAGACCATACGTCAAATTGGTCTTGCAGGGCTGTTGTCCCAGAAGGAAGCCTCTTCTAAAGATAATGCACAAGAACAGTTTGCTGAAGACAAGCAGACTAAGGATATGGATTACTGGAACCATGTCCTGTGGTCTGATGAGACCAAGATAAACTTAATTGGTTCAGATGGTGTCAAGCGTGTGGAGCGGCAACCAGGTGAGGTGTACAAACACAAGTGTGTCTTGCCTGGTAGTTAGTATAGGAGTTAGAATGGGGGTGGGAACCATTTAGTGTAGTTAGTTATTCTTCTTTATACTTCTACTGTAAGTGAAATATGGTTTCTTTTGTGCGTAGGACAAGTTCTTGGCAATACAGTAGACAACAAACATTGATTTGACCCCACTAATTATTAAAAAATCAAACAAAATTTTACTGGTGTATGGCCAGCTTTACAGACTTTATGTTATTGGTCAAATTGTATCACATACTGTACAGGTGTGCCTGGAAATAGATCATGAAGTTTTTGTGATAAGTGTACCTAACAATCAAGCTGCATAAAAGGTGTCAGATATCTCTCAAGAAGGAAATTTCTGTTCAAAGAGGACCACGGCACTGGTCTAACATTAATAGTAGAATAGTTTCCCTGAATATAATACAGTTTTATAAAGATGCTTTAATCTCTAAAGGTAATCTTTTTTTTAATAGTGCCCTTATGCCACAGAGCATTTACAGTAGAAGAGAGAAAAATAAGCTGCATAAAATAGCATTAGGCTATGCTGTACTGCCCATGTGGTAACAAGGAATATGCTGATAGGAGGAGGTGGCAGAAAAATGCTTTGGTGGGTAAAACACTTCCTATGTATGTTTTTCATCTTTTTTTTTTGGGGCAATTTACTATGATTTACCTTTATTAAGTAATTAAAAACAAAAAAATTTTTTAAATCCCTGTTTCCATTGACATTGTTATTCAAGATGTAGTCGCCATTAAAAGAGATATTTACTACAAAACTGAGTGCCTCCTTTTAAACAGAACTTTGCTTACCTCCTCTTGCCCCCCTATCAGCACTGGTCTTTTTCTGGGCTCAGGCCAGGCCAGACTGACCATAGGACACACCGGGCAATTGTCTGGTGGGTCAAGGCAACCAGGCCGCATGTCCTAACAAGAGCAGCTTCTGTTGATGACTGGGCCGCACAGCGGGGGGTAAGTGGAGACTGCGGTCTGGAATAGGCTGACACAGACTGCAGTCACCACTCACCTCCCACTATGCAGCCATGTCTGTATCTCCTCTCCCAGCTTCCCCTACCCTGCCAACAATGTCATCCTGAAATTATATATAAATCTTTGCTCTGATATATATCGAAAATGTACACCACGGTGTGCACACAATAGAGAGCCTGCCTGCTCACAAGTTTTTACTTTAGATCCAGTTTAATAGATGCTTCAAGTTAATGAATGCCTTCCTTTCATATGAATGTTTGAACTCATCACTGTCCATTTATCAGAGAACCCAGCTAAGGGATACAAGGTGACATCACTGGAGGAAGTTACTCCCTTTTCTGACATAAAGGGCAAAAGGGTACTGAATTATTTGGAGCAGTGACATATTTGTGTACTTCTCAGTCTCGGACCATTGCACTGACACTGAAGTTACACTGGCAGTTCAACACACTGGGTGCTTCATATTTTGAGTGGTTGAATAAACATTCCATTGGTATTTAAAAAAAAAAAAAAATCGCACTATACAAACAGCTAGAAACCATAGGGGTCTATTTACTAAAACTGGAGAGTGCAAAATCTGGTGCAGCTCTGCTTGGTAGCCAATCAGCTTCTACCTTCAACTTGTTCAATTAAGCTTTATCAAAAAAAATAAAAAATAAAAGCTGATTGGTTTCTAGAGCTGCTCCAGATTTTGCACTCTCCAGTTTTTATAAATCAACCCCAATGTGTGAATGTATGCATGTCTATTTTCTTGCATGCAAAGGATGTGTGAAACCAGCCACCAATATGAACTGTGCTGGACTGTAAAAGAAACCTCATATTTATTTTGTTATTTTCTTTGTGGATACTTAAAGTGGAGCTCTCCTCATTTTTTTATGTTTGTCTGTGCTGCATGCCCTAATCTCATAGTGTTCAGAATGGACAATTTTTATTTATTTTGTTGCTTGTAAATACCTTTATTTTGTAGTCCTTCATTACTTCCTCCTCCTTATTAGCCTAGGCTATTAAGTCACAAGGCTATTTGCAAGGTTTCCCAATTGTTGAGGACACTCTGGGATGGGGTGCCTTGGCGCGGCTCTGTGGCTAGGCATCATGTTTCCATTGTTAGACATTGGTTGTTCTGTAGTCGGTAAGTAGGCTTGGTTATTTGCAAGGTTTTTGTTGTTACCTGACTGAAACCTGACTGAAACCTATTACATTGCTTGGGCAGCACTGAGCATGTGCGAGATATGCAAAGCTGAAATCCAGGAAGTCATACAGTCTGGCTTCATGATGCCTAACACACTTAAGATGGCCACGGTCTATTTCTAGATTATGTCGTTTTAAAGTCGTTCGCTAATCTAACGTCGTTTTGACGTCGGTTTGCTGTAACAACCTTTTAATTTAAATAACACCCCTTTGAAACGGACCTTAGTTTACAGACTAACTTTACGGAGCAACTAGAATACACTTGCTCTGTTAAGCTGCGGCGGCGTGTGTATTACAGGGGTATCTGGCCCTTTATATTTAAAAAGTGAAATTGTGGGTGGAACTCCCCTTTAAGATCATCATATGTTACAAAGATAATCTTGTCTAAAGAGTAGAAGTAGTTTTTCCTCCATCATATATACCTCAGGCAGTTAGAGGAGCACGGATTCCGCAAAAAAAACTAACATCATGATCAGTTATTAAGCAAGTTAGAATATACCTGTGCACATGTAGGAACCAAAAGGTCTAAAATAAAGCATAATATTGTAGGATATATTTTGATGATAATTTTGTAAGATCTACAACAGTCATATTGAGTTGGTCAAACAAACTTTTAGGGTATGGATGAAGGCAGTTTGGTTCATATATTGGCTCATTATATATTGATGGTACATTTAGTAATTTTCTTCTTTTTGCAATAGCTATAGACATGACAGACATAAATACAGAATGATCCAGTTTCTAAAGATCTTTAGTGTTTATTTGTATATCTACATAAGAGTAAGGGGAAAGCAGCTGGCAATTGTTGGTACCCCTCTAATTCCTGGTGGTGCAATAGGTGGTGGCTGAGAACATCCAAGACTTTCACTCCCTCTCTTGAGGACAGCTGTCTGAAAGTGTGTGCAGAACCAATCACTAATTTTCCAGAGAACAGTCGGGCATTGCTTCTAATATTCTGTGGAGGCTCCGTTCTCTGGTCTGTGATTTATGCTGCTTTTCTAGTTACAAACTTTGCCTATCACCTGGATTCTACCGTTTGACAGTCTTTCGGGAACTCTACTAGTCATGACTCCCCCCCCCCTTTTTTTTTACCCATCTTTACCTGTCGGTTGGGTACTTCTCTTTTGTTTATCCACCTGCACATGATTATCCACCAATAGGACAAACCTGTAGGCTGTAGTCCTGCAGCATTGTGCAACAAAAAGCAAAAGTTATTTTTGGTCCCTGATAAAACTTAAACAGGATATTCCTTATTCTATGTGTCCCAGGGAGCCCACATTACTTACTGTTATCCAACAGAGTCCACAAAAGCTGTGACAGTAGGCTTGGGTCATGCATCCCATCACTGTACTGCACCTGAATAGTTGAGTCGATAATCAAAAATGCTAAGCGTGGTCATTTGAAGGGCCTTCAAAACGTTCTTGGCAATTTCAGCAGATTCCTATTCATCTGCTTTGGTTATTTTAGGCTTTTGTGACTACGACTCCTAAAAAATCTGCTAATTGAAGAGACTTCCCAAATATCACACAGAGGCAACCCTCTTTGACCCGTCAGCTATTTCTAGCAAATTTTAGGAAATATCTTTGAACCTGAATACACTTATCCCTCAAGTACTGTACCCCTAATTGTCAGAAGTAACACATGGCGAACATGTAATTGCTAGGAAACTTGAAAACATAACAATTTGCTTTCTTCTGTTGCAGGAGAGGTTCCAATGTATCGCTTACCTTGGATATGAGTGGCTTGGGGATAGTTGAACCTTTTACTGTGGCTCCTACTCCACGAGCAAAAGTAGCTATTGAATACCTGCAAACAGCAAGTCGTGTTCTGAAAAGGCAACAGCTCCAAGATGTGGTTCAAAGCTCCCACTTGCTTCACACTGAATTCATGGTAAGATTAAAACAGTTTTGAAGATTAGAAAAAAAAAAAAGTGCGCATATTGTCTGAAATTTTAGGGTTTTACTATATATTCCTTGTTTTACAAAGTATGTTTTTGTTTATTTTTTGAAACTTGAAATGCCTAGATGGCATGCCATGGTAACTTTCAGAATAATGAATGACTTTATTCCGTGCTCATCAAGAATCATCCTGGTCAGATGGCCACAAATAGTTGATTTAGCAAATAATCAAAACTGACCTTTTTTTTAATGAATATGTATCTAACCAAGGTTTAGTTGAGGTTTGTAGTCTTGGAAATTTGTTACATAACACAGAATGGCTTTAGAAAAATTTCTCTGAAGGTGTTACATTTTTATTTATTATTTTAGCATGGCATGATATGAATCTCTGTTTACTAGCTAAAGTTTTGCTGTAAAGAGTGTTATGTTGACAAGAGCAAGACTCAAGCCTCGTACACACGACCAGTTTTTCCCGGCAGGAAAACTGCCAGGAGAGCATTTAGCCGGGAATCCCGGCCGTAGGTATGCTCCCTAGAAGTTTTCCCGTCAGGAAAACAGCCGAGAATCCCAACGGGAAAATAGAACCCTGCTTCTCTATTTTCTCGTTCGGGTTTCCCGGCAGAGTGTTTCCTGCCAAGAAAACCAGTCGTCTGTATGCTTACCTGTCCAAGGTAAACCCGAACATGCTCGATAAGAGTTCGTAGCATACAAGTTTAGTGTGGGATGTAGCAAGATGGCAGCGACGGCATCGAATGTGACGAGCGCCAACTCATCGTAGTCGATGACGTCATTGTGTTCTTGCAATTCAAAAGAATGGCGGCTTTTTTGAATGGCCATCTATATGCACGGCAAGCTTGCCAGGAATCCCGCCAGGAAAACCAACGTTTTTTTCCTGACAGGATTCCTGGCCGTGTGTACAGGGCCTAAGGCTAGGTTCACATTATTGCGTGACGAGAACGCACACACAATCACTAGCGTTACCAAAACGTGAGAGAAACAAGCTGCTTTTTAGCAGATGGGTAGAGGTGGCATTAATCTTGACAAAACTCTTGCATTTTTGAGCATTAGAAACCACATGGTGCCCTAGCATGATGTGGTTCGTTTCAGGGACTTCTTTACCTGTGTTTCTATGGGATGGGCAATCCTTTCAAATTAATGGGCTACTTTATATACAGAATGCATGTCGCAGTGATGTGAACCAAGCCTTAAGCCACCTGAATCTATTGGATGGTAGCCAGCAGTTCTGCATCCTCACCCTATCCACTAAACGATGCCAACTCCATACTGCGTGATACAGCAAGAGATGATTGCTATCACATATGCTTTTCCAATCCACATTTGCGTCTAAGCGTCCACATTTGCGCTGCCTTTAGAGCACTTAAAAATTACAGCAAGCTCCATTTCTGACCTTTTGGTCTGAGGAAAGATCAGAGAAAAAAAAACAAAAGAAGCAAAGCAATGGAGTTCTCAGAAAAAAAGAAGAATAGCGGGAAAGAAACATGAAACCATTTAACTTCTAGAAGTCAGACTAAAGAAAAATTTCCCTTAAATTACTTGCATAAGGACCTAGGTAAGGAAAACACAGGGATTGATTTACTAAAGGGGAAATTCACTCTGCACTACAACTGATCACTTTATTTTCCTTGCATGTCCCCCTCAGATCTACAGCGACTGCACCTGAAAGTACACTTGTAATGCAAAGTGGATTTGCCTTTAGTAAATAACCCCCACATACTACTGTCTGGGCAGTAGATGCTAATGGGCCACAGGTTGGGCACCAAGGGTGTAGAGAGAATGATTCTCCTTAGGCAGCTCTCCCAGGAGTAGTGTCTCTTTGCTCAAGTAGAGACTGAGTTTGCAATGAGGAAAGTGCCAAAAGCAGAACATGTATAGTCCAAATTAAAGTTTTGTAATATTCAGACTCCTATGATTAAAGCTGTGTAGGCTGAAACATGGCAACTGATTGCATCTACGTTCTGTACATTTTCGTTTCCTAAATAAACAACAAGATTTAAGGCCTGGTCACACGGGTGCATTTTTACATGTCAAATCGGCGGCATTTGCCAGCGATGTCACCGTCCTAATCTGTGCGACACTGCATCTGCGGCGCTGCACCGCTTTTAAAAAGTCGTTTCTGTACTTCTTTTTGCAATTTCAGTCCGCGATTTACATTGGCATCTGTGCAGAAACTGCACAGATGTCTCGGTATTCGCGGCCAAAATCAGGACTGACAAGCACAAGCGGGAGTGAAATTGTGCAAGTTCAGCTGAACTTGCACGGCTTCATTCCCACAGCCCAGTGTGAACCTGGCCTTAGAGCACTAGCGGTTGTGCGGGTCATCTTTATGGACTAATATTCAGACTCTTGCATCATAAATAGAAAATTCAAATGTCACTCCAAGGTCTAAGTGACATCCGAAGCAATCATGCTAACGATCCCTAAAATTTCATCAGTACAGTGCACACTTTGTTTACCATTGCCAGGGTCCTTTTAACCCCTAAAATGTATTAACTTTTTGGTATGAGTCGGAAAACAATGAAATCTGGATTTTATACATTCTGTTTTTTGCATTTTCCTCCTTGTACACCCAGTCCCTGTTAGCCAATGCTGAAGCCCATCATAGTGATAAGTCAGTAATAATACAAAAGCGTGGGACTTAAAGGGTTTGTAAAGGAAAGTTTTTTTTTTAAAAAAAATCTTAATAGCTTCCTTTACCTTAATGCAGTGCTGTTTTCGTGTCCTCATTGTTAGTTTTTGCTCTCAAGTTGTTGTAATTCTTCTCTAATCTCTACACTTCCTGGTTGTCTGTTTCCTGATAACCACAGTCCTGGGAGCTTTTTCTCTGTGGTCACTAATCAAGGAGGTGTGATTACTGTGTGTCTAAAACCCCTCAGCACCAATCACTTTCGTTTTACAAACCATCACTGCCCTGTATTGGCTCTGTGGCTCTGTACAGCAGAGAAACAGGAAACAACATGCAAAAACGAAACTAGAAACTGCAGGTACATTATATGATTGATTTTTATCTATTTTTAATCATTTTTAAAAGGAATCAGTAAACTATTATGTCTCTATACCCTGTAAACAGTCATTTCAGCAAAAAAAAAAAAAATAATTCCATTACAACTCTTTGTAAGTGTTGTTGCTCTGCCTCTCAGCCCAGCATTCTGCATTTGTCAAATCTGCATGTGTTTTTTTTTTTTTTTAAATGCTGCCGTTATATGCAGATAGCTCTAAGTATCTGTAATGTATACATGCAACATTTAAAAAACTAAAAATGTGTTTTTATATAATATTTTTTGTTCTAAAAATCTATCAGACATATGTAATACACAAAATGACCACATAAGTGAAGTATGTCTAGACATTTTTGCCAGTTTACACTAAACAATAAGTGAGAAAGGTCAAGTTAAATCACTTACAGTATACAACAATTACAGGACAGTTTAAGTGGCAATCCTTAATATCATTGTTTTGTTGCCTAAT
Source organism: Rana kukunoris (assembly GCA_029574335.1). Lineage (NCBI taxonomy): Eukaryota > Metazoa > Chordata > Amphibia > Anura > Ranidae > Rana > Rana kukunoris. The sequence goes on from CM056051.1 coordinate 211,032,941, forward strand.
CAGGAAATACCAATGAACTTCATGGATCCCAAAGAAATTGATATTCCAAGTCATGGAACCAAAAACCGCTACAAAACAATACTTCCAAGTAAGTGTGTGAGTGCAGAAAATATACAGAATTGTAAAAAACACGCACTATTGGCCAGATTCACAGAGCCCTTACTCCTGTCTAACTGGTGTTAGACTGGAGTAATTTCAAATTATGCGCGTTTTTTAGCTAGTCGAAAACCTCAAACCATGAATAGATGGCTGCGGGCTTCAATTCGACTGGATTACGTGTTCGTACGCCTTCAGATCTACGCCGCAATAAAATTGCGGCCACTGGGTGGACTTCCCGTCGTTTTCTGCGTCGGGTATGCAAATGAGCTTTTGCCGGCGATGCCCGAAATTACGATCTTCATTCGCAATCTCTTACGGCACCTTTAGTCATCTTTTTTTTGCGTAACACTATACCAGCTTTTTGCTGCTCTAATATTAGACAGCCCATGTTAAGTATGGCCGTCGTTCCCACGTCGAATTTCTACGTTTTCCGACGTCTTTTATTATTTTTAACGTAAGTCGTCCGGGAATAGGAATGTTCGTAAACGACGCTACTCAAACAACGAATGACGTAACGACGTGATTTCGCGCAATGCACGGCGGGAAATTTATGAACGGAGCATGCGCAGTTCGATCGCCGCGGGGACGCGCTTAATTTAAATGCTTCACGCCCCCTAATCGCGTATTTCGGCAAAAATCTACCAGGATTCGGTGTAGAGCCTGGTAAAATACGGCAGCGTAGAGTATTTCGATTACGCAGCGCAATATTAAGTGTATCTGAATCTGGCCCTATTTTTTTGTATGTCTAATTTTAAACAGTTAGAGCTCAACAAAGTATTTTTATTTTTAAATCACTTACATTTTTTTTTTTTTAATTGTATGTCACAGAACAAGCAAGATGTTATATTTTAAGCTTGGATAAAGTAAAGAAGGGGTTAAAAAATTCTGACATAGATCTTAATTCACAAAGCTTTAACTTAAGGATAAGAGCGTTTATTTTAAGACATGTCACTGTATTTTTCTATTCTCATTGGATCGATCTGAAAGTAACTCACTATGGGAAGATCCTGGTGTAAGCTTTGTGAATTGAGCCTAGACTCACTCTCACCTGCATAGGAATCATATCAGTAGGAGCAAAGGACAAAAGCTCTAATCTTTCTCTGCAGTAATACAAATAAGGGCATTTATTAAAATCTGGACCCTGTTGGAAACAATTCCCCTCACTGTTAGACCTGGAAAGTGCCAGATAAAGTATTTTCAATGGGTGCAGAAACATTTTTAAATTCTTTCCAACTGTAAATACTTGTGTAGTTTACAATATTGTGTGCATTTTACCTTGGTAGTGCTTGTTTCTAAAGATGAGCAAAGGAAATGTCTCTAATGGAGGTCCGTGTAACCATGAGGGCCGTCTTGCCATGGCAATAACAGTCCTTTACTAAGGGTCTATGTATAAAAAAATTGCTATGAGCACTAGTGTTGCTCACGAATATTCGCATTGCGAATATTCGTTACGAATATTGCATATTCGAGTATTCGCGAACAAAATGGAATATCGCTGTGAATATTCGCTATTGCGAATATTCGTATTTTTTCAAATTTATTTTTAAAACAGATCACATCCTAGTGATCTCCATCGACGTCTAAAAGCATTTCTGGTATGATTAGAGACCCTGGGCCGAGTAGCTGAGGCGATCCTTTTATGTTGCCGAATATTCGCAATGCGAATATTCGTATTACGAATATTCGCGAATACTTTCTCTGCCCTTCTGTGTTTTGTGTATAAAAAAAAATAAAAAAATAGCTTTAGTTTAGTCATATAAGTTTGTGTAAGTAGAGTTAGTGTTTAGTGCATATTAGTTTAGTAATCCAGGAAATGATCTCCGTTTTCGCGTGTTGACGAGAATTTCGCAATCAATTTGGCATTCGCATTAGCGAAATTTTGAAAAAAAAAAATTTTTTTATAAAATATCACGAATATTCGATATTAACGAATATTTCGCGAATATTCTTCTATATATTCGTGAAATATCGCGAAATCGAATATGGCGTATTCCGCTCATCACTAATGAGCACATCTTAAAGTGGCTGTAAACCCACTTTGACAACTTGCACCTACAGGTAAGCCTAGATTAAGCTACACGGTTAAGGAGATATTTGCAGAAAACTCTGCACCGATGTCTGCAGTGCAGGCGCACTGAGTGTCCCGGCATGATCAATGGGATCATGCCGGGAATCATGCCAGTCCCACTCGCATTCCCGGGATAGTGCTGGTCCTCACGCATGCGCGGGAGTGACGTCATCGCCGCTCTAGCCAGTCACAGCGCCAGAGCGGCGATATACAGAAGAGACTGGAGGGCAACATGGCGGGGAACGCGATGGTGGCATGGAACGAGGAGTTTTTCAGGGGCTTTGATCTCAGGTAAGTGATTCATAATGAGCTAGTATGCTATGCATAATAGCTCATTATGCCTTTCTCTTGCAGGGTTTATTTTTGCAGAAAAAAAAGAGGGTTTACTTCCTCTTTAAGTATTCTTACATTCAGAACAAATGATCAACATATTGTTCGTAATATGATCATCCCCTCCATCTAGTGTCCATAATGCAGTATTTTTTTTATTAACATATTTCAGGAAAATACTGCATTTATGGCCACTATATGGTGCTGACGATCATAGAAGATCATCATATTACAATCAATACATTGGTCATTTGTTAAGACTCTGAGGCCGCGTACACACGATCAGTCCATCCGACTGACGGTCTGATGTGCCTACACACCATCGGTTAAAAAACTGATCGTGTCAGAACGCGGTGACGTAAAACATACGACGTGCTGAAAAAAACAAAGTTCAGTGCTTCCAAGCATGCATCGACTTGATTCTGAGCATGCACTGCCTTTTGACAGATGCCTTTGCATACTAACGATCAGTTTTGACCCATTGGTCAGGCGTCCATTGGTTCAATTTTAAAGCAAGTTCTCTGTTTTTGGACCGAAGGACAACTGACCGATGGGGCCTACACATGATCGGTTTGTACCGATGAAACTGAACTTCAGTCCGCTTACATTGGTTTTGACCGATCGCGTGTACGCGGTTTTAGAATGCTGATATCTGCTGAAACATCCACACAGAACATTTTTATACATACAGACCTTAACTGTGTCAGGATAGATTTGGAGAATTTGCCTTATTTAAAAAAAAAAAGGAAATCTAGTCGAAGTTAATATAGATAATAGAAATAGCAGATCGGGGAAGATTTGGAAAGAATCTCATGCATCCTCAACAAAGCAGATTTTTTTATCAGATTTTTGTAAATCTTAAACCTCTTTTAATTATGCTAATGTAATTTTTTTTTCTGGTACGTCCTTTTATTAAATGACAACTCTGTGTCGGTTGCAGAAGCTCAGTAGCACTTATATGCAAAAAAAAAATAAAAAAATTATAATTTAAAAAGCTTAGAGTTTATATCTACTTTAATTGCTTTTTTTTTTTTTTTTTTTACTAATAAATAAATAACAGGAGCAAACAGTGAAATAAGTGTGACTGTATTATTGATACTGATTTACTAAAACTGGAGCACTTAGAATCTGATGCAGCTGTGCATGGTAGCCAATCAACTTCTAGCTTCAGCTTGTTTGGTTAAGCTTGGGCAATAAAACCTGGAAGCTGATTGGTTTCTATGCAGAGCTGCGTTAGATTCTGCTGACTCTAGTAAATCAACCTCACAGTGACCATGAAGTTTTCAGGCAGTGAAAAGTGCTTGTTCGGTGCTCAACAGTTCACACTGTATACATTAAAAGGGTTTTTTCTTTTTCAGTTTAATAGGTAAAGGAGGGCATAGAAAAAAAAGCAGGCAGATAGAAACTTTAAATGAAATGTATATGGAATTTCCCTGTTGCATCTGGATACAAATCTATAGTAATCTTGTGCCTTTGGTGTTAGCCAGATGTGGCCAGCAGAGGTCACTGTTTCACTAGGATATCCGCTTGTATGTAAAATAGCTTCTATTGTATAATCAGTGATTTCCTTGAAAGTTTCTTTGATGTATGTCTAGATTACATAAATACAGTATGCTAATAAATAAATTCACACAATGGGATTAATTTGCAAAAGGCAAACAGGCTGTGCACTTTGCATGGGAAATTTCACTTTGCAGGAGAATTTTCCCCAGAGCTTAGTGAATGTGGTGAAGTTTTGCTACGGAAAGAATACCTGATTCCATGCATGGAAAATAAAAAAACAGCATTTGTTTTCTTTGCTGGGCATTAGTGATGAACCTGCCTGATCTATAATGCCAGGAAGCTGTCAAAGTATTCCCCACCCTGCAGCTGCACCTATACACGCCCATGCATGGGCGCCCATGGCTGCTGGGGCTGCTGAACAGTGACTACATCTGACACAGGACACAGTCACTGTACGATAATTTTCCACCTCATTTAGATCATTTTTAAATCTACTCTTATTAAGCTGGGTGGTGCAAGGCCATCCCGCAGCTCGGAACTTGGACGATTCAGCATTATTTGGATGAAATTCAAGCCTTCTATGCCCATCATTAGTCTGCTCTACAAGCCTGTAATTTTTCTTTATATATAAACAGGGGCCTTACAATTCTTCATTCCAACAAATAAAATTTCCGACAACAAATGTTCGATAGGAGCTTGTTGCCAGAAATTCCGACCGTTTGTAGGCTACATCGGACATTTGTTGTCGGAATTTCCGACAACAAATATTTGAGAGCTGGTCCTCAAATTTTCCGACAACAAAGCTTGTTGTCATAAATTTTGAGCGTGTGTACACATTTCCGAGGCACAAAAATCCACGCATGCTCGGAATCAAGCAGAAAAGCCGCACTGGCTATTGAACTTCATGTTTCTCGGCTCATTGTATGTGTTGTACGACACCACGTTCTTGACGTTCGCAATTTCCGACAACATTTGTGTGACCGTGTGTATGCAGGTTGGAATGTCCGATAGTCTGTATGTGGCATATCAATAGCCAAATCTTTTTTCGTTTGTTTTTTTAGTAGTAGTTTTGGTTCTGCTCTATTTACCAGATCCATGCAGATGTACTGTACATTCCAGTATGTGCGTGGAGATCCATGTAGCCAGCCATCTATAATTGATTTCAACAGGCTGCCTGCATACCCCTGCATAGAGCCCCTGTACATCCCAGGCAGCTAAAAACGGCCTGTAACGGTCACCACCGTTTACGACCTTCCATCAACCCAAGACAGCTTATCCGACACACCGACAAACCAGCACAGGAGTATCCCCCATCCCTCAAAAGTCTCTGGGCGTCACGGGTCATCCCATTACACAGCCCTTCACATGAGCGTACAGGGTGGTATGCTTGTGTCAATGGGGGTATGGTAAAAAACTCGTTGGCCAATTATGTCTAGAACAAGTGTTCCTAATGGGAGATTTCACTTTAAGCCCTTGTTCACACTGAACACTGCTTTGAAATCGCCCATCTTCATCTGAATCGTGCGACTTCAAATGAGCGCGAATTCAAAGGCGCATTTCAGTCCAACTTCGGAGGCGATTTGAAAGACATCTGTGCGGGTTAATACACAGATGTCTATTGAAGTCATCCCCGAAGTAGTGCAGGAATTACTTTTGAAAATCAGTGCGACACTGCAAAAATGGCATCACACCGATTGGGACGCTCCCATTGCCGTCAATAGACTGCGATTTGACATGCAATTTGACCTGTCAAATCGCACCAATGTAAACAGATGCAAAGTGGAACTTCATTCTCCCAATTCAACATTAATTATTTTAAAACCTTGCGCTGTTAGCATTAGTAAATAGATAGGAAAATACAATAAAACTTTGGTTTGAGAGTAACTTGATTTGAGAGCGTTTTGCAAGACAAGCAAAATTTTTTTTATACATTTTGATATACAAGCGATGTCTTGATATACAAGTAGCGTCATGTCACAACTTTGTATAAAAAAGAAGAGAGGCGCCTCTGAGTGTAGCAATATGGTTACATTTAATTAAGGTACAACATTTACCAACATGTTGCTACACATATGCCGCATACACACGATCGGTTCGTCTGATGAAAACGGTCTGTGGACCCCATCGTTTTTTTTTTTCCCCATCGGTGAAAAAACTTAGATCCTGTTTTAAAAGTATCTGATGGTTAAAAAACCGATAAAAAAAAAACGATTGTCTGTGGGGAAATCCATTGGTTAAAAATCAAAGCCTGCTCGGAAGCATTGAACTTCATTTTTCTCAGCAGGTCGTTGTGTTTTACATCACCGCGTTCTGACACGATCGGTTTTTAACTGATGGTGTGTAGGCACGACTGATGAAAGTCAGCTTCATCAGATATCTTATGAAAAAATCCATCAGACCGTTTTCATCGGATGAAACGATCGCGTGTACAGGGCATTAGAGGTGCCTCTCTTCTCTTTTATACTCTGTAGCTCCTGCTGGATTTTGCTTCTAATCCCCTTGTGGAGGCTTCCATTTGTGGATGGACATTTTATGGTTACACAACCTACCACATTGCTATAATTTTTTTATATGGACTATAAACTGAAGGACCTATACAAAAATGGTTGTGGAACGAATCATTTGAGTTTCCATTATTTCTTATGGGGAAATTCTCTTTGATATACAAGTGCTTTGGATTACAAGCATGTTTCCAGGACGAATTATGCGCGCAATCCAAGGTTTTACTGTATATCATATTTACTTGTTTTAAAGTGTTTTTTTTTTACATTTCTTCAGTTACTTCCTGGTTTCTTGCCTAGGCAAATGATGTCTTCCATCCCAGAAGCCTTCAGGAGGGAGGAGTTTTTTTTCAGCTATACACACTCTCCTGCATGACTAAGGGCAGATGGATTCCAGGAACTAAATGCTACATTAATCATTTGCTCTTACTCAAAAGGGCCACAGCCAGAAATGCTAGGAAGGGTGTCTTTCAACGTGATTTCTCAACAAATGGATGGATGGGGGAGTTTGCTTTGAATATTAAAAATGAATTACATAGTGCTTTTTGTTTGTGGTGCTCGGATTCCGTTCCAGTGATAACTGTGGCATCTTTGATTTTTGCCCCACAGATATTGATCACCAGAACAAAGACAGTTGACAACTCTCCCTAGACAGTTATAAAAACTTGGCAGAGGTTCTAATCCCTTCCCAACTTTTTTTTAAACTTGGATTTAGCTATATGTTCATTTAGCTTTACTTGCTGTTTCAATGTTTGACAGACATTTTTGTTCTATAGTTTTACAACAAAGTGCATGTATCAGTAAAACAAGGAAAATATACCATCCATCCAAATTTGTAAAAAAATTGCAAAATAAAAACAAAATTGTTGTTCAATCTGTAGGAAAAGTTTTAATAGCCATATATTTTGCTTTGAAGGATATGGACTTTATAATAATGCATTCTTTTTCTTATTCTTTGCTGCATTAGATCCAGTGAGTAGAGTGTGTTTGAGACCAAAGAATGTAAGGGATACATTGAACACCTATATAAATGCTAATTTTATCAAGGTAAGTGTTGCTGGTACATGCTGCTGTTATCCTCATCTAAATTTTTATTGTCCGTCATTTACAGGCCTTGTATTAAGTTGGGCACAGCTTTATGGACCTATTGCTATGTTTTGGTGGATGGGGGCAAGGTTATCTTGCGATTCTGAGAGATACTCAAATGTACTCTTTTTATGTGGCCTGATTGAAGCTTTGCCTTGAGAATTATGCTATAAAATGATACTAAACAATATCCTCCATGTTCAGAAAAAAATCCATACACACCCACCACTTAATGGCCCTGTAATCTATTTGTCATGCAATCATTTCTTAATGTTCAGCTACCCAAGGGGGCTGCTGAAGTATGACATGTTATTTTGACCTAGGCCAGGACAGTGACAGGGTATGATTAACCACTTGCTTACTGGGCACATATACCCCCCTCCTGCCCAGGTGAAATTTCAGCTTCTGGCACTGCGTCGATTTAACTGACAATTGCGCGGTCGTGCGATGTGGCTCCCAAACAAAATTGACGTCCTTTTTTCCCCACAAGTAAAGCTTTCTTTTGGTGGTATTTGATCACCTCTGCGGTTTTTATTTTTTGCGCTATAAACAAAAAAGAGCGACAATTTTGAAAAAAAAATACAATATTTTTTAATTGTTGCTCTAATAAATAGCCCAATTAGAAAAAAAAAAAAAAAAAAAAACATTTTTTTTTCTCAGTTTAGGCCGATACATATTCTACATATTTTTGGTAAAAAAAAAAATCGCAATAAGCGATTGGTTTGTGCGCAAAAGTTATAGCGCCTACAAAATAGGAGACAGAATTATTTATTTTTAATAATTTTTTTTTTACTAGTAATGGCGGCGATCTGCGATTTTTATTGGGATAGCGACATTATGGCAGACACATCGGACACATTTTTGCCGTCATTCACATTTATACTGCGATCAGTGCTATAAATATGCACTAATTACTGTATAAATGTGACTGGCATTGAAGGGGTTAACACTAGGGGGTGAGGAAGGGGTTAAATATGTTCTAACTGTAGGTAGAGGGGGGTGACTTGGGGAGGTGACCGATCTGTGTCTCCTCTCCAGAGACAGGTCTCCTCTCCAGAGACAGGACGCTGTCTCTGTGTGAGCCGGCAATGGGAGATGATCTCAAATGTTTACATTTGAGATCATCTCTCATTGGCCGCACAGATCGCATAGCAAACGGCCACTCTGATTGGCCGTTCACCGCGATCTGTGATTGGCTGTGTCCAAGGGACACAGAGTTTCCCCGCTGCGCGCTCTGGAGCGCGTGCGGGGAATGCCAAAATGGGCGAACGTCAATTGACGTCCTGTTGACAATTCAGGTCCGTGCTGTGGCCGTCATTCGGCTATAGCGCAGGCCTCAGGTGGTTAAAAAAGTAAATAAGAAGTAATAAAAAAAAAAATTAACCCCTCCCAAAAAAATTTTTTTATATATATATATTTTATTATATTTTTTCATGTGACAACACAATGTAAAGTAGTGAGTATACAGCTTGTATAACAGTGTGAATTTGCTCACAAAATGACTCAAACACAGCTATTAATGACTAAACTGCTGGCAACAAAAGTGAGTACACCCCTAAGTGAAAATGTCCAAATTGGGCCCAAAATGTCAATATTTTGTGTGGCCACCATTATTTTCCAGCACTGCCTTAAACCTCTTGGGCATGGAGTTCACCAGAGCTTCACAAATCACTGGAGTCCTCTTCTATGCTGACATTATGGATTTGGTAGATATTAGAGACCTTGCGCTCCTCCAGCTTCCGTTTGAGGATGCCCCACAGATGTTCAATAGGGTTTAGGTTTGGAGACATGCTTGTCCAGTCCATAACCTTTACCCTCAGCATCTTTAGCAAGGTAGGGGTCTTGGAGGTGCGTTTGGGGTCGTTATCATGTTGGAATACTTCTCTGTGGCCCAGTCTCTGAAGGGAGGGGATCATGCTCTGCGTCAGTATGTCAAAGTACATGTTGGCATTCATGGTTTCCAAACTGTAGCTCCCCAGTGTCGGCAGCACTCATGCAGTCCCAGACCATGACACTCCCACCACCATGCTTAACTGTAGGCAAGACACACTTGTCTTTGTACTCCTCACCTGGTTGACACCACACACGCTTGCACCATCTGAACCAAATATATTTATCTTAGTCTCATCAGACCACAGGACATGGTTGCAGTAGTCCATGTCCTTAGTCTGCTTGTCTTCAGCAAACTGTTTGCGGGCTTTCTTGTGAAGAGGCTTCCTTCTGGGACAACAGCCATGCAGACCAATTTGATGCAGCGTGTGGCGTATGGTCTGAGCGCTGACAGGCTGACCCCCACCCCCCACCCACCTCTTTTTTTATGTTTCAATGTTTTTATTGGAAAAGGCATAAACAGACAAAAGCGTATCTAGTCATTGCACAGTCACAACGGTATTTGGGATTTAAATACCAAGGGATTCGATACCCAGAACTCTGTTAGGATAACATAAAAACATCACCAAAAGAAATAATAAATCAAATCAAGAGTACATAAACAGGCAAAAACCAAATGTTTCCCTCAGCTTCAAATGATTGACCGACAATGATCTTACAGTACGAGCCAGACAGAAAAAATGATACCATAGTCGAACAAACCCGACAGGGGTTTAATCCGGTCAAACTGATAAAGAGGAAGAAATAGGAAAAAGGAGAAAGAAAGAGAAAAAGAAGAAGGGGGGGAGCAGAAGGAGGGGGGGAAGGGGGAGCCACGGATCGGCACTTCCACGCCACAGAGCTGGAAATTAGAACTAGGCCACACGCATTCTGGTGTCATTTGTAAGGTAGCAAAGCCAAGGATCCCACACTTGGTGAAAAAATGTCATTTTATCTTGCGTCAGGGCTGATAGCCTCTCATTCAGCATCAGCCAAGACAATTTGCCCTTAAGCTGTTCAAATGGGAGAGCAGCTGACTTCCAGTTTCTGGCAATTGTGATCTTTGCCGAGATAAATATAAATGTCAGTAGTCGTCTGCTGGATTTAGAGACTTCAGCCACCCTACTCCCCAGGAGTGCTTGCTTCGCTAACTTTGGCAGGTTTATCTGGGTGAGGGAATAGATGAAGTTATACACCCTGATCCAGAACCTCCTAACCCTGGGGCATGTCCACCAAATATGATAAATGGTACCTACTTGGCCACAGCCCCTGAAGCAATACGGAGTAGCTCCTGGTACGAAGGTTGCCAGTCTAGCTGGCACCATGTACCAGCGCAGCAAAACCTTATAATTGGCTTCTATTATAAAAGTATTAATGAGGGAGCGAGACGCTGCCTCCGCCATCTCACACCAGTCTTCCAGGTCAATGGTTTCCTGCAAATCGGTTTTCCACTGGACCATATAACTCAATTTAGCCGTTACACATGACAATATGGAATATACAACAGATATGTGGCCTTTAATCTTGTCAAATTGATCTAGGTAGACTGGATAAAAACTAGACATGTGCACAGCAAAAATGTTCATATTATTTTGTTCCATTTCGTATCATTGCGTAGGTTCGTACCGATTCGTAATTTCGTAAGACACCGTTTTCCTGTTCGTTCCCATTCGTATTTCGTACGACGCAAGTTTTTCATATTCCGATTGTTTCGTATTTTTGTTACCCTTTCTTTTTTTCGTACATGCGGGATGATTCGTTATTCTGTTTAATTTATTGTCGTTTTTTGTTAGACAATAATTTTCGTGAATTTTCGTCATTTTGTACTCGCGACTCATCCATATATACTATTGTTAAGACCCGTACACTTGGTCAGACTTTTTTGCCTACAAACATAAAGACAAACATTTTCCATATCGTTTTAAAAAAATCTGTTTGTTTGTAAGCTCCATCAGAAAACCATTTTAGGGTTCAAAAGTCTGACCAACTGATCTCCCTTCAGACGAAAATCCACGGAAACGTTTTTTGGCTTTACTGTACTCGGCAGTCGGCACAAAAGAGAAGCTGACTCACTAACTACACTCACTCACTGCCCATTCAAAAAAACAAATCAAGTACACAAATTTACAAACAGACCAAAAAAAACGGATTTACAAAACACACAAATGAAAATATGAACATACGATTGAAACATAACAGAAAAAGGATTTAAAATACAGAATGTAAATCATTCGTTAAAGATGTCATTTTCGTTCTTCTGCCTTTTCTGTTTTGTCGTATTTTCATATTTGCGCTTGTTCGTTATGCGGCTCATTCGTAATCCCGTCGTTTTCGTATATTGGTGCTTTCATTTTTTCGTATGTACACATTATTCCGCGGGTACGAAAATTAACAAATTTGTACGAAAATACATTTGTTACGAATGGGAACGCACATATCTAATAAAAACCCAGGTGATTAAAAAAGGAGAGAACTGGGGTGTGAGGGGATGCCAGTTTAAATGGACCCCATAGTTTATCCCAAATTTGAAGGGAAATGCTGGGTTGCTGGGTTAGCAATGGGACCTCTGTCGGATCTGGACAGCCACAGCAAGTTGTTGACCGATAAGGAGTGTAAATTGATTGTCTCTAGACCCACCCATAGTAGCACCTTGACCCTTGCGTGGTATAGCGTGAGTTGGGCCAACTGGGCAGCGTGGTAATATCTGAGAAAGTTAGGGACCTCGAGGCCTTCATGAAGCCTACTCAGAAGCAAGCAAAATTTCAACTGTCAATAGGAGTACAGAGATGGTAAAAGTATGGACCCCTAAGTAGTTTAGGAATAAACAAAGTATCCGATATATAGGAATGTTAGAAGATGATAAGGGGAATTCAATAAAGCTTTTCTGGCATTAATCCTTCTCGTTTATGTATTGCACATACCCTAAATTGCCAAGTCCAACTCCTGAAAAACAACCCCACAGTATAATTCCCTCTCCACCAAATGATTTGGACCAGTGCACAAAACAAGGCCCATAAAGACACGGGTGAGCAAGTTTGGGAGGAGGAACTTGACTGGCCTGATCTCAACCTGATTGAAGCCCTTTGGGATGAATTAGAGCAGAGACTGTGAGCCAAGGCTTCTTCTCCACATCAGTGTCTAACCTCACAAATGTGTTTCTGGAAGAATGGTCAAACATTCCCATAGACACACGCCTAAACCTTGTGGACAGCCTTCCCAGAAGAGTGGAAGCTGTTATAGCTGCAAAGGGTGGACCAACTCCATATTGAACCCTACAGACTAAGACTGGGATGCCATTAAAGTTCATATGCGTGTAAAGGCAGGGGTCCCAATATTTTTGACAATATAGTGTATTCATGACGTATCTGTGACACTTTTGGTTCTGACAGTGACTTGTGCACCAAATTCAGGTAGCTCTAAAATGCACCACTTTTAAATTGTGGCGCAATGAATGTGCCAAATTCTAAAAAAAAAATGCTGACAGATTGTATCTTATGAAACTGGTGCTAATTTTAACCAAATCTCTTTTGGCATCCAGAGCAGACAGGTGTCTCATTCTAAAAATGGTGCAGCATGTGCCAAATTAAAGTACAAGTTCTAACTAGGTACATGAATTTGGCGCATGCTGCACCACTTTTAGAACACATGAAAGACACTTTTGCAAAATCTGTTTGCGCCATTTGAAAGACTGACTTCTATCCTCCTACTGGAGTCTCTTTCTATGTAAATATAACACGTCTATAGAGTATATTCATTATACAAGTAAATGCAAGTTTTCTGATTTACTGCAGGGTTATGGTGGAACAGAGAAGACTTTTATTGCTACGCAAGGACCAATGATTAACACAGTAAATGACTTCTGGCAAATGGTTTGGCAAGAAGATGTTCCTGTTATTGTTATGATCACCAAGCTCAAGGAAAAAAATGAGGTAACATTCATTAAATTAAAAAATGAAAATAACATTTTAACCTGCTTTCCTGCTCTTCTGGTGGTCACCTGAACTATTGTGACCATTGCTGTAGCCTCAGTTCATCAAGTGAAACATTAAAAGTCAACTATCTCTGATATCTTATTTAGATTCCACTACTCTGATCAGTAAGTCCTATTGTTTCAGCTGATGGTTTGACCTGCTCAGCTATATGAAAGCCACAGTTTTTGGTTTTCAGCTCTTTATGACGTAAGGGCTCTTTCACAGGGGCGGCCTGTTCAGGTCCGCCTGCCAGTTTTTTAGGCGGACCTGAATGAGCGCTCCGTGCTCCTCTATGGAGCCGCGGATGTCAGCGGTGACATGCCCGCTGACATCCGACCCACTCCAATCCGCCAAAGTGTGACGGAGGAAAAACCTACTTTTCCATCCTTCTGGCGGATCGGATCGGGTGAACGCGGACAGACGGTCCGTGTTCATCCGATCCCCCCCATAGGGGAGAGTGGAGAAAAGACAGGGCGGTCCCTGCACAGTGTGCAGGGACCGCCCTGTGAACCGCCGGCTCAGCGGGGATCAACGGAGCCATCCCCGCTGAGCAAGTTAAGTTTAAGTCTGTTAAAGTGCAATATGGCCCTATCAAAAGAACTTCTAGAATAATTAAAGTGTATATATAGCCAAAACATTTACTGTATTTACTGGTGTATAAGGCGACCCCCTAATTTTAAATTTTTTTAAGATTTTTTGCCTGTACTCGCTGTATAAGACAACCCCCCTTCCGAGGCTTCCGACACTTCATATTTCTTCTTTCTGGAGTCATATTCTTCTTCATTCTTGCTGGATCCAATCATGGCGAGCGATGTATTCTATTAATGAATACAAAGCCTGCTTGTGTTGGCATAATCTGTAACATCATCAGCCCATGCCTCTTTGACTCTCAAAGCCAATCCAAGCAGGCTACTGTATGTAAGCCATGATTAAGCACTAGATTGGTGTAAAAAAACACGTCGGCTATCCCCATTTGGCTATATTTTGTGATGCGTGTCTTTGACTTTTACCAATAAAGACAACTTTTGAAGTTCCTTGGAGTGCGGCTATCCATCCCTTTTTGAAAATTCTACATTTGCCTAGTGCATTGCCAGCACCTTGGTTTCCTGGGAGGTTCCTTAATTGCTCACAAGACTCCCTTTGCTGCTCGGATTGGCAGAGGTTGTTACTCCAATCCGAGCAGGCTCTGTATTCATTTGAATATATCTCTCACCGGGATTGGCTAAGCGGTATATACTGTATCTAGCTGAAGCTAGATACAGTATTACCGCACATCCACAGGCATCCGAGCAGCTGACCCAGTGTATAAGAGGACCCCTGCTTTCTGGCCAGTTTTTTTAAGTGTAAAAGATAGTCTTATACGCCAGAAAATACAGTATTTTTAGTTCGAATTGGAATAAGAAAGAACAAGAAGCCTTATCAAGTTTTTATCACTGTCTCTGTCTTCCCTGGGAAGGTTCGTCCTGTCTATTTGTCCTGATGGTAATTTGTTACAGAGGCAGAAAGTTGTCATCAAAACAGAAGGCAATGGGAACATTTCCATAGGGGTTCCCATCTGCACACTACTATACCACTCTACATACTTCTGGCAAACTTTTGCAAAAAAGTTAGTTCTCATTTATATACCAATACATGTACCAGATGCCAACTGGAAACTACAGGCCAGTCAGCCAAACATCAATAGTTGGTAAATTATTATTAAATCTTGATCTAGGTATTTTTGCTTTATTTTTTCCTTAATATTTTATTATTTATTTGTTTTTATTATTTTTTTTACACATTTTTTTTGCCTCAGGAGATTTCCCAGGGAACGGATGAAGACTTGTCACACTGCTGTCTTCAGGAAGACCGGCTACATGTGGCAGTCTCCCCCCTTGTTAGTCCCCAGCAGTGATGATCTACTCACACTGTCCTCTCTTGCTCCCATGCTTCCAGGAAGGGCTTCATCCCATGTGTTATGGCAGTATCCTTCCAGCACCCGAGCCCCCGGCCCAAGGCAAGACGCCTCCCCAGACTAGGGGGCACCCCAGGGGGCCACCTCAGCACTGTATCTTCATTTTCCACCCAGCTGCCCTTGCTGGCATAGCCCGTGTCTATTTATGGAGTGGTCTCACCCCCTTCCAGGGTTGTTTGAGGCTTCATAAATATTTAAGGCAGCTCCCCCTAACCCCCTCCCACTAATTCTAGAAGATTCTCCAACCTTTTAGACCAGAGGGAGGCACCTGTGAGCTGCCAGGATGAGTCACCCAGCCTGAACTTTTTAGCCATGAGCTAAACTATGTTTTTACCTACTCTCATTTCTAACACATATATATGTGCTGCATATTGCAGCTAAACAGCGATGGGAGGGATAGGAAGGAGAGATGCTCTCACACTGACAGTCAGGGAGGGAGGGGGAGAGGGAAGAGATTCAAAGCAGAGAGTAGGCTGAGGGAGGCATGTAACCTGACCACTGTATCATGGCTCAGCAGCCACAATTACCATGGTCAGCACAGACATAAGGACACAGAAACACTCAGGATCAACCAGTTAAATTACAACATAGGAAAGGGACAAATTATACAGCACAAGCACTGTGCTATAGATCATGCCTGAAAGGAACAGGGATTTTTTTTTTTTTTTTAGGGATACAACCACTTTATGTTTTGTTTGTCTGTTTGTAGTGAAAATCTGTCCCATCTTCAGTGTTAAATTCTGTCTCTGAGCTGTTGCATTTGGCTGCTCAGGATAACTAGCAGCCTGATTTGCATCTAAATAATGGTACATAGCTTTACAGCTATGCATTTGGAACTTTTGTACTGGCAAGTGTTTCATATGATTTGAACTATGCTACAGGGCTTGACTATAGCCAGTAGCATGTTTTTGTAAATTAAAGCCTTTTGCAGAGGAGAGTGTAATGAACAGAGTGGCCATAGTTAAGCTATATTTTTAGTCCTTTGTTTCCCATGCTTATAATTTCCCTTAGATTCATTGGGAGGAGTAGGGGCCGCAGATCAGATAATGTGACAATGTGAACATTTCCACAATGGGTGGCAGCTGAACTTTTCAATGTTTTCTTTCCCCGTAGTCATCTTATAAGGGAGTTTGTTACTAGTTTTAAGGCAGTGATTGCGCTAAGCCTGTAAGTGTTAGCTCCAGTGGATCTCTAGAACTCCTTACCAGGTCAGTTGCCCCTTTTTAGTATTGTATATATGCTATGTTTTATGATTAATTGAGCTAAACTGTTTTGCATAAAAAATGGACATATTACTAAGTACTTACAGTGAAATGCAGTGAAACGATTTGTGGGTTGAAAAGGATTGTATGTTAGAAGAAAATAGTATATTTGAGGAATGTGGAGTACAAACGTACAAATTTAGTTTACAGAACATTTATGTTTTGTTCCACTAGAAAAGTAATAACGAATGGAAATACATACAATGCTAGGGCTAGAATAAAAAAGAGCAGCCTAGTTTAATAAGAATAAAGTGCCATAACTTAAAGTAACCAGATAAAAGTCAGATTTTATTAGTCTTACCACTCTTAACCCTGATCTGATTGGTTATTATTATGGTTTATACTTTCTCTGTGTACTAAGTTGATCAATATAACCAATTAACATTTTATTTACTTAGCAGAATGTTTTTTTTTTATTTCCTGTACAGAAATGTGTGCTATACTGGCCAGAGAAGAGGGGAATTTATGGAAACGTTGAAGTGCTTGTCAACAGCGTCAATGAACATGAATATTATACTATCCGAATTCTCACATTAAAGGTATTGCATTATTTAAAAATTTTTTTATAAGTTACAGAGCAAATAAAGCCCTACATATAGTGTTATAGGGCAATACGGTATTTTTTTAAAATAATTTATAGGTTCCTTTTTGATTAGTGATCCAAATTTTGCAAGACCTCACATTGAGGGTGAGCAAAAGCAGAAAAACAGTTCTGTTTTAATGTGTTGGAATTGCTTTTTTATCAGAATGCTTAAAGTGGTTGTAAAGGAATTTTTTCCCCCCTAAATAGCTTCTTTTACCTTTTGCAGTCCTCCTTCACTTACCTCATCCTTCCATTTTGCTTTTAAATGTCCTTATTTCTTCTGAGAAATCCTCACTTCCTGTTCTGTCTGTAACTCAACACCCTAATGCTAGGCTTTCTTCCTGTTGTGGAGAAAGCCTCTTGAGGGAGGGGGCGAGCAGGAGTGTCAGGACGCCCACTAACACACAGCTCCTTTCTCTATCTGCAAAGCACAGAGTGTCCTGACTTGCCTGCTCGCCCCCTCCCCCCTCAAGAGCCTTTCTCCACACCAGGGAGAAAGCCTCGCATTATGGTGGTGAGTTACAGACAGGAGAACAGGAAGTGAGCATTTCTCAGAAGAAATAAGGACATTTAAAAGCAAAATCGAAGGATGAGGTAAGTAAAGGAGGACTGCACTAAGGTAAAGGAAGCTATTTAGGGGAAAAAAAATCCTTTACAACCCCTTTAATAAGGCTTTTTTATAAAAGCAACAGAAAAGTAGCTGTCCATGGCTAGTAGCTTACCAATATTTTTAGATCAAGTTACACTCACTTTCTTTTATTTCTTCAGTACTCTGGCAGCTTGAGTTTCCACCTCCACCCAATAGCTACAGCCATGTTAATGTATTTTCTATTGGGAAGAAGGCAAGGCAGGCTGGAAATTCCAACAGGGAGATCCTACTACTTAAGGGCCCAACACATATGTAAAAGGGGTGTTTACACCGGCATCCACCCCTAAATTTAGCATGGACTTAAGCTGACACTTAATTTATATATTGTATTCCAAAAAAACGGTGTAATACCTAAATATTTACATAAAAGTAGATTCCTTTGAAATAATGGGACAAACTGTATGAAGTGGTCATCCCACCAAATGTAATGACTAGTACTACTATATGTGTAATGATATATGATCAGTCTAATGTATTCTATGTGAACAAGAGATCTTCAAGATCAGAACTTTTTAGTGTAGTTATCTACTAAATTATTATTTTTTTTTCCAGCAAGGAAGCCAGTCACGCATTGTTAAACATTACTGGTATACCTCCTGGCCTGATCACAAGACTCCAGACAGCGCTCAGCCTCTTCTTCAGCTTATGCTGGACGTGGATGAAGACAGAAAAGCATTTGCTGGCAGAGGTCCTGTGGTAGTGCACTGCAGGTAATGCTCAGTAATCCAGTTTTGGCTTCTGCAAAGTCTGAACCTCCTCTGTGATTACCTCACATATTACATTAAGTTATCTTTTATGTCCTATTTTAGTTATACGAACTGAACTGGTTGCCACTGCAAACAAGATAGTTGTTATACATTCTATAGTGCTTAACAATGGATGCTATTGGGGTTCCCAAACTTTCCTCAGGCACTTGCAGGCAGGTGAAGTCTTCTTTCTCTACTGCAGGTAACGTTCTTCCATAGTGGCACTGTAGTTGGAAAGAAATTCAAGAGGAACAAGGTTCCTATGGTCTCCTGGGTCACTGAGGAAGCTGCAGCCCTATGTGACTCTGGCAGCCATCTTGGGTCAGGCAGAGCTATTTTAAGGCCCTGGCTCCCAGGTTTGGCACACATTACAAGTTGGTAGAATAGAGACAGGTACCCCATTTTGTAGGGAAAGTATAGGCCTCACAACTTCTCTGGACATCTGCCTGCTAGGGACACAAGACAGCCAGGCCACATTCTACCCCTCTCTACATGTTGTTAAAACTGTGAGTGTTCCCAGCTAGACTGCCTTCCCACCAGGTTATTTATGAACTGTCTTTGCATTATTGCAAAGCAAGCTCTTTCATTGCACTAGGACTACGGAAAAACCTTGGGTGGTTACACACCATCACACATAAGTTCTCTGAACTTTCGTCCATCAAGAACGCGGTGACTTACAACACTACGACGAGCCGAGAAAATGAAGTTCAATGCTTCCGAGCATTCGTCGAATTGTTTCCGAGCATGTGTCAGAATTTTGTGCGTCGGAATTGCTACAGATGATCAGAATTTTCCGTCGGAAATTTTGAGAACCAGCTCTCAATCTTTTGTTGGTGGAAATTCCGACAGCAAAAGTCCAATGGAGCCTACACACGGTCGGAAATTCCATTCAAAAGCTCACATCAGACTTTTGCTGTCCGAATTTCCGATCGTGTGTATGGGGGAATTAGCGTGCTATTGCTGCCGCACCGTGCTGCACCCCATCTACACACTACTAACAGTAAATAAATTGCAGATATCTATAAATAAATACTAGGGTTGTAACTAATGTATTTAAAGCAGAACTCAGCCTCCCCTCCCATGTTGTGTTTTTCTAACTCTTACCTGTAGTACAGCATTGTCTTCAAAGCACATACTCACCTGCACAGTGAATCCAGTGTTGCCCCACTGCGATCCACTGTTTGGGTGACATGAGCTGCCATCTTGGTACTCTTCAGCTGGCTGCCTCTGGTCCCCCCGTGCTGCGCCTTTGTGCGCCCGATCCCGCAGTCTCCTGGGATATGTGATATCTCAGGAGGTTACAGGACCAGAGACACATCATTCTGTCATTTACCAGAATGATGGCATGGGACCAATGAAAAAAGAAAAGAAAGATTTTGTGTGTGTGTGGGGGGGGGGGGGGGTAAACAGAACTTACTCCCTTTTGAGTGTCGAGTTCTACTTTAAAGAAAGTTGTAAGATGAGAAAATGTTAGTCGGGCTGATGTTGTTTAAAGCAACCCCCCCCCCCCCAAATGCTCTCTAAAGGTGACTCCAGGGGTCCCTGAACCCACTTATGAACACTGTCTGATGTATACATAAACAAATGGACACGATGAAGCAATACACACTTTCTTTGTTTTGCTTCTAGCAATAAACATGTAGTATAACTAATCAAAAAACATTTACATTTTTTTTTGCTGTTCGTGTCCCTTTTAGAAATAGTAATTTGTTCAATTTGTCCTGGTTACTGCTATCGGAATAGAGGGAAAATCTTCCAATGGAGTCACTAGTTCTGGTGACCCTGGTGACAACATTTTTCTCTCACTTCCTGGTTTGGCTATGGAACAGGAAGTGTAGGGAAATCTCACCAATAGGACATAAATGGCAAAATTAAAACTGACTGGGATTATAGAACAAAAGAATAGTTTTGACTTTAGTTCCGCTTTAAATGTTCATTTATACTACAGACCTTCTGCATCTTGTGATCCCTTTGGTCAGGTAGTGCTAAGTATGGCTAAAACTGGAAACGGGACACTGTCCATCATACCCTAAAACTATTATTAATGAACATAGCCAAATACAGTGCATACAGGTTCTCGACGATTTGTACGGGCAACACTTTTCTATGGGCAGGTACAAAGGTGAACAATGATCTGGGTACAGAGAATACATAACATATTTGGAGTCGGAAGCTCTCTTTTTATGATTACCTTTAGCTCGGCAATGCAAAAAAACAAATTAATGTCATTGCTTGACCGAGTTTTGTACATCAGCTGCCCTTATTAATGAAAAAATACTAACAAGATCAAAGAACTTTTTCTGATCACTATAAAGAGATACCCTGTCAATTGTAATCCTAGACTGTGATGCATTATCAATATGGCTCATGTATTGATCTTTTGTTAGGCATTTTAGTTCACTCAAGGAAAGGGCTTTTCATGCTGCTTTTTATAAGACCATATTAGAAACAGATCAAATAGGATTTGGACATTGGGGATTCCTGTTTTGACTTCTGCGTTCAACCAGCATGACATTGCAGTTGGAACAAAGCGCAGTAACAGAAAACAGGCCCCGATGTCACATTAAAGCAATTCTGTCATGCGTAATGCATTAGCAAGCAATTTTCTTTTCTTATTTGGTAGAAGGAAAGAAAATTGTATAATCTGTGGGCTGTTTTAAATACACTAGATTTAGATAGACTTGATAAACAAAATAAAGCAGAACTAAAGTTAGTCCGACACCAACATTTTCTACCTGACTTCTATTGGGTTCCGGTCTTTGGGAGTATGCCTGTACGGCTACCACCATAGCAGGTGCTTGCTGTGGGGGCAGACACTAAAGAGGAGGAGCCAAAAGTACCAGTGGGGGATGTCAGAAGACTAGATTTGGGGCCACTCTGTGCAATATCATTGCACAGAGCAGGTAAGTATAACATATTTATTATGGTAATTAAAAAATAAAGCTTTACAGTGCCTTTAAGCAGACGTTTTGCGATGATTGTATGTTAAACTGGTTCTAAAGGCTGAAGGTTTTTTACCTTCTAGCATTCTATACATGAAAGTAAAAAACCTTCAGTGTGCACCTGTTTTTCCTCCTGGCCAATCGGGAAGCGGGTCCTCGATTGGCCAGGAGTTCTAAGACTCGATTGGCCGGGAGTTCTAAGTCCTGATTGACCCGGAGGAGAAGCAACCATCGGGACTCGGGAGGAGACGCAGGGGGGGGCACTGAAGCCGCGACCTTAATGGGGCTGGTGGGGGGCCTGGCAGGCGATGGACGAGGCGATTCGGGGATCGAGAGACGGGGGGGAAACGGCAATCGAACGAGCGATGGGGGGGTGGGGAGTGGTTAGTTGGCTATCCACCCTCTTCAAGAGAATTGAGCACCAGCCACCACTATACAAAAATGTATAAAAAAGTCAAAATAAAACAATGTTTATTATAGATATAGTTGAGTACATACATACATACAAGGATGCCGGGAAATGAAATGCTGGTAGTGTGCTGCCAGGGAATATGGCCACTATTGGTCCCCACGTATAAAAATAACATTCCTAAAGGAGTACATGGGTACGACCTCTAATTACTTTCAAAAGTCATTTGTCTTTTTCATAGTGTACACATACAAATACCTCTGTATCCTGACTACACACGTAAGATGTTTTCCTCTACAAGGCCTGCTTCCTGTTCAGGAGACTGATTGGAATGTACTAAGGAAACATGGGATGTCTAGAAAAAAAAATGTCTTTATAGGAAAATAAGAGCAGCATGTGCATCCTTGTATAACTGAAAGCAAACCAGTTAGCCATTTTAAATGGTTTTCATAAAAAGAGTCTTTCCTTAGGGACAGGCATTGCAGCGTGTCTGCTGTTATTTTTGTTAGAAGCTCTTTTCTGTGTGCCTCCTGATTTCACTTTGTTACTAGGGACAAGTTTTCCCTGACTTTGGATCTAAGCCCAAAATATTCAATTAATACCCACCCACCTGTCGACCTCCCATTCAATGAAAGCACTTTAGTGGACAATAAGTTCATAAAAATTGGTAAGTGTGGATTTATTTTAAGGGTGAAGTCCTTGAATGGTACAGAAAGTCACATTGGAAGCCAACCCTTTAGTAACAAAGCGAATAAGGCTCATAGAGGGTGATTGTTTCTTTTAAAATGCATCTTAGATATTGTCATAATTGCAGGCTTAAACTCAAGGTTCTTCTTTTTACATATTTTAAAAAAGGAACAAAAAAAGAAGGAAATAAACCTAATTAATGGACAGAACACTAATACCTTCATAAATGCATATTAACAAGAAGGTAAAAAATTAAAGGCATCTTTTATGGCCCATACACACGAACCGAATATCGGACGAAAACGATCGTCCGACCATTTCCATGATGGATCGTACGATCGGGAGTTTCGGATCATGTGTACACTACTCCCCGCCGCCGGACGGCGCGGTTCGAGAGCCGATCACCGCCACGACCGTTCATCCGATATTTTTCGATGCGCCGGACATCGGCGGCGGCGCGGCGGCGGTGGGGGACGAAAATTTTCCTCTGGTAAGTGTAACCACGATGTCGGGCGGACAGATCGCACGGATAGATTTCAAAGCATCGAAATCTTCGGGTGGAGAAAGTCAGCCCATACACACGACGGAGATGTCTGCTGAAACGTCCATCGGACCGTTTTCCGACAATCCCCTCGTGTGTACAATACCTTCAAATACATTACAAGAAGGTAAAAATTTAAACACGTGTCAACCACCAAAATACATCTCTAAAAAAAAGATTACAAAGTTCCGTAAAAAAAATCTAGTTTTTTTCTGTCGTATATACACATAAAGCTTTGAATTTTTTTCGTGAGTTTATGAATGAATGAATGAAATGTTTTACTTACTTGCCTTTTTTTATTTTTTCTCCTAGCGCAGCACATGCGAAGTAAATCGCCTCTGGGATTTTTATGTTCTATAACCTATTTTATTTTGCAACCCACAGCAGCCTTGGTACCAAAATAAAACATATTAAGCAAAAAAAGTCTTAAATGTAAAAGTCTGTTCCATCGGCCACCCCCTGAATATTCGGATCGTGTAAGGCCCCGTACACACGGGATATATCCATAAGTCCGACAACGTTTTCACCATGTCTCCTGGGAATTTTGGTTTGATCTGTGTACATCTCTAAAAAAACCCCTGCGGAAGATTACAAAGTACTATTGCGGTGACGTGGCGGTGGCGTTGACGCCGTCACGTCACCAAACCAGGAAGTAAAATACTTCCACGCATGCGTCGAATCCATTCGACGAATGCGGGAGATTTCGGTCCGCTGGTTAGGCGTACTAACCAGCGGACATATCCGACAGACGGCTTTCCAGCAGACAAGTTTTAAAGCATGCTTTAAAACTTTTGTCTGCTGGAAACCTGTCTGCTAGCCCGTACACTCGATCGAATCTATATATTCAATTGTGTGTACGCGGCCTTAAGCTTTTAGAGATATGCCATGAATACAGTGATGGCCCGGTGCATCGCTTAATGGGTGCACCATGCGATCATGGAGTAACTGACCTAACTGGGAATAGAATTTATCCAAAGAACTTTTTCTTTGACAGTGGATGCAAGTTATTCTGATCTGACCTGTAAAACAAATTGCAGGGTTGGACTAGTCAAATAGCATGCTGCAAACACCTCCAGCATTGGCTTATTGGCAGGGGGCTGCCATCAGACAAGACTTACCAATGTGCTTGATCTCCTCTTCCCCTACAAGTGATGTCTGCTAGTGCCCCATAGCCAATCACATTGTCTCCCAATCCTGGCTATTTGTAATGTAATGTCTATGGGCACCATATTAGAAGTCACAGTAGGCAGAACAGTGAAAGATGATTTGAGAAAAATTACTAAAGTGTGGTGCACCTGTGCTCTATATATTAAAGGGAAGCTGTAGTTGATTCTCACTAAGAACATGTTCTATCACAACATTTACCTAATTTTGAATGTGACATTCACATTTTACTTGTTTACTGTTTCATAACTGCATAAATAATATATATATATATATATATATATATATATATATATATATATATATATATATACATATACAGCGGTATGTATTCATAAATACCCTTTCTGTTAGTCTGTTAATCACCTGTATATCAGGAAGTGTCATCGGTATCCCTGCATATTGTTTAAGCTCTGTATTAGATGGTGTATTGCCCTGTACACACGATCGGGATTCCCGGTGTTAAAGGCCGCCGGCAATCCCAGGGGGAAAACCAAGAACCTGCTCAGTCACCTTCCCGTCTGGAAAACTGCGGTGAGAGCTTTGGCTGGGAATCCCAGCCGTGTGTATGCTCCACTGCAGTGTTTCCCATTGGGAAACTGCCGGGAAAAAGACCGCTGAGAATCGCGGCTGGAAAAAACAGAACATGTTCTCAGTTTTCCTGCCGCGATTCCCGGCTGTTTTCCTGTCGGGACAACTGCCATGGAGAATACACATGTTATGGAGAAACAGTGCAGGGTATGAGGGTTGTGAGGACGTTGAGTATAAGTAGGTCAAGATGTAGACTATTGATCTACCCTTTCAATATGCCCTGAATGAGTTACAGGTTCTATTTAAGAGCTAGTAAGTTAACCTTTATCAGCCTTACCAAAATGTTTCTTGTTTTGAGTCATCTGAGCCCTAAATAAAATTATCCTAAAACAGGATAACAGAAGCATATCCACTGTGCTGTCCTACTAAAGCAAGATCAAAATGTGCAATGAGCAAACATTGCTGCCCCCCTTGTATTTACACTCTGCACAACAATAAATCTTTTAAAGACAAATTGTTATCTTGGACAGAGTTATAACCTTGTTCTGGTTTGTATTGCTGTGTCCCTAGTAAGGAGTATTTCCCACAATTCCCATCATACTGATGACAGTGGTCAATGTACGAATGTCGTGGGTGAGGGCAGCATATTTTCCTTAAGAATATAATGGTATTTTGCCCTATCCAATTTCCCTTATATCCTGACAAGTGCTCCAGTACCTGCTGCAGAATAACATCCACATAACATTATATTATTACCTCCATGCTTTACTGTAGGAATGGTGTTATTTGGATGGTGAGCTGTATTGGATTTCCGCCAGACATATCGTTTGGTGTAGAGGTCTAATAATTACATTTTAGTGTCATCTGACCATAACACTTTTTTCCATGTGGCCTCAGAACCTTTAAGGTGCAACTAAAGTGATCAGATGAGATTAAAACTAAATTATTTGGCCTCAACACCAAATTATATGTCTGGCGCACACAGCACAGGACCATGTATTCTGGTGCAGTGCACTAGAGGACATGTGTTTTGAAGGTAATTAGGGTTTCCATTCAGAATGAATGCCACCAATGGGCACAAATGCATCTAACATGGGTTGGTGTGCGTTATCCTAGCGCTAACAACCCTAAAAAGGCTACATTTTCCCAGTTCAGTCCTGACTTTCCTCCAAAGTTATTTGTTTTTATTTTATTCTATTTTGGTTATTTATTCCCGCATGTAAAGAAAAATTAACTGACTGTTGTATTATTACAGTGCCGGAATTGGAAGAACTGGCTGCTTCATCGCTACATCTATTGGTTGTTGTCAGCTGAAGGAAGAAGGCGTTGTGGATGTGTTAAGCATTGTCTGCAAACTACGGATGGACAGGTACATATTTGTATACTGAGACAACAGACGTTTCTGCATTTTGGGAGGATAATGATAGGCCCAGCCTTCTATAATGTGAAAATGTTATGCCCCGTTCACATTTGAGTGCCACTACTGAGTTGTATTTTTGGCACATTTTTTAGAGCTGTACCCTTTATCTGAACGGGCCTCCTCCACTCCAAAAAAGGCACCGAAGAAGCTCATGCCCTAGATATTGGCACTGATATAGGGATTTGCGTTGCATGTTTTTGTCGTGCAGAAAACACTTATAGGAACACTAAAGTACATTTTTTTTGTAAAATAACAAACATGTTATACTTACAGTACCTGTCACCTGAGAATGTGTTTCCAGCACGACAGCATCGCGTGCTGATTCTCGGCGACAGGGTGCCGACATCTCGCACTTGCTGGAATAGAAAAAACACATTCCAGCTAGCGCGTCATAGAAGCGACCGGGGATCCGACTTGGATTCCCGCCAAATCTACATGCGGCGTGGGGGGGGGGTTCTCCTTACAATCCATAGCAGACCTAAGGGCCTGGTATGCCTCCTGGGGGGAACACATGCCGGATTTTTATTTAAAATTTTGGCGTGGAGTTCCCCCGCATGATTCATACCAAACGCCACGTGTAGATTTGGCGGGAATCCAAGTCGGATCCCCGTCGCTTCTATGACGGATTTGTCTCTATTGCGACAAGCCAGCTCGGGGCTCATGGGGCTCGTAGGTGGTCAATCTCGACGAGAAAGGGAGCGAGATTGACACAATATCGCGGTCACCTACTGTACCTCCACTGTGCAGCTCGTTTTGCACAGAGTGTCCCCAAACCCTGTCTTCTGGGGTCCCTCGGTGGCTGTCTCGGCTCCTCCTCGCAAGAGATTTCCACCTTCATGCGAGCGAGCGAGCATGGTGGAAAGCTTTTGCGGGCGCACTCCCGTGATACAGCGGCGGGGATAGCCACCGTCTGTATCACTCGGCCCCGCCCCCTGGCGTGCCAATGGCTGCACTGCTATCAATCCGTCCAGACTAGCCAATCAACGGCCAGGCTGGGAACCGGATAGGATGAAGGGGACGCGCGTGGGACTTTCGAGGGGTAAGGTAAGTAAAACTGGGGTTGGGGGGGGGGGCAGTACGGTCAGATGTTTTTTCACCTTAATGCATAGTGGAGTGCCATTGAGAGATATTGGCAGCGTATTAGTACATTTTTCGCACGGTTCCCCAACCCAAAGTGTGAACGGGCCCTTATGGCTTTTATGGCAGCTATATAATGTTACTTATTTTCAAAATTTCAATTGTATCTCCTTCCCTCAACTTTGTCAAGTGCTGTGCAAAATGTTGGCGCTATATAAATCCTGAAGAATAATATTAATAAAGTGTACAGTGATAAACCCATGGGAGAAAACTAGTGGTCGAACCAAACAAAAGATGCAGAAAGCTGGATTTTTTTTTACCACAATACCCTAAAATGTTTAGAGTTAAGATTCTGGCTTTGATTGCGTATAAATGTTTTCCAAAAATCTTTTGTGCTTTAAATTATTCTCTGGTTAATGTTATGTGCAATTTACTTTTTGCTAGACTACTGTATTAATATAATCATTTTATTCAGAGAGAAAAATAACCCCTTGGGGTCCATGTACTGGCTGAGAAACTATGCTCTGTACAGTAATGATTATTTTCAGCAGTGCTTAAATCAGTAAAAATCTGGGTTATTTTTACAAAACAATAACCCTAAGTATCGATGCACTTAGAAAAGATTAATGCCACCCTTTCATTATCTCTTTAGTGTGCAGATTTTAGGTGAACTTTGGGAGATGCAGCTGTAAAAAAGAGATTCTTCTAAATATAGTCAAAGATATCATTCCCTTTTTCTCTACATATGTTCAAATCGTTCACACCCTACGTGACCATGAGTTCACACATACACTGGGCAGCCTTTCCTGTCGTTTCCCAAGCAGGCTACTGTATATCCTGTCCAACCGCTGCCTCTGCTACGCAAGGCACTTCTCAGCACTTCTCACAGCACTATCTGGACAGGAAGATTTATTTTTACAAGGAACTGCTTTCTATACCTTCAGGATAGCTAAAACTCTTTATGCTTTAATAATGCCGCAGGTCAAAACAGAGGGAATTGTTTTATCATAATTAATAGTATTCGTTTATTATGACACCTAATATTTTAATATGACATCTATTTTTATTATTATATTTTTTTTTTATAGTATTATTATATTTTATATTAATTTATATTTTATTAATATTATGATTTAATTATGACATCTATTGTTTGGACACTAGAAATTATGTAGTGTTTTATTCATTTAATTAATTTGGGAAAATGTATTACTTACAAAGTAATGTCATCTATTACTAAGGTCGCAAAGGAGTCTTTTACCCTGCATAGATGTTAAAGGATAACTGTACTTTTATCATTTAAATTGACCCCTTTCTTTGCAAGCTTTAGGCTCACCATACACTGTACAATCGCTGTTAGATCTACCATGCACTATGTAGTGTAAGGGTCTGCTGGATTGCATAGATTAGCCATAACCTATTAAATAGTTTTGATAAATCTACAGCTGATTGTACAATCACATTGTATAGAGTGTAGCCACCATTAAACTTTTCAGTCCTCATCCTTGAGACGTTTGTTGTGCAGTCTGCTGGGGGCATGCTTGGATGAATTCCTAGTGATTCCATTGGAAATACTTGTTAGACAATCTTTCACTAGAAATTAATGGAATTTTTTTAATACATGTAGTTCTTATGTATGTATATATATATATATATATATACATGTACATACTGTGTATACACATTATAGTACATATATAGGGGTTTCTCCAGGTCATTGTAAATGAGGTAAAGGGGTCGATTTACTAAAACTGGCGAGTGCACAATATGGTGCAGCTCTGCATGGTAGCCAATCAGCTTCTAAATTCAGCTTGTTTAAATAATCACTTGCCTACTGGGCACTTTTACCCCCATCCAATCTCAAGCTTTCAGCACTGTCACACTTGAATGTCAATTGCACAGTAATGCAACACTGTGTCCATATGAAATTGTTATAATTTTTTCACACAAATTGAGCTTTCTTTAGGTGGTTTAATCACCACTGGGTATATTATTGTTTGCTAAACAAAAGAAAAAAGACAGAAAATCTTGGAAAAGCAGGTAATTTTTTCTTCTTCACTAATGTGCGCTGATGGCTGCGCTGATGGGCACTGATAGGCTGCACTGATGGGCACTAATAAGTGGCACTGATGGGCACTGATAGGTGGCAATTATGGGTGACACTGATGAACACTGATAGGTGTCACTGATTGGCAGCTATTTACTGGCGGGCACTGATAGGCAGCACTGGTGGGAACTCTTGAGACTGCACTGATAATCAGGACACAGATAATCAGTGCCCTGATTATCAGTGTAGATGTTCCTTTAACACAAGCCTGAGGAAAAGAACGCCAATTACCGGCTTGTATTTACATCATGATCAGCTGTCATTGGACACAGCTGATCACGTGGTAAATGGCTACTGTGATTGGCCCTTTACCCTGATATGTGATCAGTTGCGTCCTAAGGATGCAGCAATTACAGAACGTGCCTCTGTCCATGGACATTCTCCTGGCAAAGTAAGCCCACACTGTAGCCGTATCTCCAGTTTTATTAAACTAACCCCAAAGCTTCACTATATCAAGAATACCCAATCACATGCAAGAAAAACAACAGCATTTTTGCTTGCACATGATTGGATGATGGAAATCAGTAGAACCCCCCCCCCCGTTTACTAAGCTCTGGATCAACTGGACTTGCAGAGTGCAAATGAACATGCAAAATGGCACTCTCTATGTTCCTTTAGTAAATCAACCCCATAGTCTCTATCTATCTATCTATCTATCTATCTATCTATCTATCTATCTATCTATCTATCTATCTATCTATCTATCTATTTATCTATCTATCTATTTATCTATCTATTTATCTATCTATTTATCTATCTGTCTGTCTGTCTGTCTATCTATCTACTTTATCTATCTCTAGATAGATAGATAGATAGATAGATAGATAGATAGATAGATAGATAGATAGATAGATAGATAGATAGATAGATAGATAGATAGATAGATAGATAGATAGATAGATAGATAGATAGACAGTATGTTGTATTGCTGTAGAGCTCCTTTCACATGTTTTTTCATGCCAACTTGATCGGAAAGGTCCATGGTGCAGCTCTACGGACAGACGTATGCCTCTGGGTCCAATTAGGTCTGGTAAAAAATAAGGCAGTCCTTTTCTATTTTGGCAGACTAGAAGCCTGATGTTAATGGACAGCGAAGTCCATTTACACCTGTACCGCCCATTAAGCTCAGTGGAGTCTGCTCGTGTCCGCTCTGCATAATTGAGTGGGCATGGATGTGACATCTGTCCCGCTTTGCTCCGATCAGCAGGGGATCTGTGAGCTAGTCAGAATAGACGTCTGGAAAAGGCCCAAGGCTGAAATGGCCTTAGCAGTCCCCTAGAGCTCATACCATATCACAAGTGCTCAGACTTACCAACAGTCTGTGAAGGCAATTAAACCATTTACTGGCATAGAAAGTTTTCAGATATTGTAATCGTAAGTTAGGCCGCGTCTGATGGATTTTTCTATCGGTTAACCGATGAAGCTGACTGATGATCAGTCATGCCTACACACCATTGGTTAAAAAAAACAATTGTGTCAGAATGCGGTGACGTATAACACAAGGACGTGCAGAAAAAAAATTAAGTTCAATGCTTCCAAGCATGCGTCGACTTGATGCTGAGCATGCGTGGATTTTTAACCGATGGTCGTGCCTACAAACGATGGTTAGGTATCCAATCAGTTAAAGTTTGCTTTTTTTTTTAACCGATGGATAAATAACCAATGGCGCTCACACACGATCGGTTTGGACCGATGAAAACGGTCCATCAGACGTTTCTCATTCGGTTTAACCTGATCGTGTGTACGTGGCCTAACAGTATGTATTACAAGCAGTTTTGTATAAAAACATGTCCATACCATTTCATGCACAGCGTTAAAAGAGAGCATTTTTTTGCAGTAACATTTCTTAGTGGTTTTTGTGCCACCAACTAGTGCTGGTAACATTGCTAATTAATTTGAAATTAGGCTGTAATATTGCTAATTATTTAACATGTTAATACATTTATAATAATGGCTGAAATGTCTAATAGGAAGGAAAACAGTTTGGAGGCTTGCATTGCTGACTTCTTCCTCTGACAATATTAGATCCTTGGCTCTGGCTGTCATACTGATCCAGTGGTTCAATTGCTTTCTCAGAAATTAAAGCGGAGTTCCACCCAAATTCGGAACTTCCTGCTTAACCCACTCCTCACCCCCTTACATGCCACATTTGGCATGTAATTTTTTTTGGGGGGGGGGTGGGGCCTTCAGGAGGAGTGGAACCTCCTTGTCCCACTTCCTGCTTCCGCCGAGGGGCTGGTTAGGCGATTAAGCTTAATCGCCTACAGCAGCCCCTCCCTGTAGGCGATCGCATGGGACACTGACAGGTCCCATGCGATCACCTGTCAAATCAGCGGCGGTTGAAATGAAGACGCTGGCCGGGGAGGGGGGGAGAGGAGCATCACTGGATCATGGAGCAGGTGAGTGTGTGTTTAGTAAAAGCCAGCAGCTACACTTTTTGTAAGCTGCTGACTTTTACTAAACACTAAATGTGGCTGGAACACCCCTTTAAGATTAGGTGTTCTAAATTTTTTCATCTTCAAGCTTTGCCTAGGTCAGTGACTTAAAGAGAATTGAAACCAGAACAAGCAAGGCAACTAAAATTGTCAAAAGGAAGTCGGCAATGCAAGTCTCTGTATTTCCCACGGTATAGGTTTCCTTTAAAACCAACACTGCCCAAGTAGTAGAAGCAGACAGTTGCTGATTAAGAACAGCAAACATTAGATCTGCCCATCCTTATCAAGATCCACGATCCGCTGCTCCTGTTTTTGAACAATTGATAAATTGTGTACATCTTGAAGCTGGCCATACATGGATTCAAGTTCAGTTGGTTCAGCAGGGATCAGATTAATTCTGACCCATGTTTAGCCACTGTGGTGGAACAGAAGTTGATATACTGAATGTGGTTGATTTGGTCAGTGGTTACTTTTTACCCACCTAAACTTTTTTTGCATTCCCTGTTTTTAGATTTTCATTTATTATGGAGGCATATTGATATTTATCCATTTATCCTGTGTTGCTGTGACTTTCATCTTAGCTTAACCTGCCATTTTTTAGTCTCTAGTATATCTTGACCTCTTATTCATTTAAAACTGTGCTGCTGGCCAATTTTGCACTGCTGTTTCCGCTGCAGTTTCTTAATTCTTGTAGTAAAACCCCAGTCTAAACTCTTTGTCTCTCATAAATTTGGGCCTAGCCTTGCTCATTAAAATTGCCTTGCCTCTGGTCAGTTTTTCACTGCTGTGTCATCTGCTGTCTCTTAAAGTGTTACTAAACCCACAACAGTAAAATCAGTCTGTATATCCAGTAAAGCATGCCTGTTATACTCACTGTGGAACCTAAGGAGTTAATCTTCCACACTGTGTAAAAAAGGCTGTTTGGTCCTGTCGTCTCTGATCCTCCCCTTCTTTTACTGTCTCCAATCCATCTGCTGATAGTACAAAGCCCTAGAAGACACTCTGCACATGCTCAGTGTGGTGTGTATTGCCATAGAGTGTTTTTTTTTGTTTTTTTTGGGAGGGTGCATGTGATCAGCACAGGGCCAATCAGCACTATCCAGTCAGAAAGTCAGGGGTCATGCAGCCTCATAGGACAGTCAGAGCAGAATAAAAACATCTCCTACAAGCTTTAACCAGTGCTCGGCCGGACACCGATAGAAGTCACAAGACTGCTATATACTACTTATGAGAAAGGGTAGTTTATATTTACTAAAATAATTTAATTCTATATTCTGTGTACTGTGGCAGACCAGATATAGTGAATGCATGATCCTGGGTTAGTAACACTTTAATTTCTTTACTACAAAAAGTAGTTGGCTTATACTCGAGTCAGTGTACCTGTCGGGTCGCATGTGTCCATTTTTCAAAAGTCGCGGCTTCCTTCTGGTCTGTGATAGGCTTTTGACACTGTGTTCCGCTACCGCCTATCAAGGAGTTCCTCTCATCCTCGGACTTTCCCAGCAGACACTGTGTTCAGTGTTCCACCTATCATGGATGTCTTCTTGTCTGAGGATGAAAGAAGGTCCGTGATTGGCGGAACACTGAACACAGTGTCTGCTGGGGGGTAGCGGAACACAGTATCAAACGCCTATCACGGAACGGAACGGGACCAAGAGAAGCCGCGACTTTTGAAAAATGGACGCCCGCGACCCAACAAGAATACAGGTAAACTACAGGCATGCCCATGTGTTAAGTAGATGGTTGGAATCTGGTGACCCTGGGGAAGATTCTGCAGCAAAAGAAATTGCTAAGGAAGTTAATTAACTACAGCAGCTGAAACAACAAATAGAGGAACGTGTACAGAAACTAAGTGTGGAGAAAGATAAAGTCCACAATTATATTACCAACATTGAGCAAATTACTGCATCACTGGATGTCTTTTCTTTGCCCATGAGGCGTGCAAATGGGCACAGTGAAGCTGCAAATGGGCATTGTTGGCCCTCTTTTCCGCTTACAGTAGCTGCTGCATTCTCATCCTAGACTTATACTCAAGTCAATACGTTTTCCCATTTTTTTGTATATACGTTATATGTTATTATGTATTTTTTTTGTGTTGAGATCTAATGAATGTCTTCTCGTTAACTATAATAATCTAATTATTTTCTTTAAACAGAGGAGGAATGGTACAAACAAGTGAGCAGTATCAATTTGTGCACCATGCTCTGAGCCTATATGAGACTCGACTTTCTGCAGAAAAGGTCCAGTGAATGTTTGGACTGGAAGATGGTTTGACATTGATCCTTTAAGGTAATGAATTGAATTACCGACCAGCAGTTTCTTAAAGGAGTGCAGTAGGCTCCAATGAAACGATTTGTGGACAGGAGAGGTGAAGACTTGATGGACTTGATGGGAAGTTTGACGGAACTAGATGGACAACAATGTGTCTTTTGAATGTAGCTGTACTGCCAGTTTCCGCAAGACGCGATGGACAGTGTAGAAGATATAAATGGATTTTACATATGTAACTGAAAAGTGGATATACTTCTGATAAGATTATATGCCACCAAGAATGTATGTACTTCAGACAAAGTGGGTATCTAACAATTATTCCGTGTATAACAAATAAAAATTTGCAAACTGTGTGTCTTGTAACTGGACTGTCAGTTGTCAATCTGTTAAGTGCTATTACTTATTATGTGGTGAATTTGTTTATTGCCCACATAACGTTATTGCTGCTAGTGTTATCAGTAAAATGTTTAGTTTATTTTTAATTAAATAATTATTGCTCTTGGTTTGTTTTTTTCTAAACTGTTCGGAAACAGTGACTATTTTATATGGAGATGTGGTCTTGTTCTTTTAGCAGTTGTGAATTTCCAACTGGATATTTAAGCAGAGCACAATGTACTTTAATCAGTGGACATGCATTTGCTGTATACTGTGAGTTGTACTATTTGCTGCGCCTCTTCTCTGGTTTTAAATACAGTGTATTTGTAAATCATGTGAGTTATTTTACCTAAAATCTTTATAGCATATATTAATACTGCAAGAAATAAAACTATTGTCTACTGACCAATAGAATTGTCTTAACGTCCTTTGGCCATGATGGCTTAGGGGTGGGCACTTATGCCTTGCAGAACTAGGGTTATTGGTTTGAATCATGACCAGGACACTATCTGCATGGGCTTTGTATGTTCTTCTTGTATTTATATGGGTATGCTCCAGATACTCTGGTTTCCACCCACACTCCAAAGACATAATGATACTTTACTCTCTTTACACACCTGTCCCTAGTCCGTGGCTGTGCATAAGTGTTATTGCATGCTGCATTTCAGGCCAAAGCCAAGAATTTGGGGAGGGTTGAGGGAAGACCTGGCCAACTACCTCTTAACAAATTGCTAATACAATTCTATGGTAAAGACTTTCAAGAGTAACAGGTAATAGAGGGAAGGGGGAGTTACAACATATTTTGACAGCATGGCCACCCTAAAATGGCCTGCAAAAAACTTAGCGAAGCCTTGGGATAGTTTTGCAAAGCTTTCCAACTTGTGTGCCAGATTCAAGTAGTTCTTTTTACAGAATCACTTTGACTGCAACAGATTCTTAAAGAACTACCACCACTTTGCAGATAAGCAAACTAGTGGTTATTAAGACCATCCCAGAGTTGGCATACAGAAAAAGACCAGAGCTCACGAGTATGACAGCTTCCCGCACAGGGCTCGTTGGCGCTACCGTAAGCTGGTGAGATTCCCTAGCCAGCAGCTGAAAGTAGACAAAAGGTTGGGGTGCTGGATTATGTTGTTGCCTACATAAGACAATGACCATATTTGAACAATTATGCCACCAGCATAATCATCCAATCATCCAACCAGCAAATGAATAGGGCTAGAGATGCGTCATTGGAGTGTTCTAGCTAGCAAGGGGCACTGAGGATGGTGTGGTCACAGTATGGACTTTACGGCCACAGTGTCGTTCCTTCATGCGAGAGATTCTTACTCTTGTTACCGACAGGTGCCTGAATCTTTCTCCTGCACTGACACTTGTCGCGCGCAGGAGTGACGAAATTCTAAAGAGTGTCTATGGCACGCTTTATGATTTTCACCAATGGTGTCTAGTTTGTTTATAGAATCAGCAAGAGTCAAAAACGACTAAACAGATAAACACATACATAATGTCCTTTTGCTGACATCAGAAAGCAAACAGTTGCTTTTGTCCTCTGGCTGAGAGTCAGTAGCTGTATGTTATAATCTATTGAAGGACCCTGAAGTCTAATTCCAGGTTTACAACACATCGAAAGATATGTATAGCAAATTAGATACTTAGCAACAAGCATCTAATATTACACTACTGAGAGAGTAAAATCCTATGAATAGTTGAACTGAGGAGATTATGCCTGATATAGCAAACAGGAAGCTCACCGTGTACTTCAAAATAGATCCCCTCTGGATCCCACATGTTTGTATTTCCTTCAATTTATCAGATATTTATGTCCTATATTTGGACTTTACTTTTCATATATTAGTACATTTTACTAAAGTGAGTACAATTTGTTTACTTCTTGAATGATTGCATGTGTTTTCTATTTCTTGATGTTGCATACTACATATTAAACATGGATGATTCTATAAATATTAATGATATATCACAAATGTTGCATTTTCTGTGAATTTATGGATTGTTACATTAATGTATATTATTTCTGAAATGCAATATTGAGCAGGATTTATTTACTGATGCCAACGTGTATGGATAGTTTCATGTTTGACCATGTAACATTAAACCTGGAGTGTTTTTATTTATATTCCAAAAATCTTTACCTTTTTTCAGTGTGTTGAAGAAAGATAGAATATAAAAAAAAGGGCACCGATTGAAACGTGTAAGGCGGCGTACACACGAGGGGATATATCCGCTGAAAACGGTCCGATGGACCGTTTCAGCAGACATCTCCGCTCGTGTGTATGGGCTAGCGGACAGATTTCTCCACCCGACAGATTTCAAAGCATGCTTTGAAATCTATCCGGTGGGAATCTGTCCGCCCGACATGTCTGCTGGTTAGTACACTTACCAGCAGACATGTCGGCTCCCACCGCCAGAATGGATTCGGCGCATGCGCGGAAGTGTTTTACTTCCTGGTGCGGTGACGTGGCGGCGTCAACGTCACCGCCGCGTCACCACTACGTCACCGCGCCGTCCGGCGGCGGGGAATTTGATCCGATGGTGTGTACACGCCATCGGATCAAACTCCCGATCGGACATATCCGATGGAAATGGTCCGCGGACCGTTTTCATCGGATATATCCGATCGTGTGTACGCCGCCTTACTTGTATATATCATGGAATCATTTTTTTTTATGTATTACAATGTAGTTATATTTCCTGAACATCCATATCCTAGCCTGCATTATGGAAGAAAACCATTCAGTCTGCCTAATAATATTATTTGAGGAATTGGTGGTTGATTTACTAATGGGCAAATTAAATGTTTACTTTGCATGGGAGGTTTCCCCAGGAGTTTAGTAATAGGGTGAAGCTCTGCTGACTTCGATCACCCAATCATGTGCAAGTAAAGGTGTTTTTTTTTTCCTTGCATGTGATTGGGTATTCTTTGCAAAGTAAAACTTTAAGTTCTGAGACAAATTCCCTTGCACAGAGTGCAACTTGTCTTGCAAAGTCAAAAGCCTAATTAACCTTTAGTTACAGCCTATTCACCTTTGGACACTGGTTATTGTGAGTAGAAAATGTTAAAAGGATAAGTTCACCTTTTTTTTTCTTCTAAATTTCAGCTCCCTTATGTACCAATATAGCATTCATGTACTTTTAATAAAAAAAAATATCAAAGCTTTTCATAAAAAATACAGACACTTACCTTACTGTCCTCCATCCATGTTTCCAAGCATGTCTATTACTTCTGCCTTTCTTCCTTACAGACTTTATGTCATGACACAGGAAGGAGTTGACCAGCAGACCTCATTAGCACACACCCTGCATCATCTACCCTCTTATTCCCAGCTGCACATTTTTTAAATGAAGTGCAATCAATCAGTGATCACCAGTGCCGGTTCGTCCATAGAGGGCGCTGGAGCGCCGCCCCCTCTGGCTCTCACCGCCACTGAGTCTAATAACATAGATTCATGCATTGCACGAATCTATGTTATTATCGCCGCTGCC
Organism: Rana kukunoris; assembly: GCA_029574335.1. Classification (NCBI taxonomy): domain Eukaryota; kingdom Metazoa; phylum Chordata; class Amphibia; order Anura; family Ranidae; genus Rana; species Rana kukunoris. Next base: position 211,071,022 of record CM056051.1, read on the forward strand.
GCTGTTATTCAGATGGTCGGCGCTTATGTCCGGCCATCTGAATAACGTCAGCTGGTTTGCTGTACGGAAATGTCAATGAGAGCCAACAGCTCTGATAGGCTTTCCCAGTACAGCCCTCGGGTCCCGGAAGCTTATTCTCGGAGCGCACAGACTGTACGCCCCTTGGATAAGATGACAGGTGTCCCAGCCAATCAGGTTGGCCGATTCTGGCTACCGGTAACCTGATTGGCTGAGACGCCTGTCAGTCATCGAGGGCGGGAGAAGACATCGTGGGACGTGGATTCCTGACTCCAGTAAAGGTAAGTGCCGGGGGGAGAGAGAAATTTACAGGGCACAGTGGGGACAATTGGCACAGCGGCGACCATTAAAGGGCACAGTGGTGACAATTGATGGCACAGTGGTTGGTTTAATGGCATGGCACCGTGGTGACAATTGATGGCACAGTGGCTGGTTTAAGGGCATGGAACAGTAGTGACAATTGATGGCACAGTGGCTGGTTTAATGGCATGGCACAGTGGTGACAATTGATGGCACAGTGGCTGGTTTGATGGCATGGCACAGTGGTGCGAATTGATGGCACAGTGGCTGCATTTGATGGCATGGCACAGTGGTGCAAATTGATGGCACAGTGGCTGCGTTTGGGCACAGTGAGACTGCAATTTTTTTTTCCTTTGCTCCCCCCCAAAAATTTTGAGCACCAACCGCCACTGGTGATCACCCTTTTTACTAAATACACAATATATCAGATTGCATAGTGTATGGCCACCTTTATACAAGAACATAGTAGGAGGGTGTCGAAAGAAACACTCAGCTGTCAAGCCCCATTCACATCTCTGCATAGCAGGAACTCGAATTCCACATGTTTTTTTTTTTTTTTTTTAGTTTTGGAGCATTTTCACTCATCATGCATAGGGCAGCCCATCCACCTGAATGTACTGCCCTACACCTAGCAATTGCCCAAAAGAAGCTTCAGAACTTTTTTTTAGAGTGGAGCTTGGTGCATTTTTAACTGCGATTTTTGGTGCAGCACATTTCTGAAATGCAAGGAATCGCACAGATGTAAATGGACCCTCATTGCTCTTGTAATATCGCACCAATTTCACTTTCATACCCCATCCACATCTAGCATAGTGGCAGTGAACATTTTGTGGCTCGTTTTTCCTGTGACACACATAGGGCAGCCTGCTGATTTCAATGGGCTGTGCTATATGGGGCTTATGGAACATTTTGGCATTTTGTGGGTTGCATGTTTTTTACTGTACGTTTTGCAGCATTTGCCACTCATTTTTTCACATGACAAAATGTGCGTTTGCTTTTGTGTTTGGTGTGTCGTTAACAATTAATGCCACTGAAAGCGCAACTAGTAATTTTGGGTGTGTAAAGGTGGCCATACACTACACAATCTGAATATACAATCTCCTTTAGATTTACCAAATGTATATAATAGGAGGAAACACCTATCCAGCCCATCACTCTATATCGAATCAGGCAGGCCTTTGCACTACATAATTGATGGCGGATCTAAAGGAGATTGTACAATGAGATTGTATAGCGTATGGCCACCTTTATACACCTGAAATTACTAGTTGCTATGTGAAGGGCAGCCCATTTAGGTGGATGAGTGAAAATGCTCCCCCCCCCCTCGTAATAAAGAAAAACGCATGTGTGGACGCACGTTCCTGATATACAGAGTTGTGAAAGGGGCTTGACAGCTGAGTGTTCCTGTCCACTCCCTCCTATGTATAAGGAATATGATTGTGTTTTAGTGAGAAAGGTGTTCACTGATTGATTGCATTTCATTTAAAAAAAAAACATGCAGCTGGGAATGGGAGGGTGGATGATGTAGGGTATGTACTAATGAGGTCAGCTGGTCAACTCCTTCCTGTGCCATGATCTAAAGTCTGATCAGGAAGTTAGACAAAAGCAATAGATAAGTTTGGAAACATAAATGGAAGACAGTAAGGTAAGTGTCTGTAGATATTTTTGGAAAGCTTTGATATTTTTAAGTACATGTATGTTATATTGGATACATAGGGGTTCTGGAATTTAGATTTCCAGAATTTTTTTCTGCCTTAGAGTGGCTTGGGATAGAGTGAAGAAAGACTATGAGGGTTATTTACAAAAAGCAAATCCACTTTGCACTATAAGTGCACTGCAACTTTAAAGTATATGTACAGAGAAATATAAAAAAAAAATGTTTTTGATTGAATAGAGAAGGATAAGAACCCTGTCAGGTTGGTATTGCTGAGTAAAATTATCTTCTGTATTTATTGTGATAACCATTGTCACAGACACAGAGAGTGATGGGAAATCCAAAATGCTACAGCTGTCAACGAAACATGAGTTTAGGGGGAATTTCCCAATGGGGACACCAGTTTCGGTAACAAATTTCTAAGACGTGGTTTGCACTTGCAGTTTCATGTGTTATAGCACATTGTTATGCATTTATAATGCATTTTTCATACTTTTTTAATGCAATGAAATCTATTGGGTTAAGCCCCAATTGAAATCTATTGGGTTAAGACTCGTACACACGATCGCACTTCCATCAGACTTTTGTCCGAATGGGGCGTTGGCCGTGAACTTGGTATGCATACACACGGCAGAACATTTTCAGCCGACAAACATGAACTTGAGACGTAATAGGCGTACTACGTATTTTTTTCAGCTCTTTAGCGTCACCATTTGGGCAACTTCTGCTAATGTTGTCTTATGGTTAGCATTGTTTCTGAGCATGCATGTTTGTACTTTGGATTTTAGTCTGACGGATTTGTGTACACATGATCAGATGATCCGACGTAACACTTTTGTTGTCGGAAAATTTGAGAGCATGCACAGCCAACATTTGTTATCGGAAATTCGGATAAAAGTCCGATAAAACACATCCGTCTGATCATTGTTGTTGGAATATCAGATCGTGTATACTGGACTTAAAAATCACACTGAGGGAGATTTACTGAAACTGGACACTCGGAATACATGGTAGCCAATCAGCTTCGAACTTCAGTTTGTTGAATTAAGCCTTGACAATAAAACTTGGAAGCTGATTGGTTTCTATGCACAGCTGCACCAGGTTCACGATCGTGGAACGCACGCCAGCTAGTGGGACTAGCAGAGCGACAGACATAGGGCCCTTCTCCAAACCCATGCCTAAAAGCCTCAGTGCCGGGATCAGGGCACTACATGAAGTAAGCAGCCATTTGGCTTGTTGTTTTTAAACGTTTTTAATAAACAATATTTCACTATGATTGCCTTTCTGTTCTGGCTTTCACGTACATGAACATTGCATCACCTATTATGCAAATCCGGATCGTTCTTTGAGAAATCACTTTGTGAAAAGCGCTGTATGACTTCTTTTTTTAATTAAAAGAGTCTATTGATATCGGTAAGGAGCCATTCTTATTGATCACTTCGGGTGCAATTGTTCGATGGTGGTTTCATATCCACAATCTTTACCATACATTGGCTTCGATCTGCTGCTGGGTGCTTATCAATTAGCACTATTGGGACTTTTTTGCACATATGCACTTTATTGTATGGACATAATTTCACAAAATACATTGTTGAGATTTCCTTGCATGTTACAAACGATTAACATATTTGCAAGCTTCACTTTGTATTTATGCACTTTAGTATTTTTAGTAATGGTTTATTATTATTTATTAATTTGTGCATTTAGCGCCCCCTAACACCATTTTCCAATATCACTTTCAGACACTGAAATTATTTGGGAGGCAGCTCACAAACTTGTATTATTATATATATTAGATTGTACACCTGGTATTCTGCCCAATACTTGGGAGAAAGACCTTTATTTTCCGTGGCGCAAACTATACACATTTTTCAATACAATACTGAGTTATTATCAACTCCTTCACGGTTCAAATTCCTTCTAAATCAGCCAAAATTCAAACCTGTTGACTTGCCAAATTTTAATCTCAAATTTGAAGGAGCCAGGCAGAAAATGAATGGTGGAACAGTGACTTCTGGAACTGGATGTGTTCCAAATCTAAAAAAAAAAAGCATTGGCTACACATACACTTTAAAGAAAATGGGTCCAGTCCACCACAGCACCCTATCAAATCAAATGTTAATTTTCATTACTTTTAAAAACAGACGGCTGGAATGGCACTGAATTCTGCCGATAATACACTTTTATTATTTTACATATCAGTAGCAGCAAATTTTATTTTTGTGTGAATGAATGTTTCATTGCATCCGGATTTCCAACTGCTTTCAGCCAGAAAATACATTTTAAGTGCACTCATACGTTTACCACTAAGCATCAGATGCAGCTGTACAGTAAAGTGATCAGCAGAAAAATCTAATGGCAGTTAACAATTTCCCTTTTAGCTAAACTCCGGCACTTTCAGCCCTGTGTGTACAAGTGCAGTATGGAAGGACAAGGTTGGTGGGTCATAGTAATGTGCTTGTTTAGCAGTCTGGGCTGCTCTGCTGTGAGACCTCTGTGGAAGGTCCAGACACTAACAAACGTACAGATATTAAATCAATGCTGAAGACTGCCATCTTTAGCAGAGTCCCCAAAACAATTGAATAGAAGGAAGTTCTCGTCACTGACTTTTTTCCCTGCGTGAAGGCTCATTTCCTTCCTAGTGCTAGCTTCACTTATCTAACTTGTTGGACAGAAGCATGGAGTGACTATGAGGTGGAAAATGGATGTGATTTTACGTGTGTTGCTGGTGAGCTGCTTGTTTTACACCAGAACAGGTAAGTGACAACCGTAATGTTTGGGGAGGGGGAGAGCCAGGAGGGTCACTAAACCAGATGTGTACAGGTATAAGGAGTAAATGATTCATCTCTACAATGACATCCTATGAGATCTGTTTCATTGTGAAGGAAAGCAAGGAATGAAACAAACGTGTTATACAATGCAGCAATACAATATGCTACCACAGCACTTGATGCACAAGAGTATAGATTATTTTGGCCCAGTAGGCCTCAACATTTTTTATAAAGGTAATTAATTATATCAAGCTTGCGTAAATGCTTTGATATATTTTATAGAATGCATTACTTAGCGATTTTATGTACATTCCTATTTATATTACTCTTTGACATGTTAGGCATATTAGACCAACTGATGACCTGTACATAAGAAGCATCCCTTCATAGGTGTCACTTCAAACCACAATTTCTTCTACCAATAATATGTGATTTGGGTTTTAGAATGACAGATGCCTTAACAAAATGTGTTGAATGTGAAGTTCAGCAGATCCAGACTAGCTTGGGAAAAAAAAAAAGGGTTCCCATGCTTAATAATGGAAGCTGTGTTTAAATCTTATAGCATGTGGTGTGTTGTACATACATTTTTTAATATTTATTGCAAGCGCCTAAGTAGATTTATTTATTAAGACTTTTAATAGCAGTGACGCTGCACAACTACCCTTAAAAGCCAATCAAAAATTAGCTTTGATTAGTACACTTTCAGAAACCTGTTGTTTCTGATTGGTTGTTATGGTTTACTGAATGCCTTGTATTTCAGTCTGAAAAGAAACCACATCATTATTATCATTATTACTATATAGAAGGCTAATAAATTCATATCAATAAAGAGGAAACTTTTTCCACAAATTGAAATATGATTTATGATTGACTGGCAGGACATTTTAAATGGTTATTAATAGTGCCAAAAGTCCATATTACAACATATGAATCAGACGCTGTTAAGTTTATTTTTATGTTTGCAGTTTGTACCTCTGCTTGAATTATGGTGTGAGATATGGATACATCTGAATATAGCTACAGATACTGATTATTATAAGTAAAGCTACATCATGCCAGTATTATTTGTGTCTTGTGTCAGCAATTTAAGATTGTGTCTTGCCTGTGTAACATATACTGATCATATACAGGAAACAAAGTGTGAGGAAATATTAAAGGGGTTGTAAAGATAATTTTTTCCCCCTAAATATCTTCCTTTACCTGTGCAGTCCTCCTTCACTTACCTCATCCTTCAATTTTGCTTTTAAATGTCCTTATTTCTTCTGAGAAATCCTCACTTCCTGTTCGTCTGTCTGTAACTCCACACAGTAATGTGAGGCTTTCTCCCTGGTGTGGAGTGTCGTGCTTACCCCCTCCCTTGGACTACAGGAGAGTCAGGACGCCCACTAACACACAGCTCCTTTCTCTATCTGCAACATAGAGAGCGTCCTGACTCTCCTGTAGTCCAGGGGAGGGGCGAGCACGACACTCCACACCAGGAAGAAAGCCTTGCATTACTGTGTGGTGTTACAGACAGAAGAACAGGAAGTGAGGGTTTCTTAGAAGAAAAAAGGACATTTAAAAGCAAAACCGAAGGATGACTTCAGCAAATGCATGCTAATTGGTTGTTGTTGTCGGCTTTTGCACTTTATTCCTCCCATTGTCTATTGAATGAGGCCACAATTGGAATAGGGAAAGCTGCATGGGGTCTATTAGATATGATTATATTCACAAAGGAAAAGCCAATCTTCACAATCTGAGCTGCATTAGAGGCATTAGGAATGATGTGAAGTCAGGTTGATATGGATAATGTAGGGAAATTACTTAAAGAACGATATTGAATTGTATAAATCACGCTTCTTCACCCTAGATTAGATCAAAAGACCATGTGCACAGCATGGTAATCAATTATCTCCATGATTATATGTGTATTTTTAGTACATAAGGCATGTTCTTTACCTGTAAAAGTCTACCTTGTGTAGACAACCAAAAGCCCTGGTAATACTGTTGGGTACCACTATTTTGTATGTGATGTCTGCAGTCCCAGCACATGACCGGTTCTCCTGAGATGCCAAAACCCGATGTTTTTCCCGACGTGATTCCTCTCAAGTCTGCCTTGCATACACACGTTCAGTCAAAAAAACACTCGACCAAAGCGCGGTGACATCCAACATGTACGACGGCACTATAAAGGGGACATTCCATTCAAATGGCGCCACCCTTTTGGCTGCTTTTGCCGATCCTCGTGTTAGGAAAATTTTGGTGGGAGATGATTCGCGCTTTTCAGTCTTCGTGTTTTTCAGTCTGTTACAGCGTGACGAATGTGCTATCTCCACTATGAACTCTAGTTTTACCAGATCGAGCGCTCACATCTCATACTTGATTCTGAGTATGCGCGTTTTTTTCCCCCTCGGAAAAGCATACACACAAGCGGTTTTCGCGACGAGAAAAAGACTGAAGGGAAACACGGCAGGACAAAATAGAGCAGGTTCTAATTTTTTTGCAGGCAGTTTTCTCGTCGGGAAAACTGCTATGGAGCATACACACGACCAGTTTTCCCGACTAATCTAAAAAATGTCAGTTTTCTTGTCGGAAAAACCGGTCATGTGTACGAGGCATCAGAGCTGTCACCCAAGTGACACTCTATATTATTTCTCTTCACTCCTTCCCTTTCAGACATTTATGAGGGGAGGTCAAAGTTGGAGAAGAGGAGCTGGGCCATCACAGAGAATAATTAGTAGACATGTGCAGACTGGAATATTTAGTTTCATTTTTTCGTTTTCGTTTGGAAAATACATTTATTTAGTTACTCCCGAAAATCGTTTTGATTTATTTTGTTTTTCGTTGGGGAATAGCTTTCGTCCGAAAATCCAATAATACTTGGTTTCTGTCGAATGGTCAAAAGAATATTCGACGGAACGTCGAATCTTTACGTCGAATCGTACATTTCCGAATATTACGCCTACAATAATTCTAATGTTGTATGACTAGTAATAATGTCGAATCTATTCTCTATAATGTCGAGTCTATTTTCTCATAAATCGAAATCTATTCTCTGTAATGTCGAATCTATTATTTCTATAATGTCGAATCTTTTCCATATAATATCGAATCTTTTCTCTATGATGTAGAATCTTTTCCATATAATGTCGAATCTTTTCCCTATAATGTCGAATCTCTCCATATCGAATTTTTACCGCAATGAAAACGAAAATAAAGCATTTTTTATGTCGGATCTTTCGGTGTTCGTTTCTTGCGCTTTCGTTATTGTTTGTTAAAACGATAACGAAAAAAAATGATTTTCGGACGAAAATGCATTCTAACGTAAACAAATGCACATGTCTAATAATTAGACAGGGTTATGACGTCCAGGGTGGGAAGGGGCTGAGCAAAATAATTTGATTTTATCGAAAGTGGTAACATTTTCTAGCTAGTTCAGAGGCAAATGAATTAAAGCATGTTTATAGAAAGGAACACGTTGCAAATAAGCATTTAAAGTCACAAATTTTCTGTGCTTTTAGTAGCAATTATTTTTTAGGCTTCATTTCCACTGGCGTTTTTTTTTTTTGGAGCTGGTGCTTTAAAAACGCTGCGGCAACGTTTTTGCGCGTTTGTGCGCGTTTTTGCGCGTTTTTTAGCGTTTTTACAGCTCTATTGCTGAAGCTTCAGAACGCACTGGTCCCGGGTTTTTTTTGCAGCTTAAAAATGTCTCAGCCATCTACAGCTCAAAAACGTCATGGTGGGCATGAGGCCATAGACTAACATGGGCAGGCGTTTTTAAGCTGCAAAAAACGCTCAGAAAAGTGGCTGTAAAAACGCCAGTGGAAATGAGCCCTAAAAGTTTAAACTTGTGTGTATATCTAAAAAGGGTTCAGCAGCTGGTTTATAATTGTGCTTAGTTCCATTCAATACAAAGTGAATACATACCAACTAGAGATTAGTAAAGGGTTCACCAAACCCCATGAGGAAAATGGCAGAAGTATTTAGAATATGAGATGAATGGTACATGTTCATGAATAGGACATGTTCACTGTAGAGTTCATGAACCACACAAATAACAATAGCTGATTTCCTTTCAAGTTACAGTGGTGCTCAACAAAAAACGGAGTATTGGTATACTGAAATCACTCCGTTATAAAAGCCTCAAAGTACTTTGCAAACAGGATAATCAAAAAGAAGCATGATGCCTCCCCGACGTATGAAGATGATCCTGGACCAGGCTTCTCACACGGCCAAAAGTAAAACGTGCTCTATGTGCGGGGCGCCATAATGTTTCTGACTAAGGATGAGCCGAACACCCCCCAGTACGGTTCACACCAGAACATGTGAACAGGCAAAAAATTCGGACAAACACGTAAACACCGTTGAAGTCTATGGGACACGAACATGAACAATCAAAAGTACTAATTTTAAAGGCTTAAATGCAAATTATTGTCATAAAAAGTGTTTGGGGACCTGGGTCCTGCCCCAGGAGACATGTATCAATGCAAAAAAAGTTACGTTTTTAGGGTCAGACCCCAAAGCACCCTCCATATGTTGAGGGCATGTGGCCTGGTACAGTTCAGGAGGGGAGGGGCGCTCTCTCGTCCCACCTCTTTTCCTGTGGTCTGCCAGGTTGCGTGCTTGGATAAGGGTCTGGTATGGATTTTGGGGGGACCCCTACGCCATTTTATTGGGGGACAGGGCTCCCCTTAAAATCCATATCAGACCTGAAGGTCTGGTATGAATTTTGGGGGACCCCTACACCATTTTGTTTTTTAATTTGGCACAGGGTTCCCCTTAATATCCATACCAGACCTGAATTGCCTTGTATGGATTTTGGGGAGACCCCCACGCAATTATTATTTTTTGGTTCAAGGTTCCCCTTAATATTCATACCAGACCCAAAGAGCATTGTAATTGACTGGGGGTGAACCCATGCCGCTTTTTTCAATGAGTTTTATGTATTTTGCCGGGACCAGACAATTCATTAAAGCTACAATCAGTTTTAAGTTACTTTGGAAATGTTATCTTGCTGTGGTAATGTTCTAAACACGAGAAAAATGTGCTACTTTACAGATATACTATAGGCACCCCCATGTAAGAAATTTAAAGGAATATTAAATTTTTATTGTTTCACTTTAAGCATTTTTAAAATAACTGCTCCTGAAAAACTTGTTTTCATTGATACATGTCCCCTGAGGCAAGACCCAGGTCCCCAAACACTTTTTATGACAATAACTTGCATATAAGCATTTTAAATTAGCACTTTTGTTTTTTCATGTTAGTGTCCCATAGACTTTAACGGGGTTCTGTGGCTTTAGAATTTGCCCTGAACTCAGCATACAGTATTGTTTGTGCGAACATCCAAGCAACCAAAGTTCGGCCCGAACTTATGCTTGGGCCGAACCATTAACCCATCCCTATTTCTGACTATCCTCAATGTTCTTTCTGTTATAAATAGTGTTATGTGATCTATTTCCAGTATTGCAGTTCTTATACATCCATAACACATACACTATATTACCATAAGTATTGGGACACCTGCCTTTACGCGCACATGAACTTTAATGGCATCCCAGTCTAATGCCGCGTACACAAGGTCGTTTTTTGCGATGAAAAAAAACGACGTTTTTTGTGAAGTAAAAAACAACGTTTTTTGTGAAGTAAAAAACAACGTTTTTGAAACGTCACTTTCAAAGACGATGTTGCATACACACCATCGTTTTTTTCACAAAAAACGAGGTTACGTTCACCACACTTTTCCATTGAAGCTCGCTTCATAACTAGCTTCTGGGCATGCGCGGGTTGAAAAACGTCGTTTTAAACGACGTTTTTGCTACACACGGTGACTTTTGTGAAACAAAAAACGACGTTTTGAAAAACGACACAAAAAATTCAAGCATGTTGGAATTTTTTTTTGGTTGTTTTTTTTAAGACAAAAAACGACGTTTTGCCCACACACGATCAATTTAAATGACGTTTTAAAAAACTTTGTTTTTTTTCATCGCAAAAAACGACCGTGTGTACGCGGCATTAGTCCTTAGGGTTCAATATTGAGTTGGCCCACACACTCTTGCATACCTGACTCATCCACACATGTGTTTATTCTTTATAATACCTATTCAATAAAAGAAAGGGAGTAACCAATAACCCCCATCTTGGACTGGCCTGGCTTCAGAAAAGTGATTTCTAGATGCATTTTTGCTATGCCTGTTATGAAATACTACCTGCATGGTATCATTGTAATAGTGAACTTGTGGCATCCTTTGCAACCGATTTGCAAATTTTACAGTTTAAATGCTGAATACAAATTTAAAAAAAATTCTGAGTAGGCTAACTGTGCAACAACTGATATAGTGTATTAAAAAGTAATACTCATATTTGCTTAGCAGTTGCATAGTTGTCTTATTAATCACATGGCTGCAGTATTTTTGGAATTATTGACTAGGAATGAATGTGTATGTGGGTTTTAAATTTGCTTTGACTTACCTAATCTGCACACTTATTCTAGGTGTCAAAGACAGTCAAGCACCTAGCAGTTTCAGGAGGTCAGCAACAATCACCCCACATGCCAGGGTGCTTGGGTTAACCCTAGACTCTGAACTGACCTTTCAGGCCCACATCCAATCCCTGTCCAAATCATGCCGCCTTAGATTCCGCAATCTCTAGAATACGCCCCTTTTTAACCAATGACACCACCAAGCTTCTAATTTACTCCCTGGTTATCTCTCGCCTTGACTACTGCAACTAACTCTTCTTTGGATTACCTTTACATACACTATCCCTCCTTCAGTCCATAATGAATGCTGCTGCAAGACTCACCACCTTACCAACCTTTCAATGTCCTCAATCCCACTCTGCCAATCCCTGCACTGGCTTCCACTTACCCAACAAATAAAATTCAAAGTACTAACAATAAATTTACAAAGCCGTCCACAGCTCTGCCCCCAGCTACATCACTAACCTAGTCTCAAAATACCAACCAAGACCTCCTGCTCTCTAGCTCCCTTGTCACCTCCTCCCATGCTCGCCTACAGGATTTCTCCAGAGCTTCTACCATCCTTTGGCACTCCCTACCCCAATTTGTCCGACGATCCCCTAATCTATCCATCTTTAGACAATCCCTGAAAACCCTTCTCATTAAAGAAGCTTATGCTGCGTCTAATACACTGTTTTACGTTACCCACAGCTATTACCTTTTGTATCAATTAACTGTCAGGTCTGCCAGGAGATTTCGACCGTCACTCTGGTTTCCTAATCGGTAGTCTTGTTATCCCAGTATCAGGTGGAGGGACAGTTGATATCCTGCTGTCAGATTAGGAAACCACAATAGATGGCGCAAACAGCCTAACAAGGAACCACCAGCAAACAACTCACAGTTTGTAGAGGCCAAAGACTGAAACCAGGTAGGATAAAGGACAATCCTAAACAATCCAAGTAGCGGACCAAAGCAATAATACACGGGGGTCAACCAAGAGGGCGGCGTCGGAAACAGGCAGGGTCGGCAATAAGATCGGAAAAGTCCAAAGGAGTAGTGCAAAAGGCAAGGTCAGGAACAGGCAGAGTTGCCAACAGTGATCAGCGAAGTCCAAAGGGGTAATCTAGAAGCGGAATCAGGAACAAGTGGAAGTCAGAAACCAGAAAAGCAATATCATACACTAACAACCAGAAACAGGATCCTATAGGGCAAAGTCAGGAAGGGGAAGTGATGATTTATAGGGTCACTGATCAGGTGACTACCTACAGCTGGTCCCAGGATGGAGCCAACATAAATGCTTAATATAGTCCTCAAATGTCTTGGAGAAAATTATGATATCGTCCAAGAAGACTAGCACAGTCTAAACATTGAAGTCTCACGGGCATTAAGCCCTGAAAAGTGCTGGGGGCATTACTTATCCCAAAGGGCATGCAGTTAAATTCGAACAGGGGTGTAATGAAGGCAATCTTTTTGCAATCTTAATCCTGCACTGGGACCTACCAGTAGCCGCTTGCCAAGTCAAGTGTCGAGAAATTTTTGGCTTGGCCCAGTGCCATAGGCGATTCCTCTACCCATGGCAATGGGTAGGCATCCAGTTGGATACATGTAGATAGTTTGCGGTAATCCACACAGAACTTGCAGCCTTCCATCCTTTCAAACCAGGACCAGGAGATTAGCCCAAGCTTTTTTAGCATGTTGTGGAGCAAATCCTTGACCTCCTGGTACAGAGCTGTGGGAATGTGACAGTACCGCTCTCAGATGGGTGCAGTGTCTCTCATGTGGATTGGGTGGTCGATGGCCTCTGTGTAACCGTAGTCTTCTGTGATGGTGACAAACACCATTAGGTGCTTTTCCAACAGTTGGTGCAGCAGCAGTTGTTGTGGTAGAGGATAGTCGCGGAAGTAAATTGTATTGCAACTCTAACGAGGCCATGGCTGCTTGTAGAGAGACACACAAAGACAAATAAATATATGGCACAATACAGATTCAGTTGGCAAAAATTCACTCCCTGATGGCAAATGTACATATAAAAAAACAGGGGGGGGGGAGTTGGGGATGAGGGGGAGACCAATAATGGCAGTAAAAGGATTAGGAGGGCAACAAGTTCATGGTACGTCTACAGCAATCCATCTTGTAACAGAGTATGCAGTATGAAAGGCTGCTCTTCTAGAGACCGGAACAGGTCTCTAAAAAGGAACAAAATAAACACAAGGGGGTGCTGATCAGTGGCGGAATTATCATAGTCGCAGCAGTCGCATTTGCGACTGGGCCCTTAATTTCCGCCACTGTAGGGGGGCCCGCCGCCGCCCGGGAGATGGTACACACTGCTGACATGGCAGTGACTCTGTGCGGCGCCTGTGTGGTGAGAGGGCGGCATCTGAAGGAACTGTCAGCACGGCTCTCACACACAGCTCAGCCTCAGCGCCGTGCTGACAGTTCCGCTCTCACACCCCACGGACTACTCCTTCTCCTCTGCTCTGCCAGTGAGGTAAGGGGGGAGGGGGGCGGAGCTGCGGGTTGCTGTCGAGATGTCCCTTCCTCCCCTTTTCTCATGTCGTCATGTCTGCAGCATGGGACAGGAGAGAAGACAGCTTCCTGCTTGTTCTTCCTCCCTCCCAATTGGCCACAGCGGAGCAGACAAGACTAGTGGAGCATCATGGGAAATGTAGTCAGGCTACAGTGATCAGCATGCACTCTGCTGAGGCCTGGGGGGGGGGGAGAAAACCCGGAAAACATGTACTACAGGAGACATGGAAAGAGGACTTTGCTGGGGGAACTAATAGCCCCAGCACCACCAGATAGAGCCACGCAGTACCCGCACCACCAGTGAGCCACACGGTACCCTCACCACCAGAGAGCCATGAGAGCCACACTGTACCTGCACCATCAGAGCACAGTGCTGTACCCGCACCACCAGAGCGCCATGCTGTACCCACACCACCAGAGCGCCATGCTGTACCTGCACCACCAGAGCGCCATGCTGTACTCGCACCCCCAGAGCGCCATGCTGTACCCGCACCACCAGAGCGCCATGCTGTATCTGCACCACCAGAGCGCCATGCTGTACCCGCACCCCCAGAGCGCCATGCTGTACCCGTACCACCAGATCGCCATGCTGTATCCGCACCACCAGAGCGCCATGCTGTACCCACACCATCAGAGAGAGTGAGCCATGCTGTATCACACCACCAGAGAGAGTGAGCCACACTGTACCACACCACCAGAGAGAGAGAGAGCGTCACACTGTACCCGTACCACCACCAGAGAGATAAAGCGTCACACTGTACCCGCACCACCAGAGAGAGAGAGCGTCACACTGTACCCGCACCACCACCAGAGAGAGAGAGCCATGCTGTCCAGGACCACCCGAGGGAGCAGGTCAGTTTCACTGGGCAGTGTGGGAGCAGATCAGTTTCACTGGGCAGTGTGGGCACAATAGGAGACAGATAGTACTAGCATTGTTCTCTATCTATCTAGATATATTATGTGGTATCTCTCTGTATAGTGTTGGTGTGTGTGCGTGACGGGGGGGGGGCGGCAAAATGCACCTTCGCCTGAGTTGGCAAAAATCCTTGCACCGGCCCTGGGTACACTGACTGATCATTTAAGGGGCGCGTCGCTCTGCCTGTTCTCGCCGCCCTCACTCACGGGTACAGTCCCCTCCCACTCCACCAATCCTCCCTGCCCGCACTGACACTCACTGGCACAATGCACAGTCCCCCCTCCGCATATCCTCCCTGCCCTTGCTCACGGGCACAATAAAAAGTCTCCGTCCATCCTCTCCACCGCTCCGTCCATCCTCCCCGCCTTCACTCACGGGCACACTGCACAGTCCCTGCCATCCTCTCTGCCCGCACTCATGGGTTCTCACAGGTCCCGCCCAAACAAAACTTAGCATGGAGGGGGAACCAAGCCATCTGCGAGCAATCTGCAAGTGAGTCTCACTAATATTAATATCAACACTGCTACTGATTCCCCCTCACACAACCACTGCTGCAACTGATACCCCACCACTGCCACCGATACCCCCCACCACTACTACTGATACCACACCACTGCCACTTAGACACCACCAATACCAATACTGATACCCCACCCCTGCCACTGATACCCCCCACCACTACTACTGATACCCCACCACTTCCACTTAGACACCACCAATACCAATACTGATACCCAACCACTGCCACGTATATCCCACCACTGCCACTGATTCCCCCCACACCACCACTAGAACTACTGATAACCCCCCACCACCACTGATATACCCACACCACCACTGCTGTCACTAATCCACCCCCTCCCCACAGCACTGATGCCACTGATTCCATCCAGCAACCACCACCCCTGTCACTGATCCCACCCCCCCCTTCCACTACCACTCATCCCAAGCCATCTTCCCCAACCACCCCCCTCACCACTTATCCCATCCTCCCATCAAAGCTGCCACTCATTTCATTCAATCCCCCTACCACTGATCCCACCCCCAACCACCTCCCTTGCCACTCATCCTATTCCTTTACCACCGCTGACACTGATGCGAACTCTCTACCTCACTGCTGCCACTCATCCTATCCCCCACACCACCACCACTGCCACTCATCCCAGGAGAGAAAATGGAGAGGATTTGTTCCTCCATATGCTGCCCCGCCGCCCCTCCTATCCATGTCCAGCTGCCCCCAAGATCAGTGGGAAGGGCCCTGGCCAGAGGTCAGGGGGGGCCTTCATGGTTTCTTGCACCGGGGCCCTGAAGGTTCTAGTTACACCTCTGCTGATCCAAGTGCAGCAGAAATCTTTAAAAAAAATAATACAATAAAAGCAAGATGCAAACTCACATCAATAGGAAAAACTGTGCTTATCTGTACTGGTAAAAGGGAACCAGAGGCCTAGCTTTCCTATTACCGCTGGAAGCTGCTGACTTACATCTCTCGGGTGGACTGGGCTTTGGTTCCCTTTATCAGTACAGATAAGCACAATTTCTCCAAATTATCTATGTTTGCATTTGGCTTTTGATTTTCTTCAATTTTATGCTGCACTTAGATTGTTGCCCACTTGCATTTATTTTGTAGAGGGGCACATATGGCATTCTACCCAGGGCTGAGCATCCAAAATACAGTGATGGGGCAATACATATAGGTCTGCTAGATGGGCATGATTGGGGAGTGAAATCGGGGTTATTCCCAGGTTGATGAGCTGCACCAGGACTTTTCCTTTGTGGACCTTGGATAAAGTGTGAGCGACCAGCCAATACCCTGGGGTTGCCAGGAGTAATTTTTGTTTGGGAGGTGTGCGAACGGGAGCCCATCTGTTTAGGCTGTTTCCTGCCTCATTGGCCCATATCACATTGAGCCACACAGCTTGCAGTCCACAGCCCTGCACACACACTGGCTGGAATCAGGGTAAATACATGTCCTTTGTTACCTTCCTGCCCAGAACAATAGTTACTGCTGAACTAACGGGCCATGAGTCACCACAGCCCCAACTTGATCCACCACCTAGTCATTGATCTGGATCTTCACCTAAGTGGCACCTTCTACCCAGGCAAGTTAATAGCTGCCTTAAGGGACAGCCAGGAGAGGTCCAGCTGGTCTTGCATCCCAAACCACTGAGCGTAGTCAGTCAAACTCAATTAAAGTGACCTCGGAACCAGTGTCAATTAGGCATGGAACCTTTTGCTATTAATGATGATGCTCACCACTGGACCAGGTGCGACCATGGACTCTGGTTTACTGGGACCTTGTACTGACTATCCTAGGGGTCGTCCCTTTGCCCCGGGATCCGCTGGCTTAACTGTGGCCTGTGTGGGTTTTTGAATTCAGGCCTGCCAAAGTTTTGTTCCTATTTTTTTCACCGATGGATAAAAAACCGATGGGGCCCACACACGATCAGTTTGTCTGATGAAAATGGTCCATCAGACCGTTTTCATCAGACGAACCGATCGTGTGTATGCACACATAGATCTAGTATACTATTAAATTAAAGGAACCTGTTGGTATACAAGTTTTTTGTTTTCATTTTAATTCTCCTTTGCTATTTCTACTACACAAACAGCTTATTTTCATGATGCTATTATGAATTAGGATATTATGACACTATGTAAATAACCTTATACAAGGTGGCTTTTTGTACCAAGAATGTAAAACAATATGTGGTTAATAACCACACTTGGAAAAACAACCTTTTAGCCTCAGCTTCCCATAGACACTTACCTATTGTGCCTAATGGTAAATTCGGTCCTGCCTAAGTCCTGTAATATCACGGTCCTAATAAAATAGTACTGTAATAGGGTCTACCATTGTAAGTGGTCTTTAATAAAGTGTATCTCCAGGCAAAACCTTTTTTTACTATAAAGGCTCTGAGGAAGGGGACATGTCTCCTGAAACACGTCAGTTCCAACTTCAGTGTTATGGTTATCCACCATGCTGGAGTTGCGTTTTATACACGTGCAACTACTTTATGATTGTGAGTATGATCTTGGCTTTTTAATACATTCATATGGTGTTGGAGGTAATGTACTAGTCGTTTGCACCCTCCCTTGTTTCCTTTTTTTAGTTTAGAGTACAATGGGGAAGGGATTGAACCTTTTTCAAGCTGTAACTGTTGTCGGAATACCATTGAAGAGATTCACCCCTTTATTTACACTAGTGACCATTGTCACTGAGAGAGAAAGTGAGGAGAAATCCAACATTTTTATATTGTTCCCAGAACTATGGGTTAAGGAAATCCTCTAATGGGGACACCTGTTCCAGGAACAATTTTCAAAGAGGGCATTCCCCCCCCCCCCCACTTTGGGAGATTTCCAATAACTTCCTGTTGCGTCTTTGGAACAATTTCCTCAATAGTATATAGACAGCAAAAAAAATAACTGGCAGGTGTTTTAACCTTTCCCTACACTTTCCAAAATAAAATAAATAAAGTTATATACTTTATATTTGTCTTTTGTCTCTGAGTTTGGTGTCTCTAGCCCTAGCTGGTAACAAAGGTCTCGAAATGAAAGTTGTTTATGTCACCAATGAGACAAAAAGCATGCCGCCTGCGGGGCCAAGGTCATTCTCCTAAAGATAAGAAAGGAATCTGATCTGTACTCCTGGAGCAATGAGATGTAAACAACATGGCCAGGAAGTGAGAAAAAGAGACAATATTACTGTTGTCTAAAGTAGTGATCATATAAATCTTTTGGAAATGGATGTTTTTATTTACAGTACGAAAGTGTTAATTAATGTCGCCTTTAATAAAGACTAAAGAACTGAATGGTGTCCTTGAAAATTAGTTCCTGCTGATCAACTTACACTAGGTGCAGTGATGTCATCACAGATAACATGTTGACATCATCATGTTACTTGTCTTGAAACAGGATTGAGGAAAAATGTTAAACAAAGACACAGGAAAAAAAAATCCAAAACGGTTTTGGTTTTACCCTACTTTACAAAAGCATTGTTATTTCTGTCTATGTGCCCATTTACCTAATTTTCTGTCTCATGAAAACAAATATCAGAGGACAGGAAGTTAGGGGAAATCTGTCCAACACAACCCAAGATAGCAGTAAAAACCTGACAAGGGTTCTAATTCTTCCCTGTTCTTGGAGGACGTCATATACCCTCCTCCGGGGGGTTCCTCAGACACAGCGCATCACGGATCAATGTAAAGAGGTCCAATCACAAATGTAAAGAAATGGCGGTTAACAGTATGTCCTTTCTTACTGCACTGTCACTGTCTGAGGAAAGGAATGCTGGCTTTCCTGTGACAGGGTACATTAACACTGAAATCAGGGCACTGATCATCAATGCAGCCTCATCAGTGCCCATCAGTGCTGCCTTTATCAGTGCCCATCAGTGCTGCCTTATCAGTGCAATCCCATCAGTGACTCTTCATCTGTGCCCATCAGCGCAGCTAATCGGTTCCCATCAGTGCCCATCAGTGCCACCCTATCAGTGCGGCCTTATCAGTGCCCATAGGTGCATACTCACTAGTGCCCATTAGTGCAGCCTGTCAGTTTCCATTAGTGCTGCCTCATCAGTGCCATCAGTGCTGCCTTATCAGTACAGCATCATCAGTGCTTCTTCAACAGTGCCCATCAGTGCAGCTTATCAGTTCCCATCAGTGCTGCCTCATCAGTGCCCATCAGTGCCACCTTATCAGTGCAGTCTCATCAGTGCAGCCTTATCATTGCCAATCAATGCAGCCTCATCAGTGCCCAATAATGCAGCTTATCAGTTCCCATCAGTGCCACCTTATCAGTGCAGCCTCATCAGTGCCCATCAGTAAAGTCTCATCAGTGCAGCCTCATCATCATTGCCCATCAATGCAGCCTATCAGTGCCCATCAGTGCAGCTTCATCAGAACACATTTGTGAAGAAGATTTTTTTTTAAAACATGAATGAAGCAAATGTTCTATATTTGTTTTCCAAAACCTTCAGGCTGGGTTCACACTAGAGATCTCCGCAGCTCACAGCAGGAGTCGGTGCGTCTCCATTCACTGTTTCAGGTCCAATTTCAGCTAAAATTTTGGGCTGAATTCGGACCTGAAACATACCAAAAGAAATACAGGGTCCCTGTGCAATTTGCATCAGAGGTGCTGCAGAGATGTGTAAACCAGCTGCACAGAGAGCGAATTAGATGGGGGGAACCCATCTAATTCATAATAGTGTGAACCCAGCCTCAGGCTTTTTTTGTTTGTTCACCACAAAAAAAAAAGGTAATTAAATACCACAAAAAGAAAGCTCTATCTGTTTAAAAAAAATGATAAAAATGTCATATGGTGCTGCATGACCGCACAATTGTCATTCAACGTCAATGCTGAAAGCTGAAAATTGGGCTGGGCAGGAAGGGGGTAAAAATATCCAGTATTGAGGTGGTTATACAATAAGCTTAACATAGTTTGTGCTATTCAAGTGTTTCAAAAGAAATCACAGCAGTAACCGTCTATTCCTTCTCCTTGAATATAGAGAGTATACAACATATGACTATTCTTACCCAGTCCAGAGTCTGTCCTTCCAATCCCAGTTGCAGCGCTGTGTAAAGGGAGCAATATAAATTTTCCTAAATCCAAAAACTCATAACAATTTATTGCAATAAACATTTAGGGCCAGATTCTCATAAGAGATACGACGGTGTATCTCCAGATACATCGTCGTATCTCTGTTTCTGAGCCCGGGTATCTATGCGTCTGATTCCTAGAATCATTTACGCATAGATACGGCGTAAGTCACTTACACCGTCGGATCTTAAATGCAATCTTACGCTGGCCGCTAGGTGGCATATATGCAAATGAGCATGATATGCCGATTCCCGAACGTATTTGCGTCGCGTTGCCGTAGTTTACGTAGTTTCCGTAAGCGTAAGGTTACCCCTGCTATATGAGCGGTAGCTTTGCGTCGGTCCGCCGTATGCCATGTTAATTATGGACTCAGGACAGCGTCGTGTTTTTCTGTCATTTACGTCGTTTACGTAAAACATTCACGAATAGGGCTTTGCGTGAGTGACGTTCACGTCGGCTTCATTGACGTTTTCCGACGTGAGTTGGAGCATTGCGCACTGGGCTACTTTGACGGCCGGCGCATGCGCAGTTCATTCGGCACGGGGGCGCGCTTAATTTAAATACAAGCCGCCCCCTTTGAATTACGCCGCCTTACGCCGGGCCATTTACACTACGCCGCCGCAAATTACGAAGCAAGTTCTTGGAGAATACGGCACTTGATCCTGTAAGTTGTTGCGGCGTAGTGTAAATAGCTTACGCGACGCCGCCAAAGAATGTACAGGAATCTGGCCCTAAGTGTATTGTGTCTGTTCAGGCATTGTATAAATGCTTTGATAGCTCCTCTATATACAGTAAGTGTTCACTCATTTTTTGCAACATCTTAGAACACAGTGTATTGTATCTACAAAGGGCTCTGAAGAATGCAGTCTCATGCCGCATACACACGATCAGATTTTCCGATGAAAAAAGTCGGATGGACTTGTTTCATCGGAAATTTTGATTGTGTGTGGGCCCCATCGGACTTTTTTCCATCAAAGTAAAATAATGGAACATGTTTTAAATTCTTCCAATGGGAAATTCAGATCGTCTGTGTAAAATTCCATTGGAGAAAAATCCACGCATGATCAGAATCAAGTCGACGCATGCTCGGAAGCATTAAACTTAACTTTTCTTGGCTCGTCGTAGTGTTTTACATCACCGCTGTCAGAATTTAGTCTGACAGTGTGTATGCAAGACAGCTTGAACGGAATTTCCGATGGAAAAATCCATTGGATTTTAGACCATTGGATACTCCGACCATGTGTACGCGGCATAACAGTTATACATCAGCACAGTATCAGCAGAATACCACACAAATGTATCATTTTAACAAAGCTACAAGACTTTATCAAGAGAAGAATTACAATGTGGAAGTGGGTGATGTCACTTTCATTTTTTTTTTATAGTTCATTAGATATTTGTCCACAGTTTTTGTTCTATTTGATACTTTAGCATAACTTTAGGAGCGTTTTCATGTCTCTTGATCCTAGAGATGGGCAGTAAGTGACTGATGCATTGTTTAAAAATCAAACAATCCTTTGCATTTAATTAATCTTTGGGAATTGGTGGTTAGTGTCAGGCTGTAAAATAACACCCCCCTCCCCCCCAGTAGTGTATTTAGGTTTTGTGCTGCCCTAGGCCTAACTAAACTTGTGCACCCACTACTTTAAATATGACCCACCTCTTCCTGTCAAGGCGACGCCCCTTACTGTTTAAGACCCATCCTGACATTTTCAAGTGGGGACTAGTTCTGGGGGGGGGGTGGAAATGGATTTCCTTAATTTGCATAGATTTCCTCTCACTTCCTGTTTGGCTATAGGGCAGGAAGTGAAGGGGTATCTCTGCAATGGGACATGGATGGTAAAAATTAGGGTTGTCCCGATACCACTTTTTTAGAACCGAGTACAAGTACCGATACTTTTTTTCAAGTAGCCGCCGATACCGAATACCGATACTTTTTTTAAATGTGTCCCCAAATGCAGCCATGTCCCCCACATATGCAGCCATTTCCCCCCAGCCATGTCCCCCACATATGCAGCCATGTCCCCCACATATGCAGCCATGTCCCCCCAGCCATGTCCCCCATACCTAGCCTCCAAAAGCCGCCGCACGGAGAACATCACAGCATTCATTTGAATAGCTGTTTTGCCCGCGCGTATAGACACTCCCCCTTGCTCGGGATTGGACAGATTACGATCACCCATCCAATCCCGAGCAAAGGGTAGTGTCTATACGCAGCGGGAACACTACAGCTATTCAAATGAAAGCTGTGATGTTCCCGCACGCTGTTTAACCCATGTGGCGGCGGCGTTCGATGCAGCGGCTTTCGATGCAGCGGCGGGGGGGAAGTATTCTAATTAGGTATCGGGGGTATTTGCAGGAGTACAAGTACTCCCGCAAATACTTGGTATCGGTCCCGATACCGATACTGGTATCGGTATCGGGACAACCCTAGTAAAAATAAACTGACAGGGGCTATAACCCTCCCTTACTATATCCAAAATGAAAAAAAGTGTTGCCTGTAAGTCTACTTTAACCACTTCCATACCAGGCACTTACGCACCTTCCCGCCCAAGCCAATTTTCAGCTTTCAGCACTGTCGCAATTTGAATGACAATTGCGCAGTCATGCTACACTGCACCCAAACAAAATTGGCGTCCTTTTTTCCCCACAAATAGAGCTTTCTTTTGGTGGTATTTGATCACCTCTGCGTTTTTTTTTTTTTTGCGCAACAACTAAAAATAGAGCGAAGATTTTGAAAAAAAAATATGTTTTTATTTTTTTCTGTTAATTTTTTTGTAAATGAGTATGTTTTCTCTTTCAATTACGGGCACTGATATGGTGGCACTGATGGGCACCGATGAGGTGGCACTGATGGGCACCGATGAGGTAGTTCTGATGGGCACCGATTAGGTAGCACTGATGGGCACTGATAGGCGGCGCTGGTATGGGGCACTGATGGGCACTCATGGGCGGCACTGATGGGCACTCATGGGCGGCACTGGGCACTCATAGGCGGCACAGGTGGGCACTCATAGGCGGCACAGGTGGGCACTCATAGGTGGCACAGGTGGGCACTGATAGGTGGCACAGGTGGGCACTGATAGGTGGCACAGGTCGGCACTGATAGGTGGGCACTGGGCATGTATTGGCACTGACAGACACTGGGGTGGCACTGATGATCACTGAGGGGTGGCACAGATGGATCACCTGTTGCCAATCAGTGCCCATGTGTGGGCACTGATTGGCATTATTTTTTTTTACTGCCCTTTTTTTTTTGTCCTTTTTTTTTTTTGTAAGTACCCTGGTGTTCTAGTGTGGGCACTCCCTGGTGGTCCGTGTGGTGATCAGAGGGGGGGCTGCGCTGATAAACAATCAGCGCGAACCCCCCCTGTCAGGAGAGCCACTGATCGGCTCTCCTGTACTCGCGTCTGTCAGACGCGAGTGAGGAAGAGCCGTCGGCGGCTCTTCCTGTTTACATCGTGATCAGCCGTGATTGGACACGGCTGATCACGTGGTAACGAGGCTCCGCCGGAGACTCGTTACCGAGATCGGAAGTGCAGGGTGTCAGACTGACACCCCGCATCACCGATCACCGCGCTGCGCGCCCCTAGGGGCG
Organism: Rana kukunoris; assembly: GCA_029574335.1. Taxonomy (NCBI): domain Eukaryota; kingdom Metazoa; phylum Chordata; class Amphibia; order Anura; family Ranidae; genus Rana; species Rana kukunoris. Next base: position 211,094,839 of record CM056051.1, read on the forward strand.
CGCGCGGCATGGAATCGTGCTAAGCCGTTTGAGAACGGCTAGTCACGATTTCATAACCACTTCCCGGCCGTAAATCGGCTATTGGCCGGGCGGGAAGTGGTTAAGCACAAATTTCTGATAATTTTATGAAGAGGACTATGAAGATATAACCATGCCATGGTGCAGCAGAAAACATATATCATAGGTTTGTGGTCCAGGACGATAGGACAGTCAAAATTAGAAGCGGTGCCCCACCACCCCCTCAAACTGTTGCAGAATTCTGGCCGCCAACATACCGGAAGCAGTGCGGCCGCTTTATGGGAGCGCTAGACTAAATTGTGTCTCAGCAAAGTCTGCCCCATAAGACAGGCGCTACTCTAATAGTGTAGCGAAATCCGGCGGGGACTCTTTTCATGCTGCCCCCTGCAAAGTGCTGCCCTAGGCCTGGGCCGTGTTGACCAGGATACAGCATTGCCTCCCTTCCCAGCATTGTTCATTAGTGGCTGGCTGCTGACTGTAACTGGACCTCCTATGGCCTCTCTGCCAGGGCCCATGTACCCCTCCTAAAATGTCCTAGTAGTGCGGTGGGGAAAGTGTTCCTTATATTATGGTCTTGATGGTTTTGTGGTGCATGTCGATAAAAAATAAAATAAAATAAAAATGTATGCAGGACATCACTAGTGGTTGGGATTTTTTTTTTCTTTTTTTTTTTTTTAAGTGTATTTGTGCGTGTACTCGAGAGAGGAGCCGGACTTGGGAGTAGGCAGGCCTCCCCCAGAGGCAATCTGTCATCTTTCTCCATGCCCCCGGGTGGCAATGGCGGGTGTGAGGGGGTCCTCCCAGACAGCCCGCCCTACCTGCTCTGCTTTGAAGCCCAACGGGGCAGAGGGACTCCCCTATGAGGGAGTGAGAGGACCTAGCCAGCCCTGTTAGTCCTTCGCCTCTCTTTTTTTAGAGACCGCGAGGCCAAAGTGCGTGCATGTTAATCCAATTTCGAGTGCGTGTAAGTGTGGTGGTTTTGTGGGAGGGGGGTGGGCGTACTAAGCGCAGGCTTACCTCGCATAGCACACCCACCGGGAGCCGGGCTGAGACCACCAAACTCAATTCACATGCCGCCGAGCCCGGGATCCGAACCCTTAGCTGCAGAGGTGAACGGCTTGTCAGCGCAGTGCCAATCGTGGTGAGCCACCGCAGCTCCAACGCTGGGGGTGGCTGGGGGTCTACTAACAATTCCCAGGTAAATGGGGGCAGTAAGTGGTGGTCCACTGAACAAGGCTCTATGAACCTAGAATATTGGGGCCCGCCAGCTGCTCCTCTAGCCACATCCTGGCTGTAAATATATGTGTGCTGTTGCTTGATGTTGATAGTGGGTGATATAGAGATAACAAACTACCCATATAATTGTATGAGTTCTTTCAAGACTGTCTTATGAGTTGTTCAATTACATTGATTTATTTTTTCTCTTTCAGAGAGCTTTCAGATTTTTGATGAGCAGAAGAGCGTATGTATTATTGGGGGTAAAGTTGTAAATATCGGAAGATGCAATGCAACAAACCGCAGTCAGCAATGGAAATGGACAGAAGAAGGGAAACTACTACACTTGAAAACGTCAAAGTGCCTGAGCATCTCTTTATCTTCTCCCTCACATTCTCGTCCAGCAATCCTTATAGACTGTGCAAAGGCACCTGTATGGACATGCCATGAAAAGGAAGGCCTTCTTGAGGTTGCAAACACCTCTTTATTCCTTAGAAAACAAGGGACCAAAGTTGTAGTCAAAATCAAACACCCCAACTCATGGAAAAGACTAGAAATAGATGAAAAGGGGAACCTGGCAAATGAAAATATATGTCTGGAGAAAGGTAAGTTCAATAAATATTTTCTTTTTGCATAGTTAAAATATACTTTTGTTAGCATTGGATAAAAAAGGCAAGGGCAGTCCCGGATTTACTCCCGTTTCCACCCCAAGGCCAGGTCCTTCAATGTCACCCACGCCTGCACAGTACAGGGGGGACATTTACCGCCGGGGGACTTTTTCGGCAGGACACTGAGAAGCGGAGGGGGTAGGGTGACCACATTTCCAAACTACCATTCAGGGGCACCCTCCCTTCCCAAAAATCAACTTGTGCTGTAACGAATCACAGCACAGTGATTGAACACAAGAGGCGGGATTTATGATTTCTCCAATCACAAGCAGGGGGCGGGGATTGTGCTCCTCCAGGCATTCCCGGACAGGTGCAAGTACTGTCAGTGAGTAAAGCGGTGATGTGGTGGCCTTTTTGGGGGCATCAGATTGGCCTGGGGGGGTGGCTGTGTCAGTTTCATTCCGGGACACTGTGTTGTACTGGAATGAAGGTGCCCGGGACAGACCTGCAAAATGTGGGACTGTCACGGGCAATCTAGGACATGTGGTCACCCTAGGGGGGGGGGGGTGCTCTGTTTTCTCTCCTCTCACCATCCGTGACATGACAGGGGGGAACTCCGGAAATGAAAGTGAAAGTGTCCTCTCATCCGCAGTGCCGCCCCTGCACCCACTGCCGCCCTGAGGCCTGGCCTTGTTGGCCTTGTCTGGAATCCGGCCCTGGGCAAGGGTTGAAATTCTGTAATATTTTACTTCTGTCTTTATTCATATGCTCAAGATTTAGACCTCATTCAAGTGTACTTACTGTAGGCATACAACCCTGTGAGGCCGTGTTTTGCTGGCATGAAAAGCACATTTTTATGTAAATTGGGGCACAGCAGCTGCATGGACACAGTTGCTGCTCCCAATTTGGCAACGTGTCTGCATTCAGAGGCCGATACCCACATGTTTGTCAATCATATTGGGAACAACGGGTTTGTCTATGCAGCCGATGCTTCACAACTGACATGAATGGGACTGCCTGCATGTGGATGCATGGAACACTTGTGCATTCCATGCAGGCAAGACACAAGCCTTACATGGGTGAACACTTAGTGAATTGTCCAGCCTAGGGCAGATGTGAGGACAGTCTTTCCAAAAATCATGAAAGGAGTTGTAACCCTTCCCTACTTTAAAAACAATGTAAGAGTTAAGAGTTTAGACAAGTTAAGATTAAGATTAAGTTAAGAGTTAAGATTTAATAAAGGATGATGACAGTAGCCAAAGTGTCAAACAGGAAGTCTAAAATATTGCTGATTAAGAAGAGTGTGGGGCAACTACTAAGATAAATGGGAACCTCCAATTATTTTTTGGTTAACAATAGATACACTTGTAGAGACACACTCCCTCAGGAGCCGCTTGGATTAATGCAGGGGTATCAAACTGGCGGCCCTCCAGCTGTTCCAAAACTACAAGTCCCATCATGCCTCTGCCTGCGGGAGTCGTGCTTGTAACTGATAGCCTTGCAAAGCCTCATGGGACTTGTAGTTTTGCAACAGCTGGAGGGCCACCAGTTTGACACCCCTGGTTTAATGGGTCCTTTCTTCTGCCAGGAAACCTTAAACTGCTCAGTCCCAACTGACGTACCTTGTCATAGACTGAAGGTACTTAAACACCTGTGTAACTTAACCACTTGGCGCCCACGCCATAGCCGAATGACAGCTACAGCACGGACCCCAAATGCCTGGAGGATATCAATAGACTTCTTCCGATTCGCGCTCTCCCCGCGCCCCTGCAGGGCGCACACAGCATGCGCTGTGATTACCCAAGTCACTGATAATGGTCCGGGCCCCTTACCACGTGATCAGCTATCAGACAATGACAGATAATCATGTGATGTAAACAAAAGCCGGTAATCATTTTTCTTTCTCCTCACGCTGACAGCGTGAGGAGAAAAAAAGCAGATCACCAGCTTATGTGAAAGGGACATTGGTCCCAAGAGGAGGGAGGCACATCTGCCTCGTGTGCCGCCAGTAATCCCTGCTAGTGCCACCTGCAATTGCCCACAGTGCCCACCAGTCTCACCTATCAATGCCCAAGAGTGCCACCTATCAATGCCCACCAGTGTCACCTATAAATGCCTCCTCAGTGCCACCTATCAATGCCTCCTCAGTGCCACCTAGCAGTGCAACCCATCAGTGCCCATCACTGCCACCCATCAGTGCCACCTATCAATGCCACCTTTTAGTGCCACTTCTCAGTGCCCACCAGTGCCACTTATCAATGCTCTTCAAGGATCACTAAAGGATTTTTTTTACTGCTTTTATGTCCTTATTGTTCGTTTTTGCTTTGAAGTTGCTGTAATCCTGCTCTGTTCTCCACACTTCCTGCTTGTCTGTTTCCTTACTGTATAACCACCGCGCTGGGAGCTTTCTCACGATGGTTTAAGCTGTCATTACTGTGTGTCTAAAACTTCCCAGAACCAATCAGATTAATTTGAAAAACAAAACAAAACACTGCCCTGGATTTGTTTGTTTTTGTTCTGTGTGTCTATTTCTACTTGAAACATGAAGCCAGTTCAAACTTTTATGTCTCTATACCCTGTAAACAGTCATTTCAGCAAAAACATTTTTTTCCTTTAGTGACCCTTTCAGTGCCACTCATCAGTGCCCACTAGTGCCACATATCAGTGCCCACCAATGCTGCCTTATCGGTGCCCACCAGTGCCGCGTTATCATGCCCATCAGTGCAGCCCATCAGTGCAGCCTCATCAGCGTACATCAATAAAGGAGAAAAATTACAGTTTGCAAAATTTTATAACAAAATATAATTTAAAAAAAAAAATCTTTATTTTTATTTATTTTTAACAAAAAATAAAAAACGCAGAGGTGATCAAATACCACCAAAAGAAAGCTCTATTTGTGGGGGAAAAATATAAAAATTTAATTTGGGTACAGTGTTGTATGACCATGCAATTGTCATTCAAAGTGCATCAGCGCTGAAAGCTGAAAATTGGTCTGGGCAGGAGGGGAGTTTAAAGGGGTTGTAAAGGAAAAACCTTAGTGCAGTCCTCCTTCACTTACTTCATCCTTGGATTTTGCTTTTAAATGTCCTTATTTCTTCTGAGAAATCCTCACTTCCTGTTCTTCTGTCTGTAACTACACACAGTAATACAAGGCTTTCTCCCTGGTGTGGAGTGTCATGCTTGCCCCCACCCTTGGATTACAAGAGAGTCAGGACGCCCACTAACACACAGGAGCTGTGTGTTAGTGGGCGTCCTGACACTCCTGCTCGCCCCCTCCCCCCTCAAGAGGCTTTCTCCACACCAGGGAGAAAGCCTTGCATTGCTGTGTTGAGTTACAGACAGAAGAACAGGAAGTGAGGATTTCTCAGAAGAAAGAAGGACATTTAGAAGCAAAATCGAAGGATGAGGTAAGTGAAGGAGGACAGCACTAAGGTAAAGGAAGCTATTTAGGGAAAAACTATTTTTCCTTTACAACCCCTCTAAAGAGAATTACAATATCATTATAAACAATGTTTTGGTTGCATGATCTTTAATATTAATTACGTTTTGAAATATTTTTATATTCTGCTGACAAAGGAAACCTGAGCTGAGTGAAATATAGAGGCTGCCATTGTTAATTTCCTTCTACAAAGATAATTTCCTGGCTTGCTCTGGCTTCAGTACTTTGAGTCACTGACCTGAAATAAGTATGCAGCCAATGAAGTCAGAATAATGTAAGAACTCTTGTGCTGCATACTTGCCCTTAGGCTCTATATAATGAAAAAGTAAAAAAAAAATCAAAGAGAGCCTTCTATATTCCCGATTCAACAGTCTGTCCTCCTACCCCTATAAAATTCGAAGATACAGTAAAACCTTGGATTGCGAGCATAATTCGTTCCGGAAGCATGCTTATAATCCAAAGCACTTGCATATTAAAGTGAATTTCCCCATAAGAAATAATGGAAACTCAAATAATTCGTTCCACATGGTTCAAACCAAGTTACTCTCAAACCAAAGTTTTACTTTAAATGGCTTTTAGTCACAGGATGAAAAACTCTGCTAGAGGCTCATCATAATATTGCAGTGTGAGATTTTCAAGTTCTATTTCCTGAACTGATTGTTTTTTTCACGAACTATAGGGCATATTCTAATATGTGTTTCTGGTTCTGCCAAACTGGTGAGGTATGGGGGCGCTGGCATTTTTTATGGGCTGGTTTACACCACATTTTCTGCATTCCAGATGCATTTCTGCATGCATATTTACATTTGTTTTAGATTTTTTGAGAAATTTATGGTCATTTTTGTTGCCTGTTGATGCATTCCGGTGAGTTTGGTCCTTTTTTTCTTCATTATGATTAGGAATACACAAGTTCCTGTGCTTTTGTGATGCGTTTGATGCGTTCCGATGTGTTTTTTTATGTGCTTTGCTGCATTCTAGATGTGTTCCATACAGAAAAATGCAACACGTTCTATTTGTTGACTGCACTGGAACGCACTAGGGCCATTGGAATCCATGTAAAACACTGTCCATGTCTTTTTGATACAGAATAAGAGTGCACTGGACGGCATCTGGTGGTAAACAGCCCTTTTTTTTATTGTTAGATCCCTTCCACAGTCTGCTATGAAAAGGCTATAAAGAAAAAACATATATATTAAATAAAAGTGAAAAAAAAATAATAACACACTGGGTACAATATATTTACGATCATGGTAGCTGATATTTTTGTAGATATAAGGCCAGATTCAGAAAGTATTTACGTTGGCGTATCTAGAGATATGCCGTGTAAATACTAAGAATAGCCAGCGTATCTTTTTTCTGTATTCAGAAAAGAAGATACGCCGGAATTCAGTGCTAATATATGAGCGGCGTAAGTCTGTTACACCGTCCTATATTAGTTGCATTTATACTCTGGCCGCTAGGTGGCGCTTCCTTAGTTTTACACGTCGAATATGTAAATTAGGGAGTTACGTCGATTCCCGAACTTACTTGCGGCCAGGCGTCGTAGTTTACGTCATTTGCATAAGCGTTATTCCGGCGTAAAGTTACCCCTGCTATAGTGAGGCGCAGCCAATGTTAAGTATGGACGTCGGGACAGCGGCGAAGTGTACGTCGTTTGCGTAAATCGTTTGGGAATGGGGCTGGACGTAATTTACGTACACGTTGTTTACATTGACTAGTTGTGATGTGATTTCACGCATGCGCACTGGGGTACGTCCACGGACGGCGCATGCGCCATTCAGAAAATACGTAAATAGCGTGGGGTCATGATTCATTTACATGAATCACGCCCCCACATTACTAATTTGAATTTGGCGCCCTTACGCCAGACACTTTACGCTACGCCGCCGCAACTTATGGAGTAAGTGCTTTCTGAATAATGCACTTGCCCATAACAGTTGCGGAGGCGTAGTGTAAAGTGCATACGCTACGCCCGCACACAATTACGCCCCTCTTTTCTGAATCTGGCCCATAGTTTCTCACTTTAAATGAATGCACTCGACTGATGGTAAACAGCCCTAATGGATACCTATACCTGATTTGCATATGCATGCGGAACATTGGGGTTTATTTACAAAAGGCAAATTCACTTTGCACTACAAGTGCACTTTGAAGTGCAGTTGCTGTTGATCTGAGGGGGACATGCAAGGAAAAAAAACAGCATTTTAGCTTGCAACATGATTGGATGATAGAATCAGCAGAGCTTCCCCTCATTTCAGATCTTCCCCTCAGATCTACAGCGACTGCACTTCCAAGTGGATTTGCCTTTTGTAAATCAACCCTATTGAGTTGCCTACTTTACATTTATTTTGCACAACAGTTTAAAAGTAAAATAGTAAAAGTAAAACATTCTGTCTCTTGTACGGAATCTTTTAAGCAGGCCATACAGGGTCGAATTTCTAACAAATTTTCTTTTCAAAAATCAGGAAGTTTGTTTTTTTGTGATCCGATGATGCCACCATTGATTTTCTAAATTTGGCCGACCAAACCTTCATGTTGCCGGGAATATTCGTTTCTCTCCGGGAATATTCTTTTCTTGCACATACACTTTTTTTTTTTTTTTACATTTCTCGCACGATTCTCCCATCATTTATCAGAAAATCGTTTGTTTTTCAAAAAATTTCCAACATGTCGGATTCCTCAAATTTGATTGCCGCACGAAAATCGGCTGTTGCTGCAGCCCACTAATGCCCAGTACACAAGATCCAATTATTGGACGAATGATCATCTGCTTTTTTTTTGTATGCTAATCTCACGTCGAATCTGATGAGTTTACTAAAGTCACAAAAATTCTCGTACGGCAGAATAAAAAATCGGAAGTGATGTCATGTGTTGCAATGCATTTGTATTGCATTTTCGAAAGGACAGCTGTACTGATTAAACGAAAATCGTACAATCTTGAATCGTACAAAAAAAAATTCTGTGCATGTCCGATAGATTAAAATCGGATGAACTGTCCTGGTCGGCTCTCAAAAACTCTGTACTAACGATCCGATTATCGTACGATCGTTTGGAAAATGTAATTTTTTGTACGATTTTTGGATCGTGTGTACGGGGCTTAACGGTGTGAAATGCGTCCGAAAGTTCTTTGATACGATTATCGAAAGAAAATTCTTTCGAAATTCGAACCGTGTATGGCTGCCTTTTACCTGGCAAATGTGTCATTTTAATTGTCATGTAGTTCTCTACGCAATTCTTGTATGAGAAAGATTATTCTTGCTCATATAAAATGTAGCATTACCTCTAAGGCCGCGTACACACGATCGGTCCATCCGATGAGAATGGGCCGAAGGACCGTTTTCATCGGGTCACCGCTGAAGTGGCCTGATGGTCTGATGGTCTAAAACCTTTTTTTAATGTCTGCTTAATGAATATATTGATCAGTAGGGATGAGCCGAACACCCCTGGGTTCGGTTCGCACCAGAACCTGCGAACAGACCAAAGGTTTGTGTGAACTTTAGAACCCTGTTAAAGTCTATAAGAATCGAACGTTTGAAATCTAAAGTACTAATTTTAAAGGCTAATATGCAAGTTATTGTCCTAAAAAGTGTTTGGGGACCCGGGTCCTGCCCCAGGGGAGTGTTTGGGGACCTGGGTCCTGCCCCTGGGGACATGTATCAATGGAAAAAAAGTTTTAAAAAACCTGCCGTTTTTTCAGGAGCAGTGATTTTAATAATGCTTAAAGTGAAACAATAAAATTGAAATATTCCTTTAAATTTCGTACCTAGGGGGGTGTATAGTATGCCTGTAAAGTAGCCCTTGTTTCCTGTGCTTAGAACTGTCCCTGCACAAAATGTAATTTCTGAAGGAAAAAGGTAATTTAAAATCACTCACCTTGGTGTCTGGTATGGATATTAAGGGGAACCCTGTGCCAAACCTTCAGGTCTGGTATGGATTTTAAGGGGAACTCCACCCCAAATGTATTTTTATTTTTTTATGAATGACTTTTCTCTGTATTGCCGGGAGTCGACAATTCATTATAGCCGCGAGTGATTTTAAATTACTTTTTTTCTTCAGAAATGACACTTTTTGCAGGGACAGTTCTAAACATGGGAAACAAGAACTACTTTACAGGCATACTATACACCCCCCCGGTACGAAATTTAAAGGAATATTTCACTTTTATTGTTCCACTTAAAGGAATTATTAAAATCACTGCTGCCAAAAAAAATGCAAAAAACTTTTTTTGCATTGATACATGTCCTCTGGGGCAGGACCGGGGTCCCCAAACACTTTGTATTACAATAACTTGCATATTAGCCTTTAAAATTAGCACTTTAGATTTCAAACGTTCGAGTCCCGTAGACTTTAACAGGGTTCTAAAGTTCACACGAACTTGCCGCGAACACCCCAAGTAGTTCGCTGTTTGGCAAACAGGCAATGTTCGAGTCGAACATGAGTCCTACTCAAACTCGAAGCTCATCCCTATTGATCAGTAGGTAATTTTATGAGTTACAGTATTATCGATTTTAGGTGTGTGTTTGTGCTTTGGTAAATACATTTAGGAAACACAATAGTAATAGCTAAAATTATTACATAGGTAAATTGTAGTATTGTCATTATAAACCATATATTTTTTTTACAACCTTAAATAGATCTATCCAGTATTATACCCAAGTAGAGATTTTCTATTGCCCACTTTCTCTCCCTCTCCATCCATCCATCCAACCAACTGTTGCTATAACTGTAGAGATTGCTTTCAAATTACAAAAGAAGAAACAAACAATACATTGGTGGCCTGGTTTAAAGGGTCACTAAAGGAAAAACATTTGTTTGCTGAAATGACTGTTTACAGGGTATAGAGACATAAAAGTCAACTGATTCCTTTTAAAAATGGAAAAAAATCAATCATATAATGTGCCTGCAGTTTAGTTTCACTTTTAAACTGGTTTCATGTTTCTGTGAAGTAGAAAGAGACACAGAACAAAAACAAACAAATCCAGGGCAGTGTTTTGTTTTTAAAATGAATCTGAGGAGTTTTAGACACGCAGTAATGGCAGCTTGGACCACAGTGAAAAGCTGCCATGAGATTTTTCATAAGGAGCCAGACAAGCAGGAAGTGTGGAGATCACAGCAGAATTACAGCAACTTCAAAGCAAAAATGAACAATGAGGACATGAAACCAGGACTGCAGTTAGGTAAAGGAAGCTATTTAGCTAAAACAAAAAATTCCTTTAGTGATCCTTTAATAATGCCATCCATAAAACTGATAACCACCCTAGCAAAAAGTATATTTATTTATGTAAGTTAGAAAATGATACTTAACACTATGTGGCATGCTGACCATAAAGTCTACCTTGCGCGTTAAAAATAATACAGTCCTTTCTGTTTAATGAGCCACTAAAGAAAAGTTTGACCGTCATCCAAATGTTCATGCAGCACTTGGCACATCAAGTTTCCTGTGGAAGGAAAGGCAGGTCCTTTCAGCACACTTACTTAGTGTTACGATACTTGACTGTGATTTGCACTGTTCAAGGACGTATTTATTCATATGCCAAACAAGTGCTAAAAGAAATCTGTTATTAATTTGGCACACACTAACTTTTTATCAGTGGCGGTTCTATTTGAAAATTATAGAGGGCCGCATAAATGATCCCGGACATGTTGAGAGTGCTGCACAATAGCAGCATTGTTTTGTGCATTGGGGTTGATTTACTAAAGGCAAATAGGCCATGCACTTTGCAAAATGCAGTTGCCTTCTGCAAGTGCAGTTGCTCCAGGACTTAGTAAATGAGGTAAAGCTTTACTTTACAAAGAATATCCAATCACATGCAAGGAAAAAAAAAATATGCATTTCTGCTTGCACATGATTGGATGATGGAATTCACCAGGGCTTCTGTTCATTTACTAAGCTCTGGAGCAACTGCTCTTGCAAAGTGCACAGTCTATTTGCCTTTAATAAATCAACCCCATTGTGCCAAGTTAGGCAGCCCATTTAAAGGGGTAATTCCCCCAAAAAACTTTTTTTAACATTGATTGAGGCTTGTTATGTCAAGGGGTTTCGGGTGTTTTTCTTTTAGAATCTAAGCAGTACTTACCGTTTTAGAGATGCATCGTCTCCGTCGCTTCCGGGTATGATCGTCTGGTCTGGGCGAGCCTATTTGATTGACAGGCTTCCAACGGTTGCATACATCGCGTCACGAGTAGCCGAAAGAAGCCGAGCGCCGGTGCGGCTCTATACTGCGCCTGCGCACCGTCGTTCGGCTACTTTCGGAAAATCGTGACGCGATGTATCCGAACGTCGGAAGCCTGTCAATCAAATAGGAACGCCCAGACCCGAAGACCAAAAAACCACCCGATTCCCCTTGACAAAACGAGCCTCAATCAATGTTAAAATAAAGGTTTTGGGGGGAACTACCCCTTTAAAATGAATAGGCTGTAATCTGCATCTCAGTGACACAACATTTTAGTCCTGCTGCATTTTTTGTATTGTATTGCAATAAAACCCCCAAACATTATACTGTATATTTATTTTTAGCAGAGATCCTAGAGAATAAAATGGTGATTGTTGCAATAAAATAATTGTTCTTCATAAATTGAGGTCAAAATGTATTGTGCTACATTTCTTTGGTGAAAATAACCCAAATCAGTGTATATTTCAGTATACCTTGTAGACATGTGCCTTCCCGTTACGGCCTCACCAGTGCCTATAAATTCAGCCTTACCAGTGCCCATCACCGCATCCTTACCAGTGCCCATCAATGCAGCCTCACCAGTGACCATCAACTCAGCCTCACAAATGTGGGGCTGCATTGATGGCCACTGGTAAGGATGAGCTGATGGGCACTGTTGATTCTGCATTGATGGGCACTGGTCAGGCTGCATTGATGGGTACTGATGAGGCTGCATTGATGGGCACTCGAAAGGCTGCATTGATGGGCATTGGTGAGGCTGAACTGATGGGCACTGATGAGGCTGCATTGATTGGTACTGGTGAGGCTGAATTGATGGGCATTAGTAAGTCTGCATTGATGGGCACTGGTGAAGCTTTATTGATGGGTATTGGTGAGGCTAAGCTGTTGGGAACTGATGAGGCTGCATTGATGGACACTGGTGAGGCTGCATTGATGGGCATTGGTGAGGCTGCATTAATGGGCACTGAAAAGGCTGCATTGATGGACACTGGTGAGGCTGCATTTATAAGCACTGATCAGGCTGCATTGATGGGTACTGGTAAAGCTGCATTGACAGGCACTGGTTAGCCAGGCAGCAACGAGCAAGCAAGCCCCCCCCCATGGTGCCAGGCTTGGGCTGGACTTTATTTAAAATGTGGCTATCAAATTTACCGTCAGGCTAAAGCCCTTGGTCTTTTTCCCACCTAGCAACACCCCTGACCTCAATTGACCTCAATCTTCACTTCTTCAGCATGATTCCTGCAGGTATCGCTGGCTCATGCTGTCCCCCAGGCAGGTATCTGCTGCTGGCTGTCCTCCAGGGCTGTGAATAAATATATACTGTAACTAATGCACAAACCACAACAAATCCTAAAAATATTTCAGAGTGGCAGCCAACATAACAAAATGTGTGCCCACAAAAAATAAGCGAATAATAAGTATATGTGGTGCTAACTCGATAGCTGGGAATACAATTCATATAGTGCAAAATGTATATGCATAAAACGAAAAATATATTATATTCAATTCAATAAATACAAAAATACAAAGTTTATATAAGTGTACAAAATTGCATGTGCAGACGAATCAATAACAAAATATTCAATGTCAACAAGACATGGAAAGAGTAAATAGTGCAGTAAAGCCAGTGCAGGAAAAGGCATCAAATCTTAATGTGTAGTCACATTTTCCTCCACCATCCATATTCCACCACAAGTGTGGCCCCAGCCTCTCACCTCAAATAAAGACCCCAACAGGGTCCTTATCCTCCAGGGCTGGTACTCTGGCTGGTACTGCTGGCGAGTACTGCTGGTGGGTACTGCTGGCTGGTACTTTGACGTGTACTGCTGGTTGGTCCTGCTGGTGGGTAATACTTGTGGGTACTGCTGGTGGGTACATCTGATGGGTACTGCTGCTGGTGCTGGTATTGCTAGCTGGTACTGCTGATGGGTACTGCTGGCTGGTACTTTGACGTGTACTGCTGGTTGGTCCTGCTGGTGGGTAATACTTGTGGGTACTGCTGGTGGGTATATCTGATGGGTACTGCTGGCTGGTGCTGGCTGGTATTGCTAGCTGGTACTGCTGATGGGTACTGTTGCTGGGTACTGCTGATGGGTATTGTTGGTGGGTACATCTGATGGGTACTGCTGGCGGGTACTGCTGGCTGGTGCTGGCTGGTTTTGCTGGCTGGTACTGCTGGTGGGTACTGTTGAGGGGTACTGTTGGTGGGTATTGTTGGCAGGTATTGCTGGCTGGAACTGTTGGTGGGTACTACTGGTGCCTACTATTGCTGGGTATTACTGGTGGGTACTGTTGCTGGGTACTGCTGGTGGGCACTGTTGCTAGGTATTGCTGGCTGGTTTCCAATCCGCCATCCCCAAGTATCAGTGTGACAGGAGCCAGCGCTAGAGGAAGCATGTGGCTGCAGTAGAGAGCAGAGCAAATGCTCCCTGTATTACTTCTGTCCCAGGCAGAGTACATTTGGTATCACTCTGCCTGGGACAGGAGTCGGCGCTATACAGGAAGCACTGGCTCTGATTCCCCTAGAGCTGTCTTCATTTTTCGCACTGATGCTCGTGGATGGCGTGTCGGGAACCCGCGATCTGGGCTTGCTGACCCGCCATCCCAGAGCAGTAGGTGGTTGGGCACCCCTGTTCTAGAATCTACAAACTATGGTCTATATATTTGAAAATTGGTTAATCCTGATCGTATTTCTTGAGGCCCTAAAATACCAGAAGCCCTTTTTGGAAAGTAGACAGACCAAGGTATTTAGTAAGAGGCATGTCAATTTTTTTATCACAATTCTTTGGAAAATTAAGAAATTCAATAAAATGTGTTTTTGTTTCACAAAATGTGTTATTTCTCACACACGAAAACACATTTTGCTATGCCCCCTGAGTATAGGGATACACATGTGTGAGACTTTTTCACAGTCTTACACAGCATAAATTACGCATCTAATTTCCTGACTACATATCACATTTTTGGAGGCCCTGGAGCACCAGGACGGTGGAAACACCCACAAAATTACCCTATTTTGGAAAGCAAACACTGCAAGGTATCTTCTGAAAGGGTCTTTTTAAAATGTAAATTTTCTCCCTCAAGTTTTTGGAAAATGTACAACATTGTCAAGTAATAAGATATTTCTAACACACATCATAGGCATACTAAGGTGCCATTAACATGGCCGATCCGATCAGGTCCACTTGTCAGTTTTTCAGGTGGACCTGATAGGACACTCCAGTCTCTTCTATGGAGCGGCGGATGTCAGTAGACGCATGTCCGCTGATACCCGATTCGATCCTGTCCACCAAAAACAGACAGATGGGGTACATATTCCCCATCCATCCGGTGATTCAGTCAGATTGCCCCATAGACGAGAGCGGGCTGTGTCCTCGTTTTCTCTGCATTGCAGAGTAGGGATCAGTGGAGAGATCCCCCACTAAGCAAGCGGATCCCGCTTCACAGGATTCCTGTGTGAAAGGGGCCTTAGAATTACACCCCAAAACACATTCTGCTACTCCCCCCACATGTGGCAAACCACATGTGAGACTTTTTTACAGACTAGCCACAAAGAGGGGCTTAAAGCCTAAGGAGCACCTTTAGGTGTTCTAGGGACATAAATTATGCATTTAATTTCCTGACTTCCTATTATAATTTTGGAGGTCCTGGGGCACCAGGACAGTGTAAACACCCACAAAATGACCACATTTTGGAAAGAAAACACCCCAATGTATTTTCTAAGAGGCATGGTGAGTCTTTTAACCACTTAATACCCGCACGCCATCATATGGAATCCAAAAAGGGGATCTGTTTTCCCGGGTGGACGTCATATGACGTCCTGCACTTTGTGGGGGGATATCTGAATGATGCCTGTACCTAGAGTCATCATTCAGATATAATTTTTTTCCGGCGGTGATCCTACGCACCGTAAGAATGATCATAGCAGCGGTTCCACCGTTTGATCGTTCTTACAAGCGGCGGGAGGGGACATCCCCCCTCCCGCCGCCATCCAGTGATTCTCTGGGCTCTCCCGTCCCATCGGGGGCCCGGAGAGATGATCGCCGTCCACCGGATGTGCAGCATAGAGTCACGCCCGGGTACCCGTAAGTAAACGAACCGCAATTGCGGCTAGTTTGAATGAGATCTGTGAATTTTTTTTTACAATCTCATTCTTTCCAGCCTGGAGGAGAGATGTGGGGTCTTATTGACCCCGCATCTCTCCTTAAAGAGGACCTGTCACACACATTCCTATTACAAGGGATGTTTACATTCCTTGTAATAGGAATAAAAGCAATCAAAAAAAAAGGAAAAAACAAAAAAAACATTTTAAAACGCCCCTGTCCCCAGGAGCTCGCGCTCAGAAGCGTACACACACGTAAGTCCCGCCCACGTATGTAAACGTTGTTCAAACCACACATGTGAGGTGTCGCCGAATGCGTTAGAGCGTGTGCAACAATTCTAGCACTAGACCTCCTCTGTAACTCTAAACTGGTAACCTGTAAAAAATGTAAAGCGTCGCCTATGGAGATTTTTAAGTAACAACGTTTGGCGCCATTCCATGAGTGAATGAAGTACAGGAGGCTAAAGAAAGGAAGAACATAAAAGTATTTGTGGTTCCAGGAGTGCTGAGACTGGTGTCAGTGTAAGTCAGACATGCAAATGGGTCAGTTCAGGCATAGTCAGCAAAAGACAAAGGCTTGGTCCAGGCAACAGGCAGTAGCATAGTCAATAAACAGGTCAGGGTTAGTAGAGGTGACAATCAGGGACACCAACTGTGACTGGCTGCATTATTAGGGTTTGTTCACATGTGATGCTAAGGTGGGGGGGGGGACTTGTGGTTGAGAATCGGTTTTACTGCCCCTCAACCGCTACCCCCTTTAGCTGCAAAGGCAGCAGCAGAGGGTGTACACATGCCACAGCTGCAATGCTTTGCTTCAAAGCTGTGGAAGGAATTTTACCTCCTGTATGCCCGCTGATAATGACCCATTCAAGTGAATGGGGTCCAAGGGGTTAAAACAGATGGTGAGAAGGCAATACAATGCCTCTTTACTGCCTGTCCAATGCCCTCTAAAGAGCGATCCAAACACGGATAGCTCTTTAGAGAGCATCACTTATGTGAACAGGTCCTTATGGTGACACTATGACTGATGTGGCAGTGATCAGGGACACTGTAACTAGTATGGCAGGTGATTTATGGACAAAATGAATGGTGTGGCAGGGATCAGGGACACTGGGACTGGTGTGGCAGTGATCAGGGACAATGGGACTGGTTTGACAGTGATTATGGACAATATGGGTGCTGTGACAGTTATTAAGGACACTTTAACTGGTGTGGTGGTGATCATGAGCGCTGTAACGGGTGTGGTGGTTATCAGGGACACTGTAACTGTTGTTGTGATGATTATAAACACTGGCACTGGTGTGGTGGTGATCATGAGCGTGGTGCTGATTAGGGACGGACTGGTGCAGCGGTGATCAGAGACAATGTGATTGTTATGAAGAACAATATGACCAATATGAGTGGTGCGTGGTATGGCAGTGATGACTGTAATTGGTTTTTTTTTGACAGAATGCATGTCACCATAGTGACATTGTACTACTCTGGGGAGGTGATCAGGGATTTTCTTTTACGTTTTGATTGCTTATAACAGTGTAGTTTGTAGAATCTAGAACAGGAAATTCCCGAACGGGGACACAGACCATAATAACAAGTTGACGCTTTACAAAAACAAATAAAGTTTTATCTAGAGCAGGGGTGGCAAACACAAGGCCCGCGGGCCGAATCCGGCCCGCCAGGCCTTGTGATGTGGCCCGCGCAGCGGCCCCCGTCAGCAGGGGGATCTTTCTCCGATTTTTTTATTTACATTCCTGGCATCCTGTAGAATCCGCGGCTGGTCAGGACAATGTCCGCCGGGCTTGAAGACCGCCGTCGCCGCCATTTTCTTGAAGACCGGAGAGAGTCTCTGCTGGTGGGGACTGATGTAAGGGGGAAATATGACTCGGTGGTGCGCGGTGGGGGGGGGACTCGGCTGATAAAGGGGGGGGACTCGGGATAAAGGGGGGGACTCGGCTGACTCGGTGATGGGGGGGACTCGGCTGATGTAAAGGGGGGGGACTCGGCTGATGTAAAGGGGGGGGACTCGGCTTGTAAAGGGGGGACTCGGCTTTAAAGGGGGGACTCGGCTCATGTAAAGGGGGGACTCGGTCATGTAAAGGGGGGGACTCGGCTCATGTAAAGGGGGGGACTCGGCTCATGTAAAGGGGGGGGGGGACTCGGCTCATGTAAAGGGGGGGGGGGGTGTCATGTAAAGGGGGGGGGGGACTCGGCCATGTAAAGGGGGGGGACTCGGCTAGTAAAGGGGGGGGACTCGGCATTGTAAAGGGGGGGGACTCGGCTGATGTAAAGGGGGGGGACTCGGCTGATGTAAAGGGGGGGACTCGGCTGGTAAAGGGGGGGGACTCTGATGTAAAGGGGGGGACTCGGCTGATGTAAAGGGGGGGACTCGGCTGATGTAAAGGGGGGGGGACTCGGCGTTAAAGGGGGGACTCAGCTGATGTAAAGGGGGGACTCGGCTTATGTAAAGGGGGGGACTCGGCTGATGTAAGGTGGGACTCGGCTGATGTAAAGGGGTGGACTCGGCTGATGTAAAGGGGGGGACTCGGCTGATGTAAAGGGGGGGACTCGGCTGATGTAAAGGGGGGGCTCGGCTGATGTAAAGGGGGGACGCCTGATGTAAAGGGGGGACTCGGCTGGTGGGGACGCCTGATGCAAGTAGAGACTCCGGGCTTCCACTGATTCTGCATTATGGTGAGTTGAATGATTTCATTTTATATCACAATGTAATATTAGAAATAATGTGCTTCGCACTCCTGAACCCTGCGCTGCGTCCATATGTGGAGTGCAGATACAACCGGCCCTTTGAGGGCAACCAAACTGCTGATGCGGCCCTCGATGAATTTGAGTTTGCCACCCCTGATCTAGAGTTTTGATTACACATCCCATCATCTAACACAGTATGGTCATGTCCTGTCATTAAACCCCCTTTTAGATTGTATAAACACTGCTCGTATTGAAGAAAATTGAATTTATATTTTTTCTGACAACAATACACTTTCTTTTTTTTTTATATAGAGCTCAAGTATACTACAGTGAGTCCTACAACCAGGAGTACTCTATTACCCACCAGTGCCACGGATCAGTTATCAGTGTCTGTTACCACTGTCACTGAGATAAACTACATTAATGTCACACATAGTACTCTGGACACCAGCACTCAGAGCCAGCAGCAGAATGAGAGTCTTCTATCTACAGAAAATCCGTGGTCTACTGTTACTACACAAGTCTGGAATGCAACCACATCTCAACCTTTTATTAATGAAATCAATGAGGTAAGATTACTGAATCCATTTTGTATAACGTAAGATTTTCATCTATGTGTCTATGGGGGTTATTTACGAAAGGCAAATCCACTTTGCACTACAAGTGCAAAGTGCACTTGAAAGTGCACTTGGAAGTTCAGTCGCTGTAGATCTGTCGGGGACATGCAAGGATAATAAAAAAAAAACAGCATTTTAGCTTGCACATGATTGGATGATAAAATCAGCAGAGTTTCCCCTCATTTCAGATCTACCCCTCAGATTTACAGCGACTGCACCTCCAAGTGCACTTTCAGTGCAATTTCAAGTGCACTTTGCACTTGTTGTGCAAAGTAGATTTGCGTTTTCGTAAATAACCCCCTATGTGTTGTATAACTATAGCTTAGAACTTGTAAAACTTGTAAACTCCCAGCTTCTTGTACTACAGCAAGTGCTTTTAAAATATGTTTTTATACATTTAAAAAAAATTGTATTTCCCGTTTAATCAGATAAATATTAAAGATTGCACACTCTTTGCCTGTTGTTTACATAATATATAGCTGAAGCAAAAAGTCTTCCATTCCCAGCTCTCTAGTGGGAATGGAAGGTTTCTGTGAGACAGGATGGTGATTAAATCTTCTGTCAGCTAAATTAAACAGACTGCTAGGCCTTGGCTGGGCTGGGCTTGGCTGGTTGGCTGGGCTAAAGCCACAAGTGCTAACGAACCCTTGTAATGAGGGATCAATAGGAGCTGATAAGCGAGCCTTTCAGCTATTGGTGGAGGCACTGATATTTAAGATCACTACGATGGTGGATGGTGCAGATTGACATCAGGATTTATTTTCACATCACTTGTGGACTGTTCTAATCATCTAATTATTACATTTGTATTAACGTGATTGAATAGCGCGATCTTTATCTATTTTATGTTTACTCACTGTGTTTCAAAGATAGCTACTATAAAAAGTTCTAAAATTCCTCATTTAGGTATAGTTATAAAAACATAAAACAGTCTAGCTAAAATGTAATAAAAAAATCACATCAAAAGCTAAACTCTTACTCAGAATGTGTAGCCACTTATGCCTCGTACACACGATCGGAATTTCCGATGAAAAAAGTCAGACGGAATTTTTTCATCAAATATTCCGACCAAGTGTATGCCCCATTGGACTTTTTCCATTGGAAATTCCGCCGGAATAAGAAAGAGAACATCTTCTCTTTTTATCCGACAGAAAAAAAATTCTATCTGAAATTCGGTTTGGCTGTATGGAACTCTGACGGAGAAAAAAACACGCATGCTCGGAAACAAGTTGACGCATTCTTGGAAGCATTGAACTTAATTTTTCTATGCTCATCGTAGTGTTGTACGTCACCGCGTTTTGGACGGTTGGAATTTGGTGTGTCCGTGTGTATGCAAGACAGCTTGAGCAGAATTTGTTTGGAAAAACCTGTCAGAGTTTATTCCCCCGGAAAAAAACGATTGTGTGTACAGGGCATAATGCCGCATACACACGATCATTTTCGGCATGAAAAAAAACGAGTTTTTCTGCATGTAGAAAAAACGAAATTTTTGCAACTTTAGCATTAAAACGACGTTGCCCACACACCATCGTTTTTAAAAAATGCTCTAGCAAAGCGCGGTGACGTACCACACGTACGACGGCACTATAAAGGGGAAATTCCATGCAAATGACACCACCCTTGGAGCTGCTTTAGCCGATTCCGTGTTAGTAAAAGACGATTCACGCCTTTCTGTCTATTACAGCGTGATGAATGTGCTTACTCCATTATGAACGGTAGTTTTACCATCTCATAACTTGCTTCTGAGCATGCGCGGGTTTTTAACCACTTAAGGACCTCCGCACGCACATTTACGGCCACAGAATGGCACGGATGGGCACAAGGGCGTAAATTTACGTCCTCGCCCAGTAGCGGGTCGGGGGTCCGATCGGGACCCCTCCGCGGCGTGCGGAGGTCCCCGTGTCTCCGGGAGCGATCCGGGACGAGCGGGCGGATGTCGGTGTTTACCCGCCCCCCCGCGATCGCTCCCAGCCAATCGCTGAGCTCCCCCTTTGTGTCACTTCCTCCTCCTGTGTAAACACAGGAAGGGGGAAGTGATGTAATCTCTCATCGCAGCGGTATTTCCAACCGCTGCGATGAGAGGAACACCTCACAGTAAGTGTGCACCAACATTACACTGACACACACACACATAGGCATACTTAACCCCTGCGATCTGCCCCCCCACCCCCCTGTCACAGTGTCACTGAATGCAGTGATCTAATCACTGCATTTAGTGTCAGTGTGACAGGCAGTGTAAAATCAGTTAGTGTTAGGTTCAGGATAGCCCCCCCACCCCCCCTAATAAAGTTTTAACCCCCTGATCACCGCCCTAGTTAACCCTTTCACTCCCTATTGCCAGCGTCACTAAGCGATCATTTTTCTGATCGCTGTATTAGTGTCGCTGTTCCCGCTAGGTAGCTATTTTTTTTTATTGCGATTTTTTTTTTTACTAAAGACATGTGGCTAAATAAATTTTGGCCTAAATGTTTGACTAAAATTTAGTTTATTTGATTTTTTTTTAACAAAAAGTAAAAAATAGTGTTTTTTTTTTCAAAAATGTCGCTCTATTTTTGTATATAGCGCAAAAAATAAAATTTGCAGAGGTGATCAAATACCACCAAAAGAAAGCTCTATTTGTGGGAAGAAAAGGACGCAAATTTTGTTTGGGAGCCACGTCGCACGACCGCGCAATTGTCTGTTAAAGCGACGCACTGCCGAATCGCAAAAACACCTTGGGTCATTTACCAGCGTATTGGTCCGGGTCTTAAGTGTTTAACATCGTTTTAGCCCACACACGATCATTTTTTACAACCCTAAAAACGACATTGTTTAAAACGTTGTTAAAAAATGCAGCATGGTCGGAAAAAAAAATTGTTGTTTTTCAGAACCCGAAAAATTATGTGAAGCCCACACACGATTATTTTAAATTACATTTTTTTAAAACAATGTTTTTTTCATGCCGAAAAATGTACGCGGCATAAGAGTATATTATACGTTTCCTATTACTTTTTGAGGGTACGTTTCACAATGTTTTGCAAACCATTTTTTATAAATCTCAGATCTTCTTGTTTAGATCCACACAGCCAGGTGAGGTGTAAAACTTGTACTGTATTGAAGTGATGCAGTAACATTTCACAACAGACCCAGTGGGAAGGCTACCCAGCTGGGTGCACTAATGGTTTCCAGCAATGTGAAAGTAGCAGATATCAGCCGGACTGACAACATCATATGAGAGAGGGGCAGAATTGAGCCCACTCCACCTTGTGCCCAATTGGGAAAGAGTCCAGAAAAGATGTGACCCTAGGCTTTCCTTCCTTGTCGGAAACCTTTTCCTAATGCTAGTACTGTTCCTAACAGGTGCAGTACCTGTCCCTAGTCTATCAACTCGCAAACGTGTGCCAAGACTGAGAGTCAGGGCCTTAAAAAGGCTCTGCCTGACCCAAAATGACTACCAGAGTCATATAGGGCAGCAGCATCCAATCAGATCGCTTCCCCAGTGACACAGGAAACCATGATCCTCCTGACTTCCTCTCTAACTGCCACGCCCCTGCGGAATAGCACCTGCCGTGGAGAAAGTAGACTTCACCCGCCTACATCTGTGTGCTGTACATTTTGGCTAAATTATAGTTCAGATCAGTGATAGTATAGTGAAAAGTTTTGTATGGCCCAAAAATCTTTTTTGGGGGGCAATTTTATTGTGAAGGTCACCCCTGAATTGTCATGCATGTAATACAAGGAATGTATTTAGTACATTGGGTCTGGGGAGAAATCACACACAACAACTGAGAGTCCATTGGACAAGAAGCTTGATCTACAAAAGCATAAAGAATGCAGTTTTTTGTATTACTGTGTCAAACATTGTTAGTTTCATATGTAGGTTTGAGTTTCTGTACTATTAAAGAGAGCCAAATGGCAAATAACACTTTGGGCCAGTCAGGAACACTTGCGCTGGAGTATTTCGATATGCGCCGCGTAACTGTGAAGAATGTGCCCACCCACAAACTAGATGCGCCCAATAACGGGCCATTTGCGACCGGCGGAACGTTCCGACGCCAGAGTATCGTCAGCGCTTAATTTCGCTTGGCGCAAGCCTATTGATTTCCCCTGCAAATATGCAAATGAGGGATTTTTCCCAATTCACGAAAAGCATAAAGAATGCAGTTATTTTTGTATTACTGTGCAATAGCGTTTAGCTGAGCAATCAACACCTCTGTCCACAAATTTTACAGCCATGGAGGAAGACATTTTTTGACGGCTGACAGCTCCTGGCCATTAAAGTTCAGCTGTGTGTTTCTTCAGTAACATCACTGATATACTTTTAGTTTCATATTGGTGTTTAAGTTTGAGTTTCTGTGAGCTGTCTATTAAAGAGAGCCAAATGGCAAATAACACTTTGTGATCTAAAATAATGATGTATATGACAATCAGACTTTTAACGGTTAAACGCTAAATAAATGCAATCAAAAGAAAAAATATATATACAGACACACACCTAAGTGATATTTGTTTTTGTGAGCTGAACATTTTTAAGGGAAAACTACTATAAGATAAAATACTAAAAAGGAGTAAAATAATTCATCCATCTTCGTGAAAATTGCTTAATGTCTTTATTGATCTCAATACGGCAGGAAAAAAGAGATGAGTAACATTCTTAAATTCACAATTTATGCACAGTATACAACTCTTGTCTACATGTGTAACAAATTCCCTATGAAAGGCACATTTTTCATATGTAGCCTTTAATAGAGTTAAGTTTATTTAGGATATTTCCTTTGGTGTTTATGTACTTCCTTTCTTGACCTTGACCCGAGTACACATCCTGAAAGTGTCTAGATTAAAAAATTATAGGGATGTAGGATATTTTTTTAAGCAAATTGTTTTGTCAGTTAGTCCAAGAAGTGAATAAAAAAAAAAAGAGGATTAAAAAAAAAGTTTTCATTTTATTTAGCCAAGTGGGCTATTGGGGGAATGGCAACTTGGACTGGGCACTGAGGTTAAAAGGAGAAGAAGAAGAAGAAGAAGAAGAAGAAGAAGAAGAAGAAGAAGAAGAAGAAGAAGAAGAACAACAACAACAAAGAATTAGCTTTTTAACATAATCTAGGCAGTCTTTTCTCTACCCTTTTCTCTACCCTGTGTCATATGTTAGTCATAAATGAGAACATTAAGCAAACCCAGAAGCCAAGTTTTCTACAAGCACTGAGTTACCTGCTACCTCGTATAAAAACCGGACAAAAACAAGACCACCATGCCGTTTACTTTAACCCAGATGTTGTTACCTTGTTATACCTAGGAAAAACTGCCGTAGGGCCTGTGTAGACCACTGGACAATGTCTGTACCTCCCTGATAGGAAGTCTATCTGTAGAAATGGAGGAATTCTCTTTTGGGGCTGAAAGTAAAAAAATGTTGTGTCCCTTATATCCAACACCTTTTACCAAGTGTGGAACAACATCCCTTGCCAAAAGATGTGTATACTTAACTATTCTCAGGGCAATCTGGTGCACTCAAATTACCTGCTCCCAGAGTTGGCTTCGGGGGAGAGAAGGGAGAGCCAACAACAGATGCCCGATAGTAAGTCTATGGGTGACATCACTGCCCAGGCATTCCATCCATTGTTGGCACTCTGTCATCTTCCCTGAAACCAGCCACTGGGGTAACCAAACCAGAGCTCCCTGAGAAGAGGTAAGTATAGACATCTTTCTTCTACAGGCTAGTTAATATAGGAGTTAGAAGAGGGTTAGGAGCTGGTTCTAGATTAGATTAGGTTTAGCCTGGACTTCCCCTTTTAGCCTGTTAAAGGCCACCATAAGCTTTCTTATTAATAAACAGTCCACTCAAGCATAATATTTAAGTTTTTCATTTGTTAAATTTCTATACACAAATTCTCGATAGTGATTAAGTATGCATATCTATTCAGTCTCTCTGGACGCTGCAAATCACTGTAGTAGCTACAGTGATGGCAGTGATGGCAGTGAGTGTCAGGGTGCTGCACCAAGTGACTGCCTTTCTGCAAAGTAACCACAGGGGGTTGCACACCTTTTAGAGAATGACTGTGATGTCATTGCCCCTCCCCTCTTCCTAGTCCAATTTGAGAACACTTTGCATGCATTGAGAAACATACAAGGTGTTCTTTAAATGGTACAAACAAATGACAAACACCCAAACCTATAAGTGGTCTTTACAGCAAGGAGCACATGGAAGGGCGACATATGTCAAAAAACAAACAAAAATTTCCAGTTCACTTAATAGCCAGCCTGCAACAAGTTGAATTGACCCCGTCTAACAGTATACCTAGAGATGGTCAATTCAGCTTGTTGCAGGCTGGCTGGTAAGTGAGCTGGGAAGTTTTGTTTATTGTTTGTTGCCCTTTAATGTGCTTTCATGTAAAGGCCAGTTATAGGTTGGGGTAATTGGCATTTGTTGCTATAGTTAGTGAAATGGTGCTGGGGTGCACTAGATACCTTCGCTGCCATTGTGCTATTACTGGGTGTCCCTGTACCTGGTGAGTTCCCTCCAGGCACAACTACACGTAATTTATCCATTATTATATACAGTATGTGCTCCCACTTTGGAGACTCTGAAATTATAGAGTTAGGACTGCAGTAAACTGGGGTGCCGTGACGTGGCCACTGCAGCTTACGTTCTTTAAATGGTGTCTGTGCTGATTGAGCGACTCTCTGTGGTTACAATGCAGAAGGGCAACCTCTTGGCACGACAATTGAAAGATCACAGCCAGTAGCTTGGGCTACTTCATTAATTTACAGCTTCCATAGAAATCTATCAGGTATCACATATGTATAAATACATTGGGCCAAGCTTGACCAATGCAAGTATGCAAATAATATGATAGCTAAATGTCAGCATTAAAGGAGATCTATGGTCAAAATATACACTTTAATTTTTATACCATCAGCATTGTAATAACAATACAAACAATGGCAATTTTCAGCTTCTCCTCTGCTGTTTATGTCTTTTACATATTTCTAATGACTACATGTACCATGGTACCGTGGTTTCTGCACTAACTCCTGAAACTTCTCCTGTCAGCTTCTCTGTATCAGAAGGCAGGCTCTGTAAAATGTGTGACACAGCAGTGCTTAGTCACAAGGCATAGTCAATATATGTGAGGCCGCGTACACACGATCAAATCTGTCTGCTGGAAACGGTCTGCCAGACCGTTTCAGCAGACAGATTCGATCGTGTGTACGGGCAAACATACGGATTTGGCCACCCGACAGATTTGAAAGCATGCTTTCAAATCTGTCGTCTGGGAACCCGTCCGCCCGACATGTCTGCTGGTTAGTATGCTAACCAGCAGACATATCTGCTCGCACACGCATCGAATGGTTTTGACGCATGCGCGGAAGTGTTTTACTTCCTGGTGCAGTGACGTGGCGGCATCAATGTCACCGCCACGTCACCGCCACGTCAGCGCGCTGTCTACCGGCGGGGATTTTGGTTTGATCGTGTGTACACGATCAAACCAATACGTCCCAGCAGACAGATCTGTTCAAATCGGTCTGTCCGACCGATTTGAACAGATAGATTTACTCGTGTGTACGGGGCCTTACAGTTACATTCACGTAAGTGAATGTGTGTGGATCTTCACAAAGTAAGTTTACAAACTTCAAAATCATTCAGATTAATAGGAGTAGGCTAGAAATAACTGCAATACAATGTGGAAATTAATGTAGCATTTTATATTTTGACCATAGATACACTTTAAGTCTTGCGCAGTAAACTAGGTACTGCCAGAGAAGGATCACTGGTGATTACTGCAACTCCCTTCTCATTGGCTTACCTCTAAATAGGTTATCCCCTTTCAGTCCTTCATGAATGCTACTGCCAGCCTCATCCTCCTTACAAATCGCTTCCCATCTGCTACCCCTCTCTGCCAATCCCTCCACTGGCTTCCGCTCACCCAACTAATTTGATTTAAGATACTAACAATAACTTTCAAAGCCATTCACAGCTTGGCCCCCAGCTACATCACTAACCTAGTCTCAAAATACCAACCAAATTGTTCTCTTCGTTCCTCCCAAGACTTCCTGGTTGCCAGCTCCCTCATCCAATGTCCACCTCCAGGACTTCTCCAAAGCCTCTACCATCCTCTGGAACTCTCTACCCCATTCTGTCCAACTATCTCCTACAACTTTCAGACAATCCCTGAAAACTCATCTTTTCAGAGAAGCCTATCTTGCCCCCAATTACTTTACACTTATTTTCTCTATCAGCCTATCCCCCACAGTTTTTATCTCTTGTATCTCTTGACCCCCTCTTAGATTGTAAGCTTTAATGCAGGACTCTCTGATTCCTATATTAAACTGTATTGTAATTTTTCTGTCTACCCTCATGTTGTAAAGCACTGTGTAAACTGTTGGCGCTATATAAACCTTGTATAATTATCATAATAATTGTGGCTATCACAGACTTGATTGGTGCTCCCCACAGCCCCTTAAACATGAAATGTAATATTTCTCTCAAAGTAAAAAAAAAAAAAAGGAAAAGCGAATGGATGAACAGCACAGGGAAAGTCTTTTTTCATCAGAAATTCTGATCATGTGTTGGCCCCATCGGATTTTTTTTCTGATGGAAAAAAAACGATAGGAAATTCCTATCGACTGTATGCAACTCCAACGGAGAAAAAACCCACGCATGCTCAGAATCAAGTCGACGCATGCTCGGAAGCATTGAACTTAATTTTTCTCAGCTCGTTGTAGTGTTTTACGTCACTGCGTTTTGAACGGTCGGAATTTGGTCTGACATTGTGTATGCAAGACAGCTTGAACGGAATTCCGACAAAAAATTCCATCGGATTTTAGACCATCGGAAATTTCGATCGTGTGTACACGGCATAAGCCATAAAAGAATTTTTTTTTTATTTGCTCATATATGACTATGACTTTTATAGTGACATTATGCAACCAACCACCAGTAATTTTTCTTACTTTTCTTTAGTCTGACAGAAAATGTATATAAAATGTATATAACTAGACACTTGCTTAGTTACGAAGCTGGCCCTTTTATTGTCTTGCCTCACAAAAATATGCACATCAGTGCTTTTTGATTATTAGGGAAATGGAAAAATCAATATTACTCTTTGTAATGGTGAATACTGATCAATGCACACAAATAAAAAGCTTCCTAAGATGAATATCACAAGAAAACACTAGAGGGCGACCAAATCCATGATATCTGTGTAAAGGCATGGGTTCATCATATATAAGGGTCAACTCAACATAAAACTGCAATTTTCTTTTTCACTTTAACCTATTTATAGATATCCCAAGCTATTCATTTTTTTTTTTTTTTTTTGCATTTTGCTTCTTTTGGTAAACTTTTTTTTTACCATGGTAATATTTTTCTATTAGATGTATCCTGTTTATAAACTGATGTCATTTGTATAGCCGTTTTCCTTGACATTTGTATGATGTCCGCCTAGTGTTGCAATATTTTTATTTTAGTTTATTTATTTTTTCCATTGCATTCATTTTTTTTAGGTACTTTTCCTTCACTTTTTTCTTCACTTTTTTCCATCACAGTATTCAGTTTTATCTGCTAGCCATTTTACATGTTTAACCACTTAAAGCGGAGCTCCATCGGGGGGCCCATCAGCGCGGGCAAGTAGGACAAGGTAAGTGTCCTTATTTAAAGTCAGCAGCTACACTGTTAGTAGCTGCTGACTTTAAAAAAAAAAAAATTGTGGCTGGAGCTTGGGTGTTTTTCAGATTTGGTGTTTACAAGACTAAAACAGTTTTTTTTGCTAGAAAATTACTTAAAACCCCCAAACATCATATATATTTTTTCGAACATCCTAGAGAATAAAATGGCGGTCATTGCAATACTTTTTGTCACAGCGTATTTGCGCAGCGGTCTTACAAGCGCACTTTTTTGGGAAAAAATTCACTTTTTCTGAATTAAAAAATAAGACAACAATAAACTTGACCAAATTTTTTTATATATTGTGAAAAATAATGTAACGCCGAGTAAAATGATACCCAACATGTCACGCTTAAAAATTGCATGGCGTCAAACTTTTACCCTTAAACATCTCAAAAAGCGACGTTTAAAAAATTCTACAGGTTGCATTTTTTGAGCTACAGAGGAGGTCTAGGGCTAGAATTATTGCTCTCGCTCTAACGATTGCGGTGATACCTCACTTGTGTGGTTTGAACACCGTTTTTATATGCGGGCGCTACTCGCGTATGTGTTCGCTTCTGCGTGCGAGCTCGTCGGGACAGGGCGCTTTAAAATCATTTTTTTAATGTTTTCTTATTTATTATTATTTATTTTAGAATTTTTTACACTGAAAAAAAATTGATCACTTTTATTATTATTACAAGGAATGTAAACATCCCTTGTAATAGTAAAAAGCATGACAGGTCCTCTTAAATATGAGATCTGGGGTCAAAAAGACCTCAGATCTCATATTTAGACTAAAATGAAAAAAAAAAATGGAAATGCTGTCATTTGAATAAATGACAACAAAAAAATGTTCTTTTAAGACGCATGGGAAGGACTGACGTTTTGACGTCACTTACGCCCTGCTATGCTATGGGGACGGGTGGGGGCAATCTTGCCCTCACTCGCATCCCCACACAGCAGACAGCAGGACCCGATCGCCTCCGCCGCTACCGACGGCTTCGGTAAGCGGCGGAGGGCGCGGGAGAGCGGCGGGAGGGGGGCCCTTCTCCCGCCGCCGAAAATGGTGATCTCGCGGCGAATCTGCCACGGAGACCACCGTTATCATAAACAGGACTGCTCATGCTAAAGATGGATACCTCGGTTGTGGCAGCAGCTGCTGCCGTTGCCAAGATATCCATCTTTAAAATACTGACGCATATGTACATGGGCGGGTCCTTAAGTGGTTAAAGAAGACATTCCCTAATTTTTTCAACGTTCCATCTATTTAATCTTCTGCCCTTGTTGTTTTAACTTTGGATAGTAAAATATTTTATTTTGTTTTGCCAGTAAATACCTTATATAGCCCACTTCCTGTTTCTTGTCTGGTAAAAAGTCTAGGCTTATGACATCATGCACAGCTCTCTCTCTCATTCTTGTGAGAGTTTACCAGGAAGGGAGGGGGGTGAGTCAAAAGATGGCCAATGAGAGCTGCAGAGCTGGAGGTGTGTCTCTGTATAAATTCAGGAAGTGAACAAGCAGCAGCTTCAACTGCCCACAGTTAAAATGGTTGCAGCCAGACTCAGTGGAGGGAGATTTCTGCAGCATATTTGGCAAGTCCAGAATCACAGTATATATAAAATAATATGCAAAGTGGTTGGATGGAAGATTCAGAATGGCAAAGATGTTTTTATTACAAATTATGTGAGCAGACTGCAGTAAGGTGTATAAACATGTGAAAAATCTAATACGTAAAAGATAGAGAACTTTTGGCTGCTTTGGAAATAGCCCCGACTCGCGTGCGTTTAAATGATAATAAATCATGGTCATTATTTCATTTGTAATTTTATAATCAGATCTGGAGAACATAACATGTTCAAAGGGCACAGCGTCAGAGAGATGCTGTTTATGACATATGCATTTTGCAGTATATATGACAGAGTTTATTAAATAAGCTCAGATATGCATGTATTGTAGCTGAGCTCTGTGACAGCAGTTCATAGTTCAGAAATTCCCATAGATTGATTTGTGTTCATATACTATATCAGTCAGTACAGCATGGTAATCACACAACATTTGGAAATGCTGCAGAGCAATGCATTTTTGAAAAGGCCGTCTGATTATTTTTATTGCATCAGCGTGCCATCTGGGGAACCAAGGGAAAAGAAAATAAGCATCACAATCCCCAAATCTGAATTAAGTGTGTAGGATTGTATTTATCATAGCAAAAAAGAAACAAAATACATATAATATGCCTTTTAGCATCCTTTCAGTATTGACTTGCTCTCTCAATAAAACGACAGCTGGTTTGTGTCCTGTGCGCTCATCCCAATGGAGAATGGATCTCACAGTGGGAGGGTCTACAAAGCATGTGTGCGGCATTTCTTTAGTGGGCAAGCAGCTGAATAGACCACTTCTAGTGCATTATGCTATTTCGGTTGTAAGTGTTTTTATAACTGGATCTATATTACCGGTACATATAATAATAACTTATTATAATCAGCTTACTTATTTTTTTATTTGTTTCTTTCATTACTAACCTTTATAAATAATAGGCGTCTATTTATAAAACATTATTTGGATGAACGTGGCTAGCATTTGCCTAGCTATAATGAATTTTGTCCTAATTTTTCCTAAAAAAAGTGATTTCCTATAATTGTGAGCTCCATCAAGTGGCTATAATGCAATGTTTTCCTGATTGAGTTAGTTCCGGAAAAATGCTGCATTATGGCCACTAGATGGGGCTGTCAAGTATAAGAAAGTCAAATGAATAAACAAAATACATTCAGAATTTGTCACAGATGGGTGAATGTGTGTGATTATTTTTTTATAAATACATTCCAACAGTATAATTGCACAAAAATAAAGGCAAGAGCTAAATGCAGATGCAGGAGACAAACAACAACCGTGGGGCTAGCTTATATCTAAACACACTTCCACAAAATCTCTCGCTCTGCCTGCCCTCGCATCCTTGCAGACATGAGTTTGTGCTGTCACCCAAGTGCATATGGTTGGTGGGATCAACAGTTAAGACTAAAGCCTCGTACACATGACCGCTTTTCCTGCCAGGAAAACTGCCATGAGAGTTTATGGCCAAGAAAACTGGCCGTGTTTATGCTCCATCGCCGTTTTCCTGAAAGGTAAACGTCCGAAAAAAAAAAAGAGAACCAGCTCTTTTTTTTCCCGCTGGGGTTCCCAGTGGTCTTTTTTCCCGGCATGAGAAAAACTGCGATGGAGCATTCACACGGGTGGGATTCCCGACCAAAGCTCCATTGCAGTATTCCTGTTGGGAAAACCTCTCGTGTGTAGGGGGAAAAACTTACCAAGCAGGTTCTCGGTTTTCCCTTCAGGATTCCCAGCAGACTTTTTAGATCAGAGAATCCCGTACGTGTGTACAAGGCTTGTGTACAAGAGGTTGCTGGGGAATACAGGGAAATAAAGAGCACGGTATTTCATAATTTTTATACTGCACAGCATATTAAAGTGGGAGTAAACTCCCATATATGATTTTTATCTATAGGTAGGCCTATACGAACTCTTACCTATAGGTACTGTAAATATCTCCTAAACGTGCACCGTTTAGGAGATATTTACTTTAGATGCAGCCAGTGATGTGCTCTGAAGGAACAGCAAGACCATACCTATATAATGCCAATAGTCTTTGACTATATATGGTTGTGTGTCCCCAGCCCAGTGGCAGTGCTTCTATAAGCGCGCACATGTGCTGCCCCCTCTCTCCTGGCACCCTCTCTACCACCAATAGATAGATTCATGCAATGCATGTATCTATATATGGCTCCCGCTGCCACCCCCTATTCAGGCACCCAACCCCTTTTCGAACGCTTGAATTACAGCGACGGGGGGTGTTTTTGAAACACATGATTAGAGCAATAGGCTCTAATAGGTGTCAAAAAAGGTAAACAGTGTGCGCCATCCTTGGCGCTTGCAGTTCACCCAGCTGTGTTAGAAAAGCAAATTAGGCCCCGTACACACGACCGAGTTTCTCGGCAGAATCCAGCGAGAAGCTCGCTGGGATCCATATTCTGCCGAGAAGCTCGATCGTGTGTACACTTTCGTTGAGGGTCCCGTCGGGAAGCTCGTCGAGCCAAAATAGAGAGCAGGTTCTCTATTTGCTCGATGGGCCATTGGGACTAATGGCTCGATGCCTTTTTCGACAGCCTGGTCGACGAACTCGACGGCCGGCCGAGAACCTCGTCGGGCGGAACGATGGGTTTAGCCCGACGAGGTTCTCGGTCGTGTGTACAGGGCCTAAATATTTGCTTTCCTAACACTGAAGCGCCTCTCCGCTTGGGTAAGTTAGCCGTCACCTAATTTGCTGATATGACAGGTGCCGTGATTAGACCCCTATCAGGCGTATATCATAGCAGAATCATAGAAATCATACCAGAAAATTAGAGAAGACAGAGAGGAGGATGTAGGAGCATTGGGGACACCGCTTGGTGACGTCACTGCCCCACAAAGACAGGGTAAGTGGCGGGCAGACGGCGGGTGGGGGGCGCACTGGCAGCATTTGTTGGGAATAGTGGGAGCATTTGATGGGCACAGTGGGAGCATTTGATGGGCACAGTGGGAGCATTTGATGGGCACAGTGGGAGCATTTGATGGACACAGTGGGAGCATTTGATAGGGCACAGTGGGAGCATTTGATGGACACAGTGGGATCATTTGATGGACACAGTGGGAGCACTTGATGGGGCACAGTGGTAGCATTTTATGTCACAGTGGGAGCATTTGATATGGCACAGTGGCAGCATTTGATATGGCACAGTGGGAGTGTTTGATGGCACAGTGGGAGCATTTGATGGGCACAGTGGGAGCATTTGATGGGCACAGTGGGAGCATTTAAATGGGGCACAATGGGAGCATTTGATGGACACAGTGGGAGCATTTGATGGGGCACAGTGGCAGAATTTGATAGGGCACAGTGGGAGAGTTTGATGGGGCACAGTGGCTGCACTTGGGGCTCCCATATTGAAAAAGTTGACCTCTACTACTATAAATTCATCAAAACGCATGCTAAATACATAATAAAAATGTGCCTATATAATTTTTTACGTGTTGCATTTTGGAAGCATTGGCATTGAATCTAATGGAAGCAGCCGGTTGAGACAAACTCTAGACAATGTGACAAGCCCTAAACTTCTTGATGTGATGCAAAGCAACCTTAAAAGAGTTGTAAATAAAAAAAAAATGTTTTTGCTGAAATTACTGTTTACAGGGTATAGAGACATAATAATTAACTGATTCCTTTTAAAAACGATTAAAAATAGATAAAAATCAATCATATAATGTACCTCTAGTTTTGTATTTGCATGTTTCCTGCTTCTCTGCTGTACAAAGCCACAGAGCTAATACAGGGCAGTGATAGTTTGGAAAACAAAACTGATTGGTGCTGTGGGGTTTTAGACACACTTCCTTGATTAGTGACCACAGAGAGAAAGCTCCCAGCACTGTGGTTATCAGGAAACAGACAGCCAGGAAGTGTGGAGATCAGAGAGGGATAACAGCAACTTGAGAGCAAAAACGAACACTGAGGACATGAAAACAGCACTGCATTAAGGTAAAGGAAGCTATTAAGATAAAAAAAAATCCTTTAAAAACCCTTTAATGCATTGGTATTCTGTCTTGTCCGCCTGCCATTGTTTTGATTACCCAGGGATATGGCAGGTGGTATGCATGTGATAAAGTCCTAAGTTGTCCAAAAAGCTTGCATCATTAATAACCTAAGTTAGAAAAAATCATAAATTTTATTGTCTAACGTTCTGCATTAATCAAAGGTGAACACATTATAACCAGTGGCGGTGCGTCCATAGGGAAGCCGGAGCGCCACCCCCTCTGGATTGCTCACAGCCAGTAAAATATACAGATTCATACACTGTATGAATCTGTATATTTTCGCCGCTGCCGCCCACTATTCAGCTGACCGGACATTGAACGCCGGTCAGCTGAATAACGGCAGCTGACTGGCTGTGGGGAAGTGCCCATCAGAGCCGCTGGGACATCGAGGGACAGTAGAAGCCAGAAAGGTAAGTGCCAGGGGGGGTACTGGGTACGGTAGCTAGAAGTGGGGGCACAGTGGCTAGAAGTGGGGGCACAGTGGCTACAAGTGGGGGCACAGTGGCTACAATTGGGGGCACAGTGGCGACAATTGGGGGCACAGTGGCGACAATTGGGGGCACAGTGGCGACAATTGGGGGCACAGTGGCGACAATTAGGGGCACAGTGGCGACAATTGGGGGCACAGTGGTGACAATTGGGGGCACAGTGGCGACAATTGGGGGCACAGTGGTGGCTGTGTTTGATGGCATAGTGGTGACAATTGATGGCATTGCACAGTGGCGATAATTGGGGGCACAGTGGTGACAATTGATGGCACAGTGGCTGCGTTTGATGGCATGGCACAGTGGCTGCGTTTGATGGCATGGCACAGTGACTGCATTTGATGGCATGGCACAGTGGCTGTGTTTTGATGGCATGGCACAGTGGTTGTGTTTTTGATGGCATGGCACAGTGGCTGCGTTTTGATGGCATGGCACAGTGGCTGCGTTTTGATGGCATGGTGGCTGCGTTTGATGGCATGGCACAGTGGTTGCGTTTGATGGCACAGTGACTGCATTTAATGGCATGGCACAGTGGTGACAATTGATGGCACAGTGGTTGTGTTTGATGGCATGGCACAGTGACTGTGTTTGATGGCATGGCACAGTGGTGACAAGTGATGGCACAGTGGCTGTGTTTGATGGCATGGCACAGTGGCTGCGTTTGATGGCACAGTGGCTGCATTTGATAGGTACAGTGAGGCTGCAATTGTTTTTTCGTTTGCGCCCCCCCAAAAATGTTGATCACCAGCCGCCACTGAGTATAACACGCTACCACTGTTAGTTGAATATATAATAAGAGATATTGTCAAATGTCAAAGTGTGAGAAGTAATCAATACATTTCTGATGTTTGCAATATTCTGTACATCAGTGGATTATTAGATCTAGGAACCCTCCGGACTCCGAATACCCTAATACTGCCACTAAAGGCATGTGCCTACTATGCAGCCTCTGATGAAAGCAATGCTTTCAGCATCTACAAACATCATGTATATTATGGTTCATGGCAGAAAAGAACAATTCCTTTATCTTCATGTATGAGAAAAAAAAAATGTTTAGTTTATCCAGCAATACGCAGCTGTGAGCAAGCCTAGAGATTGCGCTTTGAAAGCTGCACAGACAAAGGTTGTTCAAAGGCCCATTTCCTCCTGATAAAGAGGGAGTGAAGTTGGTATTTAAAAAAAAAAAAAAGAAAAAAATGTCAGGAAACCTTGGGAAAGTGTCTGCAGCTAGAGACCCTGGAGCCTGCTATTAGACACATATCCGGGCACTCCCTAAACTTCCGCAGCCTGTGCAGTAAAATAATTGAGCTCAGGAAGACACGTTAACTAATGGAGTACCTGCTGTATGCAATTTATTATAGACCATATTATACGCCTCCTTTATACAAAAGTGAGAATCTTTATTCATCTCGGAACAATGCAAGCAACAATGAAGCCTTTCACAAAGGATCTGCATTTTTTTGGTTATTTTTAGCAATACAGGAAGTGGGAGATTTAATGATTTCCCAAGGTCATGGACCCACAACAGTTTTAACATATTGTATGTAAACCTCTTCACAACTCTATGGCCACCTGCACATGCAAAACTCCTCCTTATAGGTTATGATGTAGTTGTCTTGTGTCTGTTAAATGACCAGATCAGGGAACAGCAATGCCATGAAAGCTGATCCTGCATTCTAAGGCTATACATAAAACGGGAGTAGGAAGAAATGTTGGATTTTAAATCGAACCCTGGTTTGTCTGAAAAGGATTATTTGCATTAAATATCTTTCACAGACACATAGGGGTTGATTTACTAAAGGAAAATAGCCTGTGCACTTTGCAAATGCAGTTGCTCCAGAGCTTAGTAAATGAGGGGAGGCTCTCCTGACATCCATCATCCAATCATGTGCAAGCATGTTTCTTTTTTTCCCTTGCACGTGATTGGATAGTCTTCTATTGCAAAATGAAAGGGTAACTCCACTTTCGTGGGGACAAAAAATAGCAAATAAAGAAAAAATAAAATAGCACGTATATAATTGCGACACTAATCATATTATAATTGAATGTTATTAAAAATTACCTTTCCTTTTCAGTATGCAGCCACTTACATTTTCTCAGAATGCATTGCAATATGGCTGGAGCTGTTCTGTACACAGAGTGTAAAAGTGCCCCGCTAGCGGCTGAAAAGCTCCTCTAAAACGGCGGTAAAGCGCAGCTAAAACTAGTGGCGCTTTACCGCCGATGCCCCCGCGCTGTCAGCGTGAAAGGGCTCTAAAAGAGAAGTATGTTTTTTTTTTTTTTTTAAATCATACTTACCTAGGTGGATGCAGCGGTCTGTTACTGCATGTGTCCCCCACAAGCTCTAAGGGTGAGAACTGAGCAATAAAACACCACTGATTGCTCCGTTCTCCATAAATAGAGAGCTGGTGACTGTCAGTCACTGTCTCTTTGCTCTGCTCCCCCTCCCCCCCACGCTCAATAGAGTGCTTGGCTGTGGAGGGGGCAGGATCGGCTGGCTCAGGCCTCGTTGAGAGGCTGAGCCAGGTGTTAATTCAGGCATAGGTGTGCGCAGCCTATTGCATTAGGGCAGGGTGTCCAACTCAATTTGATTGTGGGCCGAATCTGCTTTATGATGGTCCTCAAAAGGGCCAGTTGTATCTGTAAGATTAGAGGTCCAGCGCATCTCCTCCCCCACCCTTCCTTACATCACAGTGGACTCCCCTTACCTTATGCTGCTGCTGGGAAGAAGATGGATGCATTGCTTGAAAGCAGAAAGTGCAGGGTCTGAAGGAGGACCAGAGGAGGGCTGGAGCTGCAGGAGAGAAGCGAGGGCCACATGAAATGGCCTGGAGGGCTGGAATCGGTCCGCGGGCCTTGTGTTTGACACCTACCTATGCATTAGGGTGAGCTCAAATACACACTACCGACCACTCATCATGTTCATTCAGAAAGGGACGGGGCTGATAAATACATATTTAGCAGCCCCTTCCCTCACTCTTCCTAAAACATCTCCACAGGGGATGCCTGGGCACACCCAACACACCCTGTGTGCATGCCTATAGATCCAGGGTTCTGGGTGGAATCTGGCAGTATGGTAACAATCTTTCTCCTGCCTGGACTAGCTCTGTGACATCAGCTGACAACGGGCTTCGATCTGCTGTCAGCCAAAAACGGGTCACAGAACTGCAGAACAAACTGCATGGTGTCACCCGAGAAAAGATAGTATATTATGGGCTAGATCCCCATGTGAAAAAAGGTCTGAAAGAAACCTAATGCAGTCACCATATCTAAGAACTAGTAAGGTCTGCAATATACCATATTTTTGTTCTTGGGTTTAGAAACATTTTAAGAGGAAATCAAGACATATGTAAGATTAATAAGGTTCCAGGACACATGTTAGAACCAATATGTTGGTGAAATATATGTTGGC
This sequence comes from Rana kukunoris, assembly GCA_029574335.1. NCBI lineage: Eukaryota > Metazoa > Chordata > Amphibia > Anura > Ranidae > Rana > Rana kukunoris. The sequence continues at coordinate 211,132,846 of CM056051.1, forward strand.
CTACTGTATGTAGCCTGCTCGGATTGACAGAGGATGTTACTCCAATCTGAGCAAGCTCTTTATTAGCTTGAAAACATCCCTCACCGGGATTGGCTAAGCGGTATATACTATATGTAGCCGAAGCTACATACAGTATTACTGCACATCCAGCAGACATCCGAGCAGCTGACCCGGCGTATAAGACGACCCCTGCTTTTTTGCCAGTTTTTTTAAGTGTAAAAGGTAGTCTTATACGCCAGCAGTGATATTGTGATATTGACAGGAAGAGGAAATAGATACGGGTGGGCATGTCTAGTAAAACCCGGGAACTTTAACCCCTTCCATGGTACACTATTAAAACATACACATACAACATAATTATATATAAATCAAAAACATATATATAAATATATATTAATAGAATTAATGATAAAGAAATAATAAAAAATAAAATATAAAAATAATGATGGAAAAAATATATATATATGGAAAAAATATATAATGAAAAAAAAAAAAAAATTATATATATATATATAAAAAAAATAATGAAAATAAATATAGATGTTATATATTTTCATTATTTTTTTTATATATATATATATATATTTTTTTTTTTTCATTATATATTTTTTCCATATATATATATTTTTTCCATATATATATATATATTTTTTCCATCATTATTTTTATATTTTATTTTTTATTATTTCTTTATCATTAATTCTATTAATATATATTTATATATATGTTTTTGATTTATATATAATTATGTTGTATGTGTATGTTTTAATAGTGTACCATGGAAGGGGTTAAAGTTCCCGGGTTTTACTAGACATGCCCACCCGTATCTATTTCCTCTTCCTGTCAATATCACTCCTCCCCCTATTTTTAGACTATTTAATCCCTTAAATAAGCCACACATACTTGACTTTGAAAAAGCGCTAGGAAGCGCGAAACGCGTCGTCAAGGCTCTTAAAAACATACTATTCCCTTCATTCTGGTCCTCTGATTCATGAGGATTCCTAAAAACTTCCATTTCTGAAGCTACAGAGCTTTTATATTTCCCGCTGACATTGTCACTGTATTGCATTGGGAGCTTGCAGTTTGCGGATCTTCCAGTAGAGGGCGTCGAGTACATCCCTGCTTTTCGGTCCTGAACGTCGAGCGGCGTCTCAGACGTGTGACATCAACGCGATCGAACGGAACGAGCACACGCCTCTCCAGACCTCATTGCGCTGTGTCCCCGGCTGCAGGATTTGTCGGACGGTTCCGTCTTCTCTGCCCTGCAGTGACACGCCGGTAATGGGGATTGCCTGAGGTCCGGCACCTACCATAGATTGGATGACCATTTTTCACAACACCACAAGCTTGCCACCTGTCCCAAAGGTACTGTTGACATTTTCCCCCATACGATGGCATGTGTACTAAACCCAGGATGTTTAAACCCATGAATTAAGAAGTGACTGTCGGTGTAACTTACTACATTTGCACACTGTGTGTATGGCAATCTAAGCCCTACAGTCTTGCAGTTAACTGCACACCGAACTATCTGGAAAGTATTTCCTTATAACTGTAGAATTTTTATTAAATGGATTTTTTACCAATCCTTTCCTTTTTGACATATTTTTTATTGGACTTTTAGATATCCATGAGCGCTGATTTGTTTTGAAGTTTTTTCTGTGTGTCGGGTACTTCCGGGTACTGTAAATCCTGCAGCTCTGGACTATCCACCTTATACCCCACATACAAACTATATCAGGGTTATCTGTATCCACATTTAGCGCCAGTGATTTTATTGTATACGTGTGCAGGGCATTAGAAAGATGTGGTACTTGAGCTGTTAGGAGAGGGGTGTCATCAGTTTGAAGGTTTTACAGATGAACACTAGAGTGACACTTTTAAGAACATCAGAGAATTACAATGGCTATTCTCTAACAAGAAAAAACAGACTTATCCAAAGATATATCAATGACTTCACCAAATATCACAGCAAAAATTACTTTAAAGGGTAATGAAAGACAAAACGTTATTTTTCATTTTGATGATGAGTAATGGAGGGTTAGAACCCCTTGCAGTTTTTTTTTTTTTGCCAGCTGTGTCCCATTGGGGAGATTTCCCCACTAATCATGTTTGTTGTCACCTCAAAATGTGGGATTTTCTTTTCTTTTATTAAGGAGAAACAGTAACTATAGATAAAGTGAATCTCCCTAATGGGTGCAAAGACAGCAATAAAAACTGACAGAGGTTCTAATAATTTTCCACTGTATCCATTCCACTGGATATCATATTGTGAGATAAAATACTGAACTGGTTCATGGCATAAATAGTGCACATTTTGGTGAAATACCTTATGCCTTATTTTAGTAGCGTTGTTTTTTTGTGACTTGCTAAAAAATTTTGAAAAACTCTATTTTACCTTACACCCTAAAGTGGAAAATAACTCTGAATTTAGCCCAGGGTGTTCTATTTCACTTTTCTGTACACCATCTCCAAATTAAGTAATTGCATATATAATTTTGTACATATTCAAAAGTGCCCACGGGACTTTAGGAGACACAAACCATATTTTATAAAAAGGTATAGTTTATTACGCAAATACAAAATCTAAAAACATTTTTTTAGTCGCATCAATTATTTTTTTCAAGTGGATATACAAAGGGAAACAATAGTTACATAAATCATGACATAACTGGTGATCCAGGGAACAGATGTCTGTAAATTGAATCTCTGAATCTCGACACATTTCTTGAGATAGCATTCGCTTCTTCGGGAGAAATATATTTAAATATCTGAAAACAGAGACCAGGCTGTCAAAAGATAAAAAAAACTTGGTTGGACACGCAAAGTACAAAGATACTTACAGTTGAGACAAAATATTCAATTTGAATCAATACTTGGTCAAAAGGTTTCTTCTATGTGGGGGTATACTATAGCATAAACCTCACAAATGTGGGTGCAAATGCAGCAAAAATAGGGGAAGTTGCCCAATGGTCCATATCGTCCTCTCAGGAGTTGTGTGGGTTGGGGGGTTACCGCTTTTGGTAATTAAAATTTACTCTGAGCCCCACTCAAGATTACTGCCAGGGAGGTAACAATACAGAAAGAATGATCAAGCGCTGCATGTCTCCTTATGGTTAGTACAAATCTCCAATCTCAATTGCGTAGGTGTGGTCATGTATTTGTCTCCAAAACTCCCTAATAGTCTCTCCCACATAGAAGAAACCACACTAACAGGTCATAAGGTATCACCTGAGTGTGGCAGTTTACAAATTTCTTGGGAACAGATTTTTTCCCATTGGGTATTTTTTTTCCCCTCCCTCGCAGAGATTTGGTTCGAACAGTTGGGCCGGCGAAGTGGCTATTTACCGACCTGTCTTTCAGCGAGGGTGATCACCTGAAGACCTTTCTTGATTTAGGTGTGAAAAACTAAATAATAGAGTCCTGGGTAACAGATACAAATGCATCTGTAAAATGGATTACATTTGTTTGTGTTGAGAATTGAACCAAGTTATAAACTGGACGATGTTGGATTGTTTTTTGGGCTTTTTTAAAATAGTAGTGAATCCCTAGATTATCTTTCTTGCTGTAACCCATGGCCCGTAACCAGTCACGTAAAAGTTTTGCCTCAAATTCAAACGTCTCAGTGTCACTGCAATTATGCTTAAGTTGTACTTAATTATTGTACTTAAGTTGCAATTATGCGTTAAGTACTGACCATATGGGATTGAGCGTATGAGTGGGACAGGGTGCAAGCTTGTGGCATGCAATATCGTATTGCCCGCTGTGGGCTTGCGATATAGAGCACTTGAAATGTATCCCTCATTGTCTTTCCTTATGAATATATCCAAGAAAGGGACCTGTATTCGATTACATGCCATCGTAAATTGTAGGTTCTAGTTGTTATGGTTCAATTTAGCAATAAACTCCAATAAACTCCAACAAAAGAGCTTTGAGTTCCAAATGATAAAGATTTCATCAATGTACTTGTGCCACGATAGGATGTGGCACAGGTAGACTGAGATATCATCATTGGAAAGATGTAGAGATGTAAGATGTAGAGCCTCCACCCCAGGTACAAGTTAGCATAAGAGGGGCACAATAAGTGCCCATGGTCACCTCCTGTGCATTGGAGGTATTGGAAGGGTGCAAAACAAAAGACATTGTTAGACAAAATCAAATGTAGTAACTCCAAAACAAAATCATTAGGGTCCCTTACCTGCTAGCCTTGCTGGAATAAAAAGGACTGCACACTTTAAATTGTACTTGAGCATACATACAGGGACTGAGACACACTGATGCCTGACACATACAGCCAGTATATAAGTAACATATATACTTATCTATGTGTTGATTTATCAAGTTTCAGTATTAAATGACTGAAGCAAAATACTGTGTTATATTTTGCAGATGTTTGACTTAAAAACCCTTGCCTGCTCCATATACCCATGTCCAAAAAAAAATCACATTTAGAGGCACTACTAATACTGTTTACTAGTTATCCTGAAACACGTCTGATGCCTTGTACACACGATCAGTTTTCCCGAGTGGAAAACTGGCATGTTTGCTTTTGGTTGGGAAAACCGACCATGTGCATGCTCCATAGCAGTTTTCCCGACAGGAAAACTGCGAGCAAAAAAAATGAGAACTTGTTCTCTTTTTTCCTGCTGTAATTCTTTGTGTTTTTTCGCTCTGAAGTTTTCCTATGGGAAACACTGCAGTGGAGTATACACACGCCCGTTTTTCCGACCAAAGCTGTCATGGCAGTTTTCCTGTCGGGAAAACCGGCCGTGTGTACACGGAAAAAGCAACCAAGCAGGTTCTCGGTTTTCCCCTGGGTTTTCCCTGCAGACTTTTGACTGCCGGGAAAACCGATCATGTGTACGAGGCATAACTTTTGTGAGAAGCTACTTTTGCTTTGTTTTAAACTGGTTTGGCATTAAATAAATAATTTGAGCTTTTCTGGAAGCAGCTTATTAATACGGATCTGTTCTTGCATATGTGAAAGTACAAATAGTGAGACTCAACTATTATACAGCTAAAAAAATAAGAATATTTAAAATGCATCTGAACCAAAAATTATTTCAAGTGTAGTAATATTTCATAAGGATAACTAACAGTTACTTATCAACATTAAATATATTATATTTCTTATATGTCTTCTACCCTTTCTGCTAAATTGAAGTTGAAGGCTGGTTTCTACACTTAAGGACTTCTATTTCCTTTGTGGTAAAGCCTGTTATTTCTAAAGAAATTTATAAAGATGTAATCTCAAAGTAACTAGTGCATCCTGAAATGTTCACTTGTAAGAGCAAAGCCACGCAGGGGCATTTTCTTTGCTTTCAACTTCCACCTGTTTAACACCAACTATAAGACTAGCATTCTTGATTTTTGTTGGGTTCAACATTTTTCTGATGAGTTTTTCTGATGAGTTTTTCTGCAGAGTTTATATTTAAACATTCCCTGCCTAATCATTTGTGTTTTGTGCATTATACACATTTTTGTTTTATAGAGTACTCATGACAGAGTGCATCACTTAAGACTGTGCAGTTTACGATCTAATCACCCAGTAACAGTTGTGCACACAAATGCCAAATTGGTCAGCAACCGGATATGCTGCCAGTATGTTTTAAGACTGTAGGAGGAAACCAGAGCCCTAGAGGAAACCCCTTAAACACATGGATAACATACAAAGTCCTAACACATTGTGGTCCATTGGGAATCAAACCCAGGGCACCAAAGCTGCAAAGCAGCAGTGCTGAACTGTAAGCTATCATACTGAATCTAAGATGTAAGAAAGCATACTTCTGTACATTTATCAGTTACATAGAAGACATAATTTTTTTGATTTGTCTGCACTGCCTTCTTAAACTTAAAGTGTTTTGTTGCTGTGATGCACACAATTAGTCACATTCTGCCCAAGGACCCACTAGTCAGTCATTAAAGGGGTTGTAAAGGTAAAATAATTTTCCCTAAATAGCTTCCTTTACCTTAGTGCAGTCCTCCTTCACTTATCTCATCCTTCGATTTTGCTTTTAAATGTCCTTATTTCTTCTGAGAAAAGCTCATTTCCTGTTCTTCTGTCTGTAACTCACCACCTTAATGTGAGGCTTTCTTCCTAGTGTGGAGAAAGCCTCTTGAGGGGAGAGGGGGTGAGCAGGCAAGTCAGGACACTCTCTACTTTGCAGATAGAGAAAGGAGCTGTGTATTAGTGGGCGTCCTGACACTCCTGCTTGCCCCTTCCCCCCTCAAGAGGCTTTCTCTTGATATTAGTATATCATTGTTATGTAAACTATCATTGACTTATTTTTCCTGGTAAGATAGTCTGCATTTAGAGATCAGATAAGAGAAGCTATAAAGTTGCTTTCCATCCTCAATACCTTAACAAAAGTATCAGATAAATATAGGATATGATTCAATATATACTAGTCAGTTTTCTTTAGCTGCCATGTTAAGTGGAGTCCCAGAGTATATATACAGATCAGGTGTGTTGTATCTTAGAGTAAGTAGTAGCACTTGATGCCACTTGGGCCTTTTAGTAATTGCATTAAAAAGCAACATGTACTTTGTATTGACAAAGAGACTTGGCAATGTTTGGTTATATTGAATAACTGTGCAAGACTTTATGTTCTCTTTGTGTTTGCTTGGTCTTCCTATGGGTTCTCTGGTTTCTTCTTTTAATGTGATACTGGTCGTTTTATTAGCTTTCAGTCAATGTTGGTCCTCTTCTGTGTATGAAAGTTCATATATGCTATGGCCACTAGATTGTAGATTCCTGGTATTAAATAGCGTGTAGTAAAGAACTGATGTGTCTTGCCTGTATAAAACATTGACTATCACACAGCAAGAGTCAGGTCAACTGTGTTTTTTAACATGAAATTCTGCATTGCTATTCATCCCTGTATGCTCTGTTGTATCACTGCAGTGGCAAATGAAGGCTCTATGGGGTTGATTTACTAAAGGCAAATAGACTGTGCATTTTGGCAAAGTGCAGTTACGCTCTGCAAGTGCAGTTTCTCCAGAGCTTAGCAAATTAAGTAAAGCTTCACTTTGCAAAGCATACCCAATAACGTGCAAGGAAAATTGAAAAAGACAGCATTTTTGTGTGCACATGATTGGATGATGGAAGTCAACAGAGCTTCTGCTCATTCACTAAGCTCTGGAGCAACTGCTCTTGCAGAGTGCAACTACACTTTGCAATGTGCACAATCTATTTGCCTTTAGTAAATCAACTCCTGTGTATGTACATATTACATGTCTACAGAATCAAACTAAACAAAAAATATACACAAATTCCTCTATACCATCCTTTTTTCTAAAAAAATTGTGAATAATATATTACCGATTTAAGATTCACACAAAATAGTCTTCTCTGTATCAAGCCTATCCACAGATGGGCAGGGTGTCCAGTTTGTGGCATCCTTCTGGCATCAGTGTTCTGTTTTGGTGTATACCACAAGCCTGGATTTGGTGGAGTAATGGATCAACAGGACACCAAGCTATTCATTATTCATTAGATTGGAAATGCGCTATGAGTAGACCAGGAAGCAAGAAGGTTATTTTGACTTTATGTAAGTCTGTTAACTATGTATAACTCTCTAGGGGTGGAACAGAATTGTATGCATAAGTTAAGATAATTTTAATCATTATACACTCTTTTTTTGCCTTAATATTTAACCAATGTATTGGAATTTGTAAATTAATGTAAGTCACTAATTAATCATGTTCAGCCTATTAGTTATTACAAGTTACTAAACTGCAATCCATAATCTATTGATTTGTTACACAAATCTCTTTCAGTGAAATTTAAAGTGGTTGTAAACCCACTTTAAAAAAAAACAAAAAAAACACCACTTGCATACTGGCTCATTATGTAATACTCACCTCAGATTGAAGCCCCCACAGCCGGCCTCGTACACCGTTCGGGCGGCCAAAAGCTCTCCTGGGGGTTAATTCCGTATATTGCGGCTCCAGTACTGTGATTGGCCGGAGCCATGATGACGTCACTCCCGCATGGGAGCCGGCAGTCACGGCACGGCCTACTTTAGGGACGTCACGATCCCCGTTTCTAAAGTGCGCCTGCGACGCTGTCGGTGAAAATGTAGGAGATATTTTTAGCACCCACAGGTAAGTCTTAATCTAGGCTTACCTGTAGGTAATAGTAGTTGTAAAGGGTTTGCAACCACTTTAAACAGCCGCATGCAATAAGTGTAGTTATAAAATACACCAATAACCAGTTATAACTAAAATGCAATGCTGAAATAATAGTGACAAACTGACGTTTGTCAAATTGACAAAAATTACCGGTATATATTGTTACGCATGTAAAAGATTAAAAAGTGCACTTCAGCCTTCACCCAATGTTTGGAAACACCCGTAGTGCCAATCCTTCATCAATGGTAAAAATACACACCCAGAGGGATTGTAATAGACATCATTTCCCTCTGTCGAGTGTGTATTTTTACCATTGGTGAAGGATTGGCACTAAGGATGTTTCCAAGCGTTTGGTGAAGGCTTAAGTGGAGCACTTTCATATGTTTTACACGCATAACAATATGAACTGTTTATTTTTGTCATTTTAACAAACCTTAGTTTATGGACACAAAATAAAATAGTGACAGTATTTAAGCAGAATTCTATGACTACAATGTAAAATTGTCAGAGTCAGTGTTAAAACAATTCTAGATTTCTTGCTGTTGAAAGTTCCCAAATGTGGTCTTATGAACATAAAATGTTGAAGTCTAAAATAATCTCACAATTAACCTAACTTTTAATATCCGAGAATCAAAGTGAGCTGGTGAAAGAGACCTTTTGGGTGAGGCAGCCCACTGAAATTATAATGGACAAACGTTTTATGAAAAGAAAACAAAAAGGTCCAAAAATAGCCTCAGAAAACTAGGCTGAGAGAGAAATGAGGAGATAGGAGGAAGGAAGGCAGGGGTGGGGGAGAGGAAAGTTAGAGGGAGAAAGAAACAAGATTTCAAGCTAAAATGATCAGAGCAGAAAAGTGAAAGTGCTGGCATGGGACAGTGCTGTTCAAAGGACTGGCACAGCAGTGAGCAACGAGAGAAGTGACTTTTCTTCAGATGCAGGCAGGCAGTGGCAGGGGAGGTTAATGAAGGGTCAGCAGCCACAGGAAGTTGGCGGGGTTGGTATCTTACAGGTATTGCCAAGACGACAGTCTGGATCATTCTGCAGCCTCACAAGGAGGGGAGGTGCTGGAGGCTGCTCTGCCTGGGCTGGATACTGCATGGGTTCAACTCATTATTGTTACACTAGATTAAGTGAAGGAAATCGACCCTTGATTACGGAAGTCGATGGAAAGCGCTGAACAGGTTTAGACTGGGTCAGAATGGCAATGTGGAAACTGCAAGAGGTTGCCTTCTACATGCTTTTCTTAAAACCTACTGCTAATAAAATCTTCCTAGTACCCTTATGTCTTACCGCACCACCATTCAGAAAAAAATTGCAAGGAATTCTTTGTTAAATTTTTTGTTGCACTGGATCATTTAAAACTTTGGAACACAGCTGCACATTGACTTGGGAGTACCTCTAAATTTTCTCTTGTATGGAATTGCTTGAAACATTGTTCTGTACCTACCTTTGGACACCTGGACCATTATTTATATTGGAATTTTGCAATGAAATTTATTATCCCCTACGGATTATTTTAAATCAGTTTTCTCGCAATGCTGAGATATGTGTTTGGATTGTCATTGTGGATTGTGCTGAGCTTTATAAAGGTGAGAACCCAGACAATATCAGCTGGTCCTTCTTTTCTATATTCTCCAGATGAAGGATGCTGATGCTGTATTTTCCTCTATTTTTAGTGCTGGTCTACATTATTGGTGTGATGTCACTGCACTTATCTCTAAACGTACATTGAATTAATCCCTTCCTTCACTGTTGACACATGATCTTCTGAATTTGTATGTGATCTAACTAATACTACTCTTACGTTCAAATTATTTAGAATAAATTGTTATTTTTTTTAGACATTTTTTAATGACTGTGTAGCATTATTCTAATGACATTATTATGTTGATCACCAACAATCTCTAACAACTGGTGAAGTTTTTGCCTAGAGGATTAATATTATTTGTAGTAATACCTATATTATTTTGTTCTGTAGGCTTCTTTGTGTCATTTTATGACCTTGAATAGCTCATTAAAGTTATTAAGTGATTTTTGGCAAATGTAACTTTTGCTTGATTCGTTGTATCGAACCTTAACAATGTATTTCCTTCTTTTTAGGATGTGGAGCCGGTGAAATGCACCATCAACATTACTGAGAGCAAAGCTTCCTCACAATATCTATATGTAAAGTGGAGTAGTCCTGGAATCACTTGCAATTTTAGTTTGACTTGCAGCTCAAGCAACTTTTGGCAAACCACATGCAATCCCATTCAAAAAAACAATGATACTTATGAATGCACACAGTTTGGACTTGAGGCAGGAACAGTTTATGACATAAATATAGAAGCCCGACAAGATGGAGAGACAAAGAATTTTACGTTACAAACAGGTATGACAAAAAAGTGCATGGCTGAGATTTTCTCTGTATGCTCTATACATTTGATTTCCAGATTGCATCACTTTGGCAGTTTGTGTGGCCCTTGAGGTCCCTGAAGACTGTAGGGCATATTTTTCTTACCTAGTTCCATGCTCAGGCCAGTAAGGAATAGTATTCTTTAGACTGTGATCCAGTTATAAAATGGTTTACTTTATTGTTTTTAATACTATGTTAGTTTTATGTACTGTCTATCTCTACTCTTTTTCTTTCTATGATCATGACCTTTACAGTATAATGGATTTTACTGAGAGAAATATCGAATGTGGCTCAAGTAATTTTTCATAGGGGCCATGTGAAATGCAAATGCTAAATGATTTGTGAAGGGGCAGTAATACCAGTGACATTTATATGTAGTATGCCTCCAGTCTATGACTACCTTATGAAGCATGTACTGTGTGTCTCTAACAACTCCTATAGATTTTTTTTATTTTTTTGTTGCCGTCTTTTGCGGTCTCCTGCTGCATTTCGGTAGTTTTTGACCATCTTTGGTAGCACACCTACAGTCTCATACCATCTTTTGTAGCACACTCACAGTCTGTCATATGTGTGCTCACAATTTTCTGACAGCTTTCTATAGCAAACATTTACATAATATTATGTGCAGCACTTTAGAGAGGTCAGGGGATGCACTTTTGGCCCCCTATATCAAGTACGTTCAGAACCACAGTTCTGTACTATCACTATTATGGTTTTACACTTGTCAACTTTGTTTTAAGAAAGTGTAAAGACAATAACTGTGTGCACATTTTTTAAAAGTCCACAGTTACTAATCAGTGTCTAGTTTATTGTCAGATTTTTTGCCAGATTTTTCCAATGATAAATAGGATGAGTGGCTATGGGTTACTGCACTTTGCACATACTCATTGTAATATGTTTTAAGTTTTGATTCAATAGCATAAATTTCAAGAGTTGTAGTCCTAAAAAGAGTGATGATGAGTAGTCTAAAAATGGGTGGAATTATGTTGTAGGGCCATGAAAGAGACAGGTTCACCTGTTCAGCGATATGCGAGGTGTTATATGTTTAAAAGGATGCATTCTCAAATTTTGCTGCACTCAGGCCGCGTACACACAACCGGTTTTCTCTGCAGAATTCATCAAGAAACTTGATGAGAGACGTATTCTACTAAGAAAACCAGTCGTGTGTACACTTTTCGCCAAGAAAATTGTCGAGGAACTCGTCGAGCCAAAAAGAGAGCATGTCTTCTTTTTTTTTCTACGGGAATGGGAAAATTTGGCTTGACGAGTTCCTCGACAGTCGAACAAGGAACTCGACGGGGAAAACGATGTGTTTCGCCCGTCGAGTTCCTCGGTCGTGTGTACGCGGCCTGACACCTGTTCTTGTTTTGAGCAAATTCAAGTGCAACTAACAGGAAGACATTATTGCAAAATGTACTAGAAAGTGTGTACCAGTAATAATGAAAAACATATGATCTGGCTTTGCTTAAGAAAAAAAATATATGAGAATATCAGAAACCTGTTCAGTCATGCTGCCACGCTGCACAAATCTAATAAAGATCTAGAACCAAAAAACATACTAGCACTCTATTGGGGATTAACAGCTCAGGTATGTCTTACAAAAATATAGTAAAAATGTAGATTCTCCAGTTTTATCTAGGGATAATTTTTCACTATCCCTGTTTTGAAAAACGTCACAAGTCACAGGAAAGCGCTGCAGTGTTTGAGTGATTGGAATATGTATTGAATAATGAGAAATCCTTTTATGTTCACCAATGTCTAGAGTGATCCGATTGTGATTAGAGTCTAGAGGGATCAGATTATCAATGGATTGGCAGACATAGTGATCTATCTAACATCCTCAAAATAGATGACATCTGTTTTTGATATACTATTACTCATAATCATCATCGCAAACCTAGAAGCCAGCACTACGGAACCTGCATATGGCTATATAGCTGAAAGACACATTGGGTTTGATTTACTAAAGGAAAATAAGCTGTTCACTTTGCAAGAGAAGTTTTACTTTGTAAGAGAAATTTCCCCAGAGCTTAGAGAATGCAGTGAAATTTTAGTTTGCAATGAATAACCAATGACATGCAAGGGGGGAAAAAAAACATTTTTGCTTGCGCATGATTGGATGATAGAAGTCAGCAGAGCTTCAGTTCATTTTCTTCCAAAGTGAACAAGCAAGCCATTTACATTTGTTAAATCAAGCCAATAATTAAGCAAGAGTTAAAAGAAAGCGATATGTTCTGTTAATTTTGAACACACTTTATTTTAACAATTAAGTTATCCTCAAAATACATAACAGACTATTACTTTACCAGTAGAACAACTTTAAACCATAAATAACAATTAACATATACAGTAATATCACACTTTCCCATGGCTTGCCTGCATTGTGGTAGCTGTCCCTGTCTCTCACAAGCATAGTAGGGTCCTAAAGTTGACAAATATTGACTTGAGAATGGGCATGGGGTTTTTCCCAACATGTTGATATAGCTATTGTTGGTAGGGCCACCATTAGAAACCATGAGGTTCCAAACAACCTAACTGGTATCAGGTACATTTGTGCATCCATGATATGATTCTGTATAGGAAGGGTCTGCATCTTTTGGGGAAACTATCAAAGTCTGCAGGATCAGATGTGGACTGGGGTTGCTGGCAATGTACAGGGCACCGAGAAACAACTGAAGATTTAAAAAAGGTAGTCTCAGTCAACATAGTAAAATAGATATACAACAGGTGCGGTAATGACAGTAAAACAAGGCTCTAATGCAATAATAATCAGTGCAGCTGGCAAATTAGCACCTAGGAAATGTTCTCAGATTCTTGGAGTAATGGGCTTCCTCTGAGCCTGGGACGTATCATAGGGGATCCTGAGAAATATAGTTTGCAGCATGAGCATGCCTCATTTCTGCCTGTCCAGAGCCCATGCCAGGAACTTCAACAACTGAACTGCTCTGCACCTGTTAAGAAAGAGTGCTGGGTGGTGAGGGACAAAGACTAGAGTTAAGCTTTACCAAGGATCTGCAGAATGAGCCTGATATGGTCATTGGTCACCAAAGATTTTTTCAGTTGCCCCAGTGACCTGGCACCCATGAATTGTCCACCGGCATTGTATAATATAATTGTATAATTGTAATATAACTGCGAATAAGGACTATTCATGTTGCACCCTGGATACTGCCAATACCTGTACGGTTCTGCATTACACTGAATAGATGCCATATGGAGGTCCACTGTAGTAAAAACAAGAACAGTAACGTTGGTTATTTTTTTCTCTAAAAAAAACTGCGTGTGCAGGAATATTTTAGGATACGCTTGATTTCTACTCTATGGAACCTGTTGCATGTGACATTTGAACTCAAGGATTCTATTTATAATAAATGTTATTACTTAAAACTAAAATCCAGAATTAGAAAAACGATCCTATTATAAATGTTGGGCATATTTTTAGAGGCATATATATAAAGAATGTGACATTTTCCAGATATTCTGGTGCATGTGTTTTAAATTACAGGAATGATTAACCACTTGTGAAAATGTAGTGAATGTCCCATTTACAACCCGGTCAGACCAATCACAACATTGAAATTGTGTTACTTCACTTAAAGTAGCACTATTTCAAAGTAGCATTTAAGTGCTACTTCAGGTGACACTTGGAAGACATCTGTGTGACTTCATGCACAGATGTCTAAGTCCCACCTGAACTTGCAAAAAGTAGTGCAGTACTTTCAAAATTGGTGAACTACTTTCAAAATCAGTGCAACTCCGACACAGTCAATGGTGTGATCGGGGGCTTACTGCTTTATTTATGTTGTCAAATTTTATTTGGAGTATCACATCTGTGAATACTTTGAAATTAGAAACTGAAAAACACAGCTATTTATATCTATCTTGCTCATTTAGCACAACAAAACTGCAATATAGAGATTCACATGTAAGGGTGGGGACTGTTATCTGTCCAGGAGTTTGGCTCTGTTTGTGGAAATTTATTTAGAAATGTGGGTGGGATATTTTTTTTATTTTGTGATTAGTAGCTGGTCTAAAATAAAGTCAGAATGGGACATTAGAGTCTTTCGACTTTCTCCTAAGCTGCTACTTTCCACTGTAATCCCATGAGGCTTATCTGCTACTGTAAATGAATAAGGGGATATGAGTCAGAAAATCTGCTCCGAGGTGATGACCAGGATGCTGTAAAGTCTGCTATCTTAAAGTGGGCATTGTATTCATCTCCTGTATTAGAACCCTATTGACTTTTCGATATCATTTGTTGTATGTCTATATATACATACAGGTAATACTCGAAAAATTTGAATATTGTGCAAAAGTTAACTTATTTCACTAATGCAACTTAAAAGGTGAAACTAATATATTAGATCGACTCATTACATGCAAAGCAAGATAGTTCATGCAGTAATTTGTCATAAGTGTGAAGATTATGGCTTACAGCTCATGAAAACCCCAAATCCACAATCTCAGAAAATGTAAATATTGTGAAAAGGTGCAATATTCTAGGCTCAAAGTGTCCCTCCCTTATCAGCTAATTAAGCCATAACACCTGCAAAGCATTCCTGAGCCTTTAAATGGACTCTTAGTCTGGTTCAGTAGGAATCACAATCATCGGAAAGACTGCAGACCTGACAGATGTGCAGAAAACTATCACTATCTTGCTTTGCATGCAATGAGTCTATCTCATATATTAGTTTCACCTTTTAAGTTGCATTAATGAAATAAATGAACTTTTGCACGATATTCAAATTTTTCGAGTATCATCTGTATATATGGTCGACAGATGGGAACCACATAAACACACAACAAGACTTACAACATAACATTGATCTGAAGTATGCCCTGGTCTGCTGGATGGTATGCCAAAAAGGGGGCATACCCAAGATAAGTATTGAATGATTGTGGAGAGAAATGTGATGAGAAGTGCCCTAAAAGGTCAATGAGAGGGAGGGTATCATGCACCGGACCCAACAAAGACCACAGTGTAGTGGTCTGCTTAAATACCCCCCTAGACTCCTCCCATAAATTCAGGCCACCATACTGGCCTTATTATTTATGGTCAAAGTCCTTTATCCGAGACAGATGTGAACCCCATAAACATGCGACAAGACATACAACATAACATAGACCTGAGGTGTGCCCTGGTCTTCTGGTCGGTATGCCAATAAAAAGGGGCAAAAATCATCAGATAGGGTAGTACCTATTTACTGGTCCTGTGACATTTATTGAGTAAGCTAGGTGAAGGCTTGCGACATTCCTACCCGAGGGTTTAGAATGTATTGAGCGAAGCAGGCGAAGTTCCACCCGCCCGATTCTTAATGACATGGTCTGGTACCCTGTACTCAGATGCGAACGAGGCTGCTCCGATACGAAAGGAGTGACCGAAACACCGTCCGGGGGCCAAGGCTTAGGTTAATCAGGAGGATCCTAATGTGCCTGATGAACTGACTGGCACTCAGGGAAAAGTTAGCAATGGGCTTGAGTTCAATGTGTAGGAAATGTGTAGCGCTTTAAAGTGACTGTCTGTTAATGACAGTCAGAAGCACAAAAAAAGAATAAACAAATTTTGTGTAAAGTAAAACAAATAAAGGACCCTGGAAAATCCAGGGACAAGCACTGTATAACTCGTGTGTGATGAACAGTGTGAAAATAATCTATTAGTGAGATGACACCCGTTGTTGGATACAATTAATCACATATAGAAACATATATACATTGAAAAACAACAGTGATTGTTCATTTCTTTAGAAAGACATGTGTAAATTATTAGCCACTGACTGACAAGTGCAATAATGTCCCGTGAAAGGAAAATAAAACAAATCCTGATGTAAATAAGTAATAGTCAATCTGATGATTGGTGAATAACAAATAATGACTTCTCCACTGTGTTGTTCCCACCACCGAAAGCAATGCAGGCTTACCAGAACCAGTTGACTTCAGATGGCTTACGCCACTGAAAGTCAAATTAGGCTTGTAGTGGCTGATATCACAATGGGCTCCTTGGCAAGGCAATACTTTGAATGGTCAGCAGAACCTCCGTGGGAGGTTGAAAAGCAGCACTTCCATCTATCCAAGATGGCGCCATCTTGGATAGATGGAAGTGCTGCTTTTCATTGCTGCAGGTGCATGGTGAGTCAGATCTTCACTGATTGGACTGTAATTCACTGTTTTTACATAAATTGGAGTGGGCTACAGTGGAGAGACACCCCAGACGAAGTGCTCTGTCCACGAAACGCGTCGGGAGGACTCCACTGCCGCCCTACTTGTATACAAGCATTTTTTATTCAGCTAAAATGTAAGTTTGATAGCTGTAAATAAATATTTTATTTTTCTACTTAAACGGGATTACGCTATGTGGCCACTTCTTTCTCTTATCTCTTATGCAAACCATTTTCTATGAGAATATCCACTTGGGGATCGCACTCCCAGCTGGGCTTCATCCATCCATCCCACGGAGGTTCTGCTGACCATTCAAAGTATTGCCTTGCCAAGGAGCCCATTGTGATATCAGCCACTACAAGCCTAATTTGACTTTCAGTGGCGTAAGCCATCTGAAGTCAACTGGTTCTGGTAAGCCTGCATTGCTTTCGGTGGTGGGAAAAACACAGTGGAGAAGTCATTATTTGTTATTCACCAATCATCAGATTGACTATTACTTATTTACATCAGGATTTGTTTTATTTTCCTTTCACGGGACATTATTGCACTTGTCAGTCAGTGGCTAATAATTTACACATGTCTTTCTAAAGAAATGAACAATCACTGTTGTTTTTCAATGTATATATGTTTCTATATGTGATTAATTGTATCCAACAATGGGTGTCATCTCACTAATAGATTATTTTCACACTGTTCATCACACACGAGTTATACAGTGCTTGTCCCTGGATTTTCCAGGGTCCTTTATTTGTTTTACTTTACACAAAATTTGTTTATTCTTTTTTTGTGCTTCTGACTGTCATTAACAGACAGTCACTTTAAAGCGCTACACATTTCCTACACATTGAACTCAAGCCCATTGCTAACTTTTCCCTGAGTGCCAGTCAGTTCATCAGGCACATTAGGATCCTCCTGATTAACCTAAGCCTTGGCATTTAATTCTTTTTGCTTCTCTCATATGAGCCGTGTTAGCAGCTAACATTTAACCAAAATTGGCAGCGCGGGGTAATCATCTTCCTTTTTTATGGGCTTGAGTTCGACTGGCTAGGTAGGTGAGACAGTAACAGGTCGCGTATCACTACTGGACACCAGACGTGTTGGTCTGGAAGAGTTTGATGTCGACCCCGCGATTGGATTGTTGGATGGTTCTGGACACTATAAGGTGTAGAACGACATGACCTTGAAAGCATGCCAAGTGGCGTTTGCACAATATCTGGACACTGGGGCGGCTAAAGGTAAACTTGCTAGGCCGAAAAGCTGTAGAGGCCAAGTAGATGGCCGCTTGGACGTCCAGGCTGGGTAGAAGCCCAAACAGGGAGCGTGAAAGGATGGTAGACATGTCCCTAAAGATGGCACATGTGACAGGTAACCGTTTGAAGTTGGCTTTGGGCTGATGTCTCTGGATGCAGCATAGGATGGATTTATGGGGTCCTGTAAGGACAAGAAATGCTGGATGCCGGAAAAGTATAGCCTTATGGTGTTATAAGATAGAGCCAGCTGCATAGGGAAAAACGATATAAAGGCTAGGGCATGCTTGATGACTCCTGTCGCTGCTTCGGGACATGAGGCTAGAAACCTGCAGTAGGCATTCCTGGCGGTGTGATAGACCTTCAGTGTGTTGCGGTATAACAACTGATTAATGAGATGGGTTGCGTTGTGAAGGTGTCTTTAACCTATCATCAGCTGAGACCAAGGTGGGATAGGACAAATGGTTGGGTCTGCTCCAGGTTTCCGATGAAAGAATTAAGTCATTTAACGTGGGACAGTGCGTGCGTGCGCTGCGACATTGCACTTGTCTGAAATATAAATGGAGTGAACACTGGATTGATGCTACAGAGACTACTGCACCAGCCTGCTTAGGAAGGACATGATGGCGAGCGACTTAGGCCTGCCTTTATTTAACATTTCTGGTTGTCTGTGGCAAAGACCACTGTTTGTCCTGTCCAGGTATGGCCCCAGACCTGAGCAACTACCACAAAGGGATATCGTTTGAAATGTGAAGATGACTGACAAAACTGGGGATTAGGAGGATTCCTGGTGGCCATGGTCCTGCGAACCAGTGATGGCCAAAAATTGCAGCGAAGCCTGTGGAGGCTTTTGTATCCATGACTACCTAAGGTGATAAAGTTAATTCAGGTGGAATACATATGCATAAGCTGTACCCGTTTGGGCGAAATTCAGCCCACATTGTCAAATCTGCTATAGCTGCTGAAGAACTTAATCAAGGTCTTAGTACATGAGAGAGGAAAACCAAGAGTCATGAAAGGACGGCCCCTGAGGGATAATCCTCATGGCAAATTAGGCATCCATAGCAGGCATTGTAGCTCTCTTAGTATACCCTTGACAAAGTCTAAAGTCAGGAATAACGGACCTGATTCAGGCCAATTTTCAGGAGGTACTGTAGGCTGGCCTGCATGGTGCAAGTGTCAAGAGTGATACCTAGGAAAGTGATGGACTGTGCTGGGCCTTCCACTTAATGCTCTGCTATGGGCACGTTGAGATTTTGCCACACCACTTTTAATCTGTCCAAGTTTACGGGGGGCTCCCTGGTCTGTTTGAACAGCCGGAAGTCATTGAGGTAGTGCATGACTTTCTGGCATTGTGCTGGGTGCAACAGGATCCAAGTAAGAATAAAGGTATCAAACAGCCACAGCTGTTTTAAGAGCCGAAAGTCAACTTGGTGGTAAAGTAATATGAACCTTTCTGTTTGACGCCAAGCCATGGACAGAGGGATGGCTCGAAGGGCAGTCCCTATGCCAAGAATGGCTTGAACAGCTGGATCATCTGATGCGTAGTCAAGAGAAAACTTCTCGGACGGATTTAGAGAGTTTAAACTTGGGATGTGGGAACAATGAGGTGCAAACAAGTCGTACACCAACCAAAGTTTATTTGAAAACTTGCCCTTCATGATCCCAATAGAGCGGACTCTCTAAGTAATGAAAGGTAATTCAGCAAAAGGGGCCAATGATAAACCCCCAGTCCAGTTTGAACTGTAATAGGGTATCTGCGGCTAGCCCATCGATGGCAGCTGAGAGAAGATTTCTGCACTCGTGTCCCGAGTGAGGTAGCGTGATGAGTCTGGTGTTGAACCCCAACGTAAATCCGTGCACTAGGAAGGTGGCCAGTGAGAGAGTCAGTGTGAGGAAAGGTTAAACCCCAGCTACCGGACCTCCACTCGGTCTGGTCTTGAAGTGTTGTGCTGGCCCGTGACTCAAATGTGAAGCAGCCGGCATTGGCTAACGTATGAACGAACGATCGGACTGAATAATGACTGGTAGCTTGTGATGCTCATGATGGAGACCGGGCTGCAGGAAGCTATATGACAAATGGAATCTTGTTGTGTCATGTCGAGGATTCGGATTGTTGTGCTGGTGATGCGCCTAGACCCGAATCAAGCAGTAGGATGTGTGAAATGAGCTGCCAGAGTATGTGAAGCAGAATATTGGCATGTTATGAGTTATGAGTATGTACGAGCGTACAAATGGATTGGTCTGAGTAACGATTAGTAGCTTATGGCAGATGCCTCACGATAGAAACAGAACATTAGTAAGCTGCGTAATAGAGAGAACTGCAAGGGGTACTAATCATTGTACCACCGGTGCGACTAGATACAAGTGTAGGAATGGGTGTTGGGATGACCTGTCACTGGCAATGGAAGAGCAGCCTAAAGAGCTTGAATTTCCTGGCTGTAGCTGGGTAGGGAACGCCCCCTTACAGCTCTACTGTAAAATCCTGGGGATGGTCCATCCACTGAGGGACAGCACACTGTCACACTCTAAAATCGTGGAGGGTGACAGAGGGGCAGAGGTAAAGTCTGCACTGCCGGCCTGTGATATGGCTCCAGTTAAAGACAACTAGAGGGGGGTGCATGTGTTAAGAGGAGTGGTTGCAGTAGGATAGTGAGCAGAGCTGGATACAGAATAATAGAAAAGAAGGAAAACGAGAAGGACAGGAAATGGAACCACAGGCGCAGTTAGAAGCTGGTTTCCGTTCTGAAGCGTTGAACGCTGTAGAGTGAACATTTAGAAAACTTGAAAGACTGCTTGACAACCAAGGTGAGCCAGGTGGTGACTGGCCGGGTAATTGATAGCTCGGGTGCCCATCAGTGCTGAGCACAAACCTGCGGAACAGAACCCCAGGGCATACTGGGGCGAGAAGCTGAAGTCTGGTATGGCCTAAGTAAGAATGTTGCATTCTGTAGTTTGTGACGTATGCTCAGCCTTCCAATGCTTGCACTGTCAGCAAGCTCAATGTTTGGCGACCTTGTCTGCATAGGTAAAGGGACGCCCTTCGAAAACAGAGTGACATGCAAAAGAAACGTGTGACAGTAAATAACGCCCGATGAGCAGCCCAAATTTTTATGTGAAGTGAACGTTTTGTTAAAGGGTGCTGTAGGTTGATGTGAGAGTGACACCCGTGTACTTCACTTGACTCTACGCCCTAGTTGCAAAGTGCTGGTCGAAGTTGAAAATTCAGTCCTGAATTCAGCCGAGAACCTGTAGTGAGGGTGACATATAAGTCCCAGTTTTTTTTTGTTAAAATTACCTGCCCCACCTCTTGAAATACCACTGGCCCCCTGGTGAAGATGCGATCCCTGTGTGTTTGTTTTTTTTCCTCTCTTTTTTTTCTTTTGACTGCCACTGGAGAAATGATGAGTGGCCGGATTGTGTGCCACTGAAGAAATGGCTGCAACGTTTGCAAGAAAGTAGCTTTATTGGCAGGTAAAAAAAGAAAAGGATAGCAGAAATTTGAGTATCTAGGAATGAACTATATTCATGAATGGTTATAACCATGCCTGAGAGTGTATGACATCCCATATGAATCGGTAGTAGAGTGTATGAAATGAATCCTATACGAATCGTTTGTAAAGTGTATGCAATGAATCCGATACAAATCGTTTGCAGAGTGCATGAAATGAATCCGATACAAATCGGTTCTAGGTGTATGAAATAAATCCGATACGAATCGGTTGTAAGGTGTATGAAATGAATCTGATAAGAATCGGTTTGAAGGTGTATGAAATGAATCCGATATGAATCGGTTGTAGAAAGGCATGAAATGAATTTGATACAAACTAGTTGTAAAGTATGTGAAATTAATATGATATGAATCGGTTGTAGAGTGCCTGAAATGAATCCGATACGAATCTTTGTACAATGTGAGAAATGGATTTGACTAATTTCTATCATTAGACTGCTAGGTTGGGTCACCAAGTGCATATATCTATGGTTGCCAGATCTTATAATATTTTGGGGGGGCAAACTCAAGATTCATCCTCTCTTAAAATCTGGTGCAGATGTGCATGGTAGCCAATCAGCTTCAAACGTCACTTTGTTCAATTAAGCTTTGACAATAAAACCTGGAAGCTAATTGGTTTCTATGCAGAGCTGCTCCAGATTTTGCAGGCTCCAGTTTTAGTAAATAACCCCCATTGTGTATATACATTCAATTGCCATAGGTAAAGGAGGAAAGAGGAAATCTTCCAATGGGGACACTTTCTGGTGAAAATTAAGAGGGACTATTCTCGTGCTGCTGAAATAGCAGCTTCTCCTACTATCTCCTGTGTCTCTAGAATAGGAAACATTGGGGAATTTTCCCAAGAGGACATAAACAGAAAAAAAAAATACTTAACAGGGTTTTTACCCTTTTCTACTCTATTCAAAACAAAAATAGATTTGCCTGTACATATACTTTAATTTTTAACAAAAGGAAAAGTTTAGAGTATTTTCAGTGAGTGCATAGTGTACATGGCAATGACTTTCTCATTTTTAGGAGCTTGTTCTTCCATATTTTAGTTTTCTATAGTAAGTGTAGACATGTGTAAATAAGTTACTGGAGCCATAGATGCCCAATGGTACTTGTGTGATCTTTTTCAAACCGCAGAAGTCAGCAGTGTGAGCATTGGTTTGGGGAGAGACTGTAATGACAGTGAAATCTAGCAGGGCTAATGCAACTTTTCTTTAGTCTCTGAATGCCTCTTACAACAACATATGTTGAGTCTCCAACACACCTGTAATAGTGGCTGTTCATCTAGCAAAGTGCATTTTTACCAATGAATTAAAGCGGATGGTTCAGCTAAAAAAAAATATTAAAAGCCAGCAGCAACAAATACTGCAGCTGCTGACTTTTAATATTAGGACACTTACCTGTCCTGGAGTCCAGCGGCGTCCGCAGCAGAGGATGAGCGATCGCTCATCACCCTGCTGCTCCCCCCTCCATCCACGATGAGGGAACCAGGAAGTGAAGCGCTGCGGCTTCACTGCCCGGTTCCCTACGGCGCATGCGCGAGTCGCGCTGCGCCCGCGATTGGCTCCAGCTGTGTGCTGGGAGCCGAGTGTTCCCAGCACACAACGGGCGGGAGACGGGATGTGATGTAATGCCCGTCTTTTGCCCGTGAATGCTGGGCCGGAAGTGGGTGCAGATACATGTCTATCTGCACCCCCCTCCCCCCTGAAAGGTGTCAATTGTTTCGGATCAGCGGATCTTCACTTCAGGGTGGAGATCCGCTTTAAAGTAGAATTCTTGCCTTACTCTAACTAGCCACAAAAATGACCCCCTCCCCCCATGCTACCTATGTTGATTAACCTTTGTAAAAAAAATAATAAAGTAAAAATGTATATACTTACCTATTTTCAGCCTGCCCACTTAGTCTTACTCCCCTGTGTCAGTTAGCATCGGCTGCAGGGGAGAGGAGGGACTGCAGAGCATCCTCTCCTCTCCCCTGCAGCTGCTGCTGGCTGACAAAAGGTATCATGTGACTGGACTGGAGCATTTTCAAGGCCATTTTTAGGCAAGAATTATACTTTAAGCGAGGCAATGCTGACTGCAATCTTACCAATCCTTTAAGCAAAAAATCCTGTTTTTGGAAAAAATTCAAGAATTCTTTGCAAAGTACAAGCAAAACCTGTATACAATATATAAAATAAGTAAATAGGGATGCCCCATGTACATATACTGCCTAATAACATATTACAGTATACTTAGAACAAAATCATTTTAAACAGTATTAATCTGATTGTTTACAGTATATCAGGCTAATTTATTTTATACTTTTTTCTAAGACTATTCATTTCCATCAAATATCTATAGATGGGTGGCAGTACAAGTGACTAGTGGGCTACAGACCAGCCCTAGCAGGACCATACCCTAACGATCTGAGTACCTAGTTTTCCATTTGTGTAATTGTACAATTCATATATTTTAGTGGTCTATGGTCCTTTTGGTACAAAAGATACCTTAAAAAAACAACTTGCCCTCTGTTTCTATAGAGCCTACTTTATTCTAGTACCACCCTGTTATGACAGTTTTCCAACCTAGGAAACAACACAGAAATGCTCACTGACTCCCAGACTCTACATTGGTGGCTACATAGAAGGTAGTTTAGATCACCACTCTTATGTGTTGGTAAATCACACCAGACACATATTTATTATTAACATAAGGTTGATTAGTACCTAATGTACTCTATATTTAAAGTTCAAACTCTTTATTTTTTATTTTTGACAAAATAGAAAATATTTAAAGGGTCTGTTTTTTTGGTATCTGTGCATGATTGAGGAGATTTCCCTTTACTTTCCATCTGACACACACAAAGTAAGAGGAAATCTCTCAAAGTGTGGGAAATCCCCTCCTAGTCAATTGTAAATGGAAAGTGCCTCAAATTGAATATTTCCCTTTTAGAGATGGGGTGGTGGCTACCAACAATTGGGGATTTTTCCTCTCCTTTAGTCCCAGTAACATTTGTCAGCAGGACAAACAGAGAGAGTGAATCTCCCTAGTGAGTATACAGACAGCAGTAACATTCAGACAAAGGTTGTATCCCCTTACCATTTTATCGGTGTACTTTGACATTGAGTCCCATAACTAAAGAAAATCACTTGAAAAATGTATGGTAGTTAATACGTGTAGCAAAGCTTCTCCATACATTTGATGTGAGAATTGCAACACTGAATGAAGTACACTAGTTCAACTACATGTGATGCAGCATTATGTTATTATGTTGCACTACCACCTAATTCAGAGCTGATTAAGGTCGTGGCTCCTATTCTAAATTCTTAATTTTATAATGAAACCTGATAGGGGAGCTAATGCTAGGTAGGTGCCCACACATAAGAGGTATAGATATAAGCATAATAATGTGCACGCTAAGAATGAATAGCCCCATTCACACCTGAGTGTAGTGTTTTCAGACAGAAAGTCGCACAATTTTACCGTGATTTTCATGCTTTTTTGCCACGATTTTGTACAGGTCAAAAGGTCACCTATGTAAAAAAGCAGTAAAATGCCTAAATCTGCCTAAAAAAAAGTTCCGGAACTTGTTTGATCTTCAGGCGTTTTGGAACTTCTGGCTTTCAGGCATTTTGGAGTAGAGATGTGAACCATCTCCATAGAGAATAAATTATTTTTTTCCCCTCCAGCGTTTTGTAGCTTTAGGCTTCAAGCTACAAAATGCTTAGGTGTGAATATGAATATTAAAAGTGTGGGGTTAACATCTAACACCAGTTTTATTCACTGACTCCTCAGCCTCTGTAGCAATATCTGGTTCTTCTGCTCAAGCCACAAATGTTTTTATAGTGTTTATTCGTTTTGGCATTTGGCTCCTGTTTGACTGAAGGGTGTATGCAAACTGGTAGATGGAAGAAGTGATTCTATCTCAAAGAATAATCCGCTATCCCTGTCTTTGTGATGGTGTAAGTTTGACGTGTGATTATTATTCTTAAGCTGGCCATGAATGGTTTTAAGCTTGGCAGGTTCAGCAGGGACTGGCTGAGAATCAAACAATGTATGGGCAAGCTGATTGTACTCATATTGAACTATCAATCAGTACAACCAGTCTGTCTGATTTTTCATGCGATTATTGCCAGCGGCTACAGCCACTAACAATACTCACTGTTTCTCCTTCCAGTCGGGATGGCTCCCCTGCCTCCCCACTGGTAGAACCCAATAGCTCCACAGGAGGGATTCCCCCATCAACACTGACTGTGTTGATGGAGGAATCAACAATTTTCTTTCCTGCGCCATCTATGGCCGGCTGTAGTTTCTAAGTAACCCTGAGTGTGAGCCTGCATTCATTTCAGCACAGGACTTTTGTACAAGATACTGCAGTACTGTTCAAAGGCACTGTGTAATTCCTTTTGTGTCTGGCTTCATGGATTGCACACAATTCAAGATCAGGCTTTAGCACAATTGCAAAGATTCCTGGAAGGAATTAGTCATTTTGCCCGGATTTGCTTTTCTTACTTCAGAGATGTATACATTGTTGCTGGAAGAGAAAATGTGGTTGAGTTACTAGGCAAATAGGCTGTTCATTGCAGGACATTTTTCCCCCAGAACTTAGTAAATGTGGTGAAATGTCACTTTGCAAAGAATACCCAATTACGTGAAAAAAAATGTCGCCGACAAACATTTGTTAGGATTTTTTTTTTATTTCATTGTGTTTTATTCACCTACATTAAGGAATGGCTGTAAGATTTTTTATTTCAAGGCACAACTTGTGTAATATTGCACTGATGGCTGCCTGCCAGCTAAGAATTTCTGTAACAATGTAAACGGCTTAAGTGTTTGTTTCCAGACAGGACTCTCTCAGCCCAGGCACTTCCCAACTTCATTGTTCCTTTGTTCTAGCGGATGTTAAAGGGACTAAGTGTTTTGTTTTCTGGGCCAGATAGATTAGATAAAGTCTGAATTTTTTAACCTCACCTTCTAGGCACGCAAACCATTTTATAACTTTATCATACAACTCCAGAGACATAATGTTCAAAGTACTAGAACTTCTATTAGGTAAGGAAACACACAAAATATTTCTCCTTACCAGCTGTTCAGTGGAACATACGTATTCTTCAGACACACTGAGCAATACTGAGAAAGCCCACCCCTTCGATTGACATTGATAAGGATTGTAATAGACACAATCCAAACCAAGCAAACCATATTGAATTGTCCATACTGGCATAGTGCCCTCCATCAGACACCAGCTGTCTACAAATGTGTTCACCCTTGTAAAGTGACAAGTTTTGACCAACTATGCTATCCATTAGGTTTATTAAAGGAACACAGAGGTTGTAGTTGGCCCCCTAGACATACTTGTGGATGATCTGGCTCTGGTTTGGGTAGATCCTGAGGACAGGAGGGGAACACTGCTGGATGACCTTGAGTTTGCCTTACTGTATTTTATGGGGAAACAATAGTGATCATCCAGAAAAATCCCACTCAGCCAATCAATTTTTCCATGGAAGAGGGTCACTTGGGATATCTGGGGAGGTCCGAAAATGAGTGCATACAAACATACAATTGCTGCTAAATCTGACAGGTGGCGTAAGAACTGAATTTGTATCTATCAGCACTTTAAGCAATTTTGCTCTAGACCTGCTTATTTGTGCTCTCATTGATTCCAGGCAAACATCTACTGATGTTTCCTAGGTACAGGATATTATTTAACCATGCATGACATATGTAGAATTATAGAAACAAAGAGAAGGGACAACGCATGATTTATCATAATCCTATGTAGACCTAATAAACAGCTAACTTGATGTTCATTGCAAATAAAAGACTACATGAAGATATTAACAAAATTAAAAATCTTATATTGTGTGTTGTTTCCTTTATTTTAGACCCTCTTCCACCATCACAATTTGAGGTAAGAAGAAACACAGTCACATCAACTAGTTTCCAGGTCTCCTGGAAACCATCTTTAGGATGGATAGATGAATATGAACTGCATTTACTTAATGATAAAAGGGAAATTGTCCAAAAGAATGATGTCCCTGGCAGTAGTACAGTAAAAGAAGCAACGTTTACAAACCTGAATCCAGGCACCAAATATATTGTTTCTATAAAAGCTATTTCTGGGATCAAAAGCACCCCTACTATGTTCATCAACGCCTCCACAGGTAAGTCTACTGTTATAGTTATCACTGTTTATAACTACAGATAAAGAGGATTTCACTTAAAGTGTATATACATTTATGTGCTCCAATATGCCTGTGTACTTTCAAAGTTTTTAAAAACATATTATTGATTTTCTTGTTAAGAACTGGCACCATAGAAATGTATTAATGGCTCATATTCCCCCTAAAGTAATATGAGTACTGTATTTATTGGCGTATAACACTTACTTTTTTACCCTGAAAATAGAAGGTAAACTGTGCCTGCGTGTTATACGCAGGGGGCTGTTGAAAGTTTTTTTCTTGAAACTTCCCTCTTAAAGTTAGGGTGCGTGTTATACGCCTGTGCGTGTTATACGCCGATAAATACGGTATATCAGTTTAATACGTTTACCATTGTTTTTACTATTGCATGTGTTTTTATACAGGGAGTTATACTTTTAAAGAATCGTTGGGTTATTTAATTGGCTGTTCTGCATTAAAAATGTTTGTATAGTGCAATATATTGTATATTTAGGCCTATTAGTTTTGGGTTGGAGAAGAAACATGTAATTTTAATTTACAGCAATGTGCTTTTTAAATGTGCTTAGTGCTCCACTGGCTTCTGGATCCTGACAGAAATGGATGGAATAAAAAAAGTAGGGAAGAGAGCCGGGTCTTGTGCCCTAACAAAGTAATGTGACTGACTTTCCTTTATCACTGAGTTCTTTCTGTGGCATTAGGTAGAGAGAATTCTGTAGGACACCGTAGGATCTACACAGTAGTCCTGATTTTATTAATGTGCCAAAAAATGCAGGCCGACAAAAATTGCAGAGTTTGAATAGATTTCTACTCCACAGTATGATTGGAGGCATTTGTTATACTACTAGCATGAATAGTGTTTAAAGGCAACTTTTAGCACCATAACTTTTGAGGCAGCCATTGATTTTCTTCTACAAATACTATTTAGCTGTTTAGCTCTGGATTCAATACTTTCTGACTTAGTAAACCTGTACCAAGCAGACTAGAAATTCAGAGTGAAGCCAGAACCCCTAATCTTCAGATTTGACCCAGGTAAGTTCCTTAAGAAGCATTGATGACATGGAAGTACAACAGCCAGGCAACTCATTTTTTCAGAATATGTTAAGTTAACCACTTAAGGACCCCCGCACGCACATATACGGCCACAGAATGGCTCGTACAGGCACAAGGACGTAAATTTACGTCCCCGCCTTCGTGCGGTCGGGGGTCCCATCGGGACCCCCTCCGCGGCGTGCGGGGGTCCCCCTGGCTCCGGGAGCGATCCGGGATGAGCGGGCGGATGTCGGCGTTTACCCGCCCCCCCCGCGATCGCTCCCAGCCAATGCGCGCGCTCCCCCTTTGTGTCACTTCCTCCTCCTGTGTAAACACAGGAAGGGGGAAGTGATGTAATCTCCCATCGCAGTGGTATTTCCAACCGCTGCGATGGGAGAAACACCTCACAGTAAGTGTGCACCAACATTACACTGACACACACACACATAGGCATACTTAACCCCTTGCGATCTGCCCCCCCACCCCCCCTGTCACAGTGTCACTGAATGCAGTGATCTAATCACTGCATTTAGTGTCAGTGTGACAGGCAGTGTAAAATCAGTTAGTGTTAGGTTCAGGATAGCCCCCCCACCCCCCCTAATAAAGTTTTAACCCCCTGATCACCGCCCTAGTTAACCCTTTCACTCCCTATTTCCAGCGTCACTAAGCAATCATTTTTCTGATCGCTGTATTAGTGTCGCTGTTCCCGCTAGGTAGCTATTTTTTTTTATCGCAATTTTTTTACTAAAGACATGTGGCTAAATACATTTTGGCCTAAATGTTTGACTAAAATTTAGTTTATTTGATTTTTTTTAACAAAAAGTAAAAAATTGTGTTTTTTTTTTCAAAAATGTCGCTCTATTTTTGTATATAGCACAAAAAATAAAAATCGCAGAGGTGATCAAATACCACCAAAAGAAAGCTCTATTTGTGGGAAGAAAAGGACGCAAATTTTGTTTGGGAGCCACGTCGCACGACCGCACAATTGTCTGTTAAAGCGACGCAGTGCCGAATCGCAAAAACACCTTGGGTCATTTACCAGCGTATTGGTCCGGGTCTTAAGTGGTTAAGTGATAGTGCACTAAAATCGACCTCTTATTAAAGCACAGTTTGAATAGCTATAAATAGCTATAAATAGCTATAAATAGCTATAAATACATATACATGTAGCAATTAAATATATATCAAACTTGTGTAAAATATGTAGAAAAGTGATATATATGCTAAAACACAATTAAATAATAAAAATTGTGTGAATTGTATAAAAAAATCTTCAAAGTGGTGGTGACAGGCTATAACTTCCCAAAGTACACAAAATTGCATTGATTAGCCTATTCAATTAAGTCAAAGCATAGATTCTCTGTTGTTTTCTAATATAGAGCAAACCTGCCCACAATCCGTTAGACATGTGCATTGGTTTTCGTCCGAATGCATTTTTGTCCGAATTTCAGGTATGTTCGTTATCGTTTTAACAAATAAAAACGAACGTGCAGAATCCGAAATCTGAAAGATCCGACATAAAAAATGCATAACAAATCTTGCTAAAACAGTTCACTATATATAGGAGATTTGACATGACGCTGACAATAGCAATCTGTGTTTATCGAACCTGTAGTCGAATGTGCCTAACCTTAACTCTATTAGTCCAAGATTATTCTACATAGAGAGAAAAGATTCGACATAGAGAGAAAAGATTTGACATTATAGAGACAGTGTTGGGGTAGACCATTCGAAATGAACGACGAAGATAAAACATACAAACGTTGAATGTGTCACGGAAGGCTTATGGTGTCTGTCGAAAGTTCTAAGAAGATTTGACAAGCAGCTAAACTGTACGACGCCGCAATCGTATATTTCCGGTCAAATGCTCGGCCCATAGGCTATAGAAGAATATGAATGTTGGTTGACTAGTAATAATAAATTATAAATATGATAATTACTAGTGTCATACAACATTAGAATTCTTCTATAGCTTGTAGGTGGAACATTCGACCGAAAATGTACGATGGCAGCGTCGTACAGTTTAGCTGCTCCGTTGAATCTTCTTAGAACATTCGACAGACACCATAAGCCTTCAATGACAGATTCAAACTTACTTCATTAGGATTTTCGGACGAATGCATTTTTTAACAAAACAAAATAAATGAAAACAAATTTCGGGAGTAATTAAATAAATGTATTTTTTTCAGACAAAAACCAAATTCCGAAACAAAATATTTCCGTGTCTATAATCCGTTTGACAATTTGCATTCGGGTGATCTCTCTTGTATTCCTTTATGGTTTTCTCATGTGTAATTGTTCTTGAATAAAAATTGTTCTTGAATTCGACTCACATTTGATCAAACAACCAGCGGGTGTTACCAAAGATCAGGTTCATATAGCGAATATCCTCCTCAGTCCGCATCTACTATGTTCAAACACGATAGATGTCGTCACTTGCTCCTCCTGACGCGTTGCGTCACATGTCACGTGACTTTCTCAAGCTGATTTTAGCGCACTATCACTTGTTAACATATCACTATTCACGGTGTTAAAACACAAATTTTATGGTTGCAGCTTTAATAATTTATTTATCTTTTATTAATCAATACCATATTTAAATATTCATACCAGCACTTTAGTAACTTTACTACTATCATTTTTTCAGAAGAAGAGGTCAGCAATAGTAAGCTCCATTACATTCTAGCACAGGTTTCCTTTTAATAGTGTCTGAAAATGAGGGTAGTTTGTTTGATATGTTTCTAGGATTGTTGCCGAAGGGCTGCTTTATAAATGTCGCTGAATGGGCCCTTTCACACGGGGCGGATCAGTAACGATCCGCCTCCGTGTGTCCGTAAGCTCAGCGGGGATCGCTCCATAGATCCCTGCTGAGCCGTCGGATGACAGGGCGGTCTCCGCACACTGTGCAGGGACCGCCCTGTTTTTTCTCCGCCCTCCCTTATGGGGGCATCGGATGAACACGAACCGTGTGTCTGTGTTAATCCGATCCGATCCGCACATCAGATGTTTGCGGAGGCGGGTGATTACGAGTGTCAGCAGATGTTTATGTTTATCCGCTGACACCCACAGTCACATAGGGACCAATGTATGTCCCATATTTTTCATTTTATTAAATTTGCATGTTTTGCTTTTGTGTATCATGTTTCATGTATTATTTTGGTGGCAGTGACTGATGAAGTTAAATACATATTCTTCCTTTCCGTTTAGTGCCAATGGCTGTAAAGATTGTTGATGTTGTGAGTAAAACAGACAGCATCCAAGTTACCTGGAAGCCTGGCTCTGGAATCTCAGAGAACTTCAAGCTGATCTTATGGAGTCAGGAGAGGACAATGAATGAACTCAATGTGGATGCACAGGTTACTGGACATACATTTCATGGTCTTCTACCAGGACATATTTATAATATCACAATCATCACTGAAGCTGCAGGTTTACAGAATGGGAATTCTAAAATAGCAAGAACAGGTAATCCAAGAGCAGAGATATACTAATTGAAAACGCATAAAAATCAATTATTATGTAATTCGTCTTTTTCCCCCCTTCAAAATGGATTATTACCTAAATGCAGGTCCTTATCTAAGAAAGCTGTGATTCTACACCACAGCTTGAGTCCTGTAATCCAGGATTATATAGTTCCAATGTGAGGACCCTAGGCACTGTCATTTTGTTAAAATAAAATGTAGCTAATGCTGTTTATTAATTTCAAAGATTTTAGTCATTGCAGTAATCTTAGTCACAGGAAAATAAGAAATTAACTTAAACCATCATAAGGAAGAAATACAAATTATAAAAAAATATTGCGCCAACCAAGTGAACAAAGAAAGAAAAACAAAACTAAAGCAGCTACACTACAATGTGACGACAATTGAAAAGTAATGTGGAAATAAATGTAGCCCTGAAAACAAAAAGTGAGACAGTGGTATCAAAAAAATAGATACATCAATAATCACAGAACTGATGCAGGTACCAGTGAAAATCATAAATGAGCGAGAAAGTCCTTGCATGAAAGGATGTTGTGATACACCAATCATAAAAGAAAGCACATCAAATAAGTCCATACATAATGGTGCACTAGGTAGATGTACATAGACTTCCTGGATCCTCACACACAGAAGGGCACTTAATTTCCAACGGAGATATAATACGCTTACCGGAATAGTAGGACCTGTCTGTCATGAACAGCAGATCAAAAAGGCGTTTGACTCCAAGGCACTCTCAGGTGGGCTCACTCGGATTGAATGTGGAAGATTCCGATCCTCGATGGAACACCAAACGTGCACATGGTCACAGGCCGGTAGCTTAATGCCGAGATAATCCGTTCACAGAAGGAATATGGGAAGGCAATGGTAGGACCCTTGGAGGAGTGGGATGGGAGCAGCTGGGTGGCTCCAAGCACCATGGGGGAGAGAAAAGAAACAACGCAACCCCAATGGTGCAGGTCAAAATGGTATCGGTTTTATTGTAATAAAACCCAAAAAATACATTAAAAGTGATCACAAATAAATGTGGGAAAAGGTAAAAAAAAAGCCCTACGCGTTTCATCCTAGAGGGACTTCAACTGGGGCATCGATGTGACCACGTGCACGTTTGGTGTTCCATCGAGGATCGGAATCTTCCACATTCAATCCGAGTGAGCCCACCTGAGAGTGCCTTGGAGTCATACACCTTTTTGATCTGCTGTTCATGACAGACAGGTCCTACTATTCTGGTAAGCGCATTATATCTCCGTTGGAAATTAAGTGCCCTTCTGTATGTGAGGATCCAGGAAGTCTATGTACATCTACCTAGTGCACCATTATGTATGGACTTATTTGATGTGCTTTCTTTTGATTGGTGTATCACAACATCCTTTCATGCAAGGACTTTCTCGCTCATTTTTTATTTTCACTGGTACCTGCATCAGTTCTGTGATTATTGATTTATCTATTTTTTGATACCACTGTCTCACTTTTTTTTTTCAGCGCTACATTTATTTCCACATCATAAGGAAGAACTGACTTTTTTTTCATCTTCAAATTAATTCAAAATTTATAGTAGACTTAAGAGATGAAAAATCAATCCATGAATTAGATGGACATGGAAAATGAATGCCCTCCCCTGGTTCTTGCAGATCTAAGATCCCCCTGATTATGTGCATGCTGATTCTCAATATCAAATAATATTCATTATGTTCAGACATCTTAATTGTATAGATGGAAATGTTGAGTGATTCTTCTCAGATGGGACAAACCTACAGGCACATATTTAATATAATCAGAGACTTGTTTTTGCCTGGAAATCATCACATTTATCCAAACTCCAAAGTTTTTGCCATTTACAGATCAATGTGTTCACATCCAAAATGTGCAGCTACATGCTTGCTTGAGATTGCGATCTTATATGTTAAAGAGGAACTGCAGTCTGCTAAAATAATTTGTAATAAAAACATCTTTGCCATTCTAAAGCTTCCCTCCAACCACTTTGCATATTATTTTATATACAGTTGCCATAAAAAGTATGTGAACCCTTTTGGAATTATATGGATTTCTGCACAAATTGGTCATAAAATGTAATCTGATCTTCATCTAAGTCACAACAATAGACAATCACAGTCAGTTTAAACTAATAACACACAAATAATTAAATGTTACCATGTTTTTATTGAACACACCATGTAAACATTCACAGTGCAGGTGGAAAAAGTATGTGAACCTTTGCATTTAATAACTGGTTGAACCTCCTTTGGCAGCAATAACTTCAACTAAATGTTTCCTGTAGTTGCAGATCAGACGTACACAACGGTCAGGAGTAATTCTTGACCATTCCTCTTTACAGAACTGTTTCAGTTCAGCAATATTCTTGGGATGTCTGGTGTGAATCGCTTTCTTGAGGTCATGCCACAGCATCTCAATCGGGTTAAGGTCAGGACTCTGGGCCACTCCAGAAGACGTATTTTCTGTTTAAGCCATTCTGTTGTTGATTTACTTCTATGCTTTGGGTTGTTGTCCTGTTGCAACATCCATCTTCTGTTGAGCTTCAGCTGGTGGACAGATGGCCTAAAGTTCTCCTGCAAAATGTCTTGATAAACTTGGGGATTCATTTTTCCTTCGATCATAGCAATCCGTCCAGGCCCTAACGCAGCAAAGCAGTCCCAAACTATGATGCCCCCACCACCATACTTCACAGTTGGGATGAGGTTTTGATGTTGGTGTGCTGTGCCTCTTTTTCTCCACACATAGTGCTGTGTGTTTCTTCCAAACAACTTAACTTTTGTTTCATCTGTCCACAGAATATTTTGCCAGTACTGCTGTGGAACATCCAGGTGCTCTTGTGCAAACTGTAAACATGCAGCAATGTTTTTTTTGGACAGCAGTGGATTCCTCTGTGGTAATCTCCCATTAAATCTATTCTTGTTTAGTGTTTTACGTATCCTAAATTTGCTAACAGGGATGTTGGCATATGCCAGAGACTTTTGTAAGTCTTTAGCTGACACTCTAGGATTCTTCTTCACCTCATTGAGCAGTCTGCGCTGTGCTCTTGCAGTCATCTTTACAGGACGGCTACTCCTAGGGAGAGTAGCAGCAGTGCTGAACTTTCTCCATTTATAGACAATTTGTCTTACCGTGGACTGATGAACAGCAAATCTTTGGGAGCTACCTTTATAACTCTTTTCAGCTTTA
This sequence comes from Rana kukunoris, assembly GCA_029574335.1. NCBI lineage: Eukaryota > Metazoa > Chordata > Amphibia > Anura > Ranidae > Rana > Rana kukunoris. The sequence goes on from CM056051.1 coordinate 211,168,125, forward strand.
TGCAAGTCAACAATTCTTAATTGTAGGTCTTCTGAGAGCTCTTTTGTGTGAGGCATCATTCACATCAGGCAATGCTTCTTGTGAAAAGCAAACCCAGAACTGGTGTGTATTCTTTATAGGGCAGGGCAGCTGTAACCAACATCTCCAATCTCATCTCATTGATTGGACTGCAGTTGGCTGACACCTCACTCCAATTAGCTCTAGGATATGTCATAGTCTAGGGGTTCACATGCTATTTCCACCTGCACTGTGAATGTTTACATGGTGTGTTCAATAAAAACATGGTAACATTTCATTCTTTGTGTGTTATTAGTTTAAGCAGACTGTGATTGTCTATTGTTGTGACTTAGAGAAAGATCACATTTCATGACCAATTTGTGCAGAAATCCATCTCCTAGGGAGAGTAGCAGCAGTGCTGAACTTTCTCCATTTATAGACAATTTGTCTTACCGTGGACTGATGAACAGCAAATCTTTGGGAGCTACCTTTATAACTCTTTTCAGCTTTATGCAAGTCAACAATTCTTAATTGTAGGTCTTCTGAGAGCTCTTTTGTGTGAGGCATCATTCACATCAGGCAATGCTTCTTGTGAAAAGCAAACCCAGAACTGGTGTGTATTCTTTATAGGGCAGGGCAGCTGTAACCAACATCTCCAATCTCATCTCATTGATTGGACTGCAGTTGGCTGACACCTCACTCCAATTAGCTCTAGGATATGTCATAGTCTAGGGGTTCACATGCTATTTCCACCTGCACTGTGAATGTTTACATGGTGTGTTCAATAAAAACATGGTAACATTTCATTCTTTGTGTGTTATTAGTTTAAGCAGACTGTGATTGTCTATTGTTGTGACTTAGAGAAAGATCACATTTCATGACCAATTTGTGCAGAAATCCATCTCATTCCAAAAGGGTTCACATACCTTTTGTGGCAACTGTATACTGTGATTCTGGACTTGCCATAAATGCTGCAGAAATCTCCCTCCACATAGTCTGGCTGCATCTATTTAACTGTGGGCAGCTGAAGCTGCTGCTTGTTCACTTTCTGGATTTACACAGAGGCACACCTCCAGTTCTGCACCTCCAATTGGCCCTCTTATGACTCGCCCCAACCCCACTCCCTTTCTGGCAAACTCTCACAAGAGTAAAAATGAGAGAGCTGTGCATGATGTCATAAGCATAGGCTTTTTACCAGACAAGAAACAGGAAGTGGGTTGTATAAGGTATTTACTGGTAGAAAAAAAAATGTACTATCCAAAGTTAAAACAACAAGGGCAGAAGATTTAATAGATGAATAGTTGAAAAAATGACTGAAGGTCTGCTTTAAAAAATCGCTGATATAACCCAAAGGAATCTGTAGTTTAATCACTTTATATGTATAGGTTTGTGCCTGTTAAAAGTAATACCCTTATCTACATGGGATATTTACTCATTTGTTTTATACTATTTGCAATTCTATATAAAACCTAGCTTTCATATTTCTTTGTATGCATGTGATATGATTTCTGTTTTGTAGCACAGTGCAATCATTTTGATGTACTGCTCTACTTATCTCAGGACAAGTCTCCAGACAATGCGGGGCAAGTCTAGAGAAAGTGCTCCACTATTTCAGGAAAAGCCTATGGACAATGCTTTTCTATCTCAGGACAAGTCTATGAAGACAATGCTTTGCTATCTTAATACATGTCTTTGGATAGTGCTTTGCTATCTCATGTCAAATCTACAAAAAGTATTCTTAACTCAGGAAAAGTCTATGGACAATGCTCTGCCATCCCAGGGCAAGTCTATGAACAGTGCTCTGTTGCCTCAGGGTAAGTCTATGGACAGTGCTTCACTATCCCACAGTAAGTCTATGGAAAGTACACCGTTATGTCAGGGCAGGTCTCTGAAGAATTCTCTTCTATCTCATGGCAAGTTCCCAGACAGCAAGGATAATTTGCCACAAATTTGTAGCAGTTTTGAATTGTACTTTTGTTAACTTGCTGCACATTTTCACTGGCAAGTTGTACACTTGCAGAGCACTTGAAACTCAAGTTCTTGTTGACACTTTTCCAATTTGTAGCAAATGTGTGTGGTCCCTAGCAAGAGCAAAGTTGCAGTGGCGAGTCTACAGCAAGAGCTCTGCAAGTCACAGTGACCCCTGTGGTGGGATGACTTTTGCACAACATAACTGAATAAGAACTTGCAGCAGACTTGCATAATGTTTGCAAAGAAAGTTGATCTGGAGTCATGCAATGTGGACTTGCTGCAATTGTACAAAAAACTTATGAAGCCTGGCAAGTCTAGCAATAGTGTAGCAATTTATTTTAAAACTTGTTTATTGCTTGCTATCTGGATCTATGGACAGTGTTCTACTATCTTAGAGCAGGTCTATAAACAGTGCTCTGCTACCTCAGGGCAAATCTACAGACAGTGTTCTGCTATCTTATGACAAGTCTACAAACAGTGCTCTGCTACTTTAGAGCAAATCTATGGACAGTGTTCTGCTATCTTGAGGACAAGTCTATAATGAACAAGTCTATGGTCAATGCTTTGCTATCGCAAGGAAAGTCTATGAACAATGCTCTGATTTCTCAAGGCAAGTCTACAGAATGTGCTCTACTATCCTAGGGTAAGTCTACAGAAAGTGCTCTATTATCTCAGGGCAAATCTATGAACAATGCTCTGCTTTCTCAAGTCTACAGAAAGTGTTCCACTATCCCAGGGTAGGTCTACAGAAAGTGCTCCATTATCTCAGGGCAAGTCTGTGAACAATTCTCTGCTATCTCAGGGTAATTCTACAGACACTGTTCTGCACTTTGCTAGCTTACATCAGGGTAAGTCTATGGACATTGCTTTAATATGTCAGGGAAAGCTTATAATTAGTGCTCTGCTAGCCTTATGATATGCCTACCTCAGGGCAAGTCTGCAGACAATACTTTGCTATCTCAGGCCAAGCCTACAGACAATTCTCTGCTATCTCAGGGAAAATTGATTGGTGTTCTGTCAAAAAATGGACTAATAAAAGCAATAATTAGAGTTGGTGCAGTGGACATTTTGAGCTTTATTAAGCTTTATTAAGCTGCAAAAAACATTTTTTTTCATAGATTTTGATACAAAAAAATTGGTACACCAAATACATGTGTGGAAATCACATAAAAACTTTCAAACACAAAACATAATAACTCTACTCTACTGGAAACAATTAATTCTGGTTTCTTAGTTTTATCTTAGTTTTTGCCATTCACTTTGTTTGCAGAAGTGTTTATATAAGTAAGATTTTTTCTGTCTATGCTTTATGTACTGTATATACCAGGGGTCTCCGAATTGCAGCCCAAGGGCCAGATGTGGCCCTTTGCTAGTTTTTATCCGGCCCTTGGGGCACATTTACTCCAACTGATATGAGGCACTATTCGTCCCACTGACACCAACAATGGGGCACTATATCTTCCACCGATACCAATGATGGGATACTATACCTCCTACTAATAGGGAGAATACTCCTCCTCCTATTGACCACCAACCCTGAGGCCATATTTATTCTCACTGATGCTGGGCCTGTGACATTTTCTGGCCCTGCTGGCCACAATCTGGCCCTGCTGGCCACAATCTGTCCTTTCTAAAAAAACAGTTTGGAGACCCCTGGTATATACTATACTATACTCCCTTATTGTAGGTTTTGGATGTTCTTAACCTTACTTGACAAAATCATTAAGGTTCTTTATGCTTCCCCCATTAGCTCCCGCTCAGGTCTCTAATCTAAATGTGCAGAATGATGGAAGTTCTACCACACTGAAAGTTTGCTGGAAAGCACCTGAAGGCAAGCTAGATTCTTACAATGTCTCGTTGACTGAACAAGGTTCAATAAAGCACAGCAGAACTCTGAATGCTGCTTCCACAGAGGTCATCTTTAATGAATTAACACCAGGACGTCTTTATCAGGTTAACGTCACATGTATTGCTGGAGAATTAAGCACTGACAAGATGGCAGTTGGGAGGACTGGTGAGTATTCTTTCCCTTGTGTGCCATTTTTGATGTGGGCTATGTGTGACAACCTATACATTTTTTATCTAAGCAGAATGTGATTGTGTCAGGCCAGTCATTATATATTATTTTTCCTAAAACATCTCTTTTAGCAGCAAAAGTAATGTATACTCTATGTTATACAAGAGATAGTTGTTATTTTTACTCAGATGCTTACAGCATGATATTCATAAAATTAACGTGTGGTTTCCTATCTACTTTGCAACCTCAACACCATATACATTTTTTCACATATGCAGCTAGCAACAAAATGTAGCTTTTCACTAATATGGTGCAGAGCAGAATGCTGTGCAGTGACCTATGAAAGCAAGAGACCAGCTTTCCCATGTGTGTGAGTAGCCTCTTGAGGCCAGGTTCACACTGGTACGATAAGACTGTTGTACGAATGTCATCCTACATTGGACCTACTTTGGTCCTACTTCCATCTGACTTGAATAAACAGGATACCATTTTGCTCCAACTTTGATATAATCCGACTGTCCCTTGACCAATCAAAACAATCCCAGTGTGTCATAAATTCCTTTTCCTACTGCTATAATCACGATGTTGGATGGTTAGGATGAGGATCCGACTTTGATCCGAATTCAATGATATTGAAAACAGACCAAAGTAGGACCAAGATAGTGCAGGAACCTTTGCTAAAGTCAGACGACTTGTGTCGGACCAGTTAAGACAGCTCTCCTAGGGAACTATTGATTTGTACACGTAATGCGGCATTTGCTCCCAAAGTCGGAGCGTATGTTGCACCAGTGTGAACAGGGCCTAAAAGCTGATCTATAATTAAGTGATCCTGAGTTTCACCTGGTATCAACCTCTTGTAATCCCCTGCACAGCAGAGCTCAGGCTGGGGGAGAGAGAAGCGTCACAGGGAGTCAACCAGGTATGCTGCAGTGACCATATGTGAACCATAAAAATGCCAATCTTAATGTCCCTTTGCACTACAGAAAAATCAGGTCTCCTCATCCGCTATACAAAGCCATGTTGTATGGCAGAGCTGTATACATTTGAGAAATGTCAGTTAGAAATACAAATTCTTTAGCAGCTGAAACAGATCTCATATATGTTTTTTGTGTATTTAACTGTTGGAGTTTAGCTTTACAGGACAGCTGCACCATAGTCAAAAGTTTCTAATCGCTATTATGTTTGCATAGCCATGCTGAACAGTTACGCAGACCAGTGGTGGAAAATCTATTGTACAGCTGTTCCTTTAGTTAACTCCATTTTTTTATTTTGTTTTGGAATAACATGGCATAACCTGTAAAAAATAAAGGCATAACCTGTAAAAATCTATTTTTTCCAGATAATAATAATAATAATTAGGATAATAATAACACCAGATAATATCAACGTATAAGTTTGTGTGCAAAATGTTTTAATCCATTATAAGTGCAGGGCCACTTACATTATTTGCCTCTGGGAGATTTCAGATTGAAAGTGTAAAGAATATTTTCATAATTCCTCATTACACTTCTTTGCATTGTCTTTTCCAGTCCCAGAGAGAGTTTCAGATTTAAAAGCCGCTAGCAATGGCATACGATCCCTGCGTGTAAGCTGGCTGCCCCCTGCTGGAGAATGGGAAAGATACTATGTGGTGCTCTACAACCAGAATGTAGTTTTGCTCAACATGACCCTGGAAAAGCACATTAAGGAATATATTATTCAGGACACAGAACTCATACCTGGAAGGCAGTATGACATCACAGTCGTTGTGGAGAGTGGAGGTCTAACAAATAAAGCTTACTGCAAGGGCAGAACAGGTCAGCCTTATTTGTATTACAATTAAGTTTATGACAAGTATCAAATTTTTTTAGTTACTGTACATGAATCCAGAAAGTAAGCTGGCCCTTGGTTTTTCGCAAAACGAAAAAAAAGAAGAAACACAACCATCAGCATCCCAACTGCTATTACAGTTTTTGCAAGTTGAACATTGTACTTTATTAAAATATTCCCATCTAATCAAGTAAGTGAATATTTTGTAGTCTGAAGTCTTGTCTTTTAACTGCTTAGGTCCAGAAGCAATGCTTAAAGAAGAACTTTAAACTAAGAACAAAAAGTGATAAAAGCCTTAAAGGATCGCTTAACACTAAAAAAATAAAATTTTAATGTATTTCATATGTATAAAAAAAAGTGTAGCGCCAAATTGAATTAAAGTAATAATTAGATCAAGGAATAATATGACAATAATCCGTGTGATGTCACCGTAATATATTTTAGCTTACCAGCCCTTAGATGTGATAGTTGCATTCATTTTCTTTTTTCAGGCTAAGTACATTTTCTGTAAGTATAGAAAAATGACATATTGATTCTGTCACAAATTCAGTGCGCTTGTAACTGCCTGTTAAGCTGAAATTTAAAAAAAACATCAATCTTCCCAGATACCTACTGTCAATTACAAAACAATGCCCCCTATGCAATGGAGAGGGGGAGGTGTTAGTAGTCCAAATCAGAAGAGAAGCATAGACTGACAACTTTGCTTCTCCATAGATACATTACAGAAGAGGTCTCAAACTGAGGGCCCTCCAGCTGTTGCGAACGTCCCATGAGGCATGATGGGACTTGTAGATTTGCAACAGCTGGAGGGCTGCCAGTTTGAGACCCCTGCAGTATAGTGAGTAAGAGTCGGTTCACACTAGGGCGACACGACTTCCAGCACGACTTTCAGAAGCAACTCCAAGACGACTTGAGCATGAATCACAGTGCAATCTGGGGAGATTTACAACACGACTTGAAGTCGTCTCCAGGACAGGAGACATTCCAGTGGCCAATAAAACAACAATCAGCTCTGGGAGAGGGAGGGGGAGGGAGAGGTTTGCCTGAGAAATGTATGTTATCTTCCTGGAAAGTAGCTTCAGTTAAAACAGTGATCAGACTTGGAGGCGACTTCCATTGAAATCAATGGGTACAAATCGCCTACAAGTCGGATTAAAGTCGTACAGGAACCTTTTCAAAAGTCGGAGCGACTTGAGTAGTGTGTATTAACACCACTCCCATTCACTTGCATTGTTTTTCTCTACAGCGCGACTTGGGACGACTTGAGGCGACTTCAAGTCGGATCCCAAGTCGCCCCAGTGTGAACCGAGTCTGAGCGTTGTTAATGTAAAATAGGAAGCATGCTAATTACAGGACCACCAGTTACAAATAAAATGTGAAAAAGCATAAAAACAAATAAATGCAACTACATCTAAGGACTGGTAAGCTGTGATATATGACATTTTGTTTTAGGGCTTAGATATTATTTAAGATTAGTTCAGATTTTTGTCTTTTATGACTTCATAGGCCTGTTTCTGACCCAAGGACTTCTACATACGCTCCAAGCCAAGTACAGTATAAGCGTGACTGCACAGGTGTTTGAATCTACCATTCCGAGGCTTTTGAATTTCACAAATAAAGCAATTCTATCATACGTGAAGAGCGTTTTGTAGAGCCATCTGAATGCAAATCACTTTGTTTTCATAGTTCATGCTGCCATAGTGGAGAAATCAGCTGCGGAATATCACCACTTCTTTTGGCACCTACTATTTTAATCTCTGACTCTAACAGAAAGCTGCGGAGAGTTAGGAGTTTTCATTACTTACTGCACCTGGATGCTGCAGATACATTTTATATTTATTCTTTATTACAGTTATGATGAATCATACAAAATGGCTGCATCTAGAATATATTTTATAGTAAATTGTAAATGATTCCTTTATTTACTTAGTGAATTGCTGCAGATCCAAGCCAAGCATCTGTTTAACATAGAGAAAATGAATTTCTATGTCACCTGTATTATCATTTTGGAATAGTAATATCAAATGTGAAAAGCCGTATATAAAAGTTAGTTTCCCAGTGTTTTCTTTTATTCATGTTGTTGTATTTCCCCTCTGTCACAGCTCCTCAGTCTGTCTTGCAGCTTAGGGTTAAGCATGCCAACGAGTCTTCATTCACAGTGACATGGCTGACGCCTCTTGCAGAGTGGGACAGTTATGTGGTTTCACTTGCAGACAGGGATCTTACACTCATCAACAAAGTTCTTGCCAAGGAAGCCAAGGAATTCACCTTTACTGATCTAGTACCTGGAAGAAAGTATACCGCCAAAGTTACTAGTATCAGTGGAGATCTCAACAATTGGACTTCTGTCGAAGGAAGGACGGGTGAGAATGCTTTTTGAACTTTCAGCGATAAAGAAAACCCTAAGTGGAATATAGTCATTTAGCTGATGTCTTATTATATAGGTAAAAGCAGCTTCCATGTGAACAAAAAAGTAAACTGTGAAGCCACAGCACATAAAAGTGTGCACAAGGGCGTACAGTGAAGTCCATCCTCCAAAGTGAGAGGGCCTAGATCCCTGAATCCCCCTGCCGTGCAAGGCACTCTAGTCCATCTGGCCAAAACCAGGACCTTAATCCTTAGGAACCAGCCAAAGCATGTCCTCCAGTTAAATACTTAAGTAAAGTATAGGAACAGACAAATCCATGACTGGGAATTTTTTTTTATATACCTGGCACCACAGAAAATAACCATGGTGTCCCCCACCAAAAATAAATATCCCGAAGGGGAAATAGTTGTAGCCCCTATAAAAGTAAATTGACCATTCAATTTTGATGTTATTGCAGGTTTCTATCACCTCCTAACAGCTTAGCATTGCACAAGCAAATTGTTTTGTAGTCCATAGAGAGTTATAAGTCTTATGTAGAAAAAATAACTCTTCTGGAAAGAAAACAAACCACACATGCAGTGCAGGTGCTCGTGCATGAATAGTAAAAAAATATTTAAAATGTGGCAAACACATGGCAGGACTTTTGACCAGTATGAAAATCGCTCCAGGCAAGCCAAAAAACCTGTCTAAATGCATAGTGCAAGAAAGGCAGTGGTGCTATTACCTAGAGTCAGTGAAACTCATAGGGCCAGATTCAGAAAGGACTTACGCCGACGTATCTACTGATATGCCGCGTAAGTCCACGGATGCGCCGTCGTATCTATGCGCCTTATTCCTGAAAGAAGATACGCCTGAATTTTGGCTTCATCCGACCGACGAAAGTCTCCTACTCCGTCGAATCTTGGGCGCATATTTACGCTGGCCGCAAGGGGCGCTTCCATTGATTTATGCGTCGAATACGTAAATGAGCAAGATGTAATCTACGCCGTTTACATAAGGCTTACGTTACCCCTGCTATAAAAGGCGCAGCTCATGCAAAGCCGGAACAGCCGTTGAATTTTACGTAGTTTACGTAAGTTGTACATGAATGGGGCTGGGCGTAGGTTACTTCAACGTCGTAGGCATTGAGCCGTCGAATCTTAGGGAGTATATGTGACGTGATTCTGAGCATGCGCGCGCATGCGCCGTTTGTTCGGCCATTCATTTACATTGGATCACGGTTCATTTACATGGATCACGCCCACCTTCCACCTACTTTGAATTAGGCGGGCTTACGCCGGCCAATTTACATTACGCCGGCGCAACGTTGGGGGCGAGTGCTTTGTGAATAATGTTCTTGCCTCTCTCATTTATGTTGGCGTAGGGCATATGAGATGCGCTACACCGGCAGAAAGATGCGCCGATCTACCTGAATCTGGCCCATAGTGTTTTTCTGGCTCCGTGAGTAGCCATCTCCAGGGGCACATGACCGGGAGCTCCTAGAACTCCCTAGTCCCTGTCTAGACAAGGGCAGCCCCATCCATATGAGCAGAATTTAGCACTTAGGTAGACTGTTGCTTACAACCAAGGACAGGCTAGGTAAACCAGGTCAGACTCAACCCAGGAAAAAAAGATCCCTCCCCAAGCACCCACCTACTGCATCAGTGCAAGGGATGACAGTCTTCTGTTCCCAAAACCTAAAAAGAACAGGTACTACATTTGATTTTAGCTCAAAAGCCGAGAGGACAAAAAGATTTTTAGGGCACGCAACCCAATGCACCCACTCAAATGTGAATGGCACATTAACTGGTTTCAGAATAGCAGGTAGATGACACTGTTGGGGTATCACAGGTAGATACTAATAAATATTCCTGTATTAAAATTGATTAGAACTTGAGTGGATCGAATCAGAAGAGCCAATCATCTTTCTGGCTAGCAATGTGTTTTCTACAATATTCACTCTTCTCTATAGGAGACTGAAATAAATGTTGACAGAACGGTATCTTAACTTCCACAGTGGGCCACCAGCTACAGTTTTCAACACATATACATACAAACTTGCAAAGCAGACCAATTAAAAGGAAGGGTGGGATGGAAAACTCCAGGGAATTTGCTTAAGGGAAACAGGAAGGAAAAGGCTGATAACATTAATGTATGAACATACACTCCTTCTTTAGCGTGATACCAAATAGGGCTACAGAGCAGATTGTTACCATGTATTGATACTGTAGGATTACGTAAAGATAAAAAATGCCACTTAGAGCAGTCTGGACAAAAACATATTTTTAGATCCCAGTGGCAGAAATGTTTGTCTTAATACAAAATGTTATCTTACTTTATATAGCAGGTAGGGCTGATCTCCTAGAACAAACACCCATAATAACTTGATGCAGGTGCCAGCCTTGTTTTAAAGTGACACTAAAATATATTGTGATTCTTCAAAAATAAAACATACAGATCCACTACTTAATAGTCCTGTAATCTATTTTCCATTAAATTGTTTCTTATGCCGCGTACACACGGTCGGAATTTTGACAACAAATGTTCTATGTGAGCTTGTTGTCAGAAAATCCGACCGTGTGTAGGCCCCATTGATTGCTGGCTCTCAATTATTCTGACAACAAAAGTTATTTCGGATTTTCCGACCGTGTGTACACAATTCAACGCACAAAAATTCTACGCACGCTTGGAATCAATTTGACGCATGCTCGGAATCATTGAACTTAATTTTTCTCGTCTCGTAATAGTGTTGTACATCACTGTGTTCTTGACGCTCGCAATTTCCAACAACATTTGTGTAACCATATGCAAGACAAGTTTGAACGGACATCCGTCGTAAAAGAATCTTACGTTTTGATGTCAGAATGTCCGATCCTGTGTACGTGGCATTACTGTGTTTTTCTGCCTCCTTGTAATGCCCTTCGTGAGCTCATATTAGTTGGGTCAGCTCTATGCATACTACAAATCCAATTGGCCATAGTCCAAAGTCCAACTCCGGAGCAAGCAAGATGGGGTGGCTATGTTTCTACATACAATGAGAACATGGAGAATGAACATGTACTTTAAGATGTGTTTTCTTTTCGTGAAATTGGCTATTGATGTTCTAAAATGTTATTTGTGTGATATTAAGTGGTAATTTTCAAAGCAAAAAGAGCTTGCTGGGGTTTTTCATTATATACACCCATAAGCCATAACATTATGACCACTGACAGGTAAAGTAAATAGCACTGATTATATTGTTACAATGGCACCTGAGTTACAATGGCACCTGAAAGCAGGTGTGAAGTGTTAAAAGAAGAAAAAATGGGCAAGCGTAAGGATTTGAGGGACTCTGATCAGGGCCAAATTGTAATGGCTAGATGAACAATGCTATAGAGGGAGTGTTCAGGGCACAGAGCTCTGTGTCCTGAGGACTTTCTAAAGGAAGCCAATAGAGCTTCACATTTGCAATCAAATGATTGCAACCACATCATGCTTCCCATACACCTGTGTGTCCAGTGTCCCCCACACACTTAAAGGATCACTAAAGGAAACAATTTTTTTTTGCTGAAATGACTGTTTACAGGGTATAGAGACATAAAAGTTAACTGATTCCTTTTAAAAATGATTAAAAATAGATAAAAATCAATCATATAATATGCCTCTAGTTTCACTTTTGTTTTTAAACAGTTTTTGTGTTTATGTGAAGTAGAGAGAGAGAGAGACAGAACAAAAACAAACAAATCTAGGGCAGTGTTTTGTTTTTAAATTTAATCCCAGGGCAGTGTTTTGTTTTTAAAATGAATCTGATTGGTTCTGAGGAGTTTTAGACACACAGCTTGGACCACAGTGAAAAGCTGCCATGAGATTTTTCATAAGGAGCCAGACAAGCAGGAAGTGTGGAGATCAGAGCAGAATTACAGTAACTTCAAAGCAAAAAAACGAACAATAACATGAAAACAGCACTGCATTAAGGTAAAGGAAGCTATTTAGCTAAAAAAAAAATTCCTTTAGTGATCCTTTAACAGGCAATTTTTTATTTTTTTATGATGAGAATCATTGAGGGGGCAGGGCACACAGCATACCTTCAGAGGTCTAGTGGAGCCCATGCCTTGATGGGTTATGGTGGGTGGTCATAATATTATAGCTGAAAGGTGTACAAATGCCCTTAGATGGTAAGGGCAGTTAAGTATACAAACCCAATCATCTGACCACCCTCAGATATCTGCTTCTTTTACCAAGACCCTAAACATGTATGTTAACTCGGAACATCTATAATGGCGGCTGAAACAACCACTTAAAAAGGGCCAGTGTAAAAAAGGCTTCTAGTAAATCAGAAGGATTTAGTATTGTGATATCAGAAAAGTAAAGATTAAAAATTAGAAATGATAGATGATCATAGAACTGAAAAATACTGCTTTGAGAATATATTAATGGAACATTTATCTCCTATACAGTTCCTTCCCAGGTTCTTAACTTAAATTTAACAAATATGGGGACATCTACCAGCCTGTATACTGAGTGGACTAGAGGTCGAGGAGACGTGGACTCTTTTCATGTCCTGCTGATACACGAAAATATTGTCATAAAGAATGAGAGTGTATCCAGTGACACCAGCAAATGTCAGTTCCATTCCTTAAAGCCAGGAGGTTTGTACTCTGTGGTGGTGACAACTGTGAGTGGAGGAATTTCATCAAGACAGGCCCTTGCAGAGGCCAGAACAGGTACAATAATGACATAACATTTTGATGTATGTAAAAGTTAATTCATCGTCTGTCATATGGCAAGCTTTAAATAACAATTAATATCAACTAATCGTATGCCACAAAAGATATCTATTTCATTTTTCTTTTTAATAGCAAAGAATAAAATGACCAATTTTAATGTAGATAATTGTATATCTACATATCTGTATATGTCTGTGCTTTTGAATTATTACAGATTTATACTATTGAAACTCAAATTTTGGAAACTGTACAATTAAGCACTGCTGCCTGAAATTATAGACGACAGACTGAAAAAAGAACATAAACAATTTCTACGAGGATCTTTAGGGAGGAGAGAGGATACAGATTAAGTGAAAAGGCTATGCACAGGAAATTAGACCTAAGTCAAGAATGGATGTTTAATTACACAAGATCAGCAGGTTTGTGGGGTTCATAGTTATGTGAACCTAATCAAGCAGTTTCCTTCCCATAAGTGATTATGTCCTGTACTTAAGGGACATAACTAAATACTTTAAAACAATGGACAGGACAAGTAGCAGCAAAACGCTTTGACAATAAGTGATAACGTGCAGTCTCACTCACTATCATAGTTGTAAGAAGTTTCTTCAATGACCAGCAGAGGGCAAAGGAGGTTTTTTAAAACACAAACTGTATTAGATATCAGCAAATTTGTTCTTACAACATTTCATTATAGAAGAATTCTTTCCTGTGAAAATAATGAAAAATGCAGTTGCCTTGTCATCCTTAAAGCAGAGTTCTGCAAAAAAAAATAAAAAAATTTGAGTCAGCAGCTACAAATACAGCTGCTGACTTTTAATATTACCACACTTACCTGTCCTGGGCGCCAGCGATGTCAGCACCCAAAGCCGATCTGTCCCTTTGCTTTCGGGTGGAGGTGCCACCATCTTCCTGGATCCCTACTGCACATGCACAAGTCGTGCTGCACGATCCCACTGGTCCCTGCTATCTTTTGGGACCTGTATATCTCCCAGGAGACAGCGGGGGGACCAAGTAGGCGCCGGACGTGGTTTAGGTCACCACGGCGACCTATGCCTAGAAGTGGGAGCAAATACCTGTATTAGACAGGTATCTGCTCCCTCTTCCCCCCCGAAAGGTGCCAAATGTGACACCGGAGTTGGGGCGGAATTCTGAAAAGTGGAAGTTCCATTTTTGGGTGGAACTCCACTTTAAAGTGTTAGTTGCCTGGCTGTCATGCTGATCCTCTTGCATCAATTCACCGACTCACTCAGGACTTCTGATTTCAGTATGATTTCCCCATCTGCAATGCATACCTGGTCCAGGCCAGTGATTTACAGAGTATTAAAGATAGAAGGTCAGCATAGTAGCCAGTCAGCTAGAACTTGATGTAGAATAAATTGATGTACAGTAAAACATTTCTATACTGATTAAAGTGCTTGGAATGCTACGAAAGTAAGTATAAAGAATAAATGCAATGTTGGCTAAAATCATGAAATATAGAGAACATGTACATGTGCTACAAATTAGCCATACCAAATCTATGTAATATGAGGACATATCCAATCAATTTGTATTCAGTCAAGCAGGCCCGTGACCTATATAGGAGATTGTACAATCAAATTGTAATGTGTGTGGTCCCTACAGATTACAGGAGCATGGAGTACACATGTTAGTGAATATTACTATGGGTGCTGTAGTAAGTGTGATATTACAATTCCACAAGTGGAGAAGGGGACAACACAGATTACTACATATTACAGGAGAGTACAGAGGCTCACGGGAAACACTTTACTAAATATTGAAATGGATGCTGTAGTGCCACTTTCAACATACCATAATAAGTGGCAAAAGAGAACAGCTGATTCATAATGAAGTAAAAAATTAACTGATGAGCAACAGCAAATGTATATATTATTAGGGGCATAACTATGAATAATAGAGCCCCATAACAAAAACTTGATGGGGCCCCCATGCTAACTATTTCATTAATATCTGGCAGTGTTGACTGTGACATCACAAGCCATTGATCATAATATAAAGTATGTACTGTGTTTATTGGGGATAGTCAGCAAAAGAAGAGCTGTCAGCATAGTCAGAATACCAAGGAGCAGTGATTTTACTACAAATGAGTGTTGTAATAGCAATAATAATACAATATAAACCACAATGCTTTTTTATGTTACGGCAAAATTCTTAATGCTTATGCAAATGATTATTCTATTACCCTAATACACACGACTTTAAACTTTTTTGTAGAACTACAAACATTAGCTGTCCCAAAAGGTTTTAGCAGAGATACTCGGTGGGCGTTTGACTGTATTAGACATACGGAGTTAAATTCAGTCTGTAGTAGTTCAGAGGCCAATAAATGCAAATGATTCTTACTACACAGGGAGATCTGTGACTAGTGATGGTCTTAGGGTCTGACTTCAGTCCTTCTATACATGAAAAAATGAAAAAGAATGCAGCGCTCTCACCAAGGGAGTCTCCTGAGTATAGAACTAGAGTCCATGATAGGGTGCTCAGGCTGTTGTGTCCTTCAGACAACACTTAGGCAACAATCAAAATAGGAAAATCCGGCAAATCCATGTCCGTATCCAAATGTAAGCGTTTCTTGGTACATGTAAAGAGATACAAGGGCTGATGCATTTCGGCACACCGCCTTGGTCACAGCACCAAGTGACCAAGACAGCTTGCCGAAATGCATCAGCCCTTGTATCTTTTTACATGTACCAATTAATGTATACATTTGGAAATGGACATGGAGATGCTGGCCTTTCTTCTAGTTTAGTTATCCTTAACAGCCTTCCTAATGGGGCCCCCTCCTACCATATAGCATTTGCATGAGCTGCTATAGCTATAGTTACACAACTGTTATATCACCGACAATATTACCTCATCAACTTCTATATATCAACAACAAGATGTGAAATGTATATGTGGATAAAAAAAAGATGACTAAAACTATCAAAATTTGTCTTACTGATTTTCAGTTCCATCCAGTGTAAGCGGCGTTACTGTTAATAACTTTGGTCAGACTGCCTACCTCCGCATATCCTGGCTCCCAGCTGTTGGCTATGTTGATGCCTATGTGGTAACATTATCTCACCATGGTTTTCTTCTTCCACCACTTACACTCTCTAAAACTGTCACTGAGTGCTCCTTCAGCTCCCTCACTCCTGGACGCCTGTACAATGTGACTGTGACCACCCGCAGCGGAAAGTTTGAGAATTATTCCTTCAGCCAAGAGTGGACAGGTAAGAGACAAGACTTGTATTAAATATTGTTAGTTCACAAAAAGACATTCAGTATTATAACATTACACCGGGGCGGCCCATGCATTAAGGGCACACATGCGCCGCCCCCTCTGTCCATGCCACCCCCTATATGGTTAATGGATAGATTCATGCATAGCAGGCTGCCCCCTATTCATGCGTCCGGCCCCTTCCAGGACGCTGGGCACGTGAATTACAGTGGCAGGGAAGCACCTGATTAGAACCATAGACTCTAATAGGCTTCAAAATAAGGTGGACTTAGAGTGCAGAGCATTGCACTCGGAGCCCACCCAGGTGTGTTAGAAAAGCAAATGAATAATCGCTTTTCTAACACTGAATTTCCTCTCAGGAACGGGTCTAATACCCGTTTCACAATTGGCTGAAAGGTTAGGCAATCCTATCAGATGCCTAGGAGGAGGGAAGTAGATGCAGCCGCCGTGACGGAAGCAGGAAATGCGCCATGATGTGCCTGCCAATATCCGCCATTGTGTGCCAGCCGATCCTCGTGGCTGTGTGCCCGCTGGTCCCTGATGCTGTGTGCTCACCAGAGTATCCTGGTACACAGGCCTAGGGCAATGCAGGGGGCAGCACAAAGAGTCCCCCCCGGATTGTGCCTGTTAGGAAAATTAGATGCCCAGCGGCCGCGCTGCCTAATATGCCTGCCCAATGCACTTCCAATTTTGCCTGTCATCCGACCACAAACCGTCCTACCCGCCATTGTGAACTATGACAAAACTTTTACCATCCAGTCCCATTGCGATTTCCCTTCACTTCCTCCTGGGCAACCAGGAAGTGGAAATCTAAGTAAATTGAATCCATTGTGTCCTCACCGAAAATTTTAGGGCGCTAAACAACACAGGGGTCCGTGACAGGAAGGGGTGCACGAGATGCTGCACAAAACCTAAATACACCCCTGTGCTCACTGATCCCCGATGTGCCCGCCGATCCCCGCCGCCAATGGGGTAAGTGCTGGTAGACCAGCAGACATCGGGGGGAGGTGGTTGTTTGCCGCACCCCCCCCCCCCCAAACAAAAAAACACCAGCCGCCACTGCATTACACCTTTAGTTATTCAACCTGAAATGAAGAGGTCATTTTTTTTTTCAGGCATTTTTATAACAAAAAAAAGCAAATTGAACAGTGTATGCTGTACATTTCCATCCTTGCCCTCAAGGAACTTACAGGCTAAGATCTGTACCTCACATGCATACATACACATACTAAGGCCATTTTAGACAGGAGCTAATTAACCTATCAGCATGTCTTTGGAATGATGGAGGAAACTAAAGTTCCTGGAAACCAGAAAGCAGAGTACCTGGAGGAAACCTACGCAAGCACAGAGAGAACATTTAAACTCCATACAGATAATATAATGCATTTGTTGCCACTGGCTCTTTAGGGAAATATGCATGCTTATTCATAAATATTTTAGACAAGCGCTTAATGTTACTGGAGAAAGTCAATTGCAATACATAACCATTAAGGGCAGTAAACACCTTTCATGTTTTCACAGATGCTTCAAATGAGTTTCCATTTCTGTAAAAGTTGTATCGAATGTTATTATGAAAATGAAGATACTGTAGATCTGCTATACAAGAAATGTAAACAACATTAGCAGCATTTTCAAACTATTGTTACTGCTTTTGGATCCACCTTTCCACAATACTATTTTATTTAACCATTGTCACAAACTGTATAGGGGATTAATTACTGAGCTCAAAGTCTATACCCTCATCCCTAAAATATACTGCACAAAAAAGCAAAGAAAATTGGACATTCACAATATTATACATTTAAATCCGATACAAAAATTGATGTTTTGTTTTTTCCTTTTTTTTTTTTTTTATAAAATGGTTTACTAAAATGGATGAGAATTGGGATGCAGGCTATCCACTTCATATACATATGCTAAAAATAGACACATACTTTTAAGCTTATACTCAGAATTCTGTTCGTACGCCACGTACACGCGATCGGGCTTTTGCCCGGCCAAATCACATTGGAATTCTGACGGAATTCCATCGAAAAAATAGAACATATTCTATATCTAATCTCTGATGGAATTCATTGGAATTTCCGATGAAAAAACTCTGATGGGGCTACACACGATCGGAAAATCCGATGGAAAAAGTCCATCTGACTTTTTCCATCGGAAATTCCGATCGTTTATACGGGGCATTAGACTTAGACAGGTAACCAAAACTTAAAAGTCAATACCTACAAAAAAATGTTATAGTAATATCTTTTTGAATTTATTTTGTTACTTCATGACCAGCTAGGTCAAAAAAAGTCCATCAAATACAACTATTAATCTTGCTTCACTTTTTTTTCCAGTTCCTTCTGCTGTGCAGGGACTAACAGTGAGCAATGCAGCCAGGAGTGACTACCTCAAAGCATTTTGGCTACGAGCCACTGGAGATTTTGATCAATACCAAGTGACCATTAAAAACAACAATGGCTTTATTAATATCAAAAATGTCTCCAAATCAGAGAATGAATGTGAATTCTCAATTCTGGTGCCAGGCCGACTGTACAGCATAACTGTTAGCACTAAGAGCGGAAAGTATGAGGCCAGTGCTGGAGCAAATGGCAGGACCTGTAAGTATGATGGCATATTTATAAACATCAATACAAACATGTCATTAATGTGTGACTCCATTACCATGTTAATGTAGTAAATAGAATTGTCCCTTAGTTCCAGAAGCTGTAAAAAAGCTCACCCTTGCCAGCAGAAGCAGTGAGGAGCTCCATGTGACCTGGTCAAGCGCTGATGGAGATGTTGATCGCTATGAAGTTCAGCTCCTATACAATGATATGAAGGTGCTTCCATCCATTACACTGAGTAACACAGCTACTGAATACCGTTTCACCTCTCTCATTCCTGGCCGTCTCTACAAAATCGTAGTGCTCACCTTCAGTGGTGATGCACAGAGATCAACATTTGTGGAGGGATTAACAGGTAGAACATTTCTACAGATCAATTTGTCTTATTATTAGCCATATATCATATAGTGTATAGTGTAAAATGAGAGACTAAAACAAGATTGAGAACAAAATGACACACTGATTCTGTAATAGAAAAGCTATAACAAATTATATAAAGAAAAACATCAGTACAGAAAATAAATAAAATTACTGTCTCCAGCTCATCCTGACAATAGAGCTTCTTAGGCCTCGTACACACGATCGGACATATCCGATGAAAACGGTCCGCGGACCATTTCCATCGGATATGTCTGATCTGGGGTTTGATCCGATGGCGTGTACACACCATTGGATCAAATTCCCCGCCGGCGGACGGCACGGTGACGTGTCGGTGACGTGTCGGTGACGTGTCGGTGACGTTGACGCCGCCACGTCACCGCTACGTCACGCACCAGGAAGTAAACACTTCCGCGGGCATGCGTCGGATCCATTCACAGGATACGACGCATGTGTGAGAGGATATGTCCGCTGGTTTACCGTACTAACCAGCGGACATATCCGACGGACAGGTTTGTAGCGGACAAATTTCAAAGCATGCTTTGATATTTGTCCGATGGACAAATCTGTCAGCTAGCCCATACACACGATCGGAGATGTCTGCTGAAACGGTCCATCGGACCGTTTTCAGCGGACATATCCCCTCGTGTGTACGAGGCCTTAGAGTCCGGGTCACCTTCCTTTAGGCTTATTTTGATGGCATAAGAGTGACATCAGTTTAGGATCCTTCTGAGATCATTCAGAATTCAGGTGCATTTGATCTCTACTTTACCAGCTTCTGACCTGCATTCAACCTGCTTCAAGTGGGTTTTGCATTGGTATGGACTTGTATGGGAATACAGGTTAAAGCAAACAAAAGTCTATTTACACATGCCTTACATTAGAGGCCATCCTTCCGGGCAGTGCCCTGTAAATGCTTTCATCTCCCACTTTCACCATTAGAACTAATGCAGATAACATAAATGTATAGGTAGTAATAGTACGAATATTCTAGATATGACCGTTAGGCTAAATTAGGTAAAAATGTATAATAACATATCAGTGTGTGGGTGCAGCATATCACGTCAAAGATCTGGTTACAACCTATTACTTCCAACTCACAACCAAGGCATTAAAGTGTTCATTCAACATTTTATTTCAACATTCATATCAAAAGACATAATTATCTTATAACATGGCAAACAAATTCACCACCCAGAAGTTTTGCTTTTTATTATCAGCGTGCTCAAGTAATTACAACAATGAATGAAAACATCTACAATAAGACTATTTAATGAATCTCAAACGGATGAAACCAAAGGTGCTCCATTGAGTCTGACCAATTTATTTTTGTTTATATTGAATATGATTTTATTTTAAAATGTTTTTGTTTGTTTTTTAACGTCTGAGTAGAGATCTATGTTTATTCCTAGCACATTTGAGTTCACATATGCACTGTACACACGATCATTTTTTTCCGACAGGAAAACCGTGTTTTTTTCAGCAGGAAAACGGCTGAAATTTGTCTTGCATACACACAGTTACACAAATCTGGTCTGAAATTCTGAACGTCAAGAACGCGGTGACGTACAACACGTATGGCAAGTCAAGATCAATGAAGTTCAATAGACATTTTGGCTCTTTTGCTTGATTCTGAGCATGCATGTTTTTTTTTCGTGTTGTAATTGCAAGCAAACGACTGCAATTCCCGATAGGAATTTTTTCAGTCACAAAATGTAGATCCTGCTTTCAATTTTTTCTTGGCAGGTATTCTCACAGAAAAAGTGTGACAAAAAGCTCCCATCACACTTTTCTTGTCGGAAAACTGATCGTGTGTACGAGGCATTACCGTTGACTGACTCCCTACCTCTGCTGGATATCTATTCAAAGTATCAGTTACTCTTTCAGTAAAAAAATACTTTCTAAGATTCATTTTGAACTTTCCTCCTAGTTTCAGTCATGTCTCGTGTTCTTGACCTTGGCCCCATATTGAAAATACTGCTCTCCTGTACCTTATTCACCTCATTTATGGATGTACAGGTTTCAATCGTGTTTCCCCTTTCCATTCTTTCCTACAAACTATATATATTACATTCCTGAAGTCTCTCCTGATATATTTTATACCTCAGACCTTTCACCATTTTTGTTGCCTTTCTCTAGACTTTTTCTATCTCATCAATATTTTTTATAAGTGGTCATTAGAACTGGACACAGTGGGGTTGATTCACTAAAATTGAAGAGTGCAAAATGTAATGCAGGTCTGCATAGAAACCAATCAGCTTCAAGGTATTGTTGTCAAAGCCTAATTTAAGAATCTGAAGTTAGAAGCTGATTGGCTACCATGCACAGCTGTATCAGATGTTGCACTCTCCAGTCCTAGTAAATCAACCCCAGTATTATAAATAAGGTCAAACTAAAGATCTATCTAGTGCATCCTCAAATTCTATTATTTTTTGTGAATTGTGGGTTGTAAATAGCCAAATGTGTTTTTTTGCTTTATCCTAGTTCCAAGTGCCGTAAAGAGCATTCACATTTCACCACATGGAACAACAAACAGCTTGAAAGTAAACTGGACTCCTGGAGGTGGAGATGTTGATTCTTATACTGTGACCATCTTCTGCCAGAACTACCAGATAGAGTCTCACACTATATCCAAGCACATCTATGAACACACCTTCAACAATCTTGACCCTGGAGAGCAATACAGAATTGTTGTACAGACTAACAGTGGAGGTTTACACAAAAACTTGACAGCATTTGGAAGAACAAGTAAGATCAAGCGTTTTGTTTTGTCGGTATTGATAACAGGCACTTACCACAGAAAAAACAAGTCCCAATTTAAAATATGTAACATATAGCAATATAGACAAAACTGATGATGAAACACATGTTTAAAATGTATTATACTCAAAACAAGATACAATTAAATCTTTAGTAGGATGGTTAACAACCCCTAGTTACAAACATCTGACTTACAAACGACTCCTACATACAAACAGAGGGAGACAACAGGAAGTGAGAAGAAATCTACCCCTAGATAGGGAAATTCACTCCTGTAAGAGTTTTTATGGGAAAAAGGTACCTCCACTGATGCTTTATAACCTTTATATTCCACAACAACCCAAATTTTTCAAAATCTATTCGTCATTAGGACAGAAAGTGAGGTGAAATCTTCTGAACAGGGGCAAAGACAGCAAAACAAACATTACAGGGGTGATAACACTTCCCTATGCTATCCAAAAAGCTTAAAACTTGTTTTCTAGCTGGAGCTACAGTTAAAATATATACCTAGTCCGACTTACAAACAGATTCAACTTAAGAACAAACCTACAGGCCCTATCTTGTTTGTAACCCAGGTATCACTTGTAAAGTGTATTTTTGTTTAACCACTTAAGACCCGGACCAAAATGTAGGTAAAGGACCTTGCCCCTTTTTGCGATTCGGCACTGCGTCGTTTTAACTGACAATTGCGCAGTCGTGCGACGTGGCTCCCAAACAAAATTGGCGTCCTTTTTTCCCCACAAATAGAGCTTTCTTTTGGTGGTATTTGATCACCTCTGTGGTTTTTATTTTTTGCGCTATAAACAAAAATAGAGCGACAATTTTAAAAAAAATGCAATATTTTTTACTTTTTGCTATAATAAATATCCCCCAAAAATATATAAAAAAACAATTGTTTTCCTCAGTTTAGGCCGATACGTATTCTTCTACGTATTTTTGGTAAAAAAAATCGCAATAAGCGTTTATCGGTTGGTTTTCGCAAAATTTATAGCGTTTACAAAATAAGGGATAGTTTTATTGCATTTTTATTATTTTTTTTTTTTTTTTACTACTAATAGCGGCGATCAGCGATTTTTTTCATGACTGCGACAATATGGCGGACACTTCGGACAATTTTGACAAATTTTTGGGACAATTGTCATTTTCACAGCAAAAAATGCATTTAAATTGCATTGTTTACTGTGGAAATGACAGTTGCAGTTTGGGAGTTAACCACAGGTGGCGCTGTAGGGGATGTGTGACCTAATGTGTGTGTTTACAACTGTAGGGGGGTGTGGCTGTAGGTGTGACGTCATCGATCGCGTCCCCCTATTACAGGGATGACGCGATCGATGCTACGGCCACAGAGAAGCAC
This sequence comes from Rana kukunoris, assembly GCA_029574335.1. NCBI lineage: Eukaryota > Metazoa > Chordata > Amphibia > Anura > Ranidae > Rana > Rana kukunoris. Next base: position 211,191,320 of record CM056051.1, read on the forward strand.
GGGGAAGCCGTGTGTACACACGGCTCTCCCTGTTCTTCCGCTCCAGGGACGGATCGCCGCACTCGCGGTCCCGGTCCTGGAGCTTCGCCCGTGACCCACGGCTGCGTACTAAAATCAACGTATATATACGTTGATGTGCCCAGCCGTGCCATTCTGCCGACGTAAATGTGCAGTAGGCGGTCCTTAAGTGGTTAATAATCTTCCCTACTGAGTCTATGAGAAAATGCATAGTAAGCATATTAATGACAGCTTAGGAAATATTGGGTGGGATTCCTTTCCTTCAATGTAATTTATAATTACATCCCTCAGCCATCTGGAAGCATAACTACAGGCATACCCCACTTTTAAGTACACAATGGGGTTTATTTACTAAAGCTGGAAAGTGCAAAACCAGGCTCACTTCTGTATAGAAACCAATGAGCTTCTAACCCCAGCTTGTTTAATTAAGCTTTGGTAAAAAAAAAAACAGGTTGGTTTCTATGCAGAAGTGAGTCTGATTTTGCACTTTCCAGCTTTAGTAAATAGACCCCATTGTGTACTTAAAAGTGGGGTATGCTTGAAGTTCCTATTGGCTATAATATGTAATTATGATTAACTGATTAGAATTTGTACTCATGTCATTCATTTATATAGCAAATTCCTATTAGCGGCGGTGAATGAGAAAATGGTCCAAAGGCTCACTTTATTAGGTCAATTTACATGGGGCTCAGGGGATTACTTTGAATAGTGGATTACAGTGCCTGAAAATGTATTTGATCCAGATCAAATATCAGTTTGGACACATTTTTTTGATCAGAGTTAAATGTGTTTAGTGGAGCCTACAAGTGTATTTGATTTGGATCAAATTTCAAACTTGGTAGAACCTGCATACATATCTGATCTAGATCAAATCTCAGTTTTGGAAATCTGCAAATGTGTTTTGTCGCAATCAAATCTCAGTTGCCTGAACTAATCTGATCATTTCTAGATGCCAATTTCTCCAACGTGATAAACTGTATAACAATATATGTTTATTTATATACAGTATATACAGGCAATACCATGTAGAAATAAAAGTGTTGATCTTTTTTTCTGTCTTTAAATGTTAGGCACATTTTTCTTGTACCTTTTTTTATTTGCTACGTTTATTTATTTATTTAAGCTACTCTTTGTGACAACCATATATGCACTGGCCTATCCGTATTGTACTTAACAACTAGATGTATTCCCCTATGCTATTCTAATTTTTGTATTAAAATGTACCGATATTGAATTTAGTGTGACGTGCAGGTGTTTCTTTATTTTCCAGTACCAGCCACAGTTCACAGACTGGCAGTCGAAAATGTGTACAATAGTCACTTGCTGATGGCAAGCTGGCAGAGTGCACCAGGCATTGCAGACAGATATGATCTCCTTCTTCTTACTGATAAAGGCGTTTTAATAAATAACAAATCTGTGCCAGCTAATACCAAATCCTATAAGTTTGAAGAGCTTGTTCCAGGAAAAATGTACAAGATCCGAGTGTTCACAGTCAGCGGCGGTCTTTTCAGCACAGCAGAAGAAACAGCAGGAAGAACAGGTAAACAGATGTTTGGCAAGGGCTATAGGCTTCACCTACAGACTAGAACAGTTTAGAGGAACACAATGCAGACTCATTCAGAGTGTGCAAGTCTAATAATTCATCACAACATTTGTACATATAATTAGGATTGCCAGAGGCTGTCTAAACTGTTTGTTTTTTTAACATAATATAAATACGCATTAGCCAAAAGCAATTAATCACCAACCAAGTTGAAACAAATCCTATTTCTCTGTTAACTTACTAACTAGCCTTCTATTAGGCCTATTTAATCATGACTTTCCGGCAGATATAAAAAACACCATTGCATGCAAATATGTGCTCATTATAAAAAATGAAATGTATGTAAATGCAGCCATTGTAAGTACCTAAATTGGCTTGACATTAACTTTCTGTAATTATCTTATAGAGTAGAGATCAAGGATTTGAGCTCTGAGCCAAGCAGATGTGCTGAATGTACATGTGTTAGCAAAGAACATGCTGACAAAATAGAGCAGAATGATGACCTCATCAGTTAAATGCTGATCTTCATTTGTCTAATTACAGGTCCAATTATAGGCGGGGGGAAGTGAGGTGAACTAGTTGTATAGAAAGTCAGGTTACCAGGCTGGCTGTAGTGTAGCAGGGATGTATAACACTTTAGGATGGGTATAATTTGGCAGGGAAAACAGCTCCAATGTATGTATTTCATTTATTTATTTAGCTTCCTGCCCAGAGTTCAGCTTTATAAAACGCATTATACCGTGACAATGGCATTCACATTTCTTTGGTTTGACTCAAGTTAATTGAAATTAAGTTGCTATAAATAAAATAACTTTTCACATAAATATTACTATATTGTAAGTCATTATGCCTTCTGAACCATTAGATGTTTTAAGAAACTGTCATGGATCTTTCTGTGGTATTGATATAAGATCCTCACAGGTTATTATTCTAGCTGGTATAACTTCAGTTTAGTGCTGCTTCGAGTATGTTGGCCTTAATTTCACGTTTGTTCCTTTTATTAATGTATTTTTCAGTCCCGGCTGCCGTGACCAATCTAAAGATCACAGGGAACAGCACAGACAGTTTGTCATTCACGTGGACAAGCTCAGAGGGGGAACTGGACTCTTATGATATTTTCCTGTACAACCCAGACAATACACTGCATGACAGGAAGTCTGGAAACCAAGTTCTACAACACTGCTCATTCCAGGGACTGCTGCCAGGTCGCCTTTACAAAATGGTCATAGTTACTCATAGTGGATCTTTGACTAATGAGTCTTCAGTCCACGGGAGGACAGGTAATGATTAATCATAATTGTATGCCAGAACATGCATGTATTAGCTGTCTTTATTTAGTTACGTAGCACATCAAAAAATTACCAGGAATAAAATACAGAAAATAAATAATAGGGGGGAATCAGGCATTTTAATTTTCAGTGCTTCAAACTATATGCCAGGCTTTTGGCCAATGAACGTTGGATGCAAAGATAACATTTTGTTGTAATCATCAATAACACCAATTACTACCAGTTATCCTTACCTTCACACCAAACGATATTACCCCATCCAAATGCAACACCTAACTTGTTTCTAACTTTCAGTCTAATATCTAAATTAACCCTTTAAAATTGACCCTTATACCTTAACGTCTAACCCCAGGCAAAACTATTTTTTTTAATGGACCTAGTAAGCATAGCTACTTTTAAGTTTAATTATTGCTGTTCATGACCCCTTTGGAGGAAATTTCACCTCAATTCCCATAACTGTGACAGAAATTCAAGAAATAAGGGGAATTGTTTTCACCAGAAAAGGAAGTCACATAAAGTAATACAACCCTGGCATAGGTCACTATTGTAATTTCCCATCACTTCCTGTCCTGGAAGGAAAACACACCAGTATGAACCATGACATATTCTGAAAAAGGATAAAATGGCTATAATATTATTTATTCCATAACCTTATCCCTTGCTCTAAGCTTATCCAATAACACTTACATTTAACTCCCTAATACTGCCACTAGAAGGCTGGTTTACTGAAGGAATTACCGTATTTATCTTCCTATAGCGCGCATCGGCGTATAGCGCGCACCCATACTCTAGAAGGGAAATTCTTTAATAAAAAAAAAAAATTACTTACAGTTTGTCGGTGTCTTGCCCAGCGTCCATCGGCGGTCTTGTGCGGTCCGGCGTTCGTCTGCGGCCTCGGTGGTGTCCTCCCCGCTTCTCCCGTGCTGTCTCCGAGCTCTCCCACGCTGTCTCTGAGCGCCGCCGCCGACATATACCAAGCGCAGTACACTCGGGTACACTCGGCTATGCTCGGCCACGCTCGGCTCCTCTCGCATAAATGCTAGGAGGCGGCACAGGGCGTGATCGCGAGCGGAGACGAGCGCGGCCGAGCATAATCGAGTGAACCCGAGTGTACTGCGCTCGGTATATGTCGGTGGCGGCGCTCAGAGACAGCGGATCAGCGTATAACGCGCACCCACAATTTTCCCCTGATTTTAGGGGAAAAAGGGCGCGTTATACGCCAATAAATACGGTAAGTCATTTTAACTAGTTAATTGTGTGAATATTATTTTCCATTTATCTAGTCATATAAACAGAAAAATCCAGTTTATTTATTTCATCTGCACATAATTGGGTGTCCAAAGGAATAGAAATACATTTTCACATAACTGGATAACTGAAGTGCATATTCCCAAAAATGTACAGAGTAAACATTATCAACGCCCTTAGTAAATCAGCCTCAAAGTCTACTTATCTATTAACATCAAAGGCTAGACAATCACCCAATCTATCAAGTGATATTTAACGATCACCTAAACTACTGGGCCAATACTCGCCTTCTTATGGCAATTCATACCACATTACAACATGTCGGTACATAATGGTTGAGCTGATCAAATACCTAACTGGGATTTTAAAAATGTATTTAATTTGCACCTTATACAGGTCTTAAAGGGGTTGTAAAGGTAGTTTTTTTACCTTAATGCATCCTATGCATTAAGGTAAAAAAACTTCTCACAGCACCGCCCCCCCCCCCCCGAGTCCCCGTTTTACTTACCTGACCGTTCGAAACTCCCGGGCGCGTCCACGTCATCCTCTTCGGTTCCCAGCCTGGCCGTTGATTGGCTAGGCTGGGCAGATTGATAGCAGCGCAGCCATTGGCTGGGGCTGCTGTCAATCACAGCGGATGACGCGGTGCGCTGGGGGGCGGAGCCGAGTGATACAGTCGGCGACTATGGCCGTCGCTGTATCACGGGAGCTCGCTCGCAAAAGCTTTCCACCGTGCGAGCTCCCTCGCATGAAGATGGAAAGCTTTTGTGAGGAGGAGCCTAGACAGCCGCCGAGGGACCCCAGAAGACTGCTTTGTAAAATTTAAAGACAGACTTTATTTCTGCTATAGGCCAGGATATTTATGGAGAATTACTTTTTATTACCAGAAGCATTTCAAAAACAAAAAAAATACATAAACAGCTACAGTACTGCATTTAGAGTCTAGAGCAGGGGTGCCCAACCTTTTGAAGAGCAAGAGTCCCATTTGGTCGGGCTGATCATGTGAAAAGGGCCTAAGACGACTTTCACACTGATGTGCTGTGGTTTACCCACACCGCAGGTGCAGCTTAGTTTACCTGTGTCTATCCTGCAGGTTAGCTGAACTTTGCCATAGACTCCGTCTGTAGCAAAATCCGGTGCTGTAGAGGAAGCATCAGCGTATGGGGCTCTACTCCGCAAAACGCTTTCTTCCTCTACCACCAGCCTCATTAACAACACTGATGCTGCGGTATGGTGGGTCGGCAACCTGCTATCTGGGCTTGCCAACCCGCCATTCCAGAGCAGGAGGCCACGAGCCACATCAGCTAAAATTTACTTTTAATTACTTAATAATTATGGCAAAAATAAGCTTTCGGAAAGAGTCCCTTTCATATAAATAAAAATGTATTTAGTTCTTGAGCAGATTGAATATTGAAATACCAGAAGACAAAAAAGAAAACCTTTATATGAATACTTTGTCCTACACACATTCTATTTATGATGTTTTTCTTACCAGTTCCAGCCCCTGTAACATCTCTTCAAGCATCAAACAGAAATACGTCTGATAGCCTGTGGTTTACATGGAATCTAGCTTTAGGAGATGTGGCTGTGTATGAACTGATACTGCATAATCCTAACGGCACTCAGAAAGAAAAGTTACAAGGCACTGACCTTAGTGAATATCATTTTCAAAAGATGGTTCCTGGGAGAATATACAAATTGGTTATAGTAACTCACAGCGGTGATTTGTCTAATAAGGCTACAGCAGATGCAAGAACAGGTACTTCTTACATAATTGTTTAGTATTATTCTATATATATATATTTTTTTTTGCAATGTTATGTACCACCAATACATATACATGTACATAGAACAGTTCACATAGATACATGTCCTCTGTAATTCAAGGACCTACACACTCACACACATACATACCTGGGAGGAAGCCAATCCTACCTACCTGTATGTTTTTAAATCGTGTAAGGATACTAGAAGAAAAACACAAAAATATGTGGATGATAAAAAAAATCCAGGCGGGTAGTGTCTATTCTACAGCATTATTTTAAACCAGGGCTCAGAGTAACATACGAGAGATAATCAAACTGGTTCAGGTAGCACACAACTTGCTATGTATTGAGATGGTTCACTCCCAGCATATCAAATATTTGGCAAGCAGAGCAAGAAATAGGCCCAACTATGGAGCATAGATTTCATAACTTGCCCATCTCTACTCTGATAATGGTGCTATGGGGGCACCGACACATAGCAAATCAAATTATTGCACTTCTGAATGAAATGTCTCTGTACTCAGAACATATTGTTTATTGTTTATTTGCTCTGTTTGCATTGTAATATTATCAGTATTTGTTAATTAAAGAATTAAAAAAAAAAACACTTGCTGGTCCTGTAACCTATAAAGCACCTCATATTCTTTAGGCATATGCTCAACCGTAGGATTTTATTGCCAATATTTGTTATGACACGTTTGTTTGACATTCAGAACAACAGCTAACTCCACAATTAAAGTAATGTATTACATACAGTTTGGTCACTATTAAAGTCAAATTATATCAATGAAATTGTTTACATAGTTGGAACATTTTAACTCTGCAGGAGTTATTAAACTTTTTTCTTCAAATTAATGAGTATCTTGAATATTGATGGATTAGTAACTCTTAGGCCGCGTACACACGATCAAATTCATCTGCTGGAAACGGTCCGACGGACCGTTTCAGCAGACAAATTCCATCGTGTGTACGGGCGGACAGACAGGTTTTTCCAGCAGACAAATTTTAAAGCATGCTTTAAAATCTGTCTGCTGGGAACCCGTCCGTCCGACATGTCTGCTGGTTAGTACACTAACCAGCAGACATATCTGTCCGCACATGCGTCGAATGGATCCGACACATGCGTGGAAGTTTTTTACTTCCTGGTGCGGTGACGTGGCGGCGTCAATGTCACCGCCACGTCACCGCGCTGTCTGCCGGCGGGAGATTTTGGTTTGAGCCCAGCAGAGATCAAATCCCAGCGATTTGTTTAGACATGTTTTCGCGGCCTAAGGCGCCGTCCGAGGTTCTCGCTGAAAATCAGCGGAACCTCGCTGGAATGCACATTCCAGCGAGGACCTCGGCCGTGTGACGGTCTCCGAGCTTCCCGTCGGGAAGCCCGTCGAGCCGAAATAGAGAGCACGCTCTCTATTTTCGACGGCCCGCCTAGATTTATTCCCGACGGGCGGGTCGCCGAATTCGACGGCCGGGAGAGAACCTCGACGGGCGGAACGTGTGTCCGCGGCCTAAGACGATTATAGTCTGAAAGCAATAGGACATATATGCTATACCTACACACAGTGCCTTTAAGGCCGCGTACAGACGGTCGAATATATCTGCTGAAACTGGTCCGCAGACCAGTTTCAGCGGACAGATTTGATCGTGTGTACGGGCTAGCAGCATGCTTTAAAACTTGTCTGCTGGAAAGCCGTCTGTTGGATATGTCCGCTGGTTAGTATGCCTAACCAGCGGACCGAAATCTCCCGCATGCGTCTAATGGATTTGACGCATGCCTGAAAGTATTTTACTTCCTGGTTGGGTCACCGCCACGTCAACGCGCTGTCTGTCCGCGGGGATTTTGGTTTGATCGTGTGTACACAGTTCAAACCAAAATCTCCCAGGAGACATGTCTGATGAAAACGTGTGTACGGGGCCTAAAACATATTCATTATCCCTTTAAATTTTCCATTTTGCAATTGGTTCCACTAGATTGTAGTTAGGGGCATCGGAGTAAAGGGGGCTGAATACATACGCACACCACACTTTTTAGATATTTATTTGTAAAAAAAATCAAAACCATTTATTATTTTTCTTCCACTTCACAATTATGTACCACTTTGTGTTGGTCTATCCCATAAAATCCCAATAAAATACATTTACGTTTTTGGTTGTAACATGACAAAATGTGGAAAATTTCAAGGGGTATGAATATTTTTTTTTTCAAGGCACTGTATGGTAGCTTTTGATTTATTTGATACTTTTTCAAGGCACTGTAACTCAGTGATAATGAGAAAATAGCAATGTTGCTTTATGACACAGAAACTAATATTTTTGATTTTGTTTTTTTCTACCCAGCTCCTCAAGCACCAAATTTGGTGTCATTTACCGATGTTAAGAATACATCTGTGTCCATACATTGGCAAGGCCCTCCAGACTGGACCGACTATGATGACTTTGAACTTCAGTGGACACCTACTGACCCCCTGGTGATATTTAACCCTTACAGCACTGGCAAGTCCTATGGACGAATTATTACTGGCCTAAAACCTGGGCGTCTATATGAATTCAGTGTGAAAAGTGTCAGTGGAAATGTAAAGAAGACTTTTAGTCAGCCCGCTGTTGGCTCCGTAAGAACTAGTGAGTCATATAAAACAAATGTACATAAAATTACCATGATTGTTATGTATGTGTTTTGCAGTTCAGATAGTCATATGAAGGCATTTTCCTTACCTGAAGGCCTTGCAGCTGCACAGATAAGCTGTGAATAAGCCATGGCCAAGACTGTGTTTACTCTATTAGGTAGACATGTGCAGACTGGAATATTTTGTTTTGTTTTTTCGTTTTCGTTTGGAAAATAAATGTATTTAATTACTCCCGAAAATCGTTTTGATTTATGTCTGGAAAATTTTCATCCGAAAACAACGATTTTCGATGCTTTGTCGAATTTTCATCGTTCAATTCGACAAAGCATTGAAAATCGTCAAATTTTCGTCGTTCAATTTCTACCTATTCACTGTATTCAGAACGACGATTTTCGATGCTTTGTCGAATTGAATGACGAAAATTCGACAAAGCATCGAAATCGTCGGATCTGAATGAAAACGAAAATAAAGCATTTTTTATGTCTGATCTTTCGGTTTTTGTTTCTTGCGCTTTCGCTTTTGTTCGTTAAAACGATAATGAAAATACACGATTTTCGGACGAAAATGCATTCAAACGAAAACGAATGCACATGTCTACTATTAGGTCGTATGTTATGCATTTGAATAATTATGAAAACCAAAGTAGTGTTTGCATATGGTTGCTGATAATTGAGAAAATCAGCAAAAGCAATCAAGCTGTTATTTTAGTCACTTTGGAAATTAAGTATTTTAATGGGAATATTGGGGCAGATTCACAAAACAATTACGCCTGTCTAACTGGTGTTAGACAGGAGTAATTTCAAATTTCGCGCGGCGTATCACTAGTTTGAATCCTCAAACCATGATACGCCGGCTTCGGGCTTCGATCCGAGAGGCTTACGTCTTCGTAAGCCTTCGGATCTACGCTGCCATCTATTTGCGGCCGCTGGGAGGAGTTCGCGTCGTTTTGGTGCGTCGGGATATGCAAATGTGTTTTTACGGGGATTCACGAACATACGAGCGGGCGTCGCAATCGTTTTCGTCTATTTTTTACTACGTAATGTTAGAGCAGCTTTTTGCTGCTCTAACTTTACGTAGCCCATGTTAAGTATGGCCGTCGTTCCCGCTTCGAATTTATTTAAATTTTTATTTTGTTTACGTAACTCGCCGGGACGTGGATCGGCCGTAAAGTACGCTACATAAACAACGAATGACGTCACGACGTGATTTCGCGCAATGCACGGCGGGAAATTTGCGAACGGAGCATGCGCAGATCGATCGCCGCGGGAACGCGCCTAATTTAAATGTTTCACGTCCCCTACTCGCGCAGATGGATTGCGACGGGAGAAATACACTACACCGCCGTCGTTTACCGTAGAAAATCTACCTGAATTCCACGTAGAGCAAGGTAAAAAACGGCGGCGTAGTGTATTTCTGATACGCTACGCTAAGCAAAATGTCTGTGAATCTGCCCCATTGTTTCCTAGATGCAATTTTATATAACACATCATATTTTAAGATTTAAGGGCATGTTAAATTAAAATTGGATGAGTTTACCCAAGAAATATGCTCAGATTTGAGCATGTCCTTTTACTGATTACAGCCAGGTACTGATGTTAAAACTAAATGAATTAAGACCTATGGATGCTTTGAAAGTATACAATGCCTCTATATTTATCTTGGCACTTGTATTGAGGTTTAAAAAGAGTACAATAGGTGGACTTACTTACAAATTATTGTGGCCAAGATAATTTATATATATATATATATATATATATATATATATATATATATATATATATATATATATATATATATAATTGTGTGTGTGTGTGTCTTTTTCAACCACATATCCTACCTAACAATAATGGTATATTTATTCCTCATTTTAGGATAGTGGGCAAAGAGATGCAAATTCTTCCTTTTCGCCCAATTGGCTAGCTGTACTTTCAAAAACATACTGCATAATATACAGCCTACTATTATAAAGCAATTCGTTTCATACTGCATACAGCTGTTTTAAGCCTGTGGGCCATCTTCTTGGGAATATATAAGTGTATTGACTTCCATACACTGCACTTACCAGTCACCAGTATGGTGCAGACCTTGAGGATTAGAGAGAACGTAAAAGCTATGCTAAGGAGGGACTAAAGTAACCAAAAAGTGATGTACTAAAGTCAAGTAGGCTGTTCACTGTGCAAGGGAATCTTCTCTTATCTTAGTTAATGCCGTGAAAAGTCACTATGCAAAGAATGCCCAATGATGTGCAAGGAACATTTTAGAAAAATATATTTTCTTGCACATGATTGGATGATGGAAGTAAATAGAACTTTGCCTAATTTGCCTAGGTAAAGGTAAATTTCCTGGCAATGTTAAAATTCCCTTACAAAGTGAGCATCCATCTGCCTGTAGTAAATCAACCCTATTGTGTAGCAGTAAGGTCATCTTAGAACAGAACTTTTGCAAGCATTGAGGGAGAAGTTACTGGATCAACAATTCAGTAAATGTTGAAAACACATATTTATATTATTTAAGCTATGTGAAACTGTGTGACCACAAAAATTTAAACAGGTATGTGATTTGATATTGGAACCATAGTATTCAATAATCACAACAAATACATTTCTTCATAGAACCTGACAAGATACAACATCTTCATTGCCGGCCTCAGAATTCCACTGCCATCGCCTGTTCATGGACACCCCCAGATTCTGATTTCGATGCATATAGCATAGAGTACAAAAAGAATGGATCTGATGTGGTGGAATACTCAAAAATAATTGAAAAACAAAGGTCAACACTCACAATCATGCACCTTGAACCACACAAAAGATACATAGTGTCCATCAAAGTGCACTCGGCAGACATGATCAGCCAGATGGTGGAGGAGAGCACAATAACGATGATTGATCGTAAGTATTATGATCTGAAAACAACTAAATTCATATAGAACAAAAATAAAACCAGGTACAGAGTTACATTATATGGAGGCCATATTTGTTGTTAAAATACATTTTGCATATACCTATAGTTAATCTCGAGTCATCGCATGTAATACACCCAGCTGTAATAGAGAACACTTGTTCTGGTTCTGTTCTAATAAAACGTCTATATAAACTAATAAAAAGCCATTCACATATACATTCACTATGGGAAGACATATATTTATGTGCCTGTTTGCTGTTCTCTATATTGAATGTGCTCTTTGATATACAACATATGAATTTAATTCTGCAATAAAATTTCTCGCACCATAAAAGCCCCTACATTAAGCACAGCTTTGTCAGAGCATATACTATATACATAAAATAAAAACCATATATGCTGTAAAATTCAGACTGTATGTACATTTGGCAATACAAAAAGTCTGCCACTAGTTTGGTAATTCTGAACTAAAAGATTTTTTATTTATTTTTTGTCTTTTCTTCTAGGACCTCCGACACCACCTGTACATATTAGAGTGAATAAAATAGATACTTTTATTAGCAAGTCATCAATTCACTTCAGTTTTAATTGCAGTTGGTTCAGTGACACCAATGGAGCTGTCAAATACTTCACTGTGATTGTGTCAGAAGCAGATGGTAAACCTCTATATAATACAGATGTTTAATTCTCATGCCTTTTGAAAAACAATTCATACGTGAAGCTTCGAGTGATACTCTAAATATAACTTTCAGTCTTGTCTGTTTTTTTTTATGCATTTGTCAAAGATATCTGGGTAGCTTAGTCATGACTCATGATTGGAAACAATTTTCTTCTGGAATTTAGATCAGTGCTTTGAAAGGGGCCTACCTAATGGTATAGGCAGTGCCGATCCTGACCTCCCTGGGGCCCCAAGCAAAATGACATGGCACATTGAAACTGAGAAGCGGGGGGCCCTGACGACAGTGACATGTCACGTTAAAGAAAGTTGAGAAGCGGGGGGAGGGGGTGTTCTGCTGTCGGAAATGACATCTTACATTAAATTGAGAAGCAGGGGGTACTGACTTCTTACCTCTTCTCCCATGCAGCCAGCGAGTTGAGAAGCGGGGTGAGGGGGCGAAAATTACTTCTCACCAGGCGGGGCCTCTAGTAATTCGTGGGGCCCTTTGCAGCTTTGCAAGGCCCTAAGCGGCTTGCATAGTGAGCCTATAGGGCAGATCGGCCCTGGGTTTAGGAGTGTTAAAAGTATCCAGACTCAGAAAAAATGTTGTTTCCAAAATAGTAATGGATGTTCATTTGGGCCTGGTTCACACTAGTGCAATTTCAGTCACACAGAATCACACGACAACGGAAATTACATTGTTTTTATTTGTGCCCGTTCACATCAATGCAACTCAACACGATGCGATTTTGGAAAAGGTTCCTGTACTACTTTGGTGAGATTGCAGCGCACTTTTGGTCCTATAGTATTATTATTATAATAAAGGATTTATATATCACCAACAGTTTGTGCAGTGCTTTACAACATAAGCGCAGACAGTACAGTTACAATACAATTCAATACAGGAGGAATCAGAGGGCCCTGCTCATTAGAGCTTACAATCTAGATGGGAAGGTCAAGTGATACAAAAGGTAATAACTGTGGGGGATGAGCTGATGGAGAAAATTAAAGTACAGTTGTTAGGTGTGGCAGGATAGGCTTCTCTAAACAGGAGGGTTTTCAGGGATGGTCTAGGACAGGGGTGTTAAACTCAATTTGATGGTGGGCCACATCAGCAATATGATTTCCCTCAAAAGGGCCGGGTGTATCTGTAAGATTAGATGTTCAGCGCACCCCCCCCCCCCCTTAACATTAGATGTCAAGAGCAACCCCACCATCAGAAGTTGAGCCCCCCACTCTTCCTTACATCACAGTGCACCCCCCTTTCCTTATGCTGCTGCTGGGAAGAAGCTGGATGCATTGCTTAAAAACAGAAAGTAAAGGTCTGGAGGGGGACCAGAGAAGGGCTGGAGCTCTCCTGCATCTGCAGGAGAGGTGCGAGGGCCACATGAAATAGCCTGGAGGGCCAGATTCGGCCCGCGGGCCTTGTGTTTGACACCTATGGTCTAGGATATACTCGGACAGATTGGGGTAGGGAGTTCCATAGGATGGGAGATGCTCTGAAAAAAGTCCTGAAGACAAGAGTGGGAGAAGGGAGCTAGAGAGCAGGAGGCCCTGGGAGGAATGAAGAGAACGATTAGGTTGGTATTTTAAGACTAGGTTAGTGATGTAGCTGGGAGCCGAGTTGTGGATGGCTTTGTAAGCTGTTGTTAGTATTTTGAATATAATTAGTAGGGTGAACGAAATATAGTATATGCAAACCACATTCAAAATTAAACCAAGTTGCAAAATTGGACTGCTGTAGTATGAACCTAGACGTAAAAAGGTAAATATTTGTTTAGGTTACCGTAATAAACATTTAACCATATTTTTCTTAACTTTGAATACCTAATAATGTTCAAGGAAAAAAAAAGAAGCATTTTTTGCATAATTGAAAAATGGAAGTGAACGCTTTTTTTAATTGAATTACTAAGTAATTATAATTGCTTTTCAAAAATGTTTTTCAAAATGATCATTCATTTTGCCAAGTAATCTATTCCTTTAGTAAATCAACCTCAAATTGTAGAACAATAGACCTACATATGAGTCAGACTTTGCAAAATGGATATACCGAACAACAATTCTCACAGCATTAGCTCCAGTAAAGTTTGTATTTAAAAAGTTTATGAAGTTGCAAAATTCTCAAATCCTTAAACTTACTAGAACGTGATAATCTGATTTCTATGCTTTCTTTGGATAAAAAAGAAAAGATATTCTTGCTTAGTCACCTCTTCTCAGCTCACAGCAAATTGCATAAACACTCAGGAAATACTTTTCAAAGTATAACATTTGTCAAATATCAGTATTCAGTCTGAATTCTCAAATACCTAAAGTACTTAGCAAATATGTGACATTTGAGAGGATAGTCACTAAGTACAAAGATAAATATGTAATTATTATTAGCTGTGACAGGAAGTCTAGCTTTTTTTGTCATCCCAAAGGTTGTACCGTATATTAAATTGCAAATGTTGTTTTTTTGACTACTACATTTGCCGACATTTTCTGGAAATTATTTGCATTTGTCCTAACACATAGAAGGTGCTGATTAACGCAATTTTAGCACTCTTTGCAGACAGCAGCTTTGTGTGAAGGATGTGGAACAGTACTATTATGTCTAGAGTGATATCTTTAGCTGGTGGTTTGTGATGTGCTATGTGATACAGAAAATTAATGCTAATAGATCGCTTGGATTATTCTACCTGTCATAGGCAATGAAAACGTGAAGCCAGAGCCAATTCACCCCCTGCCAACATATACCGATTACAAAAAGAACAGCTCCATTACAGTCTATCAGACAAACTACTTTGGAAGCAAATGTGCAGAAACTGCTGACTACAATATCCAACCTGTCAGAATAAAGCTGGGTGGGGAAATGGAAATCTTGGGAGGAAAGTGTGAGGACAATCAAATGAAATTCTGTGATGGCCCATTAAAGCCAAGGACATCCTACAGGTGAGAACAGTAGAAGGAGCTATCTACATAATAGCAGATAGATCTGCATCTAATGTAAACTAGACATGTGCATTCGTTTTTGTTAGAATGCATTTTCGTCCGAAAATCGGGTATTTTCGTTATCGTTTTAATGAACGAAAACGAAAGTGCAAGAAACGAAAACCGAAAGATCCGACATAAAAAATGCTTTATTTTAGTTTTCGTTCAGATCCGGCGATTTTCGATGCTTTGTCAAATTTGCGTCGTTCAATTCGACAAAGCATCAAAAATCGTCGTTCTGAATACAGTGAATAGGTAGAAATTGAACGACGAAAATTTGACGATTTTCGATGCTTTGTCGAATCTTCGTCGTTCAATTCCTACCTATTCTAGGTAGGAATTGAACGACGAAAATTTGACAAAGCATTGAAAATTTTTGAATTTTCGTCCAATTTCTACCTATTCACTGTATTCAGAACGACGATTTTCGATGCTTTGTCGAATTTTCGTCGTTCAATTCCTACCTATATTCACTGTATTCACGGAAAACAGTGAATAGGTAGGAATTGAACGACGAAAATTCGACAAAGCATCGAAAATCGTCGTTTTTCCAACGAAAACGACATAAATCAAAACGATTTTCGGGAGTAACTAAATAAATTTATTTTTCAAATGAAAAAACGAAACGAAATATTCCAGTCTGCACATGTCTAATGTAAACCATATACTCTTTCAACTGAATTGTAAGTCTAATTGTATTTCCAACAGTTCATTAACTCACTAAGCTAGCATATAAAAATGTTGATTGAAATGTCCACTGTTTGTGCTTCTTGCATTGCATAGAATTAACACTGGAAACAAAAGAAAATGGGGCACAATTATTTTTGTAGGCAGATCGTTTTTTTTTTTCAGTCCCTTGTACTACAATGCAGAATCAAACATGTTTAGAACAACATTCTATGCTTTTATCAGTAATTTTATGTAGGCTATTACCTGAAATAGAAATGATTATCATCTTAGAATAACGTCTTGTTGTGCCATTGGTATGTGGAAACAAAAAGCATATGTAAATTATAAGAGCCCACATCACTTTGGAGAACTCTGGACAGTAAGATATGATTTTATATGGTGTGGGTTGTACTCTGTATATTGCACTCACCCTGTAAAAGCATATGCACATGTATCTTATGGATGTCTCAGCTGCTTTCATAATACTCCTGTATCTCCAGGACATGTTCGAGGAACTTGCATTATACTTATATTAAAAAGCTATATGCAA
This sequence comes from Rana kukunoris, assembly GCA_029574335.1. NCBI lineage: Eukaryota > Metazoa > Chordata > Amphibia > Anura > Ranidae > Rana > Rana kukunoris. Next base: position 211,207,556 of record CM056051.1, read on the forward strand.
GTAATCTGCAAATGTTATTTATTTTCCACTTATTCTAATTATATACCGTAGTCTTTACTGCCAATGTCTGACCCTCACATTGTCTGCATTCACAGTGTAGTGTTCATTCTGGACCTTTCATTGGTATTGTTAAAATGGCATACAGGTTGCTTCCTGTTTTCATGTTGCCTTTACAGCCATTGAAGCCACACATTAAAAAAATCAGATGTGGGGGGGATGGAGTTTAATGACATAATACATCACATGATCAGCATACTAGAACATTTGGGCTAAACTATTAGGCTGGCTATCAGTTCCATAATTTCATGGAGTGGTTGGGAACCTGATTCATACATGATTAGTCTTTTAAACCACTTCATTACAAGGCACTTTCACCCCCTCCCTGCCAAGGCAAATTTTTAGCATTCAGTGTTGTCGGACTTTGAATGACAATTGAGCGGTCATGCAACGCTGTACCCATAAGAGATTTTCGCAATTTTTTCACACAAATAGAGCTTTCTTGTTTTGGTATTAAATCAGCTTTTCATTTTTACAAATTAACAGAAAACATCTGACATGGTAAGAAATAAATTGGATCTGTTGCTAAAATGAATTTTCAAACTGTTTGGCATGGTGCTGAAGCAGACCAGTCAATTAAAGGCATACCTGTAGCTTCAGAGCTGTTCTTTAAAGAAGACAGTTGATCACCAGCAGTCCTAGCAATGTGGCCCCAAAGATCTTTAAATGTACCTGTACTTTGAAGATGAACAGGTTCACTTAACTGCCCCTCTTCCCTGATGTACTTACTTTACCTATGGAACATATGACTCACTAAACTCCCTCCCACAACAGAGCACTGTGTGCCTGAGGAGCGAATCACCATCAACTACCACTGCAGTCACATGAGGGTAGCAAGAGAGTCCTTAGTCCTGTGTGAGCTGCAACCAGAGTGACTTGACGCTTACAAATGGATTTTTCTCTTTACTGTTGTAGTTGAGTGATGGAGAGGTAAGCAAGGCAATAGGCAGGGAGATCCAGTATATACATCAGGGATCCTCAAACTACAGCTCTCTAGCTGTTGCGGAACTACACATCCCATGAGGCATTGTAAAACTCTGACATTCACAGACATGACTAGGCATGATGGGAATTGCAGTTCCTAAACAACTGGAGGGCCATAGTTTGAAGACCCCTGACTTACATGAACCTGTCAGTTGGCTACAAGGGGGGGTTGGTACACTTCATAGTTAAAATGTAACCCCAATTTAAAGTAAAACATGAATATGTTCATTTTTTGGGGTTCTTTACTAATGAAAAAAGTCTGTTAAACATATTTTGATCCATTCACATACAGTCATTATGTTAGCAGATGAAATGTTCTAAATGAATACATTCCTCAGCAACTTTCTTTTTCTGTACTACAAAATCTGTCAGCTTCTAACTGCATTTCCAAGTAAATTAGATGTTCTTACCGCAATGAAACCATTGCCAAAATTCTGTCAAAATAGCATACTTATGTTTTTATTGTTTGTGCCATGCACAGAGAACATATGCACTTGTCCCCCTAAGTGTTCCTTTTGACTTTTTGAGATTTTGTGAAAAATACTGCAACGCATTGAACAACAAATACGACGTTTTAAAACTTTTTAAAACTTAGTTTGCAATTGCGTAAGGAATAATGTTACATTTCAGTGATTAATAGACCATTATTATTAAAAAAATATCGTATTATGATAACTCTATGCATTTAAGACAGAAGTTCACCCAAAAGGAAAACTTCCTCTCCCCTCCTCCCTCCCGCCTCCTCTGCTACATTTAGAATGTTTTTTTGGGGGGGTGGGTACCTGGTTTTGACAGGTACCCGTTTCCACGTCTGGTCAGAACTGTAAGTTCTCCTCCTTCCTTCCTGTCCTCAGCCTTCCAGAATGTGTCACAAGTCCCAGAAGGAGGCGGACAATTTACAAAGCACAGCATGGCTCACGCATGTGCAGTGGGCAGCCAGCTGTAAAGGAGGAATAATAATAATAGGAGTAATAGTTGGCTGCCCACAGGTAAAATGCCAGTGCCAGAGAACCAAAGATGGGAAAAAGGACGCTGGATCCTTTGACCAGTAGGTGTCTGTTTATTAGTATTCAGCAGCTGCAGTTTTTGCAGCTGCTGACTTTTAATTTTTGCAGAATTGACCAAAGCTTCGTTTTAATTCATGTAATTAACACCTTCCTGCCCACCCTATTAAGTGGCACTTAATTTTCCCAATTGTAAAACATGCCCAGTTGAGGCATCACAGACAAGTGTTTACATTTGGGGAAAGATTAAACTGGTTCAAAAGGCTGGAATTTATTTTAACATAATGTATTCCCTGCACTAGAGTAAAACATTTCCCAGTTTTTATATTCCCCCCCTCCCCGTACTTAATTGAGGAGTCCTTTCGTAGTCTACAGTAGCACTATGCACGTCTGCAGTGGCTCTCTACTCTCTATTGCTCACTGAGGCAGCAGCAGGGGCCATTGGCTCTTGCTCCTGTCAATCAAATTCTGTAAGCCTAGAGCTGTGTGTTAATAGACTCAGACAGCCAAGTTCGAGAGCGAGCCTGCAGATGTGCCCCAATAAAAAGTGGGACACTTAGAGGAAGAGGAGCCGATAGCACCTGTGGGAGAACCTAGAAAAGGAGGTGTGGGGCTGCACTGTACAATGCCATTGCACAGAGCAGGTAAGTATAGCATGTTTTGTTAAGCTTTACAATCATTTTAACTTTAAAGTGCAGAGATAGTCATGTATTTTCAGTTTAGACATTATTAAATTATACATGTATTTGTCTTTTGTTTGTAAAAATGATGATGGACTGACTTAATTTTGTTATATGACTGATGTTACCTATAGCAGAGTTTTTAATTTTCAAATTAACTTTGAGTCATTCTCAAAAAGCAAAAGATAAATATTTTATGCAGCGATTTTTTTTTTTTATTATTGTTTTATAGGATTAGTATCAGAGCCTTTACACAGCTCTTTTCTGATGATCTAAAGGACTTCTCAGAGCCCTTGTTTACAGATACTTTCTTCTCATTGCCCATCACAACAGAAGCAGGTGAGATGGTCGGTGGGGTTGATTTATACAAGGCATAGAGCTTATTCACTTTCAAAGTGAATATTAAGATTGCAAAGTGAATTTTCACTTATCTTAGTGAATGAGGTGAAAGAAAGTGAAAATTCACTTTGCAAAAATACCCAATCATGCGCAAAGAGAATGACATTTATTTATTTATTTTACCAAATTTTCTAAGCGAAAATGAATTTTCTCCTTGCATATTGATATGTTGCCTACCTTAGTGAATAAGATGAGGTTGTGCTGACTTTAATTATCTAATTAGGTGCAAACAAAAATCCCCTTTTTTATTTTTTGCACATGATTTGGTATTTTTTGCTTTGTTTACCTTATTTATTAAGATAAGTAAAAATTCACTTTGAAAGTGGACATGCTGTACTCCTTTAGTAAATCAGTGTCACTGTTTTCAAATCAATAGACTGGATTACCTATATTGTCAATTTTCAGGGACGGTATTTGGTGTGTAGTCTATTTTGATGTTAGTTAAGGATTAATTGATAGACCAAATGTAGCCCAATGCAAGCAGTTATTTGACTCCATGATTGCCCACTTTGAAAATCATCCTGTCTCCCTTCTCTTTATTCATAGAGTCACTTTGAAGTATATATATATGTATAAACCCAAAACCTATTTTTTTTCTTGGATAGGGTGTGAAAGGGTTAGAGCCTCTCAAGTTGTTATTTGTATCTGTATCTCCTCTGGGGATATGTATCCTTTTCTTGGCCAGGCAACACATACTGTATAAAAGATTTAAATAGTCTCCAGGACAATAATAAAGAGAAAATCTTCCAACAAGGAACACTTGTTCAGTTGACAACAGTCTAATGCCACGTACAAACGATCGAAAATTCCGACAAGAAAACCGTGGATTTTTTACCGACGGAACTTTGGCTCAAACTTGTCTTGCATACACATGGTCACACCAAATTCCGACCGTCAAGAACACATTGACGTACAACACTACGACGAGCCGAGAAAAATTATGTTCAATGTTTCCGAGCATGCGTCGACTAGGATTTTTCTCAGTTGGAACTGCATTCAGACGATCGGAACTTCTAACAAAAACTTTTTTTGAATACCAGCTCTAAAAAATGTATTGGCGGAAATTCCGACAGAAAAATTCAGTTGGAGCCTACACGGATGGAATTTACGACCAAAAGCTAACATCGGACTTTTCTTGTCTGAATTTTCGATCGTGTGTACGTGGCATTTGTCTTCAATTTGAAGAGACTTCCTTTCATTTCTTTTAATAGCTATAGGACAGGAAGTGAAGAGATTACCCCCAATAAGACACAGGCGGCTGTTTTACCCATCCCCTACTGTATCCATTAAAATATGTAAAAATTCCTGAGTTGGCAAATGCACTCCCCTAATATATTTTTGGGCCCCAGAATATTAGATATGACATCCATTTTGTTAGGCCTTGTTTTGACAACACTGGAAATAAAGTTCATTGAAATGTGAGAAGGCACCTGTCTGTGATGTACTGTTAATGCTGAGCAAGTTTCAGGGAACACACACAAAACACACTCTTGGAGGAACGTATGTAATTCTCAGACGATTGTGTTTACAGAACCTCTTGTTGGAGTCATAGAAGGTGTGAGTGCCGGTTTATTCCTCATCGTTGTTCTAATTGGAGTCACATCATTACTAATTTGTCGTCAGAGATGCAGAAGAGTGTAAGTGTCCCAGCAATCATATCAAAAGAAGATTGTTATATCATTTACATATTTCTGAATTAATAAATACTTTGTGGTTGATTTAATAAAGGCAAATAGTTTGTTTATTTTGCAAGGGAAGTTGCATTTTACAAGGGAATTTGCCCAGGGGTTAGTGAATGAGGTAACGCTCTGCTAACTTCCATCATCCAATCATGTGCAAGGAAAATTCTGTTGTTATATTTTACTTGTGTGTGGTTGTGTATTCTTTGCAAAGTGAACCTTCACCACATTCACTAGTATGGGACAAATCACCTTGCAAAGTGAACAAACATCAGCCGTGACTAGACAATAGTTCAAACCTCTCCTGCAGGTCACTACCGCTACAAAACAAACTATGGCAAAGGCATGGAAAACCCCTTACCTTAGCATTGTAGAAACTAAGAATAGAATTACTAGAGCCATAATCCACACCAAGGGTGAAGCAATTCTGATGGATAAGGTCAAGAAATATGAAAATCTATGTAAACCCTGGGTAGAGCACTACCTCCCAACTGATTTTGATGCTACATTACTATTCCCCTGATTATTCTCAAGATTACAAGCCAGAACCCTCCTTTCAAGGCTCCTTTTACGCCACGCCCTCCCTCCCTTCCTCTCAGGATTGGCCTCTATCCTCCCTTATCTCATTGACACATTCTTTAGTCTTCTCCGCCTTCTGCTTCCTACTCCCCTTTTCTCTCTTCTAACCTTTGGACCTTTGCTATTCTGTTGGTCATAGGGACCTATCCCATTAATATAGACTTGCTAGTTCATTTAAGTCTGCTTGGCCACCATCCACAACCACTTCTCAAAAACCACCGTCCCTGACAGCCGTCTCTATTGCTTCTAGCAGTGGAGCCCCCAATGTCTTCTCCAGCTATCGCCATTTTTCCTTAGCATCACATTGAGTTTGCTTTGCAGTGGGCCCCAAACCATCAGAAGCTATATGGGGGTCTCTGTTCTTATTCACCATTATTTGGTTATTTGGTTCAATTTTGACTCACTGCAACTGTATGTTATAGGATGTTTTATGATTTCTTTGTTAGTGTCACCTTTCGAGCCTACATGCGTCCCAATCTTCATAATGTGTTATTGTGTGCTCTGTTCCACTGTTTCTATCATTGAGACTCTTCCCTTGTGTTCTTGGTCTTTGTAAACCAATTATTTTCTTTAGTAAAATGTTTGAACAAGGAGTGAATGAAGTAAACTCTACACTCTGAAGTGGGAACACATGAACTTTCCAGAACCCTGAAAAACTTCTGTATACCCACAAAAATGTAATGAATACTTTCCTGTACAGGACCTGTATCGTTAGAGAAAAATATTTTATTTCTCACTGGCATGCCTTCATCTAACCTTGCTCAATATTTCCACATAAAAAAAAAATCTCCAATGCACTATAATTTAAACATTATGAATACAGGTGGGAATACATGCTGTGTACCCACTTTTACGTGTGGAGTACACTTATATTTTGCTGCCCTTTTTCTTTGTTTCACTTTAACAGTACAATAGAAGCCAGTACCTGTATCTGTGTGTTTTTTTTGTAATGAACAATAAAAGTAATGTTCACAAAGGGAGCAGGCAGCTCAGAGACAAGCCCTATGGGGTTTGAAAAGAAGCAATGTGAATTGTAAGACTTGAAAGATAATTTACGGGATCTGGATGTGAAGAGGTTTTCTATTCACCGGTAACCTACATGTTCTACAAATGTTATAAGTGCATAGCATACAGTAATTCCTTTTGTGTCATGAGCATACAGTATACATCATTCCTTTCTTGTATTCCAGCTATGATCAGGATCAACTGCATGCACATCTGAATGTGCGCAGAGAAAGGACATCATCTATACATCTAAACGTAGGACATAAAGGGTAAGATGTCCTTTGTTTACCTATGCCATGGCATTATTTTTAGGATTTGAGACAGTTTTAGTAGGTTTTCAAAATGCAAAGAAAAGCTATTTGTAAACACATTAGTACTTCATCTTTAATATAATATACTGTTTGTCTATAAAAGTGATGTGACTGAAAGGGCATTAAGCTAACTATGAAAGTAAAATTACAAAACAAGTGCCTCTAAAGAAGCGGGTATGGAAAGCTTTTCAACGCAAGGTTTACTGAAGTATACAGAAGACATGTCATCTTCGCACTGCTAACTTAGTAGAGGTGCCAAGAGGATTGTGCGCAACTTACCTCTAGTCTTATTGTGCGCAAGTAGGTTTTCAAACTTTCCCTGGTAAACTGGTTTAGGGAGTCCTGTGGAAGTATATCTAGGTGTCAAAATAGTGTTACAACAAAAAAAAACGCTGCTTTTTTTAAATCAACGTTCTATATTCAACTTACAATTGGGATCCCTAATGAGGGAACATAGATCTCCCCCATGGGAGATCTTGGATAAGGAGCAGTTTTAGAGGTACATTATTGTCATCAACACCATATATATACAACATTTTAATAATATACAAAAGAATATATTAACAAATATAGTAAAAAATGAAACACATCTTTTCCATCTGCCAGCATTGAGTGCTAGTGTTTTGATATGTGTTAAATCTTCGGTTCAGCACTGTAAAAAACACCAGAAGCACATTTACTTTCCTTAATTATGACTACTACAAAGCGTCTACTGCCCTTTACTCTTTCAGTGTTCCGACAACACACTAAATAATGGATTTTGCAGCAGCCTTATTAAAATGTTTCTTAGGAAAAGGCATGTAAAATGCTAAAATTTGGATGCAATCAAAAGTTTGGTTTAGTGAGATGCAGATAGATCAAACAGGATTAGAAAGCCTGGGGAATCTTGGGTGGGAAAGATCCAGGCCAGTTTTTACTAAATCCATTCATTCTGTAGCTGTCTCCAAAGAAATTCATAGACAAGATATCTCCACCCTATTGCACATGTTTTCTTAGCAACTGAAAGAATGAAGTCTAGGAATGTGTAGTTTTAGTTACTGTTATAAGTAGGTCATCATACTGTTGCTAAAAACACGTTCACCTATTTAATTTTTCTTTTTTTTTGCAGGAACAAGCGAAGTTCAAGGTAAAAGCTCAATGTAATTTGTGGAAAATTTTGAATTTTTATAGATCATATTCTTTATATCTTACTTTACTTCTTGAATTACATTTTAGCCCAGTCAAAGCAAACCAGTTTGATGCCCATTTCAGCAAGCTTCAAGCAGACTCCAACTATTTGCTTTCCCAGGAATATGAGGTAAGTCCTCCACATATTAGAATGTTATTGTTCCCGTACTAAGTTGTGTGTTATAATTGTCAAACTCTGACTGCTGCTGTGGTGTAAAGTGTAAATTCCTTCAGATAGAAACACTAAAGCCCCTTACACCCGGTCAAACCTTTGTCCGACCAAAATCACAACGGAATTTCGACGGAATTCCATCAGAGTAAAAGAGAACATGTTCTCTATCTAAACTCAGATGGAATTCATCGGAATTTCCGATGGAAATAATCTGATGGGGCATGCACACAGTCGGAATTTCCGATGGAAAAATCAGTCTGACTTTTTCCATCGGAAATTCAGATTGTGTGAACGGGGCATAAGGTGTAATTTTAAGTCACTGTTTACATCACAATTATTTGAAATGTACATAGAAAGTTGCATGATATTTATTTTTACATTTTAAAAATGTTTTGGTTACTTGCCCATTTTATAAAAGAAAAAATGAAAATGGTGAGCAATAGAAATATATTTAGAATAAGATATGGTATGTTATTGGTGCTTATCATACACCATTAATCAGTGAAACTTGTGTAACAGAAACACAGTAAAAGGTGATATCACCCACCAGTGATAAAACAATTGTGCATAGGTGAATAAATGACTAAAACAAATGTCCATAAAATAGTGTAATAAGTCCAATCCTTCAGTTGGTGTGGTTGATCAGAATCCACCAAGTGCGAAGTGTTAATGGTATACAGTGATCCCACCACCACACGAATATTGTACTATTACCTCCGAATTAGACCACTGTTTTACCAGATGGTCAAACTGCGCATAGAATCCGCCAGGTAGCCCAAGGGAGAGATGTTGTACTGGGTCCTCTCACATCAATCATAATACATATCAAAAAATGAGGGATGAGAAAAAACAAACATCTAAGAGCTTCCGTAAAATAAAGGATTTATTGCAGCAAAAAACTCACAGCTTACTCACATTTGGTGAGAGAATAATGGGCATCAAAACAGAACCATAGGACCAGACAGAGATCACATCAGAGTAAGGTTCAGACACTGTACGAGCGACTGTGTGGTAGTTCAGTGTCTGAACCTTACTCTGATGTGATCTCTGTCTGGTCCTATGGTTCTGTTTTGATGCCCATTATTCTCTCACCAAATGTGAGTAAGCTGTGAGTTTTTTGCTGCAATAAATCCTTTATTTTACGGAAGCTCTTAGATGTTTGTTTTTTCTCATCCCTCATTTTTTGATATGTATTATGATTGATGTGAGAGGACCCAGTACAACATCTCTCCCTTGGGCTACCTGGCGGATTCTATGCGCAGTTTGACCATCTGGTAAAACAGTGGTCTAATTCGGAGGTAATAGTACAATATTCGTGTGGTGGTGGGATCACTGTATACCATTAACACTTCGCACTTGGTGGATTCTGATCAACCACACCAACTGAAGGATTGGACTTATTACACTATTTTATGGACATTTGTTTTAGTCATTTATTCACCTATGCACAATTGTTTTATCACTGGTGGGTGATATCACCTTTTACTGTGTTTCTGTTACACAAGTTTCACTGATTAATGGTGTATGATAAGCACCAATAACATACCATATCTTATTTTATTATATTGTTTGCGCTGCACTATTTTTATGTTGTATGTATTTTTGGGAATATTGTGAAAGTTTCTTTTGTGTTCAGCTGGCATTCATGCGAAATTTTAACTTTAGAGTTAATTTCAACATAATTTTTATTATATAAGTTTTCCTCATTTGTTTGCGCTGATTGCACCCCCTTTCTACTTAATAGAAATATATTGCCACATAATGAGCATTGTTCCCAGTTCCAAGAATGCCCTGTAGGTAGGTGTGTGGCGCAAGGGTGGTGAAAGTAGCAATGGTTGGGGTAGGATCAGAAATAGGTTTAGCCATGTCCAGAATACTGTTCTCATAGTGTAAGTGTGACACTGGGCCAGATTCAGAGAGCCATTACGCCTGTCTAACTGGTGTTAGACTGGAGTAATTTCAAATACTGCGGGCTTCAATTTGACTGGATTATGTGTTCGTACGCCTTCGGATCTACGCTGCAATAAAATTGCGGCCACTGGGTGGACTTCCCGTCGTTTTCTGCGTCGGGGTATGCAAATGAGCTTTTGCCGGCGATCCCTGAAATTACGATCTTCAATCGCAATCTCTTACGGCATCTTTAGTCATCTTTTCGCTGCGTAAAACTATACCAGCTTTTTGCTGCTCTAATATTAGACAGCCCATGTTAAGTATGGCCATCGTTCCCGCGTCGAATTTCTACGTTTTCCGACGTCTTTTATTATTTTTACGTAAGTTGTCCGGGAATAGGAATGTTCGTAAACGCCGCTACTCAAACAACGAATGACGTAACGACGTGATTTCGCGCAATGCACGGCGGGAAATTTCTGAACGGAGCATGCGCAGTTCGATCGCCGCGGGGACACGCTTAATTTTAATGCTTCACGCCCCCTAATCGCGTATTTCGATTACGCAGCGCAATTTTAAGTGTATCTGAATCTGGCCCACTGTATCCAAACAAGGAGTAAAAATAGACCCACAGTACAACACATGGCCAAGCAGGAAGCATTCAGATATTGTCTGCAAAGAAAATGCTTTCCATTGCTCTCTGCTTCAGAGTTGAAATGTATTGAATAAATAAATTACAGTGTTACCAAATGGTGATTATTTTTTCCTTTTTAAAATAGCATCCTTAGTAATCACTACAACACACCTCTATGCAGCAACAAATCAATTAGATGTTAAATGTGCTTCATTGCTTTTCTCTACTCAGGACCTGAAAGATGTTGGTCGAAACCAATCTTTTGACATAGCACTTTTACCAGAGAACAGGGGGAAAAATCGATACAACAATATACTGCCTTGTGAGTATTTATAGTGACCTATAACGTCACTCTACTGCATTTGGAATGGCATACATAAACATGTGCAGGCAAAGACACATATACATTTGATTACTTTTGTTGATTTAATTTAAGACATATCCAAAATGATCAAGTCCATATATTTTTCTTTAATTTTTATAACTGATTTTCGGGTGTTAGTTGCATGATATTATATATTTATCACAATTATTGTTGGACACAGTGTTGCAATAACAGATCACATGTATAACGCTGACAAAATATATTTCATAAACAACTGTGACTGTATATAATTGTTTGTTAATACTGAATATTCATATTTTAAAGCACTCCCCCAAAGTAAGCTGCAAACACCAGTAGGAGTCATTCTGTTAATGCCCTACTAATAAGCTGTTGGTGAAAGGTCATTAAGCAGCTCTGAGCGCCTAAGCTTTTTTCAATGTACTGTAGTGCAGTCTGAATTTAGAAACCTGCTGCTTTTAATAGACATGTTTTCAAGTGGTCATTACAGTAATCACAATTAGGTTTGTTACCACTACAGTTTATATATTACTTTTATGTGCTAAACAAAGGCATTGCAAATCAAACTTGTGCTCTCAACCCCTCATTAAAAAAAAACTATGTTTTTTCAATAGATGATTTTACAAGAGTAAAACTTTCCAATGTTGATGATGATCCATGTTCAGACTATATTAATGCCAGCTACACTCCGGTAAGTAGCGCTTTCATTTTTCAGACTACTGACTTGCCTCAACTGATATTGCTTTTACGTAAACAATATATAGTCAAAGTTTGTGGACACCAATTCAAAATATTGAGTGCAGATTTTTTTTTACCAAAGAATACTATTAATACTGTAGCAAAGACATTTTAGGCAATTGTGAACTTCAAACACTGTGACAAAAATTAGGTGAAGACCCTTTTCATGACTGTCCAACTTGGTGGAGGACCTTGAGTGGCCTGCACGGAGCCCTGACGCCAACCCTATTAAACACCTTTGGGATAAATAGAACGCTAACTGCAAGCCTGGTCTTCTTGTCCAACATCAGTGCCCGATATCAAAAAAATTCCCTTTTGGCTGAATGGATACAAACTCATACAGTCAAACACCAAAATGTTCTGGTGAGCCTTCCAAGAAAAGTTGAGGTTATACCTGTGAAGGGGGCTCAGCCTATGGTTTTTGAACACAATGTCCAACAAGTTCATACAGGTGGGATGGTCAGGTGTCCACAAAGATATAGTGTAAATATCTAGGATATTAACCCTGAAGACAAATTTGTTCTTGTTACATGACTCTTGTTATTTTGTTGTTTACGTTTACCCAAAGCATGTTAATTAGCCTAAATAATACATTAGTATATGGCCAGATCCATTCTCTAAGCAAAGCAAGCCAACTGCCAAATAAGCAAAAATGTTGTTAAGTAACGGAGATTTACTATCTGTTTTGATGGATTACCATGTGCATAGTTTTGGAATTAATATTATCTTGTAGGCTGAGGACCAGAGCAAGAGTAGTAGAACCATTCAAAGTTCCCTGACCCCCCCCCCCCCCAAAAAAAGTGATTATCAGACCTTACTCTGCACTGTGTAGCGGTTGTCTCATTTCTGCACACCTGCCCTTTTGTGTATCTCTCTTTTAAAGCACTAAATCATTCACCAGGTAAGGCATCAAGGTAGGTGTTGATTTCAACTACAGGATGGGAGGTGTGAAAGTTGTGGGACCACTGTGTTCTAATTATATAATCCTCTCCCTTGGTGTCAATAAGTCTGTGTATCTATTAATTATTCAATTTACATGGCTGAAGATGTGAATTTTATCAAATATCAAATACAATTATATGTGGAAGACAGGTGGTGTTGAAGGCCGCTAACTCCCAGTTAAGGGGTGCAAAATAATTGTTCTCCCTGTAAAAATGTGCATCTCACTGTCCTTAAAAGAATCTCCCTTTTTCTAAGTGGTTAAAAACCTTTACACATACCCAATGAAGTGACTGACCTCAGGTTATATGCAGTTAAGAAACAAATCCTCCTACATAGATTGTACCTGTTTATCGGCAGCCCCCAGTCCCGTACAGCCTTCTACAAAAACAGAGTTTACACAGAATCTATCAGCATCTTCCAGTAGCACAAAGCAACGGCCGGGGTTCTGAATTCACAAACTGCACAGCTAAGGGAGAAGAACTCTGAGCCCTGATTGGAGTGAAGGGACACTCCCCCCTCTTCAAACTACATGAAGAACATGCACAGCTGTGACTGTCAGTCGCATGCTGTGTGCTGGAGCTCTCCTCCCCCATCACCTTTTTTCTCTTGGTGTCAGAGAATGATTATAAGAAGGCACTCAACGGAAGAACAAGGCAGCAGCAGACAGAAATCCCACTTAGAGCTTTGGAGAGAGACAAGTACAGACTAAAGAAGGGTGTGCTTTGTTTAGTTTTCATGTCTCAGGTTTACAACCATTTTAAGGCCTAGGAATGCTGCCTAATCTTGACTTGCCCACCTATGTTTGGCTATTCATTTCTAGAAAGATTTGACTCCCCAATGTACAGTTTTTTGCATTCCTCACTACACAGAATTGCACATACCACGTTACTTCACTTCGTTTGAAAGACACAGGGATAGAATGTTTGTTAAAGCCCCTTCTGTGGTAGTCTAACCTTCCAGCTACACCTGGGATGACTGTATTAATCTGTGTTTTCTGCTTCTCTCTTTTGTTGGATGGTGACAACAATTTATATATTCAGCCATGTAAATGAAACGGTTAACGCCTATGCAGTCTTCCTGACATCAAGGTACAGGATTATGTAATTAGAACAGGGGGTTCACAACTTTCAGAACTCCCATCCTATTCTTGGACACTGAACATCTGCCTTGACACATAGTGACTGGGTGACTATGATAACTGCTGTGATATGTTTTCAACATTACAAGAACAAGTCCAGTTGAATGTAGCTAAATACAACTTGCTATTCATACAGTAGGTCAAAGATTTCTCATTTAACTCAATATAGCGCTACAGTGTATTTTTCCTTAGTGAGTATACACATTATATTGCTTACTACATTTATATGCATATTTTATTTTCCTCATGTTTTCCTTCCTTGGTTTGAATGTTTATTTTATTTTCATAAAAGCTATACTCCTTTAATTGTACTTTCTGTTTTATGAATAGTTCACTGCTTAGTTTATATTCTTAGACGTCTTTATATTCTGACCCTACCATAAGAAGGACCACCTAAGATATTTATAAAGGGAATGTGAATGATTGAATTATTTAGTATGGTGCTTATTTTTCTTGTGATTAATGTACGGTGCCATATTGTAGCTGTTTATTACTGAGATTTGTTGGCCCTTGATGTTCATTATACTGGGCTTTCTCTCTCTCTTGCTCTCTCTCTGGTGTTTTATCTCATAAAATGTTATTAGGTTAACCCTATGGATAACATGCCTGACCACTTGATCTAACCATTCATTGCATTATATAAAAGGTTCATGATAAGTGTCAGGCTAATTGCTACTGTAGATGCTAAATGCTAATTGTCTGGACCCTGCTTCAGTATTTTGGGGTTGATTTAAAAAAGTAGAGGATTTTCACTCTGCAAAGTGAATGCTCATTTTGCTTAGTGAATAAGGCAAATCTCCATTTACTTCAATCATCATGCAACAAAAATGCTGTTTGTTTTAATTTCCTTTGCCTATGAGGCATTGACATTGGATGTTCAAAGTGAGCCCAACTTTACCTTCTCACCAAGCTAAGTGCAGACACCCCACACACACACAATATGACCCATTGCAGTGTGTACAAAACACTCTGCTCCTGATCTTTTCTCCCCCTTTCTGATTACACTTACCTGAGCTAAGGATTTGCTTATATACCATATGATTGTCATCAGAGCAACGATCAGGAGCAGAATGCCATTTTCCCTTTCAGATTGTGTCAGGTTGGAAGCTGTGTAGATGAGCATTTACCTTTCTACTTTAGTATATTAACCTCTTTGAGTCAGTGATCTAGACTTTTTTCCAACTTTGCTTGTCTGCATACTCATTCTGGGTAGGTGACACAATGGGGTTGATTTACTAAATGCAAATGCTCCTTAGCTTAGTAAATGGGGTGACAGTCTGCTAACTTTCACCCTACAATCACATGCACATCAATGGGTATTCTTTCCTGCCATTGGGTATTCTTTGCAAAGGGAACTTTTCACCAAGATCACTAAACTATGGGTAAATTCCCTTACAAATTTAACAGCATATTTGCCTTTAGCAGATCAACCCCAATGCATTAAAGGGAGCTCTATCAGTCCCCTGTCCTTTTTCTTATAGCATTTCAAAGTAGCAGACCAAGTAGAAATATTCTATTGCCTTCCCCCTCGCTACAGACACATTGACTGTGATTCCCCAAGCTTATAAAGAATGAGGCTGCTGCAATATGTTACAAAGATAGTTTATATTCAATGCATTGATTGCGTTATGTATAAATTAAATAGCATTCACTAAAATGATGTGCACTAAACCTACTTTAAAAAAGGCTGCACATAAAATAGACTTATAGTGTCTTATATTTCATGTTGCCATTCTTGTAATATAAAAGTTTAATTTACTCTTTGTAGGGTAATAACTTTCGAAGAGAGTATATTGCTACACAAGGGCCTCTTCCTGGTACCAAAGATGATTTCTGGAAAATGGCTTGGGAACAAAATGTCCATAACATTGTAATGGTGACACAGTGTGTTGAAAAAGGACGGGTAAGTGGAAGATTTTGTTTCTATCCAGATTTAGCTCAGACGATCTTAGTAGTTAAAGCCTATTTTTTTCTGCTTTTTTTTATAGAATGGGAGAAGATTTAATATCTCTGTCATATTTTTTTTTCTGTCTATTAACCCATAGGGGCCCATTCACAACAGTGGTGTGGTGCCATGCTTTTAAAGTTTATTTGAGCTGTCTAATGCACCGCTATGGACAAAAATCATACCTCCTGTGTCTCTTTTGGATAGTAGTGCTTTGCAACGATGCCACAAAGATGTAAAGGTGCTATAACATGGGCATTACTGTAACGCAGTAGTGGGAAGGGGCCCTTGGGGAAATTTGTCTTCCCTTCATGGCCCTTTGATGCCTATAAATAAGGGGAATGGTTGTCTTTAAGAAAGAAAGACACAAACAACAACAACAAATCATTTCTAGCCCTTTTCTGCTCTACCTAAAATGTGTTTTTTATCTGTGTCTGCATTGGAAAGGTTTTTCATAATTTCATTTACTGACAGGAAATAAGGGGAAATTACCCTGACAAGGACACAAACAACAATAAAAATCTGATAGAGGCTCAAACCTTATCCTGCTACAAAACTGAAAAAAAAAGTTTTGGTTGCAGTTGTGCTTTACAAAAGGTGTTGATTCCTAATTACAACTAGCTAATCAGTATTTACATGGCTGAAGTCAGACTGGTACATGCAATCTGATTGGTTACTATGGGTCACTGCACTGCGGAATTAAGCTCTCCTTTTCTTTATAGCTACGTTAGTAGTGTTGCTCACGAATATTCGCATTGCGAATATTCGCTACGAATATTGCATATTCGAGTATTCGCGAATATCTCGAATATCGCGGCGAATATTCGCTATTTCGAATATTCGCTATTTTTCAAATTTCGCAAAAAAATTCGCAATAAAATTCGCAATAGCGAAAATTCGCAATTTTTTTTTTTATCAAATATCACGAATATTCGATATTAACGAATATTCGCAACCGCATATGTGAAATTTCGCTTTTTTTTTTATATAAAATATACCGAATATTCGTAAATATCGAATATTCGTGATATTTTATAAAAAAAAAAAAAATCGCGAAATTTCACATTAGCGAAAATTCGCATTGGCGAAAATTCGCATTGGCGAAAATTCGCATTGGCGAAAATTCGCAATTTTTTTTTTTTTTATAAAATATCACGAATATTCGATATTAACGAATATTCGCGAATATTCTTCGAAATATTCGCGAAATATCGCGAAATCGAATATGGCGTATTCCGCTCATCACTATACGTTAGCTACCATCTTAGCATCTGTGTGATCTACAGTTGACAAGGTTCTGCACATATGACCAGCTATACCTGTCATTTGACGTCTTGGCAGTTTGGTTGTAAAATAACATAACCACACTAGTAACTGTAACGGTTATCATTCAAGGCATGCCATGAATGTAACTGTTTTGGGATTAGTTCTGATTTAAGTATGGACAATTATTAGTGAATAATGCTGTGCATAGACAGCTGTTTACTATTCAATGGATACCACACAAAATAAGGACAAATCTTTTATGACAGAATTTTTCTAATCCTAATACGACAGTATAATTATCTGATTAACAAAGTCATGTTAGGATTTTATATGTAAAAATGTCCACTGCTTCTATCTTCCCTCCATTAAGCCTAATGATTTCTTCTAAACATATTATTTGGACCATGCATATAAGACATGGAACAGTTATGCTGATGAGTAATGAAGAATAAACTTTTTATCAGTATTTGTGATACTACAGGAGTAGCCCTGCAAGAATATTGATAGAAGAACTGCTGGAGTAAAGAAAGATATGCAATGGGGGTACTTAGGTACTAGGTACTAGCCTAGTAAATGATCACATGATTACATCTTCTACTATGCCATTGGCGCTGAAACTGAACTTGTGTCACTGGAGAAATTGGTTTAAGGAGTATTGTGTAGTAAAACATTTAAACACTTGAGATCGGTGAGTCTCATGTTGATTAAAAGCTGAACTCCAGGAAAAAAACTTAGGTTAGCCAATAAAGTGTAAAGGCCCCTTATGTTCCTCCTGACAAATTATTGCACCCAGGAGGGACAGGTGCCGAGTCCAACCCCACTAAAATCAGCCTGTCAAAGCTTATGCCAGGCTGCAGCTGGATGAGGTTGAACAGTGTACCAAGTGGTATTAGCGCTTAGGGCACTGTCGGTTCCCGGAAGAGGTTCCTATAGACCCTTGTTCCGAGAACCTGATCCCTGAACAATCCAAGGCCCGAAACACCAGTGCCACTTGCTACAGCATGCAGCTCCCTCCAGCCACAGCCTGCCAAAGGCTTTGACATACTACCTGCAGAGGGAGCTGTGTGCTGCACATGTCCCTCCTGGGTGCATTGAAATACTGAGATGGACACACTGCAGTTAGACAGTCCAATGAGAAAGAATTATATAACAATAATGATCATTGCCTGAGGCCTCATACACACGACCGTTTTTGTCAGCAGAATTTATCAGGAAACTTTGTGGGAGAGCTTTTTTGCTGAGGAAACCGGTTGTGTGTACGTTTTTCATCGAGGAAACTGTCGAGGAACTCGACGAGCAAAAAAGAGAGCAAGTTCTCCTTTTCCTCAACGGGAGTCCAAATTGGCTCATCGTGTTCCTCGTCAGGCTGCTTTTCGATGAGAAACTCGAGCGTGTGTATGCTTAGAAACCCGCGCACCTTCGGTAAAAGTAGTATTTGTAATGGACATAGCACATTTGTCACTCTGTAACAGACTGAAAAGTGAAAATGTCTCTTACCAAACTTTAACCGAACATGCAGTAACATGAGATTAGCAAAAGCCGCCCCAAGGGTTGTGCCAGTGGAATCGAACTTCCCCTGCAGTAGTATGTGGTGAAGTCACCGCGTTTGAGAATGAGGAGATTTGGTCTTGACTGTGTGTACGCAAAGACAGCTGGTCAAGTTCCTCGACAAGCCTAACAAGGAACTCGACGAGGAATACGATGTGTCTGAAACGACGAGTTCCTCGGCCGTGTGTACGAGGCCTGAGAGTTATATGAGCAACATTTAGACTTTTACTCCAAAACCACACCATACCTGTATGTTTTTGGAAACATTGATGTGTGATCCATCTAAGGATGTATGTAGTTTACTATTCCCAATTATTGGTGCACTGAAACTGTCCACACATTGTAATGTGACAAAAAATAAAGAAATGCAATCACGTTGTTGTTGAATCACTGCTGATGTGATTTTTTTTACAGGAAACATAAACTTCTTTAATTATTGGTGCTCATGAATATTAGTTATTCCAGCAGACTGTACAAACATTTGTGATATTATAAGCAATGTTTTATATTGTTTTGTATCCTTGTTGTTTCCCTGTAAGTAGAGCACTGCAGACATTTTGCATGGAGATCTAGAGAAGGAAAGCACCATGTGACCTGCCACTAAAATAGAGGCTGATTTAATACATTCATAATACAGGAGTCCTATGGAGATATAATGCACCAATAGGGTCAAAAGGGTGGGGAAGGTTTCTTTAAGTGGCAGGGAAAGAAACCAAAGACTCTACCGAGAAATGAGACAAATAAATTGCAAGCATAAATATTAGCACTGTCAGTGTGATAAACATAAGGAGTAAAAATAATAAATAAACTCCAGCAAAGGAAAGTTTTCCACTTAGCAGATGTCAGAGCAATTGAACATAGATATACAAGATGCTTTCATTAAAATAATATAGCCCTTTGAGATTGGTGATTGCTTTGCTTCTTGGTTTTGTCTCCGTAACTATCCAGTTATGAAAAGCTTGTGGCATATCATTGGGATGTTAATGAGAGATAAATCCACAAAATGAAAAACAGCATTCACAGGAATCATAAAAATAAGCCTATTTTTAACATTAAAAATAAGTATCAGTCCAAAATAATTTATCATGTATCTTTAGCTGGCAAGTAGAAAGGAACGATGGAAAAAAAAATGGAATTTTAAAGGTCATCTTAACCTTTAAACAATTGTTCAAAGCATATTATGCAAGAAAGCACAGACGTTTTTATAACTGTTTAAATAGCTTGGATTTGTTTGCTTCTATTGGTTTTCTTATTAATGCATTTAGGATAATTAGTGGCAGTTACCTAACTAATCTACCCAGTGTCGGCTGGTGCTCAAATTTTTTGGGGGGGCGCAAATAAACTAAAAATAAAAACTGCAGCCGCTGTGCCCATCAAATGCAAATACTTTGCCCATCAATTGCCGCCACTGTGCCATCAAACGCAGCCACTGTGCCATTAAACACAGCCACTGTGCCTATCAAGCGCAGCCACGGTGCCCATCAAACACAGCTACTGCACCCATCAATTGCTGCCACTGTGCCCATCAATTGCTGCCAGTGTGTCCATCAATTGCTGCCACTGTGCCCATCAATTGTTGCCAGTGTGCCCATCAATTGCCGCTACTGTGCCCATCAATTGCCACTACTGTGCCCATTAATTACTGCCACTGTGCCCATCAATTGCCGCTACTGTTCCCATCAATTGCTGCCAGTGTGCCATCAATTGTTGCCACGGTGCCCATCAAATGCAGCCACTGTGCCTATCAAACGCAGCTACTGTACACATAAATTGCTGCCACTGTGCCATCAAACGCAGCTACTGCACCCATCAATTGCTGCCAGTGTGCCCATCAATTGCTGCCAGTGTGCCCATCAATTGCTGCCACTGTGCCCATCAATTGTTGCCAGTGTGCCCATCAATTGCCGCTACTGTGCCCATCAATTGCTGCCACTGTGCCCATCAATTGCCGCTACTGTTCCCATCAATTGCTGCCAGTGTGCACATAAATTGCTGCCACTGTGCTCATCTATTGTCCCTACTGTGCCCATCAATTGCTGTCAGTGTGCCCATCAATTGCCACTACTGTGCCCATCAATTGCTGCCAGTGTGCTCATCAATTGCCACTACTGTGCCCATCAATTGCTGCAAGTGTTCTCATCAATTGCCACTACTGTGCCTATCAATTGCTGCCAGTGTGCCCACCAATTGCTGACACTGTACCCATCAATTGCTGCTAGTATTACCATCAATTGCCTCTACTGTGCCCATCAATTTCTGCCAGTGTGCCCATCAATTGCTGCTCCTGTGCCCATCAATTTCTGCCAGTGTGCCCATCAATTGCCGCTACTGTGCCTATCAAATGCTGCCAGTGTGCTGCACACTCCTCAATGTCTTCTCCCATCCTCTCTTCCCATCCTCTGCTATGATTGGACGCCTGATAGGCGTCCAATCACAGCGCCTGTCATTTTAGCCAATCAGGTGACAGTTAACAGACCCGAGCACCTGATTGGCTGAGAGGTGGTTCAGTGTTCGGAAAGCGAATATTCATTCGCTTTTCTAACACAACGCTGAGTGAACTGCAAATGCCCAGCATGGCATGCACTGTTCACCTTTTTTTTTACGCCTATTAGAGCCTATGGCTCTAATCAGGTGCTTCAAAAGATACACCACTGCATGCAATGCATTAATCTATCTATGGTAATAGAGGGGGGAGAAGAGAGGGTCAGCGCCCTGTGCCCCTTATGGACACCCCGCCACTGAATCTACCTGAAACCATTTTACAAGCAGTCATGTTAGTGGTCCTGTATTTTCAATGCAAATTTATAAACTATAGTGACTTAAACTAATGTGGGAATTATAAGTTCGTAGTGACCAGGGTCCCTCTAGAGTTTGCAAGAGGTTCCTTGAGCTGTGGCTGACTGACCTCCCATTTGATGATGTCTGCATATTTTATTGGCCAACATTACTTGGAAGAGTCAGGCCCTGTACACACGATCAGTCCAAACTGATGAAAACAGACTGAAGTTCAGTTTCATCGGTTCACCGATGAAGCAGACTGATGGTCTGATGTACCTACACACCATCTGTTCAAAAACTGATCGTGTCAGAACACGGTGACGTAAAACACACGACGTGCTAAAAAAAATGAAGTTCAATGGTTCCAAGTATGCGTCGACTTGATTCTGAACATGCGTCGACTTGATTCTGAACCGATACTTTTGCGTACTAACCATCAGTTTCGACCTATCGGTCAGGCGTCCATCGGTCCAATTTTAAAGCAAGTTCTCTGTTTTTGGACCGAAGGACAACAGACTGATGGGGCATACACACGGTCGGTTTGGACCGATGAGACTGAACTTTAGTCCGTTTTCATCGGTTTGGACTGATCGTGTGTACGAGGCCTCAGAGGTATGACACCAGTGATCTTTTTAGCTGTCAGTAAGGAAGGTATTCCAATCACTACTGTAAGGATTGCACACTGAGCACACATTAATTGGTTTTAGCAGGGGTTCCTCAAGACCTGAACTTTTTTTTCAAGGGTTCCTCTAGGTTAAAAATGTTGAAAAGGGTGCTTTACAGCTTTGTTTTTTGTTGCCAGTTGAAAAGGGAATGATCATTTTTAAGATGTATTAAAATTGTATAACATGTTGGACAGTAGTTGGACCCAATTACTTTGGGTCCATTTAAGTACTCCTTACTGCAGTTTTATACACTTTAGTTGTTGCAAGTAGTCAGCAACATTGCATCAGCCACTTTCAGCCAGTCATTCTTTATACCAGCCCATAGCCAACATTTGGAGCTTCAAGTGTATGTCCAACAAAAAACATGTTTTGGATAGAGTTGGGAAGGCCAATACAGGTCTGGTCGCCAATACATTTCCCCTCACTTTCAGCCTAACCTTTTTTCCCCAGACAGAAAGTAAGGAGAAATCTCCAACAACAACATAGAAAGAAATAAAAATGATTATTTTTAGTAGATAAGGGAAGGGCTAGAACCCCTGTCACATTTCTATTTCTGTCTGTCCCGGCTTCAGATTTTCCCTCACTTCCTTTCTGGCGAAACTATTATCAGCTAAACAGAAAACAAGAGTAATGCCGCGTACACACGTTTGTTTTGTCTGATGAAAACGGTCTGATGGACCGTTTTCATCAGACAAACCGATCATGTGTGGGCCCCATCGGTTTTTTATCCATCGGTGAAAAACTAGTTTTACAATTATTTGATGGTTAAAAAAAACGATAAAAAAAAATGATCGTCTGTGGGTACGTTCATCGGTTAAAAATCCACGCATTCTCAGAATCGACGCATGCTCGGAAGCATTGAACTTCATTTTTCTCAGCACGTCGTTGTGTTTTACGTCACCGCGTTCTGACACGATCGTTTTTTTTAACTGATGGTGTGTAGGCACGAATGATGAAAGTCAGCTTCATCGGATATCTGATGAAAAATCCATCAGACTGTTTTCATCGGATGAACCGATCGGGTGTACAGGGCATAAATCTCTCTAATGCCCCATACACATGATCAGAATTTCCGATGGACTTTTTCCATCAGAAATTCCTATGAATTCCATTGGAGTTTAGATATAGAACATGTTCTATTTTTTCCCGATGGAAAAGCCAGATCGTGTGTATGCGACATAATAAAGCCGTACAATAGTAGAAAAAGACCTGACAGGAATTGTCATCTGTCCCACTTTATTCAAAACTATGGCTTGGCATAATGTGAACAGCTTTGCTTTCAAAGGTTTAAGAAAACATAAAGGGATCAATATACCGGCCAATTCAGCTGCAGCTTTTTGTGGTGTATGTAATAATGGCACCCATCCATGTGCAGTGTCTTCATTTACTAGAATTCAGCAGCAACTCCTTATAACAAAACACCAAGCTTTATTGTGCCTATAATTCCTGGACGTTTTTGTCAAAGATTAGTTTTAATCCGCAGCTTAAAACGTTGCATACAACCGGCTTATTCAGTAAGGCAGTGCAAAAATCAATGATAACATTGAAAAAAATCCTTAAAAACCAACTGAACTTAAAGTGGAAGTCCAGGAATTATCTTTTTTTATATATTTATGTTAGTGTACCTTGGCTCAAAGTAAATATCTATATTTGATGTCTAGAGATTCACCGGGGATGCTGTAAATCACTGTAGTATTCCACGGGAAATACAGTAGTAGTCGTGATCCTTTTGGTGCTGCTTCAGCGGCTTCCCCTCTGAACAGTGACCACAAGGGGTCACTCACTTGGCATTGCTGCCATTCAGAGAACACCTTCTATTATTTTCAATGAAGGCATTTTCTGATTCAGCGAGGTGTAGATCATGATTTCACCTGCCCCTCCTCTCCACCTGGTTCAATATAATTAGAGAACATTTTGTATTCGGTACACAGTATTTGGATTAACCTAGGTTACCCCATAGACATCAAACAGTATCCAATCTTATAACTTGTGTATGAGTTTTAAGTTATTGATGCACTTTGGTATATATATTATCTTCATCATCGGGCACTAGGCCCAGGTGCCCTGACAGGATATATTGTCAGTGTAGCCACATTGTTATACCAAAAGCAATTCTAGGAGTTTTGGGAAGCATGGTGGGTGGTTTTAATGTGGATAGCTATACCTGTATATGTTTTATATTCTATATTTTGTATAATAAAAAGGTATGTTTGAGGATACATGGCTGATGTTAGTGTTTACCTTGTTTTGTAACTGTCTGTAGCAGCCCAATAACAGTAGATGTATGTGAATTTTTGCTTAATTGCATTTATTGAAAACCAAAAATACAAGACATTCTAGAAGTGGTGGAAGTGCAGAGTGAGTGACTCCCTGTGTTGTATGAGTGCATTGGGGAAGCTGCTGGAGCAGCATCCAGAAGATCACAGCTATCACTATATGTAGCTTGGGCTACTACAGTGATTTTTAGCATTCCCATAATTACATTGAGCCAAGCTTGACCAATGTAAGTTTGCAAAAAAAGATCGTTCTTGGAGTTCTGCTTCAATTTTACTGTTATGGTCTTGTGACTGATTGCTACAGGCTGCTGCGTTTTTCAGATTATCATAGCCTATTGTACTCATTACTAAAAAGAAAGTGCTTGAGATTTGATATGTTTGCATCTTTGCCAAACTGACAGTTCAGTTTTCAGAAGACCTGTCATTGGACAGAGAAGCAATTAAATAAAAGGCTCTCATAAATAACTTGGTTTCAGCCCTGAAAGTGTAAATGTACATTTTTTATTACTGAAAGTTTCTTTTCAGTTTGTCAGAGAGCTGAGTGTTCTAGAGGTGGAAAAATGAAACAGTTAGAGAAAGAGAAAAGTAAAACTGCATTGCAGTATCTCGATTATATTGGCACGCTGTTTGTGTTATACCGTACCCTGTGCTTTCTAGTATATTAATCTATTATTTGGCCTTCTATTAGCAGTAAACAACAAATATACAAAATTACTGCAGTATTTCTTACAAATAAAAATTTCAGGTATGGCATTGTTTACATGGCTACATAAGTCCAGCTTGGACCAATGTAACTGTGTATATAAAATATCTGTGGGATCCCTCTCTAGAAGCTGAAATTGAATAAAGTAGACAACGCTGCTAGTAATATTCACTAGTTTCAATGTCCATTTCTGAGTGGCTGCCCTGTAGAATTGTGAACACAGGAGGTCAGCTATTCAGCACAAGTGCCATTCAGAGAATGCTTTGCATTTTCTCAATGAATGCAAAGTGTTATTTGATTGGATCAAGTAGAGAGGCAGGGCAGTGATGTCATTCTCTCCACCCTGTCCAATCAGAGAATGATTTGCATTCAGTGAGGAAATGCAAAGCATTCTTTGAAAGATGCTTGCGCCAAGTTGTTGGCACGGGATCTAGAAACTAGTGGAGAACACTGGTGTTTACTTCAGTCATTTTGGTACGGTATATGCATAGTTACATTGGTTATTGTTAAGGTTTACATACACTTTAAGTTGGTATTACAGGGAGACAATGAACATTCTGTACTGTAGAATAACTGTTTCATTTTACCTAAATGACTAAGAACATAAATTGAATGGCTATGTAGAATTGTTAATGTGGTTCTAAAGACTAAAGGTTTTGTATCTGAATTAATTCCATGCATTAGGGTAAAAAGCCCCACCTCGTTCCAGCGATGTGAATGAGAGCAGCGACTCTCCTGGGTCTCTCTCTCCTCATTGGCTTACATAGCATCAGGATCCATTGCCCCCTGCTGCTGTCAGTCACAGCCAGTGAGGACAAATCTTGGGTCAGGCCCAAGCCACACTTTATATGTGACACACAGAGAGCAGCTTGGGAGGGAATCTGCTTGAGTGCCCCTATAGCAATATGCAGAAGGCACTCTGCAGGGGGGAGGGGCCAGGACCGCCGACGGGGGGAACCCAAAAGAAGAGGATCAGGGCCACTCTGTGCAAAGCTAATGGATAGAGCAGGTAAGTATAATATGTTTGTTTGTTTTTTATTATTATTTCCTTTAGAATCACTTTAAAGCTGAACTTCAGCATTTGTTACACTTTTGTTAGATTTTACACAGCTCGTTTGGGCCATGTAAGGCCGCTAGATGCGCTATATAAACTGTATGTGTGCGTTACTCTGTGCCGAGACCTTTCTATTTCAAACCCGGAACAAAATAGTATCTGTCTGAGCGGTGCTCAGCCATTCACAGAAAGCAATGTATTCTAGCATTGAATACAAAGCTTCTTCTGATTGGCTGAGTCAGAGAGGCTGGCTGACGATGTCATAACCTCTGATTCAGCCAATCAGAGGAAGCTTTGTATTTACTACTAGAATACATCACTTTTTATGAATGACTAAGATTCTATTGTGTTCCAGGTATGAGACTGGAAGGTCTCGGCACACACCCAGAACACAGTGCCGTAAGCTGTGTATAGCCATGGCTACATACAGGTTATACAGCACATCCAGTGGCCTCACATGTTAGTGAGGGACGGTCAGCTTGGTGTAACAAAAGCTGAAGTTCAGCTTTAATAATACAATAACAAATATTTTATTTTTGTATGAATACACTTATATATGTACATGAACAGTATCAGTAACTCTTAAACGGAGAATAGATGGCTATGGCACGACTCCATGCAATATTCTTTGTTTTACATTAACAGTGTTGTTGAACTATGCTATTACTTTGTAAAACACACATATGCGACCAGTTGAATGATTCTTCTCTCTCTACAGGTAAAATGTGATCATTACTGGCCTTTTGATCAAGATTCCTTGTATTATGGAGACCTCATAGTTCAAATGCTATCAGAGTCTGTACTACCCGAATGGACAATAAGAGAATTCAAAATCTGCAGTGTAAGCTGTTTTCCCTCATATTGAGATTAAACACTGTGAAAGTTTCTACTGCTGCTCAGTCTCATTTATCAAGCGCTTAAAATCGATGCTGGAATACACAATATGTAATTGTTTATTTTTTTTTTGCAAAACTTTTCTGTATTGATGATCTATGCCTTTGGCTGCAACAAGGGTGGATCTAATATTTTGAAAAAGGTCAGGCTGTTTATTTTTTTAAATGCAGAATATACCTTAAGGACTTTCCAAAAAAAGATTGATTGATTGGGTGGCGGCCATGTTTTCAGTGTGGCATTTAGCTATGACAGCACGACTGTGCCCGAAGGAAAGATATACCTGACAAACAACCTGCTGCTATGAAAAATTATGCATTGCAGCAATCACAAATAATGTGGCAGTACTGAAAACTTTGCTTAGGGTCCAATTTTATATTGCTCTTTATAGAGAATTGTATTATTATGCGGATACAATTGAAATGCATCCCAAGAATGTAGGCACACTATATACATATATCTATTATTTTAAACAAACCAATACACAATGTATTGGTACAATTCCTTTTTTGTTTAGTTTAGTGTCATTTCCATAAATCCTTCAGAGCTAATAAAATTAATGCTGTAAAAAAGGTAAAAATTTCTCTGAATATTAGCTTTTAACCACTTGCCGACCTCACTATAGCTAAATGGCAGCTACAGCGCGACCAACTAGTCATATGACGGCGTGCCACAATCGTGCCCGCTGCGAGGCACAGGCGGCGTGCTCTGGCATTGCAGTGTCTGGAGGACAATGCTGGTCACAGATTGAGGCCAATCAGCGTCTCTTTGTCATGTAATCAGCTGTGTCTAATCACAGCTGATCATGGATCTAATCAGGAGCCGGTTATTGATACGCCTTTCCTCACGCTGACAGCTTGAGAAGAGAGCTGATAACTGGCTTGTGTAAAAGGGAAATGTACACTCATAATCAGGGCACTGATTATCAACTTCCTGATTATCAGTGCAGTCCCAACATTGCCCACCAGTGCTGCCAATCAGTGCCCATTAGCGCCTCCTTATGTCACTTAGTGTCACCTATCAGTGCTGCTTCATCATAGCTAGCTCGTCATCAATGCCCATCAATGCCAATCATTACCGCCTCATCAGTGCAGCTTATCAGGGCCCATTAGTGCAGCCTCATCAGAGCACATCAGTGAAGGGGAAAAATTACCTGTTTGCAAAATTTTATAACAAACTATTAAAACGTTTTTTTTTTTTTCAAAATTGTTGTGCTTTATTCATTTATTTAGCAAAAAATTAAAATAAATATAGTGGTAAATAAATACCATCAAGGGAGCTGTGGTGGCTCAACGTGATTGGCACTGCGCTGACAAGCCATTCACCTCTGCAGCCAAGGGTTCGGATCCCGGTCTCGGCTACATGTGAATTGAGTTTGGTGGTCTCAGCCCGGCTCCCGGTGGGTGTGCTGTGCAAGGTACGCCTGTGCTTAGTACGCCCACCCCCCCCCCCCCACAAAAACCACCACACTTGCACGCACACAAAAAATTGGTTTAAAAACACATGCACTTTGGCCATGCGGTCTCTTAAAATAAAGAGAGGCGAAGGACCTACGGGGCTGGGTGGGCTAGGCCCCCTCACTCCCTCATAGGGGGGAGTCCCTCTGCCCCATTGGGGTCCCGTTGGGCCCCAGTTGGGCTCCCAAGAGGAGCAGGTAGGGCGGGGTGAGTGGGAGGCCCCCCTTCACACCCGCCATTGCCACCAGGGGCATGGAGAAGGATGGCGATTGCCTCCGGGGGGAGGGTCTGCCTACTCCCAACTCCTGCAGTCCGGCTCCTCTCTCTCGAGTTCACGCACAAAAATACACTTAAAAAAAAAAAAAAAAATGAAATAAATACCATCAAAGGAAAGCTCTATTTGTGTGGGAAATAAATATAAAAATGTTTTTTGGGTACAGTGTTGCATGACCAAACAATTGTCATTCAAAGTGCAACAGCGCTGAAAGCTAGAAATTGGCCTGGACAGGAAGGGGGTATAAGTGGGGGTATAAGGGCAAGTGGTTAACCACTTGCTTACTGGGCACATATACCCCCCTCCTGCCCAGGTGAAATTTCAGCTTCCGGCACTGCGTCACTTTAACTGACAATTGCGCGGTCGTGCAACGTGGCTCCCAAACAAAATTGATGTCCTTTTTTCCCCACAAGTAGAGCTTTCTTTTGGTGGTATTTGATCGGTTATGCGTTTTTTATTTTTTGCGCTATAAACAAAAAAGAGCAACAATTTTGAAAAAAATACAATATATTTTACTTGTTGCTATAATAAATATCCCAATTAAAAAAAAAAAATGTATCCTCAGTTTAGGCCGATACGTATTCTTCTACATATTTTTGGTAAAAAAAAAATCGCAATAAGCGACTGGTTTGCGCAAAAGTTATAGCGCCTACAAAATAGGGGACAGAATTATTATTTTTTACTATTATTTTTTTACTAGAAATGGCGGCGATCTGCGATTTTTATTGGGACTGCCACATTATGGCGGACACATCGGACACTTTTGACCCATTTTTGGCGCCATTCACATCTATACTGCGATCAGTGCTATAAATATGCACTACTTACAGTATAAATGTGACTGGCATTGAAGGGGTTAACACTAGGGGCTGTCTCCGTGTGAGCCGGCAATGAGAGATGATCTCATATGTTTACATTTGAGATCATCTCTCTTTGGCTGCACAGATCGCAAACGGCCACTTTGATTGGCCGTTCGCGGCGATCTGTAATTGGCTGTGTTCAAGGGACACGGCCAACACAGAGTTTCCCCACTGCGCACTCTGGAGCGTGCGCGGGGAACGCCCAAAGGGAAGGACGTCAATTGACGTCTTCTTGGATATTCAGGTCCGCGCTGTAGCCGTCATTCGGCTATAGCGCGGGCCTCAAGTAATTAAACCAGACTCAATAAAGGGCTATATTTAGTTCCAATGAGTGTCAGGAAGATACCCCAGCATTTATATCCACATCTTCAACACCTTAATCTAATCGCCATGGAATTGGTAGCAGTTGAATGTCCAAGAACAGGATGGGAGGTGTGAACGTTGTATGACCAATCTTTTTTGTTATAGTTAGGATGTGCTACTCAATTTAGGTTGCTAAAGATGTCAATTGTTATCAGTTGTTGGGTAAAGGTGTTAGGTAGACATGTTAAAAGGCCAAAATGTGTGTAAAACAGATTGGGGCAGATTCACAGACATTTTGCTTAGCGTAGCGTATCAGAAATACACTACGCCGCCGTTTTTTACCTTGCTCTACGTGGAATTCAGGTAGATTTTCTACGGTAAACGACGGCGGCGTAGTGTATTTCTCCCGTCGCAATCCATCTGCGCGAGTAGGGGGCGTGAAACATTTAAATTAGGCGCGTTCCCGCGGCGATCGATCTGCGCATGCTCCGTTCGCAAATTTCCCGCCGTGCATTGCGCGAAATCACGTCGTGACGTCATTCGTTGTTTATGTAGCGTACTTTACGGCCGATCCACGTCCCGACGAGTTACGTAAACAAAATAAAAATTGAAATAAATTCGAAGCGGGAACGACGGCCATACTTAACATGGGCTACGTAAAGTTAGAGCAGCAAAAAGCTGCTCTAACATTACGTACAAAAAAATAGACGAAAACGATTGCGACGCCCGCTCGTATGTTCGTGAATCCCCGTAAAAACACATTTGCATATCCCGACGCACCAAAACGACGCGAACTCCTCCCAGCGGCCGCAAATAGATGGCAGCGTAGATCCGAAGGCTTACGAAGACGTAAGCCTCTCGGATCGAAGCCCGAAGCCGGCGTATCATGGTTTGAGGATTCAAACTAGTGATACGCCGCGCGAAATTTGAAATTACTCCTGTCTAACACCAGTTAGACAGGCGTAATTGTTTTGTGAATCTGCCCCATTATGTCAAAGGCCCTGCACCCCGGTTTTGGGATGGTTGTTCTGTTGGTGGAGATGTTTTTTTTTTATCATGTCTCTTGCAAACCAGCCAGAAGTTATACTTTTTAATAATAGACATAATTGTTACTTTCCATCAATGCAAACTCATTATCCAAACTTTCTAAAAAATCTTCTTCTAATCATCCATTGAGGATTAGAACCTTTCAGAATTTTCTTGACATAATGTTATAAAAATAATTCAACAAGGTTGTTTCTGTGTTTAAGAAATGGCGTACAGATAGAGAAGAACAGCACACCGACACTGCATTGAATAGAGTTATTTAATCAAATTAGTTGCTCAGTTTGAATAATTTCAGCACAAAATGAACAATGCTTGTTTTTCAATATTTGAAAGCAACAATGCTCATGCCAATGAGCAGTTGTATATAAAAAAAAAAAGGTCCTGTCCTGTCTATAGTGGTTTATATATGAAAAGCTCTTACCACAGAGTTTATTCTTTGACAGGATACAATTAATTTCTTGTTTTTTGGGTATTGTTTTTATAGGAAGATCAACTGGATGCAGCCAGGCTGGTTCGGCATTTTCATTACACTGTGTGGCCTGATCATGGAGTCCCTGAAACCACCCAGTCTTTGATTCAGTTTGTGAGGACAGTCAGAGATTATATAAACAGAACTCCAGGAACTGGTCCTACAGTGGTACATTGCAGGTATGGCTAAAATGATGTCACTTCTAGAACTTGTATCATAGGCACATAGAACAAACCTTTGTAAAGAGATCTGTAGTTTTAGACAGTAAATCAGGTTTTGTAGAAAAACACTAAGGGGTTGATTTATTAAAACCAGAGAGTGCAAAATCCAGTGCAGTTTTGCATGAAAACCAGCTTCCAGGATTTATGTCACAGCCTAATAGAACAAACTGAAGTTAAAAGCTGATTGGTTACCGTGGACAGATGCACCAGATTTTTTACTCTCCAGTATTAGTAAATCAACCCCTAAAATTCAATACTGCTTGAGCCAAGTAACAGTAAACGCTTTATAGTCCTTACATAGGAATCAGTTCATGCCATCAATTTTTAAGAAAGAATTAGGCTTCTTGACAATCAAAAGTCAATCTCAACTGAGAGCATAAAGGTGACAAAGTTTTAAGCAGTCAGTTTGAAACAATCATTATAATAGTCATATATTCTAAAAGTGTAATAGGCATTACATGGATACCTCTATGTGTCCTGGAAATAGGGATTAGTTGGAATGAGGGGTTTCATGTACCTTGGTTGGAGGCCGAGTCGAAGAGAGGTTTTCCTTGTGGCTCTGGTGCTTGGACCAGAGCCACAAGGAAAACCCCTGAATGTGGTGTCAGAGGTACAAGTTTCAAAAACTAGCAGGCCGAATTCAATACCAGGGAATAAGGCAAAGCAAAGTCCAGGACCAGATTAAGGTCAGTACCAACAAAGCAGACAGAGATTTGTCAGAGGCAAGCTGAGATCAGTACCAAGGAAGCAGGCAGAGATTAGCAAGAGGCTAGCCGAGGTTAGTATCCAGAATCCACAGAAGGTCAGTCAGCAAGCAGGAACACGGGTTACAGGAGAGATGAATAACATCCAGCTATTAGCACACACCAGGATCTCCTTTAAATAAGCAGATTGGCACCAATGTGTGTGCACTGCACAGAAATGCGCCTACGTGTCAGTGCACGTTGGATATTAGCCCAAGCTTGTCTGTGTGTTGGTACAAGTGCATGAGCATTATTTGCTTGGGAATGAGCATTAGCTGTTCAAAAACGAGAATTAGCTGCATTAGAATGAGCACTAGCTGTATTAGTTTCCTGACAGGGGGGTATATAAAACTGTTTCAAACAGTTGAGGACTGCCAGCATTCTTTTGGTCTTACTCAATAGTTTTCAGTTTCTGACATTCAGAAACCTATATAAACCATTTAAGATTTACCTTAACCTCAGTGGCGGTCTTCCCGTGTGTGGCACGGGGTGAGATTTTTAAGCTAAGATCGGTAACCCCGTGCCACACACGGACTTGCCTCGCTGGATGCAGAAAAAAAGTTTACTTACCTTTTCTCTGCGATCCAGCGATGAATCTCCGCAGTACACAGCGGCCGGATGTCCGCCTGATGCTGTGTGTACCGATTCCCTTCCCTGCGAGCGTCGCGACGTAGGGGGGGGGAACGGCGCCAAATTAAAAAAAGTAAACAAACACTATACATACAGTATACTGTAATATTATAGATTACAGTACTGTATGTAAAAAATACACACACCCCATGTCCCTAGTGGTCTGCCCTGTACACGACATGTCCTTTTATATAATAAAAACTGTTCTTTCTCCCTGCAAACTGTAGATTGCCCATAGCAACCAAAAGTGTCCCTTTATGGCAAAAATTGTTTTAGAGCAGCTAAAAAACAGCAATAATAAATCAGAATCACTTGCAGAATTTAGCGATAGCGATTTATGGGGAAATTCGTCATAAAAAAAAAAAAATAATGACAGCAAAAATTCTGCAACTGAGCAAATTTCAGTGATTTTGATTTGATTACATTATTGAATAATTTTTACTATAATTATATTATTATTTGTTATAATTTTTTATAATTATTTATTATATTATAATTTTTAATAATAAAAAAAAAAAAAATCATACCCGGGATGCCTATTAGACTCTTGTTTGGATAGATTTCAGTGAGTTATTCCTAAGAATTACAAGCCTACAGTATAAAACGCCAAATTCCCTTGCAAATAATGGTACCGCTTTTAGCACCTAAAATCTGAAAGAATCATACGCCAGGGAGGTTAATCTGGTATGACTTCAGCAGAGATCATTTTAGTTACTAGTACTACACTTACAGCATCAGAGTATGTATTACCAGGACCAACCTAAGAACCCATGTTACATTTTTGCTGACTGTATCCTAAGTTTTTCTTAATCTCCTGTCCCAGAGATGCAATGGAGGATAATAGATAATTTCCACAAAGTGAAGGGAAGTTTTTTCAGACAGTTGTCACTGGAACTGGTATCACCAATGTAAGACTCACAATCACCTCTTGTTCTACTGACAACTCTCATGCCGTGTACACACGACCGTTATTCATGTCATGGAAAAAAACAATGTTTTTCTTGACGTGATTCCTCTCAAGCCTGCCTTGCATACACACGATCGTGATAAAAAATGCTTGAGCAAAGTGGGGTGACGTACAACATGTACGACGGCACTATAAAGGGGAACTTCCATTTGAATGGCGCCACCCTTTGGGCTGATTATGCCACTTTCCCTTCTCATAACTTGCTTCTAAGCATGCGTGTTGTTTTCCCCGTCATTAAAGCCTACACAACCGTTTTTCACAACGAGAAAAATGATGAGAAAAAATAGAGCAGGTTCTAAATTTTTAATGGCTATTTTTCTCATCGTGAAAAATGCTCTGGAGCCTACACACGACCTTTTCACGACCAATTGAAAAAATTGCAATCATTTTCTCATCATGAAAAACGATTTGGAATGTTTTCTCTCTCAATGATGATGGTCACTAGGACAAATAGAGGGGCGAAACCACCACCCAGTCTTTTAATCAGTTTGTGAATCAGGGGGACAAGGACAGCAATAAAAACTTGATAGAGGTTATAATCCTTCCCCACTCCATTAATTACAAAAATGCATTGATTATACATACACTAAGAATTAGAATTCTTTGTCTCACTTTCCCTAATATTGTACCTCCAAGTCCTTTAGTTGTATTATTTGGGAATTTCTTAATTAACCAGTACCATTATATAGACGTTATTGCTCTACCGCACACAAGGTGTGTACAAAATCTTGTAATGAGGCATTTCACTGTACAACATGTTAGTATGTAATTTTTCCCTCTAAGAAGAGAAATGTCAAACTCTGTCAATTACTGGAGGTGTCAGACAGCCATATAAGTTTATCTGTGTCTGAATAGTGTGTCCTGGACAACATATATCATCACTGACATCTGTCATTAAGGTTAGGCACTACTATAGAAATGAATTGTACAAGGACTTACAGAACTGACAATAAGGCCTCAAGAGAAATAGCTGGCAGCTTGCTCAGCAGCCTTGATGAAATTTCATAAACTTCTGTTTATGCCAATTAGATATAAAACTCGATAATGATCACTATGCTGTAGTCAGGGAGCAATTACCAGAGACAACAAATGTAGTTAGTGCCATAATTGGTGAGCAATTCAAGGTAAGCATGTGTTGTTGTTTTTTTAAATGTTACTGAATATTTGCAAGTTTATAAATTGATCTTTAATATTTTTAGTTACCTGTATACATTTGATGCACATGAGACAGATACAAGACTGATTTATTACAAGTTGGCAGCTTCAATCATAACTCTACCCACCACCCATAATTTCCACCCTGCACCACCCCACGCCCTCTCTGCTGCTCTAGCATTGTGACAGAATAAAATCGGACTTTAATCATTTTTTAATTGTGCCTCTGTTTTTAAATGAAAATCTTGTCTTGATGACAACCCTAATCTCACCATACATGGTACAATCTTAATATAGAATCTTTGCAAAATCAAATTAAAATTTACTGATACCAATGTATGAGGACAAACTTAAACTATCTATTTGTAGAGTCAGGCAGATCCTTGGACTTGCACTACATCATTGTTGGTAGTTCTAATGAAGATTGTACAGTTCATTTCAGATCTTCCCCTCAGATTTACAACGACTGCACTTCTAAGTGCACTTTTAGTGCAATTTCAAGTTATTTCGCTTATAGTTTGCACTTGTAGTGCAAAGTGGATTTGCCTTTCATAAATAACCCCCATTGTTTCTTCTGCATTAAAGTGCAGCTCAATGTAGAATTTATTTCAGCAATGCAGAGTGACTAAACTCCTGCTCATGCATGGGAGTGACACCAACTCAGACTGGCCAATTAAAATGTTCAGGGATTGATACCTGGAGGCCACCAGGCTGCAGATGTCAGTGGTTGGGGGGGATCTCAGTGCTGGAGAACAGGTGAGTATAGTCCTGCTTTGACATAACATACTGTATTGTATAGTAAAGAGACAGACGAAACCCAGATATCATAGAATCTAGAATTCCATTATATCCTGATATTTGAATTTAGGGTCTTATGTTCATTGATCTGTTTGCAGTGCTGGTGTTGGCAGAACGGGGACCTTCATTGCTTTGGACAGGATTCTTCAGCAAATTGATACAAAAGACTCAGTGGACATTTATGGGGCAGTGTATGATCTCCGGCTTCACCGTGTTCACATGGTCCAGACCGAGGTAAGCCTGGCAAAGTACAGCATTCTCATTCAAGGTATACATTATGAATTAATAATGCATAGGGCCGGTGGGTAAAAATTAATTGAAAAGGGGAAGAAAATTAATAATTTAATAGTATATTGTAATCAGAGGCTTTAATTCAGCCTTTAGTGTTCTTGACAAGTCTATAGTATTTAAACAGCGAGTAAACTTCAATTCTATTCAAGAATGTATTTCTAACTCAAAAACACATTCTATTGCTCTCAGCTGCTATCAAATTATTGTTTTTTAATTTTTTGCTACTGTGATCCAGCTTCCTGTTAACAGTGCTCCCAAAATGGACTATGGGTTTTGTATAGTGTATAGAGCAATACACATGTCTAGAAGCTGGTCATACATTTTACAATTTTTGTTGGTCAATATCCTTTAGATTTACCTTTTAACTATGTAGTACAAGGGAAGACTGTCCTGGGTACACACTGCCTAATGACTAAGCACAAGAGTGTGAAACGTATTTGCTGAACCATTGTGTACCGTGTGGTCATGCTGCAAATTTTATGGACATAAAATAAAGAATTTGCTTTTATTATTGGATTGTGCCGCCACTCTTTTCTTCTTCATATGTAGTACAAGGGTCTGCCTGATTGCATACAATTTGAAAGTGTTTAGGTTTGACCTCATATTATATGTTTTTGGTAAATCTAAAAGAAAGTTGTACAAAAAAATTGTATAGTGTGTAGCCAGCTTAACATGCACTGCTTGTTTCAAACAAACACAAGTGGGAAGTGGGGTCTCGGGAGCTCACACAGAATGTTAAATGTGTTCTCTGGGAATGCTTTCTAACTGTGGGAGGGGGGGGGGTGCTTTGACTGGGAGAAGACAGAGATCTGTGTTCCTGCCTAGCAGAAACACAAGATCTCCATCTTTCCCTCCTACAGAACAGCAATCTGCCATGCCTACATAGGCAGGCTGCAGTTCTGCCTGTTTCTAGAACGATTGTGGGGTTCCGGCAAACATTCGGTCCTCCAGACCCGCTGATTGGCTACAGCTGTGTCCAATCACAGCAGGAACGGGTCGCCGGCGGCTCGCCCCAGACCCGGAACTAAATATCACGTACAGTTAGTTTTGCCCAGGAGGACAGCCCTACCGCAGTATATATATGTGGGGTGGTCCTGAAGAGGTTAAACACAGGTGGCGTTCCAGTCTGAACCATTTAGACTACATGTCATTCATGGATAGTATGTAGTTATGTATACTAAGGAAATGCTTGTAATGTTTTTTACTCTTCCCCAGACTAGCATTTAATTTAAATGGGGTGAACCTTAAAAGTTTTATAAAAGGCTGATTGTAATTCAGCTGTACAGAGTATTTTCAGGCATACCCCACTTTTAAGTACACAATGGGTCTGGAAAGTGCAAAATCAGGCTCACTTCTGCATAAAAAACAATAATCTTCCTGGTTTTAGTTCCAGGCTTAATTGAACAAGCCAGGGTTAGAGGCTCATTGGTTTCTATGCAGAAGTGAGCCTGATTTTGCACTTTCCAGCGATAGTAAATAAAACTCATTGTGTACTTAAAAGTGGGGTATGCCTGTATTTTCCATTGCCGTGTCCCTTTTGGAGATATACTTCTATTTCTTCTTCTTCTCCTGGTAACTTCAAAAGAGGAGAGGAAAAATATCCTCAATGGGGTAGCAGACATCAATAACAAGCTAGCGATATACTTCAATAGGGGAGATTAAACGTTTTGGCTGATGACCATTGGTGTGGGGCTCTTATTATATTCTTTACTTTTGGACTCTATTTAGGGTGCCCATCCTGTGGTCCCTGATTGACAAGCACAGTCCAAACAGAGCCAGTGACCTTAAAGTGATAATAAAGTCTAATTTTGTTCCCCTTAAAAGTACCGGTACTCCCGAAGGAGCTGCTGAGAAATGATGGGATGGCATGTTACCTCATGGCTCCGGTGAAGTGTCTAGGGTGAACGATGAAATGCAATAGCAGTAAAGGAATGTCCGCAAATAGGAAGTCTCTTTATATGTGCTCTTTATTACCCAGCCGGGTAAAAACAGTTAACAAGTGACAGAAATTATAGATGAAAGTTGGAAGGAGAACAACAGATTCAGGCCTTGAATATAGAAACAGTCCTGTTTCCGACAACCGTTAGATTTACTTTTGCCACTCCAGCCTGAGTGAGTATAGCGTACCTGGACAGGTCTCTCTCACCGACCTGGCAGCCAGAGTATTACTCGGAACTTGAGAAGAAGTCTCTCTCACAGACTCTTCCAGGTGAACTTCAGGAAAAGCACCTCTGCCACAGGCCTTCTCTGAGTGTAGATATGGAGGAGTCCCTCCTAAGTAAAGTTTTGCCTGAACCTTCCTTTAACGTCGCCCAGGTACCGACCGAGAGAGGAATCAATCCCTCAGTGTCCAGTACCTTGATCCCCGATGGTTCGTCTCAATACTGTCGGACCGGCAGCCTCTCAATGGCGCTCCTCAACTGGACTCCCCACCAAACAGCTAAACTTGCTTGGGATCTTTAAAAGTGAGAACCCAGTCGATCACTGGGTTCCCGTCCTGCTGGGATGTTCCAGGCCCCACATGGCCCAGAAACCAGGAACACCGCCTAGCACACATGCCCCGGCCAGGTAAGCCATAACGCTAGGGGCGCGGTGATGTCGTCACCCTAAAGGTGGGTGCCACACTCGAGAGAGAACCACCTAAAATGGCATCTGCCCCATAAGTACCCTCTCCCAGCATGCCCAGCGAGGCCTAAGCCTCATGATTGGTCGCTTGGAGAGAACCCCCAAACCTCAGTTTCCACTGCTGCCACCTGTTGTCCCGGGAAGGAACAACACCCCAGGCACAACAGAATGAGCCCACAGCACAGCCAAGCTGAGACAGAGACCCCTACAACAAATCATAATTGAGATCAGAGTCACTTACACTCTGATCATCCCCTTAAATTTACTAGCACCCGTACTTGGAAGTACATGAGCGCTATACATGTTATACAGGCATACCCTACTTTTAAGTACACAATGGGGTTTATTTGCTAAAGCTTTAAAGCGCAAAATCAGGCTCACTTCTGCATAGAAACCAATGAGCTTCTTACCCCAGCTTGTTTAATTAAGCCTGGTAATATAACCTGGAAGTGCATTAGTTTTTATGCAGAAGTGAGTCTGATTTTGCACTTTTCAGCTTTAGCAAATAGACCCCATTGTGTACTTAAAAGTGGGATATGCCTGTACTTACCTGCTCTGTGCAGTGGTTTTGCACAGAGCTGCCCAGATCATCCTCTTCTCGGGTCCCTCTTCAGCACGCCTTGCCCCTCCCTCCTGCTAAGTGCCCCAACATTAAGCAGCTATGGGGGCATCAAGCCACTTCTCTGTATGTCCATTTAGACACAGAGCAGCAGATCAGCCCCACCCCTCTCTCTCCTCATTGGCTAACTGACTTTTATTGACAGCAGCAAGAGGCAATGGGGCTGCTACTGTGTCTCAGCCAATCAGGAGGGAGAGTCCCAGATGGCTGAGGCACTTGTGTACATTGCTGGATTGAGATGGGGCTCAGGCAGGGGCGGACTGACAACTCATAGGGCCCCCGGGCAATAGAAGATCATTGGGGGCCCCAGATTCAAGGATGGCCGATGCACCAGCCATCTTTATGATGCAACATTACTGCAGCAAGCCTGCGTTGGGGGGCACCAAGCTCAGTTCTTTCACAATGCTGTTGGGGGGCTTTGGTGAGACAGAAATAGGGACTGAGGACACCTTTTCCCAATTCCTT
Source organism: Rana kukunoris (assembly GCA_029574335.1). Taxonomy (NCBI): domain Eukaryota; kingdom Metazoa; phylum Chordata; class Amphibia; order Anura; family Ranidae; genus Rana; species Rana kukunoris. The sequence goes on from CM056051.1 coordinate 211,247,325, forward strand.
TCCCTGTAGCCTCAACTGCACTGCAGACGAATGAACAGGAAACAGTGGTTCATTCCTAAACTTAAGCATGGGGAGGTCCAGTCAGAAAGAGAAATCTGGACCAGTGCAGCAGGTGGGGGGAATGATTGGAACTGATCTTTTGTGGCTCTCACTACAGCAGCTGGAGCAGGAGATGTCGTCTTTCAGCTGTTGCATTGAGAGCCACAAAAGATCAGTTCCAGTTATTTCCTCTACACCCTACTCTATCCACGCACAATTCTCTCTGTTGGGGGGGGGGGGCTTCTGGGCTGTGCCCATGGGGTGCCCTGTAAAAAGATGGCCCTCCTCATGGGACCTCAGGGCTGCTGTTAGAAATAATGAGGCTATGTACAGCCTACCTAACAGGGCCCTCGAACATAGATAGTGTGCATTTTGAGGCCAAACCTGCACACTTATCAAATTCGGACCTGCGGCTGTGTTTATAACGTTGCTGCATCCACATTGAGTAACAGAAAGCTTCAGCAAACCACTAGTTTACACTGTATGAGCCAGAGAACCCCGTGTGAATGAGCCCTTAATTTTATTATGTTTTTTTTTTTCTTTTTATTATTTTGGGGCATTTTGTTATTATATTTTTTACACATTTTAAAAATGTTGTGGGGCTTTGGTTAGATGTCAGGGGTCACCTTTGAAACTAAAGACAGAGATTTCTTATATTCCATTCTTCGTAGCCTCAGCTACAGACAGAGGGTTCTGTTTATTCATAAACTGAAGTATAGTAAACAAATTTTACCATGCCTCAGTTATGAATGGACACAAGAGTGATCAGTACCACTTACTGTGTCCATTCACTAAGGAAAGCAGCTGGTCTATGACATATGTACCGCCCCTTCTAAGGCTCTCCATCCTGACACATCCCCCTGTTTATCTTCAGCAGCTGGTGAGACAGGCAGGCTAGCAGAACTGTGGGAGGGGGGTCCGGGCACACAAATATATCAGATATAAGCAGGACAGAAAGGGGAATCTGTGCATCAGAACAGTACCCTGTGTTTGTGTCTCTAAACAACAGCTGAAAGATGGTGGGAAGAAGAGATAGGAGCCAGCTTTCAGCTGCTGCAGGGAGAGACACAGACATAGGGCATTGTTCTGTAATTGCCCCCTCTCCCTGTCATCCAGGACCCCCTGTGTGCCCGAGCCCCCTTCTGGCCACAGACCCTTGGGCAGTGCCCAGGTGCCTGAATGGTCAGTCTGCCCTTGGTACACTGAGTGCTATTATCTATATATCACACTGATATGTGTACTCTGAGTGTCACTAAGACAGTGCCCATCAGTGCCGCACATTAGTTCCCATCTGTGCTGCCCATCAGTGCCACCTATAAGTCCCCATCAGTGCTGCATATTAGTGCCTCCTCATCAGTGCCCTTCAGTGCCGCTTCATCAGTGCCACCTCATCAGTGCCCATAAGTGCAGCCTCATCAGCGCACATCAGTGACAGAGAAAAATTACTTATTTGTTTTGGTATTTTGGGGTTTTGCTTAGCAAAAAAAATAAAAAAAACACAGTGGTGATCAAATACCACCAAAAGAAAGCTCTATTTATGTGAAGAAAATATTAAAAAATATAAATTTGGGTACAGTGTAGCACGACCGCGCAATTGCAATTCAAACTGCGACATCGCTGAAATCTGAAAAATAGTCTGGGCAGGAAGTGGGTAAAAGTGCCATGTATTGAAGTAGTTAAGATAAAAAAAAAAAAAAAAAGACTTCTGCCTTTACAACCAATTTAACAGAGAAAGAGCCAGCACTTTACATCCAAATCATTTGATCAATAGAAACCTGACAGTGGTTTTAATCTTTCATCGTTCTGTTCAGAAGTTTTTTTACTGGAGTTGGGCTTTAATTTGGAGAATGCTATTACAAAATAAATAGCTTCTTGAATAAATGCTATTATATTTTTTATGCAGACAAAAATGATAACGCCATGGCTACATCTTATGGCACAATACACATAGCGTTGTAAGTCGGATCACAGCTTAGTACTTTTCTTCATCTGCTAACACTTCCAGAATGTTAGGCTGTTCTATCAGTATCAGTATACACTACCTCCCTTTTGTTGCATCACTGATTAATGAACCCCTTTTCCCGATTTATCATGCAAACATCTTCTCTTACAACAGCTTACATTAGACTCTAAATTTGTCTTCTTCCACTCTACATACATATTCATCTTTAGCACAAAAAAAGCTATCTAGAAAAGTGGAGTGTCATTCAGTATTCCCAGGCACAGTGCACTTTTCTATAATGACACATCTTACCCGAACCATGACAAAAACATTCATTCCTGAGAATTATACAATCTTTATATTTAAGTCTAGAAGAAAATTCTATTTTCTGTGTTGTAATGGTATAACTAAGTAAATTTTAGGCAATGTTTTTGTACATTAACATTACAATTGGGTATCATTGCATCAAGAAGGTATTAATTTAATATGCATTGTAATGGCATCAATGCAAGTCAAGCAATTTCACTACATTTTTAACTGTTAAATGGAAGCAAATTTTATGCATGTAACACTTAGATATTTTTGTATTGTAATAAATCACACTGGGTTTTGGCAGAGAAAACATTGGCTAGATTCCAAAGAAAATACAGGAACGAGTGCCAGTTTTTCTTTAGAGAAGTTCTAGGTGTCACGGCGTATTTTACTAGGACAGTGGTGATTTAACCAATTTGGGACAATGATGGCTGCCACATCTTGCCGAAAGATAAACAAAGCCTGGGAGTTGGTACCACATTTGACAACGTTGTTTTTATGGTGAATAGTGGAAGTTTATTTAGCTATGTATCCATTATTTTTTGTTTGATTGTGTTATTTTGTTATAAAATGTTCTTGTTGGAAAAAACACATCTGTTCTCATATGGAACTTCTTTAGAACTTCTCATTAGGAGCTTTTCCATGCTTTGTTGGTGTAGCTACTACTTAGTTCCGAGAACATCACCTTAATAAGATTGATAGAAGTGACTCAGACATGAAATATAACCCTCTATACATACCCCCTATACATGGGCGTCCGCTCCATAGGGCAAGCGGGGTCATTTGCCCCCCCCCCTGGAATCAACAGGGAGAGCCAGGAGTAGGGCGAACTGGCCCTGGGGTCGCTTTATGGGGCGACTGCAGCGCTACCCTCCTTCTGTCCTTCGTCACTTGTATCGTATGTCATGGAGCTGGGTCTGTGTGCAAGATTCCGCCCCCCCCCCCCCCCTAGTTCGGCACATCTGATAGTCTTTTAGTGTTCCGCCTGGAATGTTAATGGCGATTGATATCAAGCTTGGTCTTCTGGTCCATTGAGCCTCTAACTCCTACAGTTTCAATCTACATGCTACCTGGGGTCTTCTTTTGATTAAGGGACCACTGGGAATCTGGTAAGCAGATTCATTTACTCTCATGGTGGAGGATCTATTCTATTGGATTGTCAGTTTGTTTTATGGTCAACAAATGTGGACTTTTCTTTCTACTCACTGGTGAAAGGATCTATCACTACATTGTTTTTCCATGGACTTTGATTATATAATTTTCCCTTGTATCATGCATTTTTATGGTTAATCACCAACACCATGCATTTTGAGAATAGGTATTTGTTTTGATTATGTCTAGCGCAACTTGTTTTTTCTCCCTTATTTAGAGTGCCTGTCCCTCTTCTGGAATGAAATCCATTTGTCCCTCATTCCAAAGGGTTCCTCTTTTAGACCTGAAATAAATATACTGCCAATAGTGTTTCAGTCAAGGAAAAGGGGTGCTGTGTAATGTAAAGGGATCCAGTGATGCAGAGTGCTGTGTAATGTTAAGGGGTCCAGTGATGCAGGGTGCTGTGTAATGTTAAGGGGTCCAGTGATGCAGGGTGCTGTGTAATGTAAAGGGGTCCAGTGATACAGGGTGCTGTGTAATGTAAAGGGGTCCAGTGCTGCAGGGTGCTGTGTAATGTAAAGGGGTCCAGTGGTGCAGGGTGCTGTGTAATGTAAAGCGGTCCAGTGATGCAGGGTGCTGTGTAACGTAAAGGGGGCCAGTGATGCAGGGTGCTGTGTAATGTAAAGGGGTCCAGATATGTAAAGGGGACCAGAGCTGTGGGGTGCTGTGTAATGTAAAGGGGTCCAGAGCTGTGGTGTGCTGTGCAATATAAAGGGGTCCAGAGCTGTGAGGTGCTGTGTAATGTAAAGGGGTCCAGAGGTGCAGTTGTGGAGAGGGGGTAAACAGTAGTGACATAGATAGTATTGATAAAGAGATATTGTGACAGTAGTGACAAAGAGATATTGAAAGATGCAGGGGGCACAGTGCAGTGTTTTTAAATTTTAACATGGGGGGCGCACTTTTAACCCCCGTTTGCGGTCGAAGAAAGGGTAAAATGCGACTGTGTATCACTGCTGCCGAAGCGCCCCTCCCTGAAAAAATTTCAGCGGACGCCCATGCCTCTATAGCAGGGGTCTCCAAACTATGGCCCTCCAGGTGTTCAGGAACTACAATTTCTATCATACCTAGTCTGTGAATATCAGAACTTTACAATGCCTCATGGGAAGTGTAGTTCCACAGCAGCTGGAGGGACGTAGTTTGGAGATCCCTGCTCTATATGTACGTGTCTCAATTAAAAGCGCTATGTGTCATTTCTGTCTGCTGCTTCGTTCCTCTGCTAGCAGCATGAACCACTTCTGACAATTTTTTCCCAACACAGAGAGAAAAATGGTGATGGGGAGGGACCTCCAGGAGATTGACAGCCTCAGATCTGTTCCTGTGTGCGGTGTGAAGGGGGGGGGGTGTCCCTTCACTCCAATCGGCTCTCAGAGCTCTTCTCACTGAGGTCTGCAGAGTGTAATTTCAGCTTTCTGACCACTTTTTCCTGAATTCCAAAACAAGCTTAAAAAATTCTGGACTTTAAACAGATGTAGAGAAGAGAGGGTGGAAGATAGACAGATACAGCCTATGTAGGAGTATTTGTTTCATCTTGGTATATCATGTGATTATAGTCCCTTCACTGGATAAATGTAAGGATTTACAACCACTTTAAATTGATTATAGGTAGGGAAACTTTGCAGTTTTTGTTTGATTTTTGAAGAAGGATAAACAAAGGCTGGTATTGGCTGCAGTATATATGTTTTTCCCAGGTTTTTTTTCTACTTTTATCAGGAACATTAATCCCACACAGGATTTCAAACCCCAATATTATTTATTGATGCATATAGATGCAGAAGCTGTAGCTTTCAACTTTGGCAATGTTGCAAAAAAAACTTTTGATAATGGCTTTCTAAATCTTATCAAAATAAAGTGTCCACTCAGGTTACTTTAATCTAAGTTTTAGACCTCATTCACATGGCCATTCTTATGACCATCTGTGTTTACATTTTTGTTATAGGACATTTCTAAATGCTTGCAATTATTAATTTTTAAAAAAAAAAATTTAAAGGTGTACAATCAGCCGTATATTATATACGTTCTACTAAGGCACAGATAAATGTACATATAACAGTCAAGATATTCATAGTTGAGTAAACGTCAGAAAATGGATACATAAGATTAATTGAACACAACATTTTTATGAGGTAACATAAACATAGGGTGGGGAACATACATGGTAGAAAGGGAAATAGTATTTGATCTGACCTTTACAAGAACAGCGGGAAGTAGTAGGGGGTGAGACACAATATTAATCTTTATTATACCAGTTTTTCCAGATTTTCCAATGAGAATCAAATTATTTCCTATTACCCTGTCTGCTAGCCAGTAAGGACTCATAGGCCTCGTACACACGATCAAATCTGTCCGCTGGAAACGGTCCGCTGGACCGTTTCAGCAGACAGATTCGATCGTGTGTACGGCCGAGCCGACGGATTTGGCCACCCGACAGATTTCAAAGCATGCTTTGAAATCTATCGGGTGGGAATCCGTCCGCCCGACATGTCTGCTGGTTAGTACACTTACCAGCAGACATGTCGTCCCGCACCGCCGCCGCACCGCCGCCGCACCGCCGCCGAATGAATTCGGCGCATGCCCGGAAGTGTTTTACTTCCTGGTGCGGTGACGTGGCGGCGTCAACGTCACCGCCACGTCACCGACTCGTCAGCGCGCTCTCTGCTGGCTGGGATTTTGGTTTGCTCGTGTGTACACGCGAGCAAACCAAAATCCCAGCAGACAGATTTGTTCAAATCTGTCGGACGGACAGATTTGAACAAATCTGTCTGCTCGTGTGTACGAGGCCATAGACATAGTGGGAATGGGTAGTCCTGAATACTTCAGAGGCGTTAGTAGCTTTATTGGATTAGCAATGTTGCGCTATCAGTGTTCTAGCTACCAGAAGAATGTGCGTAACCACAACTCGTAAATCGGGGAGGAAGGTTCTATGCCTATATTAAGCACTGCTAGGCTCGGGTTGGGGGGTGTCAACATCCCTGTAATAGAAGAGATAGAATGAAATATGCTATTCCAAAAGCTGGTCAGATGCTTACAAGCCCAGAATACATGGAGAGGGTTGCCTACGGAGCTGCAGTTTCTCCAGCACAGTGGTGAGTTGGCAGGGGGAAATTTAGACATCCTGTAAGGCATGAGGTACCACTTAAGGGCTATTTTCTGCAAGATTTCACAGTAGTTAATTTATTTAGAGACCTTATATGTTATATGGTACAATGCACAGTAGGGTTGATTTACTAAAACTGATGCAGCTCTGAACAGAAACCAATCAGCTTCCAGTTTTTTTTCCAAAGCTTAATTTAACAAGCTGAAGGTACAAGCTGATTGGCTACCGTGTACAGCTGCACCAGATGTTGCACTCTCCAGTTTTAGTAAATCAACCCTAGTGTGTTCAAGTGCATTTAGTTTAGTCGCATTTAGAAAAAAATTATATCTGCGCCGCATCTAGGGCCAGGTTAGAATCTCTCAGCATGTCTAAATGTAAGTAGTAAACACACATAACCCTAAGTGTAGGTTCACATTGCTGCGGGTTAGAAATTGTGCGAGTTCAGTGGCGATTTGACAGACATCTGTGCGAGTTCCTGCACAGATGTCTATATAAATCGCTCCCCGAAGTCGCTAAAAGCAGTACAGGAACTACTTTTGGGAATTGGTGAGGATCTGGGAAATCAAAATGTTATTTATGTTTCCCAGATCAATTTCTTCCTGTGTTTAAATAAAACAAACGTAGGAGGATCGTGTGAACAAGGGTCTTGCAGATGACTACTGATTGTTCAGGGCTTTCTTAGTACCTTTGGACAGGACTACTACCTAGTAATCAGTCCTTCCAAAACAGAATACTGGGGAGATAAAATAACAGACAGTTTCTTATTTCTCTCAGGGATTCTCTTGATAAGGTCTCTATGCTTGAGTTCTTAGGTCTGCACACCTGCTGAGGTCATTTAGAGGGGTTCACACTTTCTCTGTATGGATTTTCTTTGCTTTAACTTAGGGATGATGCCTCAGGGTGTGCTAGAGCACAACATGTGGTTTGGAACATATATAGCTCTGGGGGTTGACAGGAACAGAATTGGTAACTATGGCATGGAGGCCTCACTGTTTGAGAATCCTAAAATCTTTTCAGAAGAGCATCTGAACAGAAGCTCAATGTTAGTCTATGGGCTGGGGTGTATCTATTTAAATCCAACTGCCTTTGAGTCCGTTTAGGTTTGAAAAAAAGACAGAAAATTATTTTTCATTTTTTCAAACCTATATGTGAGAGATCGGAAGTAAAAGGATGTAAATGGACACACGTCTGCTTACATCTGCTTGCCCATAGATCTAACGTGGGTCCATAACAAGTAGACATGTGCATTCGTTTTCGTCCTAATGCATTTTCGTCCGAATTTTGGGTATTTTCGTTATCATTTTAACAAACACAATCCAAAATCTGAAAGATCCGACATAAAAAAATGCTTTATTTTTGTTTTCGTGGCTACACCAGTTCGATTTAGTTAGGAGATTTGACATGAGGCTGACAATAGCGATCTGTGTCTATCGAACCTGCGGTCGAATGTGCCTAACCTTAACTCTATTAGTCCAAGATTATTCTACATAGAGAGGAAAGATTTGACATAGAGAGAAAAGATTTGACATTATAGAGACAGTGTTAGGGTAGACCATTCGACATGAACGACAAAGATTCAACGAAGCAGCAAAAAACATACAAACATTGAATCTGTCATTGAAGGCTTATGGTGTCTGTTGAAAGTTCTAAGAAGATTTGACAAGCAGCTAAACTGTACAACGCTCCAAACATACATTTCCGGTCAAATGCTCCGTCCATAGGCTATAGAAGAATTTCAATGTTGGTTGACTAGTAATGATAATTTATAAATATAATTATTACTAGTGTCATACAACATTAGAACTCTTCTATAGCTTGTAGGCGGAACATTCAACCGGAAATGAACGATTGAGGCGTCATACAGTTTATCTGCTCCGTAGAATCTTCTTAGAACATTCGACAGACACCATAAGCCTTCAATGACAGATTCAACCTTAATTAATTCAGATTTTCAACCTTAATTAATTCAGATTTTCAGATGAATGCATTTTTTAGCTAAACTAAATAAATAAAAACGAATTTTGGGAGTAACTAAATAAATGTATATTTCGGACGAAAATGAAATTCCGAAACAAAATATTTCAGTGTGCACATGTCTAATAACAAGATGTAGGAGAAAAACTGAACAGACACGGATGTCACAAATATGACATTTATTCCATTCTCTTCCAAATCTGCAAGGAATCTGTTCACAGATTCCCTGCTAATCAGAACTGACACCACTGGCCTGAAAGGACCCCAAGACTCCAGAAGCCATAAGTTGTCTTATCTCATCTAGTTTTAGCCACTTCTAAAATTAAGCTTTAATATTACCAACCTTTTAAAAAAGTTTACCCTTTTGTATGTAAATGAAGGACATCTAAGCATAACTTCAATATCAGGGAATGAACGATGAGGCTTTCTATTTGGATCAAGGGGTTTATTAGAAATATGTTTTCCATTTGTAATAGTAGGGACATTTTGTATAGTACCATCACCTTTATCCTCTACAGTAACTGATACCTACCAGATAGATTGTACAATTTACAATATATAATCTAGACTGAAACTGATGGGGCTGGTTAGAGGGTAATAAATCAAGAAAAATAGACTGCTACAAGTTTTAGTTCAACAATAAGAAAAAAAAAATATCTCCTTCCATCATTGTGGATATGTTTTCTTTTTTTATTATTTCTACCTGGGATACACAGTACAACTTTCACAATACAACTTTTCCTTTTCAAGTAATTCTTTTGTACAAGGTTACAAATGGTAGCTGTCAATGGCTGACATGAATTGGGACCTGCTGAGAGATGATAGTCATTCTTACGTACCAGGAAGAATATCACCACTCTGGCTGTAATCTAACCACCACTTCAATCTATTTGTTACCTTGTATAATGTAGACGGAAGTTTATCAGCTCTCAGACAGGAAACATGGCAAAGCTTGTAGTCTGTACATTATTACAAATAAGAAAATCTAAGATTTAGAAAAAGCACATATAAATAAAGTCTGTGCACATTTTATAACTTCTTCACCATGCAAGACACATTCAAAAAATGAAAATTTAAAGTCAAAGTTTATATTTATGCACCTGGTCTTATGTACAAAATGGTGCAAAAATTCCTCTATCAACAAAACGTTATTTTATGGCCATATGGAATTTTTTTTCAAACTGCAAAGCTTGTAGTTTATGCCCTGAAATTCCCTGTTCTTGTGGTTTCTGATGCTTATGTTTCAACATAATATCAGGAGATATATTGTAATTAACCATCTTTCTTTAACCTCTTACCTACTGCCATATGTCTTAAGTGGCAAGGTGGTAGATGCTTATATATATATGTATATATATATATATATATATATATGCTGCATAGTTTATAAATAGAAGTTCATAAACACTGTGTACAGAGCTGATCTTATGAGCTCTGTACCATGTGATCATGGTTATGACCAATCACAGCAACCACCAATGTAAACAATATAGTGTTTACATCAGTAAGTCTTCCCCTTCCTCTTACAGGGGAGGAATGTGGTGAAGGAGGTACTAATGAATGAATGAATGAATGAATGAATGAAGCATTCATTCAGTAGTTCTTTTTCAGAAGCAGTAGTTCTGGGTCTTGTTTAATCCCCATGACGTCCCTGCAGTGACCTATTCATCCTTCCTATCCTGCACATCTGTACATTATCTTCTTCTCCTCCATCTCTCACTGTATGTTATCTGTACACTAACTCTGTCAACACCCCCCCCCCATTATACTGTGTATAACCTGTTAGTTTTACATATCTAGTGCACATTTCCCAAGATTCAAATTTGAACCACCTCACTAGCAGTACTTTTTTTTTATTTCCCAAAAAAAATTGGCACAGGAGAGGTACTGGGGCAATTTGTACTGCCCTGGTATTTTTATTTTATATGTTTAATAACAGAGAACAGGGCACACTGTTTTTTGGTTCACAATTTTCTGTATTTTTATCATTTACCAAAGTCCAGTGGTTACTAACTACTACCAAAAGAAAGCTTTATCTGTCTTAAAAATTAGTAATTAGCGCAATTTTGATTAATATACAGTGACATTAAAATGGTCTATACATATGTTGCACTGACCTCCAAGATGGAATGACCTCCAAGATGGAAAAGGAGATACAGTAGGTCCTCAATGAAGATAGACCAACTCCTCTACATGTTTTGCGGATAGCAACCACTCCTCTTTAGGAGGAATAGGTTTATAGTAGGGTTAAGATAAAGGGAAAAAACGCTACTCTAGACGACACTCTTCAGTGGTGAGTAAAGTTCAAAAACTCAGATGGGTGCAGGCAATGCGTGGTGCAATATAAAAAAAGAGAGATGGACAGCTGCACTCCAATGGATGAAAAAAATAAAAAATAGTGCCTGTTTATTCCAGTCAAAAAATATAACTAAAACAGCAAAAACAGCAAACAGTGGGGTAACAAAAGCTGATGCGTTTCACATCGACAACCGATGCTTAGTCATAGCTAAACTAAATTAGCTATGACTAAGCATCGGTTGTCGATGTGAAACGCGTCAGCTTTTGTTACCCCACTGTTTGCTGTTTTTGCTGTATTAGTTATATTTTTTGACTGGAATAAACAGGCACTATTTAAAAAAAAATTCATCCATTGGAGTGTGGCTGTCCATCTCTCTTTTTTTATATTTATAGTAGGGTTGTCCCGATACCGATACTAGTATCGGTATCGGGACCGATAACAAACATTTGCCTGAGTACTTGTACTCAGGCAAATGCTCCCGATGCTTCACCCGATACTTTTTACAGTCAGTGGTGATCAGTGCGTGGGGAAGTTACAAGCACCGATCACCGCTGTATAGATTTATACAGCTTCTCTCTTCACCCGCCCCCCGTGGCTTTTAGCTGCTCTATAATCAGTGGTGATCAGTGCTTGTAACTCCCCCACACACGATCACCGCTGACTGTCCCATGTCCTCCTCCAGCCCCCCTCCGTTTTGCTGCAGTCTCTCTCCCTCTGTGTCCCCCTTGGTGTTTTCTTCTCCCTCCGTGTCCCCCTCTGTACTCCTCCACCAAACTGTGTTTACAATGTTTCAGTCTATGAATGAAGAGAAGCGGCTGTCTACTCTCCATTCATTTTCAGCGCAGCTTAGACTGCTGAGAAAGGGACTGGGGAATCTGTGTCCCTAGTCCCTTTCTCTGTCTTAAAGTGGAGATGTCAGAGGTCTGTTAAGACCCCTGATATCTCAGCAAAGCCCCCAACAGGGCTGATAAAAAAAATGCAATAAATAATTTAAAAAATAAAATGTTAATAATAATAATAAAAAAAATAGTAAAAAAAAAAACACTGTCACATGACATTAAAAAAAGTATCGGTATTCGGTATCGGCGAGTACTTGAAAAAGGTATCGGTACTTGTACTTGGTCTCAAAAAAATGGTATCGGGACAACCCTAGTTTATAGGAAGTCTCAAAATGAAAATAACAATAAAGGGTAATACAATAATGAAATATGAATATGAAAAATAACAGAACATCAGTAAGGAAAGGGGAAGGCGATCTGATGCTTACCAGTGTAAGCCAACACACTATTAGTTATGAATTGGTATACTGAAAGCTATTTATATACACAAATGTTTTTGACATTATTATATACTGAAAGTATTTCAGGTCTCTATTAAAATAGTATGCCTTATATTCTTCTTCCCAGTGTCAGTATTTGTATCTACATCAGTGCATGCGAGATGTGTTGAGAGCCAGAAAGCTGCGCAATGAACAGGACAACCCTTTATTCCCAATATACGAGAATGTGAATCCAGAATATCACAGAGGTGAGTGTTCCAACTGCAAATAAGAAAATAAAAACTATATATTTTTTATTCTTCTAGATATTCACTAAATTGTTTTTTCTTACAGAGAATGTATATGCAAGACAATAAACCCCTCAAAGTCTTCTGTTAAAATCAGACTCAAGCTACATGTTCTAGAGCACTATGTATCGCCAGCCATGTTGTCTGTCTACTGTAATTTATTCGCTTGGCTATTTTGTAAGGTATATGTAATTTAACTGTACATTACGTCCTCAAAAAATATGTAAATATATGTATTTGTTTATAGACAGTTTAACTAATACTGCTACAGAATGTTTTTGTTTTCCAGTTAAAACTGATATTAGGGATAAAAAAGATGTCATTGCAATGAATGAACCTTTGTATGGGGTCAATGTGTCTGAAATATTTGAACACTGACATCTCAGCAATGCATATATTATTTAATCACATCTTACCAGAGATGTCTTTATTTGCTTTCAAACAGCCTTTGGCTAGAAACAATATTTTTAAAATTATAAAAAAAGAAAAAAAATTCTGGTGAAATATGATGCCATGGCACTTACGTGTTGCCATTTAAATGAAAAATGTGTTTTATGAATAAACACAAACTTAAAAAATGTACAACACTACCTTGCCTTAATACTTGTACCATTCCACGCATTATTAATGCTTACTGGGAATTTTACATTAAGCTGAATGGCTTGTATGCACATTGGGGGTTGCACGTCAGCTAAAGTTTGGGGGATAGAATTTGTAACATGCACAGCTAGTTACAGTTACAACTACCTGCCAAGTAGGTGAAGCAATATAATAACCTCAGGAAGGTGTAGTGGGAACGAAATGTGGATTGTGTTAAAAATAAAAAGTGTTTAAGTCTCTTTTAGGCAAAACTTTTTTATTATTATTTTGGATTTATGTCCCAATGTGGAGATTTCTCTTCTCTTCCTGTCCCATAGTCAAACTGGAAGTGAGAGGAAATCTCTGCAAATGCAGGGAATTTCTTGGGGACCGCTAGGTCTCCAGAACTAGAGTCCCTATTGGACGATTGAAGATTTTCCACTAGTACTATTCTAGGGACAACCCAAAATGTGGGAATTTCTTTTACTTTCACTTTCAGTGATAATGGTAAAATGGACAAATAGAGAGGGTGAATCTCTGGGACACAGACAGCAATAAAAAATTACTTGTGCTCTAAACTTGGGCAGCACAGTGGCTAAGTGGTTAGCACTTTCGCCTAGCAGCACGAGGGTTGTGGATTTGAAACCCAACCACAGCACTACCTGCTTGGAGTTTGCATTTTCTTTGTGCGTGGGTTTCCTCCCAAAACATGCTGGTAGGTTAATTGGCTCCTGTCTAAATTGGCCCTAGTATATGTATATATGAATGTGAGTTAGAGACCTTAGATTGTAAGCTCCTTGAAGGCAGGGACTGATGTGAATGTACAATACATATATAAAGCACTGCGTAAAAAGTACCTGAAATAAATAAAATAACCCCTTTCCATTCAGTCCAAAACTGAAAAAAAGTTTTGCCTTTAATTATACTTTAAGTCCAAGTCATCAACAGTGGTGGCACATTGCTAAGCAGACTTCAAAAAGAAATACATAATAATAATATTATTTGAGAAGTCACTTCAGCAAGTAAACTCTGTTACACCACTTGTACCTACAGGTAAGCCTGTAATAAGGCTTACCTGTAGGTACTGTGAACATCTCCTAAACGTGCACAGTTTAGGAGATATTCACTATATACGCTGCTGCCGATGCCATCGGCGCATGAGCAGTGAAGAAACGGCACGCTGGTGCCATTCTTTTAGGGTCCCATGCCATGACCGGTGGCTCTCGCACGCATATGCGTGGGAGTGACCTGATCGCGACTCCAGACAATCATAGCGCCGGTGCCCGCGAACCCGGAAGTAATTCCAGTGAAAGATGTTGTGTACTCGGTGGGCCGCCGCCGATTCAGGGCATCGTTATAAGGTCAGCATTTCATAATGAGCTAGTATGTGATGCATACTAGCTCAATATGTCTTTGTCTTGCAGGGTTTTTTTTTTTTTTGAGGTTTACAACCTCTTTAAGCACATTTTAGGGTAAGTGTTAGTGCAGCTTGGTGAACGAGGGCTTTGGATTTGATGTTTTTCACTAACATATCTTTCCCCTACTGTGTTAACTTTCTACCCCCGATCTCCCTAAAACTCAATAACTCCTAAAACATAACTATTTTCTGTAGATGCTGCACCTTTGGGGGTTTACTAATGCAATAAGTTTACTAAATATGTTTTTTGGTGAAAGGACAGTAATCCTAAAATACAACTTTATGTTGAAGAACTTAATGGGCATTAAACACAAGTTTACCATTACTCCAAAGAAGAAGTAATAAATCCTTGTTTAGATACTTGTTCCAGGGTAGTGACTCAAAGTATTGAGCTCAGAGGACCAATGTGATAAACAAGCGACCAGCATGTTGAGATAAAGCTATGGTGGCCTCCATATATCTCTGCAAACATTTTTACTTACTGGAAACTTGTATTTTAGGCTTATTAGTCCTATAAAGGAATACTGTCATTGTATTGTGGGTTTGACTAATTAAGTGACCAAAGCGGACCATAGAACTTTAGAATAAGCTATATAGGACTGAGTACCATTTAACATGGGAGATTTGATATATATTGCTGGCACTTAAAAAATGGTTTTGATAATTAATAATGATAAAGCATTATGATTATCATAATTAGCCATTGTTTTTTGCAGCATTGAGTCACCAAGCTACAAATATTAAATTTCTATAATGTGTAATATGTAGATATTAAGCATGTTGTGGTTACATGTTATGGCATTGACTTCACAATGTAAAATATAGCACTTTGACATTTTGATTTATGTCATTAATTGCAGCATTCTAAAAGAAAAATGTATGTTTTTTTTTATTAACTGTGTATGTTTGTATCAACAGCTTTATAAAGAGCTTTATATCTGCTATACAGATTTATACTAAAGATATTTTTGTATTAAAGTATAGCCTAATAAAGCTATGTAATATATTATCGAAGGTTTTTTTTAATGACCTTAAATTCACTCATTTACTCATCCTGACACATTAAATGGCATACAGAACACTGGAGATTGCATCTGGGTCATACATATGAGCTTTTCCAGCAAAGGTTTGTTAAATGTGTTGGAGATTTGGTTACCATGGCAATTAGGATGTTCATTGCCTAATGGTCAGCACTCAGCACATCATTTATTAGTTAAATGAGCATCCTGGTTCAGTGACTGCTAACAGAGAGCTTCTACAAATGCTTTACACTACTTGGATGCATGGAAGGGTTACATATGTATGTATCTGTTGTTATGCTACTTTGTGCAATAGTTATAGCAGTAAAAGGCAAATGTAACAAGCCAGAGTAAACTGAATTCTATAAAACACGTCCTGATATTATTAAAATTAGGTAAAAATTTAGGGTGATCATTTTCTTAAATTGCTATAAAACATAAATGTACAGCAACAGTTTGGTGTATTGCTTCTGATGCATTATCTAAATATATAGCCTTGATTTATAGGTTAATTACTGTAGCCTCAAGCACATGGCGTCCATTCTATGAATCCCTGATTTTCTAATAACCATTGATCCTACTTTAATGAGTCCATTTAGCATGAAGAAAAATTACACTGGATGAAACAGTACAGCTCACAAAACAACTTATGTAACATATGGGTCCTTATCAATTGTACAGCAATAAGTCGGGATGTAAGCTGCATCCAAACAAAGAAAAGCATGTCAAAGGTTTAGGGTGTATGGAACAGTGTAATTTCCCTTGGTCAATGTGATGCACCACACCTTTGTTCACTGCACTAAGCTACTACACAAGCCCTGTAAACCAAAATAGTGCTGGTCCATTAGGGGTGCCTTGGGCACCGCTCCCTCTATCCACGCCACCCCCTATATGAATAATGTATCCACAGCCGCCACGGCCACCCCTATCAGGGGGTTCAATAAAAAATGGGCCACATTCGGCCCGTGTGTATGTAAGCCTGTCCGACAGAAGCCTTAGCCAACTCCTGTTGGACGAGCATGCTAAAAAATCAGCAGCGACTGGCTTCTGATCAGCACTCTCAGCCAATGGCAGAGAGCGCTGATCGGAGTGTTCTGGTGGGGGATGGCCCCCCTGTTATAACACAACAACTCAGTAGGGGAGATCACTGTAGTAAAGTTGGATCACTAGTACAGTGGCTCCGACTGGAGCTCACAGGTTTTATTTGTTCAACCCAGCGGGCTGAACGGAACAAAACAAATAGTGTGTACCAGGCTTAAGCCTATCATAACCTACAGTGTCTCCACATAAGACTGCTTGGAACATTGTATGCACTTCAGTTAGTACCAGTTCTGTATGTTGTTTGATGTCTACTTATATTAAAACAGGATGAGTGAAATAGTATATAGCCTCAGAATTACAAGACAGGAGCTCTAAAACGTGTTACACGTAAGTTTGATATGTAGCTTTAAGTGATTTACTGTAGCAACCCTTTGCTTTTAAATTATATTTAATCATATTTATTTAAATATCACTTGTATTTTTAATATGCATTAATAAATAAAGTTACATAAAAACAGAATTGAATGTTAATAGAGTTTCCAGTCAACTGCCAAACACCATAGCAAAAGGTGTTAAGACTTTAATTATATTATTTGTTTCTATCACTGTGAAGGTGGTTTAACTATCATATATCTATATAAAATTAGTTTAGGTGGGATGTTAAAGGATCCATCAAAATTGTATTTAGCTATGGTGTGTTTTCAGTCATCCAGTGGCTCTTTTTTAGCTGTTTGGTACCAAACAGCTTAAATGGTAAGATCCTGTGTCTGAATTCCCAGATCATCCAATTAGTGGTTATCATTGCATTATGTTATTCTCTCTCTGCTGGATTCTCCGTTTACTTTCTTTTAATTTGTCGAAAACTTTGGATTAGAAACCCAGCAAAAATAGATAATCAGAGCTTTCTTTCAGCAGTAGTTGCACTTCAAAATGATGCAGAGATCTAGGAAGGTGAAGTTATATATACAGCTAGCCTTCTCCTCCTAATTCAAATTTCCCTTCTGACTTTTAAGTGTTCCTATTAGTCTTTTCTTCAGGTGGGCAGCATCATTGACCCATATGGGGACATAGGGGTTGATTTACTAAAATCAGACAGTTTCTTTTGCGAGAGGATTTTTTATCCCAGAGCTTAGTGAATGAGATGAAGCTCTGCTGATGTCCATAATCCAATCATGTGTATGCAAAATAAATTTCTTTGCATGTGATTGGGTATTCTTAACAAAGTAAAATTTCACTTTGGAGGCTTTGGAGAAGTTCACTTGCAAAGTGCAATTTACCTTGCAAAGTGAACTGTCTATTTGCTTTTATTAAATCAGCCCCTTAGGACACAGCAAGGTCAGGGTCAAATGTGACTCTAACTGGAGAAGTCAAGATTTACAGATAATTTAGCTGTCTACAGTATGTCTCTAGGTTTATTAGTCTCCTGATATGGTCAGTGTGATATGCCTAATATTATGATAGGTCACTTTAAAAAATGTGTTTTTAGATTAAGTCCAGGAAAGGGAAAAAAATATATAATTCCAACAGGAATAGTTCCCATCTGAAGTGCCCTAATAATATCAAAATCTACTGGTTGATTCTGAAGACCAGTGTCAACTCTTGAGTTAGTGATTTTGGAAAGAGGGGGGCATTTAACTGAGCATACAAGTTTACTTTAATTTCAGTCTTACCAGGGCTGGGAAGTAGGAATTTGGTTTTATAATACTGGATATACAGTGTTAGGCAGATTAATGAAAATAAAATTAAGCTTTACATAGTTTCAATTACATACTCCTTCATCCAGAGCTCAACATCTTCTCAAGTCAATGCCGAATGATATTCATTTCTGGGTACAAATATGATGAGTAATGAAACACAAAATGGTTTTCACATAAAACATAGAAATGTTTTAAATCACTCATGGATACCAAAAAAGTGGTATTTGACATTTATTTCTGCTCTCTCTCAAGCTTCATTCAAAAAAGGTCTGTGTTGGGATCAAGGTGTGGGCACAATAAATATTCAGCAGTGATCAAGTTGTGCTTGTTTATACATAATTCCCAACAGCTGCAATAAAAGAAAAAAGCAGAATTTACACATTTTAGCATTTATAATACATTAGAGATTTAGAATTGATCGCAATATTAAAACACATTCCTGTACTTATACATGAAAAGAGTTGAGTTATTTTCATTTTAAGTCAGATGCCTCTTGGGCTTATGGAAACATTTGATGTAGATAACAATTTCATTGTAAAACTCTACTTGAATATAAGTACCTAAGTCAAACTTTTTTTTATCACATTAGGAGAAACGTAGTTAAACTCCTCCACTGTTTAACAGATTTGTATGTTTATGCTGCACTTATCTTTCTGTCTTGACAACTTGGGGTTAATAAACCAGAATGATCATATTTTTAATCCAGTTTCAAATGTAGCAATAGTCTTCTTTTCTTCTTTCACAAATGTGGAAACCAAGCACTCTGAGAACATTTTTAAGCTTTTTTTGGGGGTTGTTTACTCTTGTTACAACATTTCCAGTTTGTATATAACATAGGAGTTCAATACTGTGTTATTGGACAGTTCTGCTATTTCAGTTACAATGTAATAAGAAATATTATGTGTTTTTTTTACTCCATGTGTAAATCGTTTACATACAGTAACTCTCTGCATGTATCATTCAATACCAATAAAAGTGATATAAGCTTCATATCCGGTTGTCCTCTGTGTGTTTATGCTTGCATCTATAAGTGTAGTCTTATCATGTAGTAAATACAGAGGACCATTTTAACTAATACTGAGCTGAAAGAAGAATAAAAATGGGAAAGCACTGTCCACGGCATTGTCAAGAGTGATCACTTTTATATTGTACAAGTCATATAAATGATCAGAGATGAGAGATCAGCCCAACATTGCACAAATCACATAAATGAATGGAAACAAGAACAATCACCCTGGCATTGGACAAAGCATATAAAGGATCCAACAGAAAAGAGATCAGCCCGACATTGTAAAAGCCACCTAAATGATTATAGAGAAGGTAGATCAACCAGGCAATGTAAAAGACATAAATGATGACATAGAAGAGAGATCACGGTGAAATAGTACAATTCACATAAATGATCAGAGAGGAGAGAGATCACTCCAACCTTGTACAAGTCATATATTTGATCATATAGAAGAATAATTACACCAACATTGTACAAGTCACATAAATGATCAGAGAGAAAAGCATTAAAACAGATAGTGCAGAAGTCACAAAAATGATTAGATAGAAGAATGTTCACCTTGACATTGTACAAGTCACATACACAATCAGAGAGAAGAGCCATAATACCAACATTGTACAAATAATATAAAGGATCAGAGAAAGGGGAGATTGTCCTGAGATTGTCATTTAAATTATCACAGAGATTATCAGACAGCCAAACAGAGAGATCACCCCGAGATTTTGCATAACATACGGTATCAATGATCAGAGAGAGAAAAGATCACTCTGACATTGTACACTGTATTTATGTAAAAGGCCTACACATATAGCAAGGGCATTTTCCAACTGCCCAATTGTTCTCCAATATACAGACTGTGCTAACATCCCCCCCCCCTGCAAAGCCATTCACTGGGGAGATTATTGTACTGCTGTTTCTCCACCCCCACTTCTTAAACCCATTATGCAGCAGAGAACAGATAATATGTGATCACGTTATGAAAAAAAGGAAGAAAAAGATATTTATAATGTTTTTTTTTTATTTTGCTGTTTCTCTCATTTCAGTGTGGAACCTTGTGCTGCAGATAATTTATAGTGCTCTGTGAATCCTTTGTCTCTGCAGATAACTGACTCTGAGAACTCTTTGTTATGTAACAAACATTTATTTGTAAAACTTATGTAGATATAAATCAAAACAAAAGTGGAATTAAAGGTAAAAAAAACATAAAGAAGGCAAACTAATGTAGCCACTACTTCCAAGGACCGGTAAGCTGCAAAATATAATATTATTATTATTATATGTACAGGTACTTATATAACGCCATCAATTTACGCAGGGCTTTACACATATATTATACATTCACATCTGTCCCTACTCTCAAGGAGCTTACAAGCAGAGCCGGCCTGTCCATGGGACCCAATGGGACCATGGTACCAGGCGGCACCTAGGAGGGGGCGGCAATCTGGCGGCCGAAAGTTACAATACTAGCGCCGCGGAGAGGCGGAGAGCAGATCGATGCCGACCGCGGTGACCGGTGCCTAGCAACCAGAGTGATCAGGACATCAGGAGGTGGAGCTGAGAAGGCCGCCCCAGCATTCACAGCGCGCCTCCGTGCCAAATTGCTCCGCAGTGTGCGTCCGCCCATCTCGAGTCCGCAGCGTGAGGGAAGTGTGGGGTTGAGGTCTGAGGACAAGGAGGAGAGAGAGCAGCTGCCTGTGCGGTGCTGACTGTGCTGAGTGTGGCCGACCACTGACCAGACTGAGTCTGACTGACAGTGTGAGCCAGCCTCTCAGACTCTGAAAGAAAAGGTAAGTTACAGTTCAGTAGCTGTGGTAATGTGGCATGTGTGCTGAGGCCTGGGCAGCTCTTACTTCCTCATGGTAATGTGCATCATGCATCATGTGCACAGTGCTGTGCACTGTCTGTCTGTCTGCAAAGTATTATTCATTAGTTTGTCCAGTGGCCTGCGGCTGGTGCTCAAATTTTTTTTTTTGGGGGGGGGGGGCGCAAACGAAAAAAAAAAACTATTAAAGCCTCACTGTGCCCATCATATCCAGGCAGCCACTGGGCCCATCAATTATCACCACTGTGCCATGCCATGTAACGCAGCCACTGTGCCATCAAACACAGCCACTGTGCCATGCCATCAAAAGCAGCCACTGTGCCATCAATTGTCGCCACTGTACCAATTGTTGCCACTGTACCCTTTAATTGTCACCACTGTGCCAATTGATGCCACTGTGCCCTTTAATTGTTGCCACTGTGCTCATTGATGGCACTGCGCCCATTGTCGCCACTGTGCCCATTGTCGCCGCTGTGCCCTGTAAAATGCCCCTCCCCCCACGCTTTTCTGATAAATTAGATTTTATATCATGATATAAAACAATGAATGTGGGGGGCCTTTTGGTGGGCGTTATTGTTATATATTTTTGTTTGGGGGGGGGCAGCATTTCATTCTTGGTCCCAGGCAGCACCATGTCTTGGGCCGGCACTGTTTACAACCTAAGGTCCCTAACTCACATTCATGCATATACTAGGGCAAATTTAGACAGGATCCGATTAGCATACCATATAATATGTGTATTTACATTTTGGAAACAATCAAATGTTCTTAAAATCACTGAATGGTTAGAATAAATTCTGGGTCACTTTTTATCATGAGCAAGTATGATAAGATGGCTCTGTTACTACATATAGCAGAACCATGGAGAAACAATGTAGCCACCTCCTAACAGGAAGCTGGATCACAGCAGAAATAAAGAGGAAATGTGGGATTTGGAGAAGGCTGAGAGCAACAGAAATAACATTTTTGAGGTTAGAATACATACTTGAATAGAATATTTTGAAATCCAGAGTATAGTATCACTTTAAGAAATCTAACACAAATATACAGCACAACAAAAATAGACAATATCATTAGAACTGTGCAGTGGCAAAAGGTGGTCGCAGTGGTATAGCACTGGCCTAATCATTCCACATGAGGGGGGATTATAGTGTGGAGTTGTTTTCAGGGGTTGGGCTTGGTCCCTTAGTTCCAGTGAAGCGAACTCTTAAGGCGTCAGCATGCCAAGATATTTTGGACAATTTCATGATCCCAACTTTGTGGAAACAGTTTGGGGTTGCCCCTTCCTGTTCCAACATGACTGCGCACCAGTGCACAAAGCAAGGTCCATAAAGACATGGATGAGTGAGTTTGGGGTGGAGGAACTTGACTGGCCTGCCATCAAAAGAAAAGAAATCACCGCTCCAGGTGAGACCTGTAGACGATCAAGGATAATTAGATTACCAAGGTGCTGGCGATGCAAATAGCAATGATGATGAAGAAAAAGAGGGAAGGACGGCCGCACTCCAAGGATTTTCAAACGAAAAAAGTTGTCTTTATTGTAAATCCAAAAACATGTACAGTCACAGCAATCACAGAAAACAGGACAGCCGACGCGTTTCGCACTCGATCAGCCATGACTAAGCACTGATCGAGTGCGAAACGCGTCGGCTGTCCTGTTTTCTGTGATTGCTGTGACTGTACATGTTTTTTACAATAAAGACAACTTTTTTCGTTTGAAAATCCTTGGAGTGCGGCCGTCCTTCCCTCTTTTTCTTCATCATCATGGCCTGCCATCAACCCAACAGAAAACTTTGAGATGAATTAGAGTGGAAATTGTGGGCCAGACCTTCTTATCCAACATCAGCGCCTGACCTCACAGCGCCTGACCTCACACATTCTGGAAGAATGGTCAAACATTCCCATAGACACACTCCTAAACCTTGTGGACAGCCTTCCCAGAAGAATTGACGCTGTTATAGCTGCAAAGGGAGGGCCAACTCAGAATTGAACCCTACAGACTCATTTGGGATTCCATTAAAGTTCATGTGCGTGTAAAGGCAGGCGTCCCAATACTTTTGGTAATATAGTATATATATATATATATATATATATATATATACACACACTGTACACAGATGTAAAAGCTGCCTCCAGTTTTACTTTAATGTACAGATATTCAGGATAAGGGAGGGGAGGGGTTAGTATACAGGTCAGATTAGAGATAAGATCGAGGTGACTTATAGGAGAGGGGCAAATGAGCATTGCACATTTAGAGAAAAGGGTGGGTTAGAGAAACAAAATGTCTATGAAGGCAAATGAGGACCTTAATTAAAGACAAATTCCACGTTCCTATAATAATTCCTAATCCTTTATCCCTCCTGCTCCCTACAGATAGTGCTGCTAGATTTTTTTTTTAAATGCAGCATTGGCATGTGGGCAGAGTAGAGTGGCAGACAGCATTAATGTGTGTGTCTGTCGGCACTGTAATGGCGTTTGACTTTAAATCTACTTTAACTGATTTATGATCACCTAGCACAAGTGTCTTCAAACTTCCTAAAAAAAGGGCCAGTTTACTGTCCTTTGAACTTTAAGAGGGTCGAACTGTGGCCAGTGGGAGAAGGAAATGTCCTAGTGTCAGTTGGATAAATCAATGCCCCATGATTGGTATTAGGGGGAGTAATACTGCCCCATTGTTGATATCAATGAAAGAAATAGTGCCTCATCATTTGTATCAAAGGGAGGAATTGTGTGTCATAGTTGGTCTTAGTGGAAGGAATAGAGTCCCATAGTTGTGTCAGGGAGTGGCATAGTGCCCCATTGTCAGTGTCAGTGGGAGGAATAGTGCCACATCATAGGTATCAATGGGAGGAATAGTGTGCCATAGTTGGTATCAGTGGAAGGAATACAGTCCTAAAGTTGGTGTAAGGGAGAGGAATAGTTCCCCATTGGCAGTGTCTGTGGTAGGAATAGTGCCCCATCATAGGTATCAGTGGGAGAAAAAGTGCCCCATCGGTGGGGTCAGTGGGAGGAATAGTGTCCAATCATCAGTATCAGTGGAAGGAATAGTGCCCCATTGTTGATATCAATGGGAGAAATAGTGCCCCCGCATTGGTATCAATGGGAGGAATAGTGTGCCATAGTTGGTGTCAGTGAGAAGACTAGTGCCCCATTGTCGGTGTCAGTGGCAGGACCTATGCAGCACTGTTGCTTACAGTGGGGGGGGGGGTAATATTGCCCCAAGGGCTGGATAAAAGCAAGCAAAGGGGCCACAGTTTGGAGATCACTGACCTAGCACATATGAGCGGTGGCAAGAAAAAGGGCAATGACCCCAACACTCCGCACATATGTGTTGCTGGGCAGCTAATGTTTGTGTGCTTAGTGCACACTCTCAGCACAGAGACCGAACTGTGAAAGACAGCTCTTGGTACCCGCCAATGATTGTAGCCAGCAAGACTAACTACTGATCAGGCGACCACTGTGACGACCAATCACAGTGTTTATATTACATTCAGAATTTTTTTAAGGGACTCCTAGACTGGTGTTATAGGATTAAGGCTAAACTCCTCATTGTTATGTATAGAAAATGTTTTTGCTGGTAAGCATGTGGGAGCAAATTTTTTTTACAAGAAACCGATAAGCACATTCTTTTAAAATTTACACTGCTCCAAAAAAAAAATTTAAGGAACACTTTGAAAACATATCAGATCTACGGTAAACAGGCACAAATCTCATGCAGGATATCTATACTGATATGGAATGGGCAATGTGTTAGGAATGAAAGGATGGCACATCCTTTGATGTAAATGATAATTATCCTCCTACAGAGGGCTGAATTCAAAGACACCCCGAAAATCAAAGTGAAAAAATTATGCAGCAAGCTAGTCCATTTTGCTGAAATTTCATTGCAACAACTCAAAATGGTCCTCAGTAGTTTGTATGGCCCCCAAGTGCTTGTATGCATGCCTGACAAAATCAGAGCATGCTCCTAATGAGACGACGTATGGGGTCCTGGGGTATTTCCTCCAAGATCTGGACCAGAGCATCACTGAGCTCCTGAACAGACTGAGGTGCAACCTGGCGGCACCGGATGGACCGAAACATAATGTCCCAGAGGTGTTCTTTTGGATTTAGGTCAGATGAGCTAGGGGGTCATGCAATGGTATCAATTTCTTCATCCTTTAGGAACTGTCTGCATGCTCTTGCCACATGAAGCTGGGCATTGTCGTGCACCAGGAGGAACCCAGGACCCACTGCACCAGCGTAGGGTCTGACAATGGGTCCAAGGATTTCATCTCGATATCTAATGGCAGTCAGGGTACCATTGTGTAGCCTATAGAGGTCTGTGCGTCCCTCCATGGATATGCCTCCCCAGACCATCACTGACCCACCACCAAACCAGTCATGCTGAACAATGTTACAGGCAGCATAAAGTTCTCTGTGGCTTCTTCAGACCCTTTCACGTCTGTCACATATGCTCAGGGTAAACCTGCTCTCATCTGTGAAAATCATGGGGCACCGGTGGTGGACCTGCCAATTCTGGTGTTCAATGGAAAATGCCAATCGAGCTCCACAGTGTCCATCAGTGAGCATAGAGCACACTGGAGGACGTTGGGCCCTCAGGCCACCCCCATGAAGTCTGTTTCTGATTGTTTGGTCAGAGACATTCACAACAGTGGCCTGCTGGAGGTCATTTTGTAGGGCTCTGGCAGTGCTCATCCTGTTCCTCCTTGCACAAAAGAGCAGGTACCTGTCATGCTGATGGGTTAAGGACCTTCTACGGCTCTGTCCAGCTCTCCTAGAGTAACTGCCTGTCTCCTAGAATCTCCTCCATGCTTTTGAGACTGTGCTGGGAGACACGGCAAACCTTCTGGCAATGACACGTATTGATGTGCCATCCTGGAGGAGTTGGACTGCCTGTGCAACCTTTATAGGGTCCAAGTATCTCCTTGTGCTATAAATAGAAGAAGAAAGGTTATGGACAGCCGCACCCTTCAGTGGATGTTAAAAATAGACGAATGCCTTTTAATCCGGTAAATAAAAACACTACAAAAGCAAAAACAGCAAACAGTGGGGTGGTACAGCTGATGCGTTTCACATTGATGGACAATGCTTATTTACTGGATTAAAAGGCATTTGTCTATTTTTAACATCCACTGGAGTGCGGCTGTCCATAACCTTTCTCCTTCTATTTATGCCTTGTGCATTGCCTGCACCCACCTGGTTTTTGAGTCAATACCTCCCACCGAGGTGCACCTGTCTGGAGCGGCGGTTCCTCTTCTCTGTTTATCTCCTTGTGCTACCAGCAGTGACACTGACTCTGACCAAATGCAAAACTAGTGAAAAACATTTAGAAAAGATGAGTAGGGAAAAAAATGTCAGACACCTCCACCTGAAAAAACATTCCTGTTTTGGAGGCCGTCTCATTGTTGCCCATCTAGTGCATCTGTTATTAATTTCAATTAACAGCAAAGCAGCTGAAACCGATTAACAACCCCGTCTGTATACAACCCTCCCCCTCTGCTAGTTAACTGACTAACCAGATCAATATCCCAGGAGTTCTGATTCAAAAGTGTTCCTTTAATTTTTTTGAGCAGTGTATTATATTGCTAAATCAGATTGTGTCTGGCAGCTGAGGAATTACTGAGACCTGGACGTCTCATAAACCAATGAAAATCCAGATACAAGGTGCATAATGGGATTCAATCTGGCAATGGCGTGGGGGGCCAAATGTACCTTTTAATATGGAAAGTAATCTAATAGTTATTCAATTGTAAAACAGCAGGAAATTAGCAGCCAACTAATCACTTTCTGTTCACTAAATATGCCACTTATTTGCTTCAATACAGATTTTCGTTTTATGTAGTCTGACTTCACCTTTAAAGTTTTGAACTTTTCTGCAAATTGTAAAATGTATCCTGAAAAACTGTCACTTAGTTAATTACAACAACAATAAGTAAAGGTTGCCTGAATAATTACTTGACACAATGATTAACCTGGCTGTGTTCAGACAAGTTTATATGAATATCGCGGTTATTCTGGTTCATGGTTCTCATTAAGTGCACAGCAGTCTAAATCTGAATGATATTTCCAGAAACGATGGCAGGTCATCGTCACTGTAAAATCCAATGACAACTCAGCTGAAGAGATTGGACTTTGCGGTGCAATCATAACATTGTGTTAAATACCACTGAGCTTCATCTGTCATCTTTTCTAAGCTTTCACTCTGGAGGTCTTGAATAGAACTGAAATTTACCTCATCTGACTCTGTTTACTGTAATATAAATGCTTATTTATCCATGTATGTACAATGAAATACCTGTACGTTTAACATGCAACCTAAAAGAATTGTTTGCAATTATTCAACATTAAATATTTTTTACAACTCAGGTACTCAGACAAATTTACCTCAACAGGATATTTCCTTAATTTACCACAACAGGATATTTCCTTAATTTACCACAACAGGGTATTTCCTTAATTTACCTCAACAGGATCGTATTTGATCGCCTGTGCGAATATTTTTTACTTGTTGCTATAATAAATATCCCAATTTAAAAAAAAAAAAACACACACATTTTTTTTTTCTCAGTTTAGGCTGATACGTATTCTTCTACATATTTTTGGTAAAAAAAAAAATCTCAATAAGCGTCTGGTTTGCGCAAAAGTTATAGCGCCTACAAAAAATACAAGATTTTTATTGGGACTGCGACGTTATGGCAGACACATCGGACACTTTTGACACATTTTTGGCGCCATTCACATTTATACTGCGATGAGTGCTATAAATATGCACTAATTACTGTATAAATGTGACTGCCATTGAAGGGGTTAACACTAGGGGGTGAGGAAGGGGTTAAATGTATTCCCTACATAGTGTTCTAACTGTGAGGGAGGGGGGGTGACTGGGGGGGGTGACCAATCTGTGTCCCTATGTACAAGGAACACAGATCGGTTTCCTCCTCTCCAGAGACAGGACACTGTCTCTGTGTAAAACGGCAATGAGAGATGAAAGATTACATATGAGATCACCTCTCATTTGCCGCACAGATCGCATCGCAAACGGCCACTTTGATTGGCCGTTCGTGGCGATCTGTGATTGGCTGTGTCCAAGGGACACGCCCAACACAGAATTTCCCTGCGGCGCGCTCTGGAGCGCGCGCAGGGAATGTGCTAGTGACAGGCCGTCAATTGACGGCTTGTTGGCAATTTGGATCCGCGCTAAAGCCATCATTCGGCTATAGCGCGGATCTCAACAGGTTAATTTACCTCAACAGAATACTTCCTTAATTTACCTCAACAGGGTATTTCCTTAATTTACCTCAACAGGGTATTTCCTTAATTTACCTCAACAGGGTATTTCCTTAATTGACCTCAACACAATATTTCCTTAATTTACCTCAACAGGGTATTTCCTTAATTTACCACAACAGGATATTTCCTTAATTTACCACAACAGGGTATTTCCTTAATTTACCTCAACAGGATATTTCCTTAATTTACCTCAACAGGATATTTCCTTAATTTACCTCAACAGGATACTTCCTTAACCACTTGCTTACTGGGCACATATACCACCCTCCTGCCCAGGTGAAATTTCAGCTTCCGGCACTGCGTCGCTTTAACTGACAATTGTCGTGCGACGTGGCTCCCAAACAAAATTGACTTTCTTTTTTCCCCACAAGTTGAGCTTTCTTTTGGTGGTATTTGATCGCCTGTGCGGTTTTTATTTTTTGCGCTATAAACAAAAAAGGGCGACAATTTTGAAAAAAATACAATATTTTTTACTTGTTGCTATAATAAATATCCCAATTTAAAAAAAAAAAAACACATACATTTTTTTTTCTCAGTTTAGGCTGATACGTATTCTTCTACATATTTTTGGTAAAAAAAAAAAAAAAATCTCAATAAGCGTCTGGTTTGCGCAAAAGTTATAGCGCCTACAAAAAATACAAGATTTTTATTGGGACTGCGACGTTATGGCAGACACATCGGACACTTTTGACACATTTTTGGCGCCATTCACATTTATACTGCGATGAGTGCTATAAATATGCACTAATTACTGTATAAATGTGACTGCCATTGAAGGGGTTAACACTAGGGGGTGAGGAAGGGGTTAAATGTATTCCCTACATAGTGTTCTAACTGTGGGGGAGGGGGGGTGACTGGGGAGGGGGTGACCAATCTGTGTCCCTATGTACAAGGAACACAGATCGGTTTCCTCCTCTCCAGAGACAGGACACTGTCTCTGTGTAAAACGGCAATGAGAGATGAAAGATTACATATGAGATCACCTCTCATTTGCCGCACAGATCGCATCGCAACGGCCACTTTGATTGGCCGTTCGTGGCGATCTGTGATTGGCTGTGTCCAAGGGACACGCCCAACACAGAATTTCCCTGCGGCGCGCTCTGGAGCGCGCGCGGGGAATGTGCTAGTGACAGGCCGTCAATTGACGGCTTGTTGGCAATTTGGATCCGCGCTAAAGCCATCATTCGGCTATAGCGCGGATCTCAACAGGTTAATTTACCTCAACAGAATACTTCCTTAATTTACCTCAACAGGGTATTTCCTTAATTTACCTCAACATGGTATTTCCTTAATTTACCTCAACACAATATTTCCTTAATTTACCTTAACAGGATATTTGCTTAATTTACCTCAACAGGATATTTCCCGAATTTACCTCAACAGGATATTTCCTTTACAAAAGAGATCACAGCTCTTACAAGAAATTTTGATCTCAACAAGTAAGACAATGATAAGTGTCTACTACTGTACATGGTTCCAAAGAACACAGAGATACACCCACGAAAGTCATTTACAGGCACAAGGGAACTTGGGAGCTTCCCAGAGAATCCACAACTGAGAGGGTACCAGGGCAGAGAGAATTATGAATTATGGGGTTAAGGCCCCTTTCACACTTATACGACTTGTCCCACGATTTGTGATGGCAAAGTAGCATGACAAGTTGTTTCCCATAACTCCCAATGACAACCATTCATATTAGCACGACTTCAAGTCGTTCCGACTTCAAAGTAGTCCCTGCACTACTTTGGTCCAATTTTGATGCTACTTACACAGGCATTCCCTGAAATCGCAGTAAAATCAAATG
Source organism: Rana kukunoris (assembly GCA_029574335.1). Lineage (NCBI taxonomy): Eukaryota > Metazoa > Chordata > Amphibia > Anura > Ranidae > Rana > Rana kukunoris. The sequence goes on from CM056051.1 coordinate 211,277,384, forward strand.
GCTTTGAAGTCGCAGTAGTGTGAAAGGAGCCTTATTTTGACTTATGGCGTTAGACCAGAGATCCTCAGACCTTCTAAGAAATGGCCAGTTCATTGTCTTTAATATTTTAGGAAGGCTAAGATGTGGCCAGTAGGAACAGAAAATGCCCTAAACAATTCCCCAAGCTTAGTCATCCGAGTAAATACTTTCCCCAAATTTCTGGTCAGTGGGAGTAAAAAGGGTATGTGGTCAGTGGGAGAGGAGTATTTCCCCATTTTACGTTTCAGTAGAAGGAATAGTACACCATTGTTGGTGTCAGTAGGAGGAATGGTGCTTTATCGTTGATGTCAGTGGGTGTGTCGTTGAATAGTGCCCTATCAATGGTGTCAATGGGAGGAATAGTTCCCCATCATTTGTATCACAGGAATAAAATAATTCCCCATCAATGGTGTCAGAGGGAGGAATAGTTCCCCATCATTTGTGTCACAGGGATAAAATAAATCCCCATCAATGGTGTCAGAGGGAGGAATTGTTCCCCATCATTTGTGTCACAGGGATAAACTTTTTCCCCATCAATGGTGTCAGAGGGAGGAATAGTGCCCCATCATTTGTGTCACGGGGATAAAACAATTTTCCATCAATGGTGTCAGAGGGAGGAATAGTTCCCCATCATTTGTGTCACAGGGATAAAATAATTTCCCATCAATGGTGTCAGAGGGTGGAATGGTGCCCCATCATTTGTGTCACAGGGATAAAATAATTCCTCATCAATGGTGTCAGAGGGAGGAATAGTTCCCCGTCATTTGTGTCACAGGGATAAAATACTTTCCCATCATTTGTGTCACAGGGATAAAATTATTTCCCATCAATGGTGTCAGTGGGAGGGAAAAGTACCCCAACAGCCAATTTAAAAAGTACATACATTCATTTAAAAATAAACATTTAGTAGCTATATTAACCTTAGGTGTCAGAAATGAATGTGGCTGGATAATTATATAGGTTGTATATTGCAAATGAGATGAATGATCAAAGACTGCCAAAGGAAAACTATATTAAGCCTGCAATAACCTTGGCAAGATGACTTAAAAATATGGGAAAGAAAAAGAAAATATTGCCAACTGTAAAAGTGTAATGTGTAGAGTAATGAGCTGTAAATCATACAACTGACACATTCTGTACACCTATATATCAATGTGTACAGTGATGAAGCAATGATCTTCAAGGTGGAAATTGGGGTACAAAATATTTCTTAAAGGGGTTGTAAAGGCAGAAGTTTTTTTTTTTTTTTTTATCTTAATGCATTCTATGCATTAGGATAAAAAACCCTCTGTGTGCAGCTCCCCCTCACCCCTCTAATACTTACCTGAGCCACATCTCGATACAGCGATGTTGCATGAGAGACTCGGCTGTCCGGACTCCCCCTCCTCATTGGCTGAGACAGAAGCGATGCACCATTGGCTCCCCCTGCTGTCAAGCAAAGCAAGTGAGCCAATGTGAAGAGACGAGACAAGAGAAGAGGAGATCTTTGTTATTTTTAAAGGCGAAAACATGAGATTTTAGTATCACTTTAGGTTTGCAAAGAGGCCTGAGAAATAAATCTTGCGCACATATTATCAGCAAGGAGCTTTCAACTCCCCGCCCCCAATGTATTATGACCCTGAAGCTCACCACATACATTACAATATTAGTATGTCACACTAGCAATTTTGTAACAGCTACCAATAGACTACAATGTTGGTGCTGTAGTTCACTACAATACTTACCGTATTTATCGGCGTATACCACGCACTTTTTTGTCCTGAAAATCGTGGGTGCGCGAAATACGCCGATACCCGCTTCCCGCGCTGTGTTTGAACCACTGCGCCGACATATACCGAGCGCAGTACACTCGGGTATAGTCGGGCAGACTCGGCTCCACTCGCGGTCACGTCCTGTGCGTCCTGTATGTCCTTTACGCAAGAGGAGCCGAGCCTACCCGACTATACCCGAGTGTACTGCGCTCGATATATGTCGGCGGAGTGGTTCAAACACAGCACCAGAAGCGGGGATCGAGCGGGGAGGACACCACGATAGATGCAGAAGGACGCCGGACCAGACAAGGCCGCCGATGGACGCGATTGACGGCGGGCAAGACACCGACGAGGGGCATCCAAACTGTAAGTTTTTTTTTTTTTTTACATGAATTTTCCTTCTAGGTTGGGGGTGCGCGCTATACGCCGGGGGGCGTTATAGCCAGATAAATACGATATCTAATTAGCAACAAATTGCTGGTGTCCCATGATCTGCACCAGCAGGATTCGATTATATGAGTAGCTACTGAAATGCTACAAAAAGTTATTTGCTCTGAAACTGAGTTACAAATCACTTGGCATTTCAGAGGTAGAAACCCTTCCTTGGCTGAAATTCTATTTTTTCCTATTAACAAAAATGCTGACCCTTACTCTACCCATAGATGGATCAAAACGTCAATCATCATTAGGTCAACTTCTGCTGGAAAACTTTTGTCCATCAGGGGCGGCAGCCAATCAGTGTATTCAGGCAGTGGGAAAAGCAAATAGAATTCTAGAAGGCATCACTAGAGGGATCACCAGCAAGGGAAGTCCGTTTTAATCCCTCTATATATGAGACTTCATTTACTGTAGATCAGTGTGTCCAGTTCTGGAGACCTCACTTACAAAAAGATATTGATAATATCGAGTTTAGAGACAGGTAACGAAAATGGTGAAAGATCTGGGGGAGAAAACTTATGAAGAGTGACTTCAGGAACTTAAAGAGGAATGACAGTCTGCTCACATAATTTGTAATAAAAACATTCTGAAGCTTCCAACCACTTTACATATTTTATATATGTGATTCTGTACTTGCCAAATATGCTGCAGAAATCTCCCTTCACTGAGTCTGACTGCAACCATTTTAACTGTGGGCAGCTGAAGCTACTGCCTATTCAGTTCCTGGATTTACACAGACACACCTCCAGCTCTGCAGCCCTCATTGGCCCTCTTATGACTCCTCCCCCCTCCCTTCCTTGCAAACTCTCACTGGAGTGAGAGAGAGAGAGTTGTGCATGATGTCACAAGCCTATGCTGTTTACCAAACAAGAAACAGTTATGCCCTGTACACACGATCAGAAATTCCGACAGTAAAAGTCCAATGTGAGCTTTTGAACGGAAATTCCGACCGTGAGTATGCTCCATCGGACTTTGCTGTCGGAATTTCTGTCAACAAAAGAATGAGAGCAAGTTCTCAAATTTTCAGGCGGAAAAAAATTATATTGGAAAATCCAATCGTCTGTAGCAATTAAGACGCGCAAAATGCTCGAAAACAATTCAACGCATGCTCGGAAGCATTAAGCTTCATTGTCTCGCCTCGTCGTAGTGTTGTACGTCACTGCGTTCTTGACGGACGAAAGTTCAGAGAACTTTTGTGTGACCGTGTGTATGTAAGCCAAGTTTGAGTGAAATTCCGTCGGAAAAACCATCCAAGGTTTTTCCGACGGAAAATCCGATAGTGTGTATGCGGCATTAAAGCAGTCTTGTGACATCAGTGTCCAGCGAAGCACTGGTTAAAGCTTGTAGGAGGAGTTTTCTGACTGTCCTATAAGACTGCAGGGACCATGATCCTCTATCTGAACAGTGCTGATTAGCCCTCTCCTGATCACATGCATCCTCCCAAGAAAATGAATAACCTCTCTAGCAATACACACCAAACTGAGCATATGCAGCCTGACTCCATAGACTCTGTGTTATGAGAAAAGTATTAGGGGACAGTGAGAGGAGAGGAGGATCAGAGAAGACAGGATCAAACAGCCTTTTTACACAATGCAGAGCATTAAACCCTTAGGTTCCACGGTGAGCATAACAATCATGCTTTACTGCATGACTGATTTTACTGTTGTGGGTTAAGGAACACTTTAACCTTCCCCTCAGCCAAGCCCTGTAGTGTAAACACTTTGAATTGGTGCTAGTAGAGATTTACACTCGGTAAATTAGTTTTCTATGTGATGCTATAGATCTCTTTTTTTCTGGGGTTCCCTATCAACACTCCTGGCTCCTCCCTTTTCGGTGAGTGCCCCCATGGAGAGCCGCTTGTCATGGGGGCACCCACACAGGCATGCTCCCAAGTCACAGACAGCAGGACACAGCCAGCCCCTTGGCTCCAGTGTCACTGAATTTGATTGACAGCAATGGGAAAGAATGAGAACCCGAGACTGCTGCTGGGCTCGTCCTCGACACTGGATTGGGTTCAGGTAAGAAAAAGGGGGGCTCTGGGGGGGCAGCTGCATCACAGAAGGTTTTTCACCTTAATGCACAGAATGCATTAAGCTGAAAAACCTTGAGACTTTATGACTCCTTTAATTGAACAAGTTGAGGTTAGAAGCTGATTAGTTTATATGCAGAAGTGAGCCTTATATTTTGCACTCTATCTTTAGTAAATAAAGCAGTAGACAGAAATGACACTTATGCCTCGTACACATGGCTGGACTTTCTGAGAAAAAAAGTCAGATGGGCTTTTTTTCTCGGAAAGTCCGGCCGTGTGTAGCCTCCATCGGACCTTAGATAGAGAACCTGTTCTCTTTCTGTCTGTCGGACTTTCTACGGGCTCACAGCGGACTTTTGCACGGTCAAAAGTCTGACCGTGTGTACAAGGCATAAGTTCTCTTAATTCATTCAAGTAAGCGCTGTAAAACGGATGCGCTTTGTTCATATTTCATGTCTGAGGTTTGCAACCACTTTAACTTTTTATTTCTCTCTATGTTCCCATTTCAGGTTCTTTTTTCACTTTCTGTCTTTCTGTCTGATGAAATCGTTGTAATCAGGGTAGTAATTAAAAGGAAAAATCTCTAACAGAACTCCAGATAGCAGTAACTTGACAGCGATCATAGGTGTGCATAGCCTATAGGGTGTGCACCCCAAATCCCAAGCACACATTCATGCGTGTGTATGTATGTGTACTGACTACATTGTGCTCAGCCCAGCTTACCTTCTCCTGGTAGGCTGAAGTCAGTCCCACATTGCAGGTTGTGTTTTCTTCTGCCCGCTCCAGCTGGCAGCACCTCCTGTTGTAACGTCAAATAAAGCACGCTGGGGAAGGGGGTGGGCACAGAGTCATTGCCATTGGTTAAGGAGGCAGCAGAGATGTGCAGCAACTATAGCCTCTGACACTGCATAGTTGGCAACTTCAGTGATTAGGGTGTGCCCAGGCACTACACACGCCTATGACAGCGATTAAAATCCCTCCTCGGTCTATGCAAAAATACACTTTAAAAAAAACATTGAATGTCTTTCTACATTCACAAAATAATTCCATAATTATAAAGACTGCCGACAGTGCCAATGCATTTTTCACATTTATGATTTCTTTTACAGGGAAGCTGCAGTGTCCAATTGCAGGTGTAAAATGCAGCAAAAAAACAATAGCAAAACGGTCACACTGAGAAAAGTTTTATCTCCACATTTTTCCTCCTGGGGTTTTAGAAATCTACTCACAAAAGACCTTTCAATGGATTATTTCCACTCTTGCTGAAATATGTTGAAAATGAGCAGCGAAATTGCCCAAAGCAACTTTACAAATAGGAGATGTCAGAGCTCATATTTCACATAAAAATGGTAAAATATACATGATGGCATTTTATAAACAGACCACATCCATGTGTGAATAAATAAGCATCTGCATTAAGGCCCCATACACATGATCGGACATATCCGATGAAAACGGTCCGCGGACCATTTCCATCGGATATGTCCGATCGGGAGTTTGATCCGATGGCGTGTACACACCATCGGATCAAATTCCCCGCCGCCGGACGGCGCGGTGACGTGGCGGTGACGCGGCGGTGACGTTGACGCCGCCGCGTCACCGCCACGTCACCGCACCAGGAAGTAAAACACTTCCGCGCATGCGCCGAATCCATTCGGCAGCGGCGCGGCGGCGGTGGGGGACGACATGTCTGCTGGTAAGTGTACTAACCAGCAGACATGTCGGGCGGACAGATTCCCACCGGATGGATTTCAAAGCTTGCTTTGAAATCTGTCGGGTGGAGAAATCTGTCCGCTAGCCCATACACACGAGCGGAGATGTCTGCTGAAACGGTCCATCGGACCGTTTTCAGCGGACATATCCCCTCGTGTGTACGCGGCCTAACTTTAAAATGATTTATGACTAATAAAGCTGAAGTTTATTCTGCCTATATGTTGCCCCGTTCCTGGTCCCCCCTCGCCCTCCTCGTCAACATGCTAATGATATATATATATTTTTTTTAACCACTTGCTGACGGCCGTACGAGTATGTACGGCCGCAGCGTGGCTCTACTTCTCTGAGTGAACGAGTTTTCTCGTCCGCCCCTTTTGGCGTTCCCAGCGCACGCTCTCGAGCGCGCAGCGGGGAACTCCTGTGCTGGCCGTGTCCCTCGGACACAGCCAAACACAGATCGCGTTAAATAGCCAATCACAGCGGCTATTTACAGCGCGATCTGTGCGGCCAATGAGAGATGATCTCATATGTAAATATATGAGATCATCTCTCATTGCCGCCTCTCCCTCCTCACACAGACAGCGCGTGTGAGGAGGGAGAGCGAACGGAGCTGCAGCGCTGTGGGGGGGGGGAAGTAAAGAATCTGTGCCCCCAGTACCATCTGTGCCCCCAAGTACCACAGTGCCCCCCCAGTACCATCTGTGCCCCCAGTACCATCTGTGCCCCCAGGACCATCTGTGCCCCCCCAGTACCACAGTGCCCCCCAGTACCATCTGTGCCCCCCGGACCACAGTACCCCCAGTACCATCTGTGCCCCCCAGTACCGCAGTGCCAGCAGGACCACATGTGCCCCCCAGTACCACTGTGCCCCCCAGTACCACTGTGTGCCCCCAGTACCACCGTGTGCCCACCAGTACCACCATGTGCCCACCAGTACCACAGTGTGCCCACCAGTACCCATCAGTACCACTGTGCCCACCAGTACCACCGTGCCCACCAGTACCACCGTGCCCACCAGTACCACCGTGTGCCCACCAGTACCACCGTGTGCCCACCAGTACCACCGTGCCCACCTATGCCACCCTGCGTCCACCAGTACCACAGTGCGCCCACCAGTACCATTGTGCCCATCAGTACCACCGTGCCCATCAGTGCCCACCTGTGCCACCAGTACCACCTGTGCCAAGTGCCCATCTGCAATCAGTGCCCACCTGTGCCACCTCATCAGTGCCCACCTGTGCCACCTCATCAGTGCCCACCTGTGCCGCAGTCAATCAGTGCACATCAGTACCCATCTCATCAGTACCCATCTCAGTGCCATCTGTGCCACCTCATTAGTGCCACCTGTGCTGCCTCATTAGTGCCATCTGTGCCGCCTCATTAGTGCCCAACTGTGTCCACCAGTACACAGGCCTCATCGGAGCACATCAGTACCCATCTCAGTGCCATCTGTGCGGCCTCAGTGCCATCTGTGCCACCTCAGTGCCGCTTCAGTGCCATCTGTGCCGCCTCAGTGCCATCTGTGGGCATTTGTACTTTCCTGGCTTGTTAGGGTCTCAAGAAATGAGAGAGGCCTTCAGTACATCAGGTGTGATCAGATCTGATCATTTTTTATGATTTGCACTATAGCTTGTAGACTCTAAAACTTTCACACAGACCAAAAAATTTCCAAAAACTTTGGGTTATTTTTATCAAAGACATGTAGCAGTATAAATTGTGGCCAAAATTTATGAAGAAAAATTAATAATTTGCAAAATTTTATCACTGAAACATTTTTTTTCCCAAATTTTCGGTCTTTTTTCATTAATAGCGCAAAAAATAAAAACCGCAGAGGTGATCAAATACCACCAAAAGAAAGCTCTATTTGTGGGAAAAAAAGGACAAAAAAATCATTTGGGTACAGTGTTGCATGACTGAGTAATTGTCATTCAAAGTGTAAGAGCGCTGAAAGCTGAAAATTGGTCTGGTCAGGAGGGTGTTTAAGTGCCCAGTATGGAAGTGGTTAAACCTTTCTGTTTTCGTTCAATTTTTTTATTAGGTTTATTCACAATACAATTATCAAAAAGTAGGGATCAGAATATCAAACATTTAAATCGTAATATCTGAAATACAATTCACAAATTACATCTCGCATGATATTGTGCGCATGTTACTTTCCTAGGTGACTATAAATCTATTTTACAAAACGAGAAAGGACAATCATATGGGTTTCAAAAAGAAAAAAGAAACGCTTCCAAAAGTGAACTACCAATTTGTAGACTGTACAGGTGCGTGCAAGGATCATTAGAAAACCAAAAAAACTTGCACACCATATAGACAAGGAACAAGAAAAGAACATTAAAAAAATATGTATATATTTCCACCACAAATTAATATTGACCACTTCCTTAAGAATACTTCATTCACAGGATATATCATGGAATACTACAACCCAGAGACAGAGAAGACCAGATTAACCATTTAGCCTGAAAAGCCTCCAGAGAATAGGAGCTAAGGGAGAAGAGTTTTTCATATGTATACTGGATATTTACTGTATTAACCACTTCTGGAAGTTTGGTAACTTTTGTAGATTTCCAGTGGCCAGTAAAAGTCATACACTATATTGTCAAAAGTATTGGGACATGCACATGAACTTTAATGGCATCCCAGTCTTTGTCCTTAGGGTTCAATATTGAGTTGGCCCACCCTTTGCAGCTATAACAGCTTCAACTCTTCTGGGAAGGCTGTCCATAAGATTTAGGAGCGTAGCTATGGGAATGTTTGACCATTCTTCCAGAAGCGCATTTGTGATGTCAGGCACTGAATGAAAAGGACTGGCTCCCAGTCTCCACTCTAATTCATCCCAAAGGTGTTCTATCTGGTTGAGGTCAGGACTCTATGCAGGCCAGTCAAGTTCCTCCACCCCAAACTCACTCATCCATGTCTTTATGGACCTTGCTTTGTCCACTAGTGCACTGGTGCCCAGTCATGTTGGAACAGGAAAGAGCGATCCCCAAACTGTTCCTACAAAGTTGGGAGCATGAAATTGTTCAAAATGTCTTAGAATGCTGACGCCTTAAGAGTTCCCTTTACTGGAACTAAGGGGCCAAGACCAACCCCTGAAAAACAACCGCACACCATAATCCCCTCTCCACCAAATGATTTTGACCAGTGCACAAAGCAAGGTCCATAAACACTCCTAAAGTTTGTGGACGGCCTTCCCAGAAGAGTTGAAGCTGTTATAGCTGCAAAGGGTGGGCCAACTCAATATTGAACCCTACAGACTAACACCGGGATACAATTATTGTGTACGGGCTGCAATTAGTATATGACTAACCACTGTTCAGAACTGTACTGGGATGGTGTTGGGATGGTTAAGCCCAGTAAAGTGAATTGGGGAAAAGGGGAGAGTAGGAATCCTGTAACAGAAGATATAAAGGTAAATACTGAGTACCAAAAGCTGCAGGTACTCCTGCTGTCCCACAAAACATGATAAACGTTACCTATAGCTCCACACTGCCTCCAACATAAGGGTGAGTAATACGGATACATTTTAAATAATTTGTAGGTTGTTAAGTAGCTCCTGTAGAGAAATTTAAAAGCTAGGACCCAGTGGTTAGTGCAGTGGGTATTCTGATAATTGTGAAAAATAGCTGTAGCGCCCATGTACTTCAAAGTACGGGTGCTAGTAAATTTTAGGGGAACGATCAAAAGGTAATGTTACTCTGATCTTAATTTTGATTATTGTAGGGCTCTCTGCTTCAGCTTTGCTGTGCTGTGGGCTCATTCTGCTGTGCTTGGAGTGTTGTTCCACCCCGGTACAGCAGGTGGCAGCAGTGGAAGCTAAGGTTCGGCTGCTCTTTTCTAGCAGCCAATTGGGAGGCCTGGAAGAGGGTACTTATAAGGCAGAGGCCATTTTGGAGGGTCTTGTCTTCTTTTCTGAAGTGTGACACCTATCTTTAGGGTGATCACAAACCCCGCGCCCTGTGCGTTATGGCCTACCTGGCCGGGGCGTGGGTGCTATGTGGAGTTCCTGGTTCCGGAGCCAAGCTGGTCCGGAACACTTTTAAACACAACGGGGACCCAGTGACTGACTGGGTTCCCACCATCGGAGATCCCAAGCGAGTTGAGCTGTTCGGTGAGGAGCCCAGTTGAGGGACACCAATGAGAGGCTGGTGGCTCAACAGCACTAGAGCGAACCATCGGGGATCAAGGTACTGGACACTGAGGGATTGATTCCTCTCTCAGTCAGTACTCTGGCGACATTTGAAGGAGGACTCAGGCAAACTTTTATTCAGGAGAAGTTCCTCCATATTCATGTTCGGGCAAGGCCTGTGGCAGAGGCGCTTGTCTGACGGTCATTCAGAAGAGCCTCTGGCAGAGGCATCCTTCTCAAGTTCGAGTGATACTTTGGCTGCCAGGCCTGTGAGAGAGACCTGTCAAGGTACGCTATATCCACTCAAGTTGGAGTGGCGCAGAAAGACTAATTATTGTCGGAAGCAGGATTGCTTCAATATCCAAGGCCTGAGTCTGCTACTTTCCTTCAAATCCTTTCTTCTATCCTTCCCTCACCCTCATTGTTTTTACCGATATCGAGGGACTCCAGGACAGGTAAGTGTCCCATTATTAAAAGCCAGCAGCTCCAGTAGCTGCAGTATGTGTAGCTGCTGGCTTTGAATTTTTTTTTTTTTAGGCCGTAACACCGCTTTAAGTAGTATTTTCAGTGACATAATATAATGTTTTTTTTTTTTTTTTTTGTTTTTTTTTTTTAAAGGATGTGTTTGCGCATAATATAATGTTTGATTCCTGCAGATGTTTTAGAGATACTCTACGCCGCCCGTCCGGTACGGCGGCGTAGTGTATTTCTCCCGGCGGAATCAAACTACGCGAATAGGGGGCGTGAGGCATTTAAATTAAGCACGTCCCCGCGGCGATCGAACTGCGCATGCTCCGTTCAGAAACTACCCGCCGTGCATTGCGTGAAATCACGTCGTTACGTCATTTTTTTTTTGAGTAGCGTCGTTTACGGACATTCCTATTCCCGGACGACTTACGCAAAAAATAAAAAATAAATTGAAAGTCGACGCGGGAACGACAGCCATACTTAACATGGGCCGCGTAACGTTAGACCAGCTAATAGCTGGTTTAACTTTACGTAGCGAAAAAATGACGTACGCGATTGCGAACGACGCTCGTAACTTCGTGGATTGCCGGAAAAAGCTCATTTGCATACCCCGACGCTGAAAACGACGCAAACTCCACCCAGCGGCCGCAAAAAGATCGCAGCGTAGATCCGAAGGCGTACGAAGACGTAAGCCTGTCAGATCGAAGCCCAACGCCGCCGTATCATGGTTTGAGGATTCAAACTAGTGATACGGCGCGCAAAATTTGAAATTACTCCTGTCTAACACCAGTTAGACAGGCGTAATGGCTCTCTGAATCTGGCCCTTAGTCTCTCTGCCAATTCAAGTACTTCTGTAAGCTTGATATATATATATTTTTACATTTCTGTACCTCTGAATTAAAGACATGGGGCAGAAGGGAATTTTTGGTCACAAGAAGAAATGAAGAAAAGATTCCCATTTTCATGATGAAGTGATGACATTTACTAAAATGTTTTAGTGTACAGAGCTTTAGATGTGTAATATCTCACTATAAAAACTCTGGAGCTGCTATTATCTAATAATTTAATGATATGTCACTGTATCAGCAATGTAAACCTAGGTTCGGACACCGAATAAAACGGTATACTTGAAATTTATTGATGATGAGGCTCCTTAACAGTGGTTTAGGTTTTATGTATTGTTAATGTGTATTCCATTACTAAATTAGTATAAATTCTAATTTATTGCATTTTTTCCCATTGCTGACTCATTTTACCATTTATAATTAAACAAAGTATGTAACTTGTTTATAGCCAGTCGTATATGCTCTCACTTTTCAGCCAAGTTAAAATGTTGTGATTCAATAATTAAAAAATAAATAAAATAATTGGATACGGCATCGGGATCGTTTCAGTTGAAAGTGACCATACTGGGCAAGTATCCAGTGTCAGCCTGGCACTGAACCTCCTGGAATGTCGAACATCAACTTAAGTGCTTCTAAAAAAATTACACAAATAAAGTATTGAAAAAAAAATGTACTGCCTTGTAATATCTCACAATTAAAGTAGAACTGAACTCGAAAAAAATTGTATTTTCCATGTTACAGGGGAGGGGGCATTTGAAAATGTTAAATCTGCTAAAGCAATATCCTGAACAAATATATCTTGTGTCTGGAATTCTTTTTGAAAAATAGCAGTGCACTTCCTGGTATGTGAGGGTGCCCAGGCACTCCAGTGTCTACTATCTAATAGCTGTATATCTGCTGTGTGAGATATAAAGCACTACTGCCTCCTTTTGCTAAACCTACATGCTTTGGAGATATCACTACTTTGTTGCTCACTGTTCTTCTTCGTTAAAGGTTCTGATATGAGGAAGCAAAGCCCTGGTTCTAACAAGATGGCTGCCCCCATACAGAGAAACAGTGCAAAGCAAGCTTTGGTAAGTCAGAAATGGGGAAAGATTAGCAGTTGGGAGATCAAAAGCAATACTGGAAACCAAAAAAATTAATCGCTGAGGAAAAAAACAGAAGTCCCAGTCGGTCCAGGGAGGATCATCACTACGTTTGGAGCTTAGTGGGAAGAAGTGGGAAAAATCCTACAAAACCATTGTACATACTTACACAGTCCAGTGATTTGAACGCCATAGTGGGTCCAAGGCTTTTTCTTGTGGCTAAACGAGCAAGTAATTTGAATGATACAGTAGTCCAATCTGAGTTTGTGAGGACACCGAATAGAAACTGGCTAACCAATCTTCCAGAATTAAAGGGGATGTTCACCGGCTTTGATGGCGTGAATAAATACTACATTAAGTAGTTTAATAACTGTGCTATTTCACGGGTACTGTACATCTTGGAGTTCCCTTGTAAGAAACTATGGCCCGGATTCACAAAGCACTTGCGCCGGCGTATCTACAGATACGCCGCGTAAGTACAAATATGCGCCGTCGTATCCGTGCGCCAGACCCACAAACCAAGATATGCCTAAAAACAGACTTCATCCTACCGATGTAACTTGCCTACGCCGGCGTAGAGTGGGCGCATATTTAAGCTGGACACATTTGGCTTTCCCATTGATTTTCTATTCAAATATACAAATGAGGGAGATACGTCGATTCACAAACGTACTTGCGCCCGGCGCATGATTTAAGCAGTTTGCGTAAGTTTTACGTTCGACACAAAGTTATTCCCCATAGATGAGGCGCAACCCATGCAAAGGTATGGACCAGGTAATACAAGCCTACGTATTTTACGTTGGACGTCTGTGAATATGGGCCGACGTGGGTCTGGCTGGGCGTAGGTTACGTTCATTGCGTACACAGTGATCCGGCGTATCTTAGGCAGTTGTTCTGACGTGGTTGTACGCATGCGCACGGGGATACGTCCATGTCCCGACACATGTGCAGTTAATTTTAAGTTCTTGTCTGGTGCCCGGCCCATCATTTGCATGGGGTCATGCTTCATTAACATGGATCACGCCCACTTCCAGCCCACTTCCACCTACATCCTTACACTGGCTTACGCCTATGAAATATACGCTACACCGGCGCAGAGTTGGGAGCATTTGCTTTGTGAATTCCATGCTTGCCTCTCCGAGCTGCGCCGGCGTAGCGTAAAAGAGAGGAGTACATAAAGAGTATCAATTTGAAGGAGGAAAATCCCATTGGATTGCACTTCGCAGAGTATAACAATGGACAACCAAGGGGACTCAAGGTAAAGGGATTCTTTTCCCTAAAATTAACGAACCGCAGGGCCAATTTTGACATTATTACTAAGAAAGGAAAAATCCTCGATCTTAGATTAGGATCTTTAGTACCCAAAGGGTTAAACAATTAAATGACTGGTAAGTAAAGAGAGGGATATTGCCATGCTATGAGGGACTTGGAGACAGATAAGAGAGGGATAGGGAGGAAAAAAACACAAACCAACAAGGGGGAAGGGAAAAAAATGTACTGCTGCAGCACTGCAAGTGTATCAAAACCAAAAAAAAAAAAAATTATACAATAGATAGTGCTGCGCTGTATGGGATAAGAAAATTAAATAAATCTCATAGAAATAGTGCTAGATAAAAAGTGCATCCAAACATTAGTTCAAAAAATACAATGGTGCATAACAACATCCAAAGTGAAAACAATGTATACTCAGTGAATATAACAGCTAGCCCCAAGGCTAGAAAAAGCAATACACAAAAAGTGATACCTGCAATGATATGTTAAAAATAAACGTCCGTGTTCATGCAGGAGCAGCGAACTAATCGCTTATAATAAAGTGCTGGTGCTGGTGCCAGGTGTTCAAACATATAGTGCTTGCAGAGGAAAGGTCCCAGTTTCCTTAGGGTGGTGCAGATGTCCCCTTACCTTACTGCTGTATGGTAACAGCATAAAACAACTCTATATGGATGAATACAGCAGCAAAATTCAAGCCGTTGGGAGCGGTAATGACCCTCACACAAGGAGATAAGGAAAGCACCAATAGTGTAATAACGTAAGGGCAATTTTTTGTTAAAACAAACAGCTTATACACTAGGTACTCACAAAAGTAGATTCAAAATAGGCATGTAAAAACGAGTCACGGACTCAATGACATCACATCTGGTACCTCTTTGGCTAAACTTGTGCGCGCATTCGTCACTCACAAGTGACTTCTTCAGGAGTGCTAATTAAATGAGCCTCAAAGTGTTCCTGGAACCTTGATCCAGTTTACTCATAGGTATTGGGTGAAAATCTAGACATCTTGTTACCAAAGGGACAAATGAATGTTTAGGTAGGAAAAAATAGAGGGTAATTAAAAATGGTCAAATCTCTAGAATAAATTGCGCCAAAAAAAATTCCCCCGATGTGTAAATATATTAAATAACAAGTCCAAACTGTTTTTTAACATGTGTATATATATATATATATATATATATATATATATATATATAAAGGTTTGCTATATTACCAGAAGGCCCTGAACGAACACTTCAGAGTGGTTGGTATGGAAACAGGCATTCTCCTCCTTTAAATAGCGTGACCAGGGAGTGTTCACATGTCCTGAGGAAGCATATGTGGGCATATGCGAAAGGCGTTGACGTAGGCAGGGGAGCGGGTGCGCTGCGTTCCACCATGCGTACAATCATTGTTTGACACAAGGTCCCAGCATACCTAGATGGTTACAGGCTGTGACTTGGCAAAGCCTCCACAGCACACACACTCCACAGTGTGAACAGTGACATGGACATGGACAGTGGGACCTGAACCTCTGTATTTACTGCATATTAGCAAGTGATCGGAGGAACACACAAATACAGAGAGCCAGTACCACGCAGTGGTGAGAGCCTTTGGGCAGCCCTGTCATTACATGTCTACCTCATCTACCTCATGTATCAGTTCTAGATACTGATAGAATTGCCATATAGTGAACTTTGCTGTAGTGGTCATTCAAGTTTGTCCATTCAGAGTGGGATCAAGGTTCTCATCTGCCATATGAAATCTGTCAGTTTGAGTCTGTGAAAACTCTCCAAAAAGTCTCCATATAGCCGACTTATAGGCATGAAGAGACTTCAAGTGGTTTACTGCAAATAACGTCTATCGGCTTGGGATGAGGACTTAATGTTATATAACCATCCACATGTTGGGCAGTTCAAGTAACTACACACGTGATCTATTATTTATGCCTTTTCCAAAGGCCTGGCTGTTGTGTAATGGCCTGCTACTTTTTAGCGGGCCCTGCTTTAAATTTAGAGGGTAGTCTGAGAGTTAGTCTATTCAGACTGTATGATGTTTTTGCAAATTTGGGCATCTGTTCCAGCCATGGCTGTACGGTGCATGACCACTGTTGTTGTCTGGGGTGCCGTTACCAACCCAGGCCAAGGGTGGCAGCAGTCAAGGTGTTTTGGGTGTTCCCCTTCGGCAGCCAATCAGTGGTGGTTGGTCGTCCCGCTGTGTATGCCGGGGAGGGGTACTTAAGGGACGGACGTCATTGGCCCAGGGTCGTCGAGCGCTGGTCTGTCGTCCCACCACCCCCCATGTGTGGCCCTCCTGGCCAGGGGTGCGTGTTCAAGTGTTCCTGGCTCCGGGACCACGTTGGTCTGGGGTTGTAATCTACTAAGTAGGCCCGGTAGTCAGACTGGGTCTACATTTGCAGAGTGGTCCTGTGCTGTCTGTCCTGAGGGAGGAAGCCACTCGAGGAAGAACCGATCTTGGAGAGCACCGAGCACGAGGCTGGTATCTCAGGAGAGGCTTTGAACTTCATCGAAGGATGCACCATTTCTGAAAGGCTGAATGAGGGGCGCCTGTCAGTCCTAAGTTTCACAAGAAGTTAATTGGGAGAGATCCGGGTGCTTAATCC
Organism: Rana kukunoris; assembly: GCA_029574335.1. NCBI lineage: Eukaryota > Metazoa > Chordata > Amphibia > Anura > Ranidae > Rana > Rana kukunoris. The sequence goes on from CM056051.1 coordinate 211,293,740, forward strand.
TGTGTTGAGAGGATTTTAGACCGAATATACCTCCATCTGTGGGAAGGTCTGTGTCAGAGACTTTACCAAATTTCCATGCGCCATCTCAGCTGCTAGGCTAGTGAGAGAGGCCTATTCGGGTGCGCAATACCCGCTCTGGCTAGAGTGGCGACAAAAGCTGTGTTACTGGAAGCAGGAGTGTTTCCGGACAAAAGTTGTGCACCTGAACCTATTACCTATTACCCTTCAACCTCTTCAACTACTTATTTTGTTCTTTTGCCAGGTTCAGCAGGTGAGGCAGAGAGGGAGAGGTCTGAGGTGTGGACATTGAACTTTTTCTGGGCTCTCATCTGATACCCTAGACGGCGAAGAGGTGGAGGTGGCATGCCACCCAGAACAGTCCAGCAGCTTCTCCGGGGGTAGTGCTACAGTTGTATTTAACCACTTAAGGACCCCCGCACGCACATATATACGGCCACAGAATGGCTCGTACAGGCGTGCGGGGGTCCCCCTGGCTCCGGGAGCGATCCGGGACGAGCGGGCGGATGTCGGCGTTTACCCACCCCCCCCGCGATCGCTTCCAGCCAATGCGCGCGCTCCCCCTTTGTGTCACTTCCTCCTCCTGTGTAAACACAGGAAGGGGGAAGTGATGTAATCTCCCATCACAGCGGTATTTCCAACCGCTGCAATGGGAGAAACACCTCACAGTAAGTGTGCACCAACATTACACTGACACACACTCACATAGGCATACTTAACCCCTTGCGATCTGCCCCCCCACCCCCCCTGTCACAGTGTCACTGAATGCAGTGTTCTAATCACTGCATTTAGTGTCAGTGTGACAGGCAGTGTAAAATCAGTTAGTGTTAGGTTCAGGATATCCCCCCCACCCCCCCTAATAAAGTTTTAACCCCCTAATCACTGCCCTAGTTAACCCTTTCACTCCCTATTGCCAGCGTCACTAAGCGATCATTTTTCTGATCGCTGTATTAGTGTCGTTGTTCCCGCTAGGTAGCTATTTTTTTTTATCGCTATTTTTTTTTTTACTAAAGACATGTGGCTAAATAAATTTTGGCCTAAATGTTTGACTAAAATTTAGTTTATTTGATTTTTTTTTAACAAAAAGTAAAAAATAGTGTTTTTTTTTTCAAAAATGTTGCTCTATTTTTGTTTATAGCGCAAAAAATAAAAATCGCAGAGGTGATCAAATACCACCAAAAGAAAGCTCTATTTGTGGGAAGAAAAGGACGCAAATTTTGTTTGGGAGCCACGTCGCACGACCGCGCAATTGTCTGTTAAAGCGATGCAGTGCCGAATCGCAAAAACACCTTGGGTCATTTACCAGCGTATTGGTCTGGGTCTTAAGTGGTTAACCAATTCATTCATTCCACTTTATACAGCTTAGATCATATTGCATATACCAACTGGAGAACTATGGAGGGAATACACAATTATGGACAGACACGCTATTCATTTTAAGAGTTATACTCAGTGTCATTTCTGTCTTAGTCTAATGCAGCCTGCAGCCAAGCTATGTACTATGAACTGTTTATATACTTCCTATAGGTACACTATACTATATACTATAGGCATAAAGCGAAGGACTTATGGGATTTTTCCCAGGGTAGTTGTGGAGCCAGTGGTGTCCCCAGCATGCAATAGCCACGTAAGAGGCAAGTATAGCTGGGAATCCTGATACCCCATACCCAGTCCTTCCTCTGCTTTGATACCTGGAAGTACTTTTGTGGTTTACTGTGGTATGCTTGCATGTGTGGAATGGAGCCCTGCTGTGCTGATTGTGTTCGACAACTTTGTCCACACTTTTTGACCTTTTAAATTGGTTTTTGGAGGTGTTGGCCGTATGTGCCTGCCATATTTTGATATTTGTGTAAAAATATATATAATATATATGTTTGCGCTTATCCAAAAACAACATATAGTGAAGGTGCTACTGCTTAAAATAGCTTGAATGCTTTGAATAAAAATATGCATGGAAAAGTTATAAGCACACAATCCAAATATTAAGTAAGAATATTGTGAATTCAATGATTCAAAATCATCAAGTGTCCATAAAAACTGTTAACACAAATAAATGACCATATATAAGTCCAACAAGTGCTCCAAAATGTGAAAATTAATAAACAAACACAGAGTTCACCCGATGCTTCTTTTTCATACAAAATAAGCACCGCTTACCAGAACAGTTGGATCTCAAATTATAAAGATCGAATGCGCTAATGCAAATGTCAGCCAACACAGATAATCCTCTCCTCGGATTCTTCCAAACACTGCCCCTCTCTAATAGGAACTGGCTGTTTAAATGAAGGATCTCTCATGGACACAGACCATCTGTCTCCAGGTTGTCTCAGATACTATTATAGGTTTGTTTCCTGCTACCGAAACAGCTTTGTTGTCTTTTCTCTCCCTGGTTTACAGGTGTATCAAGTGTATAGCCTATGTGCGTCCCCACAGCGCATACACAACAATAGTCCAGGAGTAAGCCTTGCGCTGAAAATGTCACTACATAAAAGTTTATTTCACAATCTGGCTTGTGGCTTGTGACAACGTTGTCCACTCTTTTTAACCTTTTTATTTGGTTTTTGGAGGTGTTGGCCATATGTGCCTGCCATATTTTGATATTTATCCATATAATTTTCATTTATATGCATTTTCATTTTGATACAATCAAACCTTGGTTGGTCTTCTTTATGCAAATTATTTTCTGTGGGATAGCCACTATAGCTTTTCCACAATCTCTTGGTTTTGTTTAGGAGAGTGTCCACATTTGCGAAGGTACCCTGTCCCAATGGAAGAATCTATATTATTAGACGTTTGATTGATTTAAGGTCCTGTCATTGTTTTTATACAATTTGATCAATACTGTTAATTAGTCCTTTGCCCCCTGCCTGTCTTTTCATGGGTACATCTTTCAGAGCTCAATTCTAGTACAAAAATTAATTAATATCACCAACAGTGGCGGTTCGTCCATAGGAGGGCGCTGGAGCACCGCCCCCTCTGGCTCTCACCGCCACTGAGTCTAATAACATAGATTCATGCATTGCACAAATCTATGTTATTATCGCCGCTGCCGCTGTTATTCAGATGGTCGGCGCTCATGTTCGGCTATCTGAATAACGCCAGCTAGTTGGCTGTACGGAAATGTCTATCAAAGCCAACAGCTCTGATAGGCTTTCCCAATACAGCCCTCGGGTCCCGGAAGCTTATTCTCGGAGCGCACAGACTGTACGCCCCTTGGATAAGATGACAGGCGTCTCAGCCAATCAGGTTGGCCGGTTCTGGCTACCGGTAACCTGATTGGCTGAGACGCCTGTCAGTCATCGAGGGCAGGAGAAGACATCGTGGGACGTGAATGCCTGACTCCAGTAAAGGTAAGTGCCGGGCGGGGGTGGGGAGAAAGAAATTTACAGGGCACAGTGGGGACAATTGGCACAGCGGCGACCATTGGCACAGCGGCGACCATTAAAGGGCACAGTGGTGACAATGGATGGCACAGTGGCTGCGTTTAATGGCATGGCACAGTGGTGACAATGGATGGCACAGTGGCTACGTTTAATGGCATGGCACAGTGGTGACAATGGATGGCACAGTGGCTGCGTTTAATGGCATGGCACAGTGGTGACCATGGATGGCACAGTGGCTGCGTTTAATGGCATGGCACAGTGGTGACAATGGATGGCACTGTGGCTGCGTTTAATGGCATGGCACAGTGGTGACAATGGATGGCACAGTGACTGCGTTTAATGGCATGGCACAGTGGTGTGAATTGATGGCACAGTGACTGCATTTGATGGCATGGCACAGTGACTGCATTTAATGGCATGGCACAGTGGTGCGAATTAACCCCCCTGCCGGTAAACCCGAGCGCGACTCGGGTTGGATTTTTCATGTAAATAGCGATATCCACGAGTCGCGCTCGGGGTCAATATGCAGAGCCTGCAGCGCGCGCTGGCTTACCTTGGATCCAGGCGGGGTACTGTACTTACCTTGTCCCTGGATCCAGCGATGCATCCCCGCTGTGTGAGCGAGTGGCGTCCTCCATTCGACTCACACAGTGCCCGCGCGCCGCCGATCTCCGTTTCCTGCGACGTAACGGCGCACGGGGGCGGAGACCGGCGGCAAATTCAAAAATGTAAACAAACACATTACATACAGAATACTGTAATCTTATAGATTACAGTACTGTATGTAAAAAATACACACCCCCCCTGTCCCTAGTGGTCTGCCCAGTGCCCTGCATGTTCTTTTACATAATAAAAACATTTTTTTTCTCCCTGCAAACTGTAGATTGTCCATAGCAACCAAAAGTGTCCCTTTATGTCAAAAGTGATTTTAGATTAGCTAGAAAACAGCGATAATAAATTATAATCACTTGCAGAATTGAGCGTTAGCGATTTGTGGGAAAATTCGTCATAAAAAAATAAAAGTAATGACAGCGACAATTCTGCAACTGAGCACATTTCAGTGATTTTGATTTGATTACATTAGTGAATAATTTTTATTATAATTACATTATTATTTGTTATAATTATTTATAGTTATTTATTATATTATAATTTTATGATTTTGTGTTTCAAACTTTATCATACCCGGGATGTCTACTAGACTCTGGTTTGGACATATTTAAGCGAGTTATTCCTAAAAATTGCAGGCCTACAGTATAAAACGCAGAATTTCCATGCAAAATAATTGTACCGCTTTTGGTACGTAATTCCAGACAGAATCATACCGCCAGGGAGGTTAATGGCACAGTGGCTGCATTTGATGGCATGGCACAGTGGTGCAAATTGATGGCACAGTGGCTGCGTTTGATGGCATGGAACAGTGGCTGCGTCTGGGCACAGTGAGACTGCAATTTTTTTTTCCTTTGCACCCCCCCAAAAATTTTGAGCACCAACCGCCACTGATCACCAACTATAGTTTATGATTTGGCGTCACCTAGGACCAAGTTGACTGAAGCATGTAAATATAGAATTCACTGATTGTTGAAGTAAAGCTTTGAAAAGGCTTTCTACTTCTGAACTCCTAACCACTATTGGGAATGTCTCCAGGTAACTAATGTGAACTTCTGTTGGACACACTGCTGTAAGGCCTGTGGTGGGAATGTGGAATCGCAGCTGGAGAATACTGCTGCTCAGACCAGGCTGGGGGTCTTTAAAGGGAGAAGCTTACTTGAAGGGGCAAACCATGGCATATGTCAAAGTCCACTGGTACCCCAAGGAGCATGTTACTCGCTCTTTTTTTCTTCTCATGTTACAACCTTGGGGCATTGTGATTGGCACAGCACAATGGGGGCAGGGACAGAGACCCCAGCCATGTGGAAGCTCTGATTAGACTGACTCGGTACAGACCATGCTTTCTTTGCTCCCAGTGGCCAACAGATCAGCAGTCGAAGGGGTGGCGAAGGGTAGGTGAAAACGTGCTGCTGGGATAGGGAAGTTAAAGCAAACTTCTTTCTTTGCTCTGTGCCTGCAAAGTACACTCTTGCTTTAAGGTTAACACTATTAAACACCAGCTTTATGGATAACGAAAACATTTAAAGAGAAGTCAGAGATCAGGAATTGAAATGCATCTTGAAATTATGTGTCCGTCACCGAGCTAACTAGTTAATTGAGGCCACTCTCATTCACAGACATGACTCTGATCATTATAATGTAAATTCTGAAAGCTGGCATAACTACAACACATTCTCAAGTTCACTCCATGATCTTTGGCACTATCTACTTAGTTATGATAATTTACAGATATTATTTTTAGAAGCCTGCCTAGTACACAGTGTAATACAATGCATAATTATAGAGTCCCAGCTCTAAAGAGGAGTCTTTATCATTTATTCTACCAAACAAGTGGAAAGAGGCTTAAGTTACCAAGGACACATAGAATAAGGTAGAATTTAAAAAGCATCTGCAACATGCATGCAGCAGGGCCAGTGCCAGGATTTTTTTGTGCATAGGCGAAGGTGCATTTTGGTGCCCCCCACCATCCTTTCACCACCCTGACCCCAAACAGCAGCTCTGTCGGGAGGGTGGGACTTAAAGAAACAAAGAAAAAACATCCATCATATAAGTGTGAACCACCATAAAGTGCAATGTGTTAGATATCAAGAATAATTAATACATGTTAAACTTACCAGGTATATAGTTGGGACATTGGGGGGGGGAGGGAGGAGAGGGGGAAATCTAGTTAAGAAATGTAATCTATTGTTTACTACTATAATTGTCAACACAATGTTTCCTGATGCATTTATTGTATTACGTTTATTACTCTGTATGCTCTTTATTTTATTATAATAAACTTAAATTTAAATGAAAAAAAAAAAAAAGAATAATTAATACATGTATGTTCCAAAGTGCTAGATGAAAAACAAAATATGCATAAAACATACATTTTATATAAAACGTCCAATACAATTGTGCTGTGATAAACTTGTGCATATCCACTGCACACTGATTTCAGTTTAACATCACTAAAACAGAGCACATACCATCTGCTTACCAAAAAATGTGTGCTTGTCATCTGCCAGATATCTGCAGCCACTTCACTCAAAAAGTATCAATGCAAGTATGGTGGCTTTCTTCCAAAAGTGGCCTTTTACCACACCATCCAGTCCAGTGCCAACCAGTGGCGGCTGGTGGGTTCGTCTTCCGGCATTGTGGCACGGCACTGAAACAGCCCCCCAGGCGGTCTGGCACTTACCCGCGGGGCTGTAGTCTCCTCTCCTCATTTCCTGGAGTGCGGGCAAGGGCCACGCTGGCTCCAATGTTTGCCCCTCCGGCACCCTTCTCTGCCATGTGTCTCCTCTTCTGCCAAAACGCTAGAGTGGAAGAGGACTCCAGTGACAGCCCGGGAGGAAAACTTGGGGAAATCTCGCGCCAATATAGAATAGGGGGGGAAAAACTTGTGCAAATGATTAAGAGCTGCTCCCTAAATAATACAGAGTGCTGGATTATACGTGTGAACAATTGAAAATGAGGGGCGCTGACTAGTGATAGATTTAACACATATTATACAACATTGGTGTGAAAAATATATATATGAAAGTCGTGCTAAACCAATACAACAGCAAGTGATTGACAAAACAATAAGTGCAAAAAATTTCAATGGCGATGGACAATGATTGTCTACCCAGAGTCCGTTGATAGTTAGTGCAATATTGTGCTAAAAAACAATAGTGTTCCGATAGAGTGCTCTGTGTTTAATCTTCTGAATATGTTCCACCTTCACCAAAAAAAACACCGCAAGTGAGGATGGATGGCTCCTTACCCGATGGTGTTGACCTATTAATTAAAATAAGGTCAAATGAGCTCAGGGATCAGCTGCTGCCCGTGGGAAACTCGATTGTAAGCCAAGTAGTGAACAGATCTCATATAAGGAGAAAAACAGCTTCCATAGTGTAAAACCTTTTTATTGGAATAAATTGCTAAAAATACAATGCCAAATGGCCTCTTACTTGAGATGGTGCCCGTATTCCCGGCACTGAGGCTGTGGATGTGTAGGGATTGGCGAGAGATAATGTGGTAGGCTGGTGAAGCCGGCGTGCGTTCCACCGCCGTCAGGCTTGAGAACCAGGAAACCGGAAGTGAGCTAGTAGTGCGTGCCCAGGTACCGCCTCGACGTACGTTTCGTTGTTGTCGTCATCAGGAAGCGCGCTTCCTGATGAAGCCGGCGGTGGAACGCACGCCGGCTTCACCAGTTTACCACATTATCTCTCGCCAATCCCTACACATCCACAGCCTCAGTGCCGGGAATACGGGCACCATCTCAAGTAAGAGGCCATTTGGCATTGTATTTTTAGCAATTTATTCCAATAAAAAGGTTTTACACTATGGAAGCTGTTTTTCTCCTTATATGAGATCTGTTCACTACTTGGCTTACAATCGAGTTTCCCACGGGCAGCAGCTGATCCCTGAGCTCATTTGACCTTATTTTAATTAATGGGTCAACACCATCGGGTAAGGAGCCATCCATCCTCACTTGCGGTGGTTTTTTTGGTGAAGGTGGAACATATTCAGAAGATTAAACACAGAGCACTCTATCGGAACACTATTGTTTTTTAGCACAATATTGCACTAACTATCAACGGACTCTGGGTAGACAATCATTGTCCATCGCCATTGAAATTTTTTGCACTTATTGTTTTGTCAATCACTTGCTGTTGTATTGGTTTAGCACGACTTTCATATATATATTTTTCACACCAATGTTGTATAATATGTGTTAAATCTATCACTAGTCAGCGCCCCTCATTTTCAATTGTTCTCCAGTGGCAGCCCGTGAAGCTCTGGTGAACTCCATGCCCAAGAGGGTTGAGGCAGTGCTGGAAAATTATGGTGGTCACACAAAATATTTAACTTTGGGCCCATCTTGGATATTTTTACTTAGGGGTGTACTCAGTTTTGTTGCCAGCGGTTTAGACATTTATGGTTGTGTGTTGAGTTATTTTGAGGGGACAGCAAACTTACACTGTTATACAAACTGTACACTCACTACTTTACATTTGTAATTTTTTCAGTGTTGTCACAGAAAAGTCTGACATCTCTATCATTAACCTATTCACATTGGGATCTAGTACATTTTTTAGGTGGCGCAGCACTGTCTATCATTAACCTAAAGTCTAACATCTGACCACCTGACCACCCATAACGCAGAGCGGTCTCTGTCTCTGTGTATCTTCTCCAACTGCCCCTCATGTCCCCTTCTTTCTTTTCTCCTTGCTCTATCACTTCTTCTTTGTCCTCTTTTCCAATGCGTTCACCTCTAGAGGGTCCCCATATACATGCAGCAAGCAGTATAATAAACAGCACACACAGTCACACAAAAAAAGGCTTTTAATCCTTGCCCTACCTTCCACAGAGTATCTTCATCTCACAGCCAATTTTTAGTGCCTGTGTCTGCTGGCCCCACCCCCTGCTCCCACTTGGCCCCTCCCCCTAGTCTCCTGGGCTTCCTTGAATCTGAAACACCTCCAGTTCAGCAACGATTGTGTCTGTGCTGCACTGAAGGTGGGAGTCCATGGCGGGGGATTGTTTATAGCGAGGGCCGGAGGGCGAGAAACTAAGAGCCATCGTCTGCCCTGAAACTGACTGTAAGAGGAGAAGGAGGGGCCAGGAGAGCTGATGGAAATGTGTGCAGGCTGCCCTGAACATCACAGTGCCCGGGGCTGTGCTGACAGTCATTGTGCGCTGCTGTGCAGAGTGAGAAAAACGTGCGAGCGTGGGCTTGCACATGAGAGAAGTCCCAGCTTTAGTGCCCCTTCCACTCCTGGCGCCTTCAGGCGGACGTCTGTGCTGCCTTATGCTGGCGCTGGCGCTGGCCCTGTGTATACTGTTGGCAACACCACAAGTCAAATCATTGCCTTCTAAACAGACTGTCAACAAATACATTACTTTAAACAGTGAGACTCCTTATATAAAATAGCAATTAATACATTCATAGTACCTAATATATAGGCATTTTAATAAGCACTTAGATCCAATAATACACAAGCTGCCCAAACCAATATACGAACCATCAGTCAAAGCTGAACTCCAGACAAATGAAAAAGACCACATTGTTGTACAACTATGTATCCATTAAAGTGCACCACTTTGACTCAGACGAAACAATCCTCCTCTGTAGGGATGAGCTTCGAGTTCGACTCAAACATTGCCTGTTCGCCGAGCACCAAACTATTTGGGGTGTTTGCGGTAAATTTGAAAAAAACGGGGGAACACCCTGTAAATGTCTATGGGAGAAATCTAAAGTGCTTATTTTAAAGGCTTATATGCAAGTTATTGTCATAAAAAGTGTTTAGGGACCTAGGTCCTGCACCAGGGGACATGTATCAATGCAAAAAAATAAATTTGCTGAAAATCTCATTTACTGCTCTATAAATATGCCCCAATATATGGAAAAAAGAGTCCAAGATCATTTTTATTGCTAAAAAACAGCCACCACGTTTCAGTGACAACACCACTTTCCCTTCATCGGGGCTACAAGAATAAACATAAAACATAGTCATAATGACAAACATATACAAATCATTATGACTATTTTTTTATGTTTTTTTATGTAGCCCTGATGAAGGGGAAGCGTAGTTGTCACAGGAACCATCCCATGTCACTCCTTGATCCGGGGTCAGGAACCATCCCATGTCACTCCTTGATACGGGGTCAGGAACCATCCCATGTCACTCCTTGATGCGGGGTCAGGAACCATCCCATGTCACTCCTTGATGCGGGGTCAGGAACCATCCCATGTCACTCCTTGATGCGGGGTCAGGAACCATCCCATGTCACTCCTTGATGCGGGGTCAGGAACCATCCCATGTCACTCCTTGATACGGGGTCAGGAACCATCCCATGTCACTCCTTGATGCGGGGTCAGGAACCATCCCATGTCACTCCTTGATGCGGGGTCAGGAACCATCCCATGTCACTCCTCTATACGGGGTCAGGAACCATCCCATGTCACTCCTTGATGCGGGGTCAGGAACCATCCCATGTCACTCCTTGATGCGGGGTCAGGAACCATCCCATGTCACTCCTTGATGTCCCACATTTTCATTTGAGCTGCCTGATATGGTGTTTTATGCCTGTACTTTCTACTTGAATGTGAGTACCCTGCACATTTTTTACTCATTAAAGAGACCTGGTTTATATGGAAGCTCTTAGATCTGGCCTTTTTTCTTTGCATATTGATTCGTTGGTGCCACTGAGGATACTTGCATATCTCCGGGTCCTTCAGCTGACAATTGCACATCTTTGAGCCATCTGGATTTCCTGCCATTTGTTCTAAGCGTTTTAGACCTTTGGTAAAACAAGGGTCTTGGTGTGAGGTGAGAGTACCCATCTTTACTGGTGAAGGGATCACGTTTGAAATATTTGAAATATTGGTTTTCCAAGTCACATGGTGGAGATATGGAAAAAGTTTAAATTGCGCTCATTAGTATAATAAAAAATAGCTGCGATCATAAAAGTGTTATACAACACAAGAACAATGTAACAAAAAAATGAGATCGCGCTGAAAATTACATATAAGTAACTTAAGACAGCTATTAAAACATGTATCCAGATAAATGTTGTCTTAGTGGTTTTGCCAATTCAGCAGGTGCACAGGTAAACATTTCCAACATATAAACAGATGTCTCCAACGTAAACGTCCATCAACAAATGAGTGGATTCATAGATTGATATTCCCACAGGTGACAATGAAATCACACGGTTGGAAAAGTGTGGTATAGAAAAGAACCTCCACCGAAGTCATATGAAGCCTCTTACCAGACAGACATATATTATAGGCATAATATAGTTAATGCTGCTCCATAGCAATCAGGGAGAGATCCGATGCACACAGCCTGGTTATCAGATGTTATTAGGTGTGAGGTATCTCCGAATTGTCCACAGGCATATAGAAAACAAGAAGCCTATTCTTAGTCTACTTTCGTCTGGTTATGTCATCCCCTGTGTCAGCGTGCAGCACCTTATCACACCCTTTTCTGTGAAGCAAAAACACAGAGAATGATGGGAGCTGACCTACAGGAAGTGGTGCAAGCAGAAAGAACATTTCAGGAAATGTTCTTTCTGCTTGCACCACTTCCTGTAGGTCAGCTCCCATCATTCTCTGTGTTTTTGCTTCACAGAAAAGGGTGTGATAAGGTGCTGCACGCTGACACAGGGGATGACATAACCAGACGAAAGTAGACTAAGAATAGGCTTCTTGTTTTCTATATGCCTGTGGACAATTCGGAGATACCTCACACCTAATAACATCTGATAACCAGGCTGTGTGCATCGGATCTCTCCCTGATTGCTATGGAGCAGCATTAACTATATTATGCCTATAATATATGTCTGTCTGGTAAGAGGCTTCATATGACTTCGGTGGAGGTTCTTTTCTATACCACACTTTTCCAACCGTGTGATTTCATTGGCACCTGTGGGAATATCAATCTATGAATCCACTCATTTGTTGATGGACGTTTACGTTGGAGACATCTGTTTATATGTTGGAAATGTTTACCTGTGCACCTGCTGAATTGGCAAAACCACTAAGACAACATTTATCTGGATACATGTTTTAATAGCTGTCTTAAGTTACTTATATGTAATTTTCAGCGCGATCTCATTTTTTTGTTACATGGTGGAGATACTCTGACTGTTTCGATCACAGGATTTGTTTGCACTTTGCAAATGTGGACTTTCTTTTTATTTTATTTTATTTTATTTTTTCACTGTTATTAATTCAACTATGTCTTCACTGGTATGAGCATATTCGTTTTAGTATTAATATTATGCTATTTAGGTTTGCGCTGCACTGCTCTGTTTGATATATTTACTTCAGGAATTTTGTGATTGTTCTTTTGGTGTTCAGCTTGCATCCATATGAAATTCACTCTTTGAGTATTTTTCATTTTTACACTTATTATTTTTATTTTTTTCTGATCTTTATATTTTTGCGCTGATTGCACCCCCCCTGTTTTACATATTTTACACAATGTGTTGGCTATTTTTATATTACTTGTTTTACCAACAATAAAATTGATCCTCTACTCTTTTATCTGGTTTTGCTCTAGCTCTCCTATCTGTATTTCTATGGTTTGAAATGGTATGCTATGAATTCCCCTAGTAATCTGTGTGTGTGTGTGGCTTGGTATTTAAAAGTGAATCTATGATTAGTTAGACATCATAGTAACCATTGGATAATCAAAGTTTTTGCAAATGTCTTGTGCAAGACATTTATTAGTGCAATTGATATCCAAATGTTGACTGTTTTTTATTTTGCATAGCATTATGCTGGTAAGAATAAATTGTGTTAAATCATGTATCTTAATAAATTTGACTTTAGAAGTTGGATAATGGCATTCTATTTTAAACCTGGATTCTCTTTTATAAAAAAAAAAAAAAACCTTGCCACTGAACGGGATTTAAAAGTCGAACTGCACTACATAGAGAAGGTCTGTCTGTCTATGACATCAGCATTTAGTGCTGGAAAAGATGAAACAGCTTTGTTGACCTAGACCAGAGGTAATTGCTCAATTAGACAGCGCTGTTTTCCTGCTTGATATGGAAGAACAAAAAAAAGATGACAGACAAAGCAGACTGACTTTGGTGTCACTAGTGTCAATATTAAGCAGGCAGCAATCTTTACCGGGGAATGCACTTTGTGACAAAAATAAATATTGAACAATCACTTCTGACAGTAATGTTCAACCCTGCTAAACACCCAATGCCAGTCATTTGTCCCATCGAACAAATAGCAATTCCCCCTTCATATACAATAGAAAAGTCTAGTATTTATAACAGAGTTGCCGTACAAAAATAAATATCAGAAGTTTTGAACAACCCCCTGATCCCAGCGCTCAAAGGTAAAATGTAACCACTTAAGGACCCGCTCATGTACATATACGTCAGTATTTTAAAGATGGATATCTCGGTAACGGCAGCAGCTGCTGCCACAACCGAGGTATCCATCTTTAGCATGAGTGGTCCTGTAAATGATAACGGTGGTCTCCGTGGCGGATTCGCCGTGAGATCACTGTTATCGGCGGCGGGAGAGGGACCCCCCCTCCCGCTGCTCTCCCGCGCCCTCCGCCGCTTACTGGAGCCGTCGGTAGCGGCGCAGGCGATCGGGTCCTGCTGCCTTCTGTGTGGGGATGCGAGTGAGGGCAAGATGGCCCCACCCGTCCCCATAGCATAGCAGGGCGGAAGTGACGTCAAAACGTCAGTCCCGCCCATGCGTCTTATAGGCACATTGGGCCAGATTCACAAAGCACTTACGCTGGAGTATCAGGAGGTGCGCCTGCGCAATTGGAAATATGCGCCTGCGTATCCTTATGCCGTATCCCCAAAACGATCTACGCCATAAATCTAGACTTTTGAGACCGACGTAATTTCGTTAGACCGGCGCATCGTGCGCGCAAAAAATGCGCTAGACACCCCATTGATTTGCTAGGCAAATATGCAAATGAGGGAGTTACGGCGATCCACAAAAGTATGTTTGTGCAGCGCAGGCTACGCGCTGTGCACATCAGCTGCACGTCCTGTCTAATATTAGGCAATATAAAAGCTTGCCTAAAATTAGACAATCCGTCTACATGTCAGCTAAAGCAACACCGTTAGGGACGAGCTGAGAAGCCACACTTGCAGGACAACAATCTGTATGCCACCATGACAGGGGCATCCATGCTCATAGCTATACTACTGACTTTAGAGGAGCGCAGAAGGAGGAGGGCACGGAGGAGGGCACGGGAGAGGATATATCGCACACGCATAGACATCTTTGGCATGAGTGATTCTGAGGTGTCTCGCATCTTCAGATTCACCCCTCATGCCATGAATGAATGAATGAATAAAAACTTATATAGCGCGGCACATGCGAACTGAATCGCCTCTGGGCGCTTGTTGTTCCTGTCTCCTTTGATATCAAAAGAGAAAAGTCTTGACCTTTTTCCTAAATGCTAGGTGGTTCTCCTCCAACCGAATGCTGGTTGGTAAAGCGTTCCATAGTCTGGGACCTTGGATCGCAAATCTTCTTTCTCCTTTGGACTTGCAGTTGGCTTTCGGAACCTGGAGCAGGTTCTGATTCGTGGATCGCAAAACGCGATTGGGATTATGCGCTTTTATTATTTCGCATAAATAAAGGGGGGCATTCCCATGGACACATCTATGCGTAAGACAGAGAGCTTTAAAAGCAATTCTGTCTTTAACTGGCAGCCAATGAAGGGCTCTCAGTGAAGGTGAGATGGATTCCCAGGGTTTTTTCCCAGTCACAAGTCTGGCGGCCGTATTCTGAACGACTTGCAGACGAGCGATTTGGTACTTGGGGAGGCCGAGGTAAAGGGCATTTGCATAATCCAGCCTGGAGTTTACAATTGCTCCCACCACGACCGCTAAGTCTTCTTTAGGGATGAACGGAGTGAGTCTACGTAGTAGGCGCAGTAGATGGTGAGATCCGCTGACTACTGACCCTATTTGTGCGTCCATTGTCATAAAGGAGTCAAAAATGACCCCTAGGCTTTTGACTTTGGCGCTAGGGGTGATGAGCTTGCCCAAAATAGGCGGGGGGTTCACACTGTTGAAAGTTGATTCCTGCGCTTGGCGTGAAACAGAAGAAGTTCTGTTTTCGCTCCATTGAGTTTAAGATAACTCTTTGTCATCCAGTCCTCTATCAAAGAGAGACATGTCTCTAGATTGAGGTGGTGATCCTGTCTGTTGCAGATGCGGAAATACAGTTGCGTGTCGTCTGCGTATGAGTGATAGAGCAGTTTTTGGCTGCTGATAATCTCAAAAAGAGGACGAAGATAGATGTTAAACAGCACTGGTGACAGAGGCGATCCTTGAGGGACTCCGCATGTTACTGTGCGTTTTTCAGACGTAAAAGGTCCTAACTTTACTGTTTGCGATCGGTTTTCCAGAAAAGAGGAGAACCAAGATAAATCGCCTTCTGCGACTCTGGCTACTTCAGCAAGCCGAGTCAGTAACAGATTGTGGTCTAAAGTGTCGAAAGCTGCACTTAGGTCCAACAGAACTAGAAGACAAGATTCTCCTTCGTCTGCGGACTTGAGAACATCGTCCCATACTTTCAGCAATGCTGTTTCCGTCCCGTGTCCGGGACGGAAGCCTGATTGCAATGGATCAAGTAGCTTGTAGGTATCTAGATGCTGTTGCAGCTGTTGTACCACTACTTTCTCCATTATCTTAGAGAGTACGTTGAGGCTTGTTATGGGACGGCGGTGGAGTGGGTCCTTGGGGTCCAGGGAGGGTTTCTTCAGGATGGGTTGGATTATACCCTCTTTCAACTGTGAGGGCACCATGCCCTCCAGAAAAGACTGGTTGATAAACTGTGTGATGGGAGGAGCCGGGATGTAGGCGCATTCCTTCAGCAGTTTTGTGGGGATAATGTCATTTGGCGCTGTGCCATTACGCAGAGCGGCAATGACATTTTTAGTGGTCTCGATGGAGATGGGTTCCAGGGTAAACTTACCTGATATAGGAGAATTACTATGGGTGCTGTGTGAGAGGCTGCAGGGGGGGCTGAGGGGGGAATTGTTTTGCTGAATGCTTTCACGGATTGCCTCGATTTTATTAATGAAGTAATCCGATAGTTCATTGCAAAATTCTTGTGTGTCCGAACTGGGGGCTTCAATGCATTCTGGTTCCATGGTCTGGGTGACCATCTTGAAGAGTTCGCGGGGGCGGTTAATGGCACCGTTGATAGCCTCCGAAAAATAATTTTTCTTGGCTTGGAAAATTCCTTTGTGGTATTTTCTTGTCGCCGCCTTGTAGATGGATAGGTTTAGCTCTGAAGAACATCTTTTCTAGGCAGATTCTGCCCTTCTGCGTTCTTGCTTCAGTAACGACAGCTGGTTATTAAACCAGCTGCGGTTGTTTTTCCGAATGTGGGTACTTCGTTTCGGCGCTACCAAGTCGGCTGACTGTAGCATGGCCGAGTTAATGGCTTCCAGTGTTTCAACGGCCGTTTGATGCGGCTGAGTTGTTTCTATTTTTTTCCTTAAAGTAGTTTTGAAGAGTTCCGAGTGGAGCTTCTTCTGGCATCTAGTCCAGTGTATTGTCACTGGATTTGATGTTTTTGTTGCAGGGGGAATGGTGGAAATACTGAATATAATTGCATGGTGGTCTGTCTATGGCAACTTTTCATTTTCCCAAATCTTTATTTCCAGAGCTTGTCTGAAAATAAGATCAAGTGTGTGACCTGAAGCATGTGTGGGCCCACATACTAATTGCTGCAATCCTAATCCTTCCAGGTGGTCAATACAGGCATCGGCAATGGGGTCTTGTGAGGA
Organism: Rana kukunoris; assembly: GCA_029574335.1. Classification (NCBI taxonomy): domain Eukaryota; kingdom Metazoa; phylum Chordata; class Amphibia; order Anura; family Ranidae; genus Rana; species Rana kukunoris. The sequence continues at coordinate 211,310,520 of CM056051.1, forward strand.
GTTGGCCCAGAGATTGAAATCCCCGAGCAGCAAAAGATGTTTGCTGATGAGGGTGTAAGTGGAGAAGAAATCCGTCCATGATGATAGCAGCTGCGATTTTGGGCCGGGCGGCCTATAGCAGAGCAGAACGTGGACGGTCTCCTTTGAATTTGCTTGCAGTTGCAGAGTAAGGGTTTCCATGAATGGAAGAGGGTTTTGGCGGACTGGTTTGGTGATCGTAAGATGAGTCTTGTGGATCACCGCCAGGCCGCCTCCTCTTTGCCCTATTCTGTTTTCCGTTATAATACGGTAGTTTTCTGGCACCAATTCTCCTAGAATGGTGTTACAGTCGGCTGTGAGCCAGCTCTCTGTAATAAAGAGGCAGTCTAGATCCTTTTGTTGAATGAAGTCGCGGATTTCTAGTCAGTGTTTTACTGCCGATCTTGTGTTGATCAGAGCACATGATATGTGCCTGAGCTGGGGTAAATGGCTGAAATGTCTGACCGTCGATCTATGATCGATTCTCAATAGTCGCTCAGTTCTTAGGGCCTTTTTGGTGATGGCTGGCAGTATTGCGGTGCATTGCCTCAAACTCCAAATGGTATCGGCAGAATATTGCCGACATGCCATGATCGCCAATACACCGGGGGGGGGGGTTTGGGGCAGTGGGGAGAGGAATTGGCTGACTCCTCTCTCCTGGCTTGGTCCAGAGGAAGGCAAAAAACCCTGTCAGAGCTCGGCCAATATGCTCCGGTAGGGAAAAAAATTCCTTCCTGACCCCTGTAAGAGGCGATCGGGTAACCCCTGGATCAAGCTTCTGTGTGTTGGGGCGACGGGGGGGGCTAGGGCTGAGAGGGAGAGCCTGTTGCTGGTCTGGTGGCTGCCTGCTCAGGGATGAGGGCTGACAGGGGGCTTCTCTGATAACCTGGGGCTGAAAGGGTGAAAGGGGGACAAAGAATGGAGCAAAGGAAGATCTGTGTTGCTGCGGCTTTGTCCTGAAAAGGACGGCCGTCAGCAGCTTTGGTGGAGGGCTCTTACCTGTGGAGAGCCAGGGAGCTGAGCTGGAGGAGCGGAGAGATCAGGGGCGCAGGACTTTCCAGGGCTGGGCTGGAAACTGGAGTGTGGACTGAGCTGGCCGGGCTGAGAGGGACTCTGCCTGTCTGCCTCCTAAGCCTGCCTGGAGCTAAAGCACACACGCTCCTACTCCTAGGAGGCGTGCGCCGTGGGAGCTCCTGTAGCTAATCCACCTGCCTCACTACCTCACTGACACTGAGCTGGTGGAATCATGGAATTAACCACAACCCTGCAGGAGGACATCACCAGCCCAACACATGACACCACCCATGACAGCTACATATACAATCATAGACCCATCCCAATGGAATTTGAACAGAACATGTATGGGGACAGCTGGCTGGTTGGTGAGTGACATGGGTGGCAGGCATGACTGTCCCCCCCCATGATGCACACATCACAAGGGGCACATGCACTACTAACATACTTCTGTCTTTTCCCTTCAAGGTGACTGTGCATATGCACTGGGACCCCATCTCATGACTTCTATGCGGAACCCCCCATGGTACCCGGTTGTATTCCCCAAACTTTGTATGCCAGATCATCGGTGCATGTTGCATGCTGCACAACTTTGCAGTGAGAAAGGGCCTGGAGATTGACATAAGTGATGACCTGACCCCCGAACCAGACAATCCCCCCCTAACCGAGGCTACCCCGTCTTCTGAGGGAAGAGCAGCCAGGAGACAGCTCACATTAGGCATCTTTGCACATTAAACACACACGTTAATCATGGCACAATGAGAATGCATGCATGCACACCACTGTGGTCCCTAGATCACACACACCACATCCTCATCTAATTGAATTAGCACAAGCCCACCATGCAGGACTTGTGAGCAGCAACGCCACGCCACGGCTCCAATTATGTCACTGTACATTCATACACCATTCACATGGACCTGGTGATCACTTCTTCACCACAAATGAGGATGACACCCCTTTTCCGGCAGGAATGTCACCCCCACATTCCAAAATCATTCACAAACAGAAAAAAATAATTTAAAAAAAATGACCAGCAAAAATATAAAACAAAAAAAAACAGCAAAGTAAACACAGAAAAGACAAAAAACTCTCTCCAAAACAGTCACAAAATATCTCAAAGACATGTCACAAACCAACAAACGCTAACAAACAACAGAACAAAAGCACCTTGCTGTATAGGAAGGGATATAAATGGATGTACTTTTGCAAGGGAAGGGCGTTTGTCTCTGTCTATTTAAGCTCTCTGCGTAGCTCACTAAGTTAACCGTGCCTAGTAACAATCTCACTGATTGTGCCGTGCCGTGCCGAGTTGTGAGCATGCGCAGAGAGGTGCTGACCATGGTCTGCTTCATGTGCGCATGCGCAATCCGGCCGGCCTTTCATTTGCATAGGGTCATGGCTCATTTCAATGGAACACGCCCACGTCCTGTCCAATTTGAATTACTCCACCTTACGCCTCGGAAATTACGTTGCACCGGCGCAAATACTACGAGGATACGGTAATTGCGCCTCTACATTGGTCTAACGTAAAGGAGGTGCGCTACTCCGGTCAAAATATGCGCCAATGTACCTGAATCTGGCCCATTATTTTTTTGTCATTTTTTCAAATGACAACATTTCCATTTTTTTTTGCATTTAAGTCTAAATATGAGATCTGAGGTCTTTTTGACCCCAGATCTCATATTTAAGAGGACCTGTCATGCTTGTTTATATTACAAGGGATGTTTACATTCCTTGTAATAGGAATAAAAGTGATCATTTTTTGTTTTGTTTTTAAGTGTAAAAAATGATAAAATAAATAAAAATAAATAATAAAAAACAAAAAATTATTTTTTTTAAAGCGCCCCGTCCCGACAAGCTCGCGCACAGAAGCGAACGCATACGTGAGTAGCGCCCGCATATGAAAACGTTGTTTAAGCCACACAAGTGAGGTATCATCGCGATCATTAGAGCGAGAGCAATAATTCTAGCCCTCTGTAGCTCAAAAGATGCAACCTATAGAATTTTTTAAATGTCGCCTAACGAGATTTTTAAGGGTAAAAGTTTGACGCCATGCCACGAGCGGGGGCAATTTTTGAGCGTGACATATTGGGTATCATTTTACTCGGCGTAACATTATCTTTCACAATATATTAAAAAATTGGGCCAAATTTTTTGTTGTCTTATTTTTTAATTCAAAAAAGTGATTTTTTTTCCAAAAAAGTGCGCTTGTAAGACCGCTGCGCAAATACGGTGTGACAAAAAATATTGCAATGACCGCCATTTTATTCTCTAGGGTGTTAGAAAAAAAATATATAATGTTTGGGGGTTTTAAGTAATTTTCGAGCAAAAAAAACTGTTCTAGTCTTGTAAACACCAAATCTGAAAAACAACCAAGGTCCTTAACCTCCCTGGCGGTATTCCCGAGCGTGACTCGGGGTTAACATTCAGTGCCAGAAGCGGTAACCCCGAGTCACGCTCGGGGTGCATTTTTTTTTCCCCCAAAAATTCCTGGCGATCCGGCGGGGGTTTCCCGCTGGATCGCCGGTCAGACTAGCCTCCCTGGCGGTCTTCACGTGTGTGGCACGGGGTGAGATTTTTAAGCTAATATCGGTAACCCCGTGCCACACACGCGCTTACCTCGCTGGATGCAGAAAAAAGTTTACTTACCTTTTCTCTGCGATCCAGCGATGAATCCCCGCAGTACACGGCGGGCGGATGTCCGCCTGATGCTGTGTGTTCCGCCGATTCCCTTCCCTGCGAGCGTCGCGACGTAGGGGGGGGAACGGCGCCAAATTTAAAAAAGTAAACAAACACTATACATACAGTACACTGTAATCTTATAGATTACAGTACTGTATGTAAAAAATACACACCCCCCATGTCCCTAGTGGTCTGCCCTGTACACTACATGTCATTTTGTATAATAAAAACTTTTCTTTCTCCCTGCAAACTGTAGATTGCCCATAGCAACCAAAAGTGTCCCTTTATGGCAAAAATTGTTTTAGAGCAGCTAAAAAACAGCGATAATAAATCAGAATCACTTGCAGAATTTAGCGATAGCGATTTATGGGGAAATTCGTCATAAAAAAAAAAAAAAAATGACAGCAAAAATTCTGCAACTGAGCAAATTTCAGTGATTTTGATTTGATTACATTATTGAATAATTTTTACTATAATTATATTATCATTTGTGATCATTTTTTATAATTATTTATTATATTATAATTTTTAATTAAAAAAAAAAAAAAAAATCATACCCGGGATGCCTATTAGACTCTTGTTTGAATAGATTTAAGTGAGTTATTCCTAAGAATTACAAGCCTACAGTATAAAACGCCAAATTCCCTTGCAAATAATGGTACCGCTTTTAGCACCTAAAATCTTAAAGAATCATACCGCCAGGGAGGTTAAGTGGTTAACCTGCACGTTTAGCAGCTGTTATAAATACAACAAGAATATAATAAAAATATGCTAGAACTAAAATGGTCAAGCATTAACAGCGCTTTGGAATGAATAACAAAAACATTCAGTATAATAATATTACATATATTACAGTCTATGTGCTCAACTGAATTAACTACCATACAGTAGATATGTGCATTACCGTTCGTATAAATGTTATTTTTGTACGAAAATGTTCATTTTCGTACCCGCAGGATAATGTGTACATACCAAAAAATTAAAGCACCAAAATACGAAAACTACGAGATTACGAATGAGCCGCATAACGAACAACCGCAAATACGAACAAATGATGCCACGAAAAAAACGACAAAACGAAAACGGCAAAAGAACAAAAATGACATCTATAACAAAAGATTTGCATGCTGTATTTTGTTTGAATCCTTTTTCTGTTTGTTTTCAGTCCTATGTTCATTGTTCATATGACATCTATAACAAAAGATTTGCATGCTGTATTTTGTTTGAATCCTTTTTCTGTTTGTTTTTAGTCCCATGTTCATTGTTCATATGACATCTATAACAAAAGATTTGCATTTTGTATTTTGTTTCAATACTTTTTCTGTTTATTTCAGTCCTATGTTCATTGTTCATATGACATCTATAACAAAAGATTTGCATGCTGTATTTTGTTTCAATCCTTTTTCTGTTTGTTTTCAGTCCTATGTTCATTGTTCATACGACATCTATAACAAAAGATTTTCATGCTGTATTTTGTTTCAATCCTTTTTCTGTTTGTTTTCAGTCCTATGTTCATTGTTCATATGACATCTATAACAAAAGATTTGCATGCTGTATTCTGTTTCAATCCTTTTTCTGTTTGTTTTCAGTCCTATGTTCATTGTTCATATGACATCTATAACAAAAGATTTGCATGCCGTATTTTGAATCCAAAATACGAACAGAAAAAAGGAATTTAAAATACAGAATGCAAATCTTTTGTTATAGATGTCATATGAACATACGACTGAAAATAGCAAAAGAAAAGGGTTTCAAAATACTGCAGATCATTGACGAAAATTCACGAAAATTATTGTCTAACAAGTAACGAACATGAATTAAACAGAATAACGAACCATCCCGCATGTACGAAAATAAAACAGTAACGAAAATACGAAACGATCGGAATACGAAAAAATCGCGTCATACGAAAAACGAACGGGAACAAACAGGAAAACGGGCGTCTTACGAAAAACGAACGAAAACGAAAAAACGGAACGATGCGAAACAGAACAAAAAAAAAACGTTTTTTTTTTTCTGTGCACATGTCTACCATACAGCCTCAAAAGTCATTCAAATATCCACTCTGTACTATAAAAACAGCAACAAGAGGGATAGTATAGCAGAGAACATGCTCCTCTTAAGACCAATGTCCAGTGAATGAAAAATTATAGATTTCAGCAGTGGTGTATATTCCTTGATATAATACTGTAGTTGGAAATCATCAATTGAAGGTGCACCATCACCAAATCACTGTGTGTTCACCCCTATGTGAATATGCTTACCAGAGGTAAGATCAAACAAAGCCTTTAAGATCCTACACAGAGCCTGTCAACACTGCTTGGCTTGGTCAGCTGATCCCTCAGCACAACACAGCACAACTCAGTCAGTTCACATGGGATGAATGTGTGATGTAAAAATATGCCTCCATAGCGTAAAAACGTTTTATTAAATCAAAGCGTTCCCCCCACATGTATATGCTTACAAGAAAATAGAAAATATCCAGCCTGTCTCATAAAGTTAAACGTCCGCTCACCACCATCGGAAGCTCCAAACGAACCTCCCTCTTGGATGAGTCCCGGGATGACGCTTAGCTGAGAGAGCCGGGTAGGTCGCGTGGTCACGCCCCTACACGTTTCGTCACTCCGTCTTCAGGCCAGTTGCAGTACAGAATCCAATATTCAACTTATTTAAAAAAAATATGTTTGTGTAGGAATGGAATTATCGCCATCCTGGAGATGTACCCATACTGGTACTGGTTACAGACCCTACTGCTTGCACTTTCCTTTTCCATTTTTTCTACTGCATAATCTAGAATTTAGAATACCTAAATTACAACTCCAACTTTTGGAAAATGTTGATACTGCCAGGGCAGGGCAGCAATTTTGTACATCTTTGTTGCCCATCCTGTTCTCTTATGCCTACAGGCCTTGTACTATCCATTGTATTGGGGGTACTTTAAATACAATTTTGCCTACTTTCTACATAATGCCAATGGAATGGTTTACTATAAAAAATATGGCGCCTGCGCAGTCAGCTCCTAGGTCTGTGCGCAGGTGCCGTATCTCGCCGGAAATACCCGAGTCCTAAATCGACTATTTTCAGAAGCCGTGACGGGCTATAGCGGCGCCATCCACCGCGGGGGAAATAAATGAAAATTAATGATTACACAGTAAGTGGAGCAATTAAAAAAAACAAACAACATACTGGCAGAAAGTTGGGTAAAATCATGTGTAAATTATAAAAAGCAGTATGGAGTACTAGGCATGATACCCGACGCGTTTCGTCTCAAAGTCATCAACAGGGGCATGTATTTAATTAACTCATCTGAACTGACATCATTGCACCTGTGAAGTGTTTTATTCACCTGTTGGGAAACATACCAATGAACTATCCACAATATTGCTTAGTGCACCAGTGAAGTGTTTCACCCACCTGTTGGGAAACATATCTATAGACTATACGCATTATTGCTTATATGTTGTGTGATTTTCTCTTCCTACAGTGACTCACAGTCTTTTTGAATATCCTCATTGGATTTCACCTATGTATGTCATTTGATTTGGTTGCAATTCCACAGATCAATATTTTTTATTTATATTTTTTTTAGCGCTGCACTTTTTGCCCTTCAACTTCATTTAGTGGCCATAACAAGATATTTCCCCAATTCTTGCTGTTCTTTTCATTTAACAAAATGTGGCCTGTAGAAAAAAAAAGCCTAGCAACATTTGATTTTGCTGGCATTCACACAGAGCAAAACCTACACACAGCTTTACTAGAAGAATAGCAACGCAATTATTTTTTAAATGCACTCCTTACGGACAGGGCCACAAAATAAAGAGGTCCCCTTGTCATCCTATTTATTACTTTAACATCTTTATTTAAATTCAATTTACAGTCTAGTATATCGAATGAAATGTAGGAATTTGGTTTGGTCTACTTGCTCTTTATTATTCTTCTAGGTTTCTAAAGTTGCTAGCGAGATGACAGGGGATGTGGCTGTGCTAACCAGGGTGAGACACAGCTAATCACTGAAATAGTGACTGACACCTTTACCTTTACACAATGCTATCAGTAAGGGGCTGTAGCAGTTTAATCCACAACAGTAAGCAGTAAGCATCCCACCAGCCTACCCTGTCCTGGTTTATCCTCATTGGCAGTAATATTGCCTGCTTTGTGGGTGAACAGCGTTTGATGAGTTTTATGATGGTCACTTCTGTTTGATTTCCAGGCTTTGGAAAAGACTGGTGGTTGGGTTATGTCACCCACTTTGTGGGTGGACAGTGGTTCACATGATTTAAGATGGTCAATTCTCTTTGATATATGGTGCTTGAGTCTTGAAGACTAAGGCCGCATACACACGATAGGTTAAACTGATGAGAACGGTCTGATGGACCGTTTTCATCGGACCAAACCGATTGTGTGTGGTCGCCATCGGTTAGTTATCCATCGGTTAAAAAAAAGCCAAACCGATCGTTAGTAGGCAGGACCATAGGTTAAAAATCCACACATGCTCAGAATCAATTCGACGCATGCTTGGAAGCATTAAACTTAATTTTTTTCAGTACTTTGTTGTGTTTTACGTCACCGCGTTCTGACCCGATCGTTTTTTTAACCAATTGTGTGTAGGCGCGACGCACCATCACTCAGCTTCATCGGTTAACCGATGGAAACGGTCCATCAGACCGTGCTCATCGGATGGACTGATCGTGTGTATGCGGCAAAAGATTGTTGGTTGTTTGGTGTCTATGGGTAGGGTTTATAAGTTAATAAAAGTTAAAGTTTAATTTAAAAACCCTAATAAAGGGCCATGGCCAAAACTTCTCCACATTCATATATCTGGTGTTTTATTATTTTTATTTGTTGTTTTGGGGTGGGGTTATTGTGTGCATGCACCATCCCATGTCTCCACTTGCTTCCCCATGCTATCTATAGAAGAAACCATGGTTGTCACATAGGTTGGACTTCAAGCATATCTGCCTTTGTTCATCTCCATTACACAGTGAATTTATGGGAAGAACAAAAGAGAAATAACATGTTTCTCTTGTTTCTGTTGTCTTTCAGCTCACAGTATTACAGTATTGTATTTCGGGAAAGATAAACAGTTCAGTACAATGTACATGCCAAAAATGTTCTTAATTTGACTGGTAATCTGCAATATCATTATTTTTTTCACCTTATAAACTCTTGTTGGCTACAAATAATTTGATATGCTTTTAGTATTTTAAAGTGATCATATATTGGAGATAAAGATTCTAACAATCAAATTACATAAAAAAATACTTCTATTATGCCTGAGAAACCAGGAAAATATAGATGCTTTTGGCTTGTGTTCCTTCTATTAAGTGATCACTAAAGGATTTTTTTTTTTTTAGCTTCCTTTACCTTACTGCAGTACTGGTTTCATGTCCTTATTGTTCGTTTTTGCTTTGAAGTTGCTGTAATCCTGTTCTGATCTCCACACTTCCTGATTGTCTGTTTCCTTATAACCACAGTGCTGGGAGCTTTCTCATGGTGGTCTAAGCTGTCATTACTGTGTGTCTAAAACTTCCCAGAACCAATCAGATTCATTTTAAAAACAAAACACTGCCCTGGATTTGTTTGTTTTTGTTCTGTGTGTCTATTTCTACTTCACAGAAACATGAAACCAGTTCAAAAGTGAAACTAACCTGCAGGCACATTATATGATTGATTTTTGTCTATTTTTAATCATTTTGAAAAGGAATCAGTTAACTTTTATGTCTCTATACCCTGTAAACAGTCATTTCAGCAAAAAAAATGTTTTCCTTTAGTGACTCTTTAAACAGAAAAATCTCTTCTTGAATGCAGCCTCTGTCTCCTTTATATAAAATGCTTGTTTGCCCAAAGCTTGTTATTCCATCTAGGTTAATAGGTATTCATAATCATGCAACTCAGCTGTGAGAGCATGTAGTTCTTAGTACTTTGAGAGCAAAATATATACTGTTCATGCCTAATTGCTCCAATACTTTTATGTAAAAGGCAAAAGACAGACATTATTTAAAGTTATTACTACCTAAGCCCTAATATTCAAAAAATATCCAAATAGGGACAAATAATTGTGTGTCCCCAATATAGTATAACATAAGAGTGTATCTTCCTCTGTACTGTTATCTTTGCTACACACTAGCGGGTCTATTTATTAAAAAATTGCTTTGTGAATGTCTCAACATTCATGCAATTGTAACAAATAATACCTGTAATATTTGTAATTGTTTCCTTGTTGCGTTCACTGGTGAATAAAAAATTCCCTAAATATCGGTTCTTAACCACTTTAGCCCCGGACCATATTGTTGTACAAAGACCAGAGCACTTTTTGTGATTCGGCACTGCGTCGCTTTAACTGACAATTGCGCGATCGTGCGACGTGGCTCCCAAACAAAATTGCCGTCCTTTTTTTCCCACAAATAGAGCTTTCTTTTGGTGGTATTTGATCATCTCTGCGGTTTTTATTTTTTGCGCTATAAACAAAAATAGAGCGACTATTTTGAAAAAAATGCAATATTTTTTACTTTTTGCTATAATAAATATCCCCAAAAAAAGATATAAAAAAACATTTTTTTTCCTCAGTTTAGGCCGATACGTATTCTTCTACATATTTTTCGTAAAAAAAAATCGCAATTAGCGTTTATTGATTGGTTTGCGCAAAATGTATAGCGTTTACAAAAAAGGGGGTAGTTTATGGCATTTTTATTAATATTTTTTTTTTACTAGTAATAGCGGCGATCAGCATTTTTTTTCAGTACTGCGATATTATGGCAGACACATCGGACACTTTTGACACATTTTTGGGACCATTGGCATTTTTATAGCAATCAATGCTATAAAAATGCATTGTATTACTATAAAAATGCCATTGGCAGTGAAGGGGTTAACACTAGGTGGCGGGGAAGGGGTTAAGTGTGTTCCTGTTTGTGTTCTAACTGTATGGGGGGGGTGGACTCACTAGGGGAAATCACTGATCTTCTGTTCATACATTGTATGAACAGAAAATCAGCGTTTCCCCCGCTGACAGGAACGAGAACTTTGTGTTTACACACATAGCTCTCGTTCCCCGCTCTGTACTGAGCGATCGCGTGTGCCCGGCGGCGATCGTACCCGCCCGCTATTTCAATAAAGCTGGCACCAACTTTCTGGGCTTCCTGATTTCCCGTAAACAGGCTAGACTTGATGTTCTCGATAGAGAAATTAAGGAATTAAAGGACAAACTGTTGAATTTCAAAAATTCTAATGAGTACAGTTCCCTCTCTTCTAGTCTCCAATTATATTTGGAGAAGGAAGATAGGGAACAAAAGAGCAAAAAACATAAGAAATACTCCAGGGATGCCGGAGACTATAAAACCGGGACTGTTTTTAAATGGCAAAAGCCATCAGGTACTTTAGGTAGCTCTGATTCTACCCCTATGGATAACACCGTAGAGGGCCATTCTGAAAACAACACAAACGGCCCACATCGTTCTAATCAGGTGTACCCTAGACTCCCACCCCCCCAAGGGGCCCCCCACCAAGGGTGAGACATCCTAGTTTCGACTCTCCAGTCAGGACCTCTTCCAACCGTCATATTAAGAAAGGTGGCAAGAGTCGGTCTAGGGGTAACACATCGGATTATAGGACACCTGTTCATTATAATCAGGGCCATCGTGATTATGAAGGGTCACCAAGGAGGACCGATGGTTATGTGGCCCCATATGGGTCTGGCCCATATCCATACCAATATCCCCCTGGTTATACCCATAATAGATTCTTACCCTTACAAGATGTCCAGGGTGGCCCCATGGGTTATCAACAACCCCATTCGAGTTATGATCACCATGGCTCAGATGGTCAGCCCAATAAGGATTTTCAGTGGGGTGTGAGAGGCCAAAAAAGGCCTTCGGATCCAAAAGAGGCAACAGGGGAGGCAGGAGACATCAGAGGAAAAAAGAGAAAAATGTAGTAGGTTCTGGACTGTTCAATCTCAGTGGGAAAGATCTTACTACTGACGAACTTGCTGTTTTGGACAAAGGTCTCAAGTTTGCTCCCCCCAATAAGCTCAGCAAATTTGACACCTTCATTGATGTCCATAAATTCGTCCGTAAAATTCATATACAGAGACATTTTATTTCTAACACATCACCTTTCATGGAACGAGCGGCTACTTCAGGGACTGTTCATTCTAGTCTCTCCAATCCGTCGCTATTCAACCCTCCAGTTCCAGTGGGGTCTTCGGTCAATATATTCAAGGACTTAGTCCTCAAAGACCTTGAGTCTTTGGCCGTCAAGAAGTTTTATAATCATCCCCTACCCAAGGAAGGTTTCCAATCCCTATGTAACCGCAAAGACCTTGTCGTGCGTCCTGCCGATAAGGGGGGTGGCATAGTCATCATGGACAAAAACAATTACAATAAGGAAATGAATCGCATTCTAGACGATTCTGATACTTATTTGTTGTTATCTAACAATCCTACCAATAAATATAAAAATGAATTGGTTAACATAGTGTCAAAAGGCTTTAGTTCATTTATTTTGAACAAGAAGGAAAAGGCATATTTGGTGCCTGCAGCTCCCAGAATTCCCACATTATACCACCTACCAAAGATCCATAAAGACCAGGTGAATCCACCTGGCAGGCCTATTGTAAGTGGCATTGATTCGATAACGTCACGTATAGGACGCTATATTGACTCCTACTTACAACCCCTAGTGAAAGCAACACCATCCTATTTAAAGGATACCACTTCAACTATCAAGCTTTTAGAAGGGATTGAGATTAAGGGTGACTACCTTCTTGCTACTGCCGATGTAGCATCCTTATATACCTGCATCCCCCACCGACTTGGAATAGAAGCCGTCAAACTTTTTCTTGATTGTGAACATACTATTGTAGAAGTGCAGAAACAATTTATCATTAAGTTACTGGAATTCGCAACCACCCACAATTATTTTTGGTTCGATCAGAAATATTATCTACAGAAGCGTGGGGTGGCAATGGGGGCCAAGTTTGCCCCCAGTCTTGCCAATCTTTTTATGGCCAAATGGGAGGAGGACGTCGTCTACCATAATCAACATCCGTCCCTCGTCCTTTGGGCTAGGTACATCGACGACGTCCTCCTCCTATGGGATGGTTCACGACAGAGTCTAGAGGAATATTTTTCATTTCTGAACACCAATGAACGTGGTATTTCATTCACTTTCGATTCCAGTCCTGTGAAAATCACTTTCTTAGACTTGGAAATTGAACTTGAATCTAGAAGTTTTAAATTCCAGACCCACTTCAAGGCGACTGACAGGAATAGTTTTATTCCAACTGATAGTTGCCACCATAAAAGTTGGCTCAATTCTGTTCCACGCAGCCAGTTCCTGCGTCTACGCAGGAACTGTACAGACGATGATGCCTATTTCTCACAAGCAACTATGCTTAAAAGTAGGTTTGTTGAGAAGGGGTACAACATCGCAGCAGTAGATCTAGAGTTACAGAAGGTGGCACTAATAGAACGGAGTACACTCTTGATGGATAAAGCCCCACGAGAACCCGACGATTCTTTCAGGTTCTCTATGATTACCTCATATTCTAACCAGCACAGAGACATCAAGTCCATCATCGACAAACATTGGGATATACTTAGGAGTGATAAAGTGTTGGGGCCCAATTTACCAGAGAGAGCTAAAATTATCTTCAGAGGAGCCCCCACTCTCAGAAATAGAATTGCTCCCAATATTGTTGATCCACCCTGTCGCCCTGAGTTTTTTCAGGATATGAAGGGGTATTATCCATGCAAGAAGTGCAGTGTTTGCTTGGTAAATACTAATGGGAGATCCAAAACGTTGGAATTCAGGTCCACCAATACAGGCCGCAGTTACCCCATCAAGTCTTTCTGCACTTGTGCTACCACACATGTGGTGTACCTCATCACCTGCCCGTGCGGAAAACAGTACGTTGGTCGTACCATACGGGCCTTTTCCGTACGGGTAGGTGAGCATGTTGCCAAAATTTCTGGTGGAAGCACCAAACATACTGTCCCACGACATTATAGGGAATGTCATTCACGCAACCTCACAGGTACTCAATTTTTGATAATTGACAAATATGTACCACCTTGGAGGGGAGGAGCTAAATTGAGAGGGGTCTCTCAACTCAAGGTTTATTGGATATATGAACTGCGTACGTATGTCCCACATGGCCTCAATGTCGAGTGGGACATAAAAGCCTTTATTAATAAATCTTGAAGTTTTTGATATGTTATGTGCCCTTGCTCTATCACGGCTCCAAGAAACATTAACTAAATATGTATAAATGTAATATTTCATTTAGGTAATTTTTACAATTTTACTTCATAGTGTTTCATTATATTTTGATTAATCCTATGACGACCCTATTTTAAATTGATAAGTGTGCATTATTTATACGTTTGCCATTTATAATTATTATGAGGCTCTCTTTTATTTTTATATGTTTACACTGGCAGGTTTATTCTCTTTTTCCTGCACGTGTCATTTATATATATACCAAAACTCCCTTAATATGTATATCACGGGTCTGTGACCTTTATTTCATCTGTGGTCTACATACACTGTATCTTGTCCATCTGCGAGAGTGGCATGCAGTTTCTATTACATTTTGTGATGACAGTCTCCGGCCACAACATTCTGGACTGCACCACGTGACCTTCTTACGTCCGCACGCACGACGTTGCGCTCCAGCCTCCCTTTTCAGTGTGAGGCTTGAAGCGCACAACGCCATGCAGTATACGGGTAGACGCGCCTTGTTATTAACTTGACGCGCACACCTATGACACACAGCGGAACGTCTGCACGATCGACGTTGCGTTCCAGCCTGGTTCTGTGAAGTGAGGCTTGGAGCGCACGCCGTCCACGCTTTTTTCCATCTGGTAATCAAGTACCAATTGACTGAAGCTGGAGCCGTGATTGTGGTAAGGGGGCATAGGTATATATTTTGAGTTGTTACAGCAGTAAGTCAGCACCCCAGATGATGATCTTTTGATCGAAACGCGTCGGGTTTCCTGCTGACTCCACTGCTAGACTGTACAATACTTTGATTTATCTGCTGAAATGTGAGTGTAACCTTTTGTGTTTTGAAACTTTTTAGTAAAGATTTTAAACGGTATCACACTAGGGGCCAGATTCAGGAACAGTTAGGCTGGCGGATCCAGTGATCCGCCAGCCTAACTGTGACTTTGAGCCGGCGTTTCTGTTTTCTGTAACCAGAAAACAAGAAACGCCGGGTTGAAGCTCCGATGCGAGCAGCGTAACTGAGTTTCGCCATCGCATCGTTACTTCAACTTAAAAATGGCGCCGGGGGCGTTCCCGCCGATTTCCGCTCAAAAAATATGTTAATGAGCGGAAATCGGCAATTCACGATCGCATTCCGGCGCGACGCAGTGACGTTACGACGTTTCCGGACGGGATACGCGGCGCATAGTTATACCTACATGGGGTTGGAATATCCTATGTTAGGTATAGGCGTCGTCATCGCGTCGGAAAAAAAAAAAAAAAACGTCGCTTGCGTAAAACGGTCATGAATGGGAATGTGACGTCATTGACGTTCATTCACAGATTTTGGAGCATGCGCACGGGGATGTTTTGACACTCGACGCATGCGCAGTACGTTGGCGGCGGGATCGCGCTTAGTTAGCATACTACACGCCCCGTACCCGCCCAATTTGAATTCCGCCGGCTCATTTGCGATGCGCTGCCGCAACTTTAGGAGCAAGTGCTTCGTGAATGACAGCACTTGCTCCTAAAATTTCTGCAGCGCAACGCAAATGAGAAGCGTTACTCCAGAGCAAAGATGCTCTGGACTACCTGAATCTGGCCCTATGTCCACATTTATTTTTTCCTCCCCTCGCTGTTGCACATTGAGCTCTTCGGATCCTATGTAAAGAGCCCACGGTCCCTGTATGTTGGCCCTGGTACCATACACCCTTTTATGGTTCTCATTCATCGCATGAAGAGTTAACCTGTTTTGGGATATCGCTCACTTCTTATCATTGGGAGGTCTACTGCCTGGTTGTCATCATATACATGCCTCAGCGACTCATTAAGTTTATCGCTTAGTTGAGTCCACATTTTCTGGTAAGCCCCCTCAATTACCTTTGGTGGTGGATCTGCTATCAACACTACTCTTATCGTTGTCACGTTCATTTGGACACTCAGACTGAGACACCCTCTGGTCATTTCACATTATTATGAACTGTTTTGAGCTTCAATGCCATACTTCAATATATGTGTGTTTGAACTTTCCACTCTCTATGCTTATATGATGCTTCACTGCATGATATATTTAATTTCCACATAATTTTAGCGCTACACTTTTCTTTTGTTATCACTTGTTTTTGGTGCAGAATTGATCCAATTCTGTGGTGTTTGGCAGCTTTTTTATGTTCTGTTGGGTAGCGCGGTGTTATATGTACTAGTGTATATATATTCTTTTTTTTACATTGTTAATATTATCATGAATTATTATTTTAACAAAGCCCTATGCCTCTCAGTTATGTATGCATATGTGGATTGTCATTCTTCCATGGCTACTACTTATGAAAACCAAGAAATCTGCACTAGAAAATCCAACTAATGGCTTGTACACACTATAAGAAAATTGGACGAACATTTTAGTTCAAAGAATTTTCATATAATTTTCATATAGTGAAATAGTTTCGACAGCCGATTCTGAATTTTCATAAGAATTTTCATAAGAAAGGGACAAAACTCCAAAATGTTTATTTTATGGGAACCGGACGAACAATTTTTGTTTATTGTGTACCGTTTTCGTACGGTTTTCGTACAAGAAAGATCAGAAACAATAAATAACAACAACAAAAAGACTTTATCATACGAGAATTTCCGTACAAATTTTCATTCATCGATTCCAACTTGCTGTGAAACAACTGTAAAAATATGTTATAGATATTCAATAACCCCAAAAAAAACTAATAACAGTACTATAAATAATTCAATTAAACATAAATATTCTCCATGTGAAATTCAAAAATACATATAAATACACCACTGTAGTAGCTTGATTTTTTTTTATTTCACATGTGGGGGTGTGGGATATTTTTTTAACTGATTTGAAGTGCTTTTTTTTTGTTTTGTTTTGAATGGTTACTACTAATTAACTGTTGCATGTCCTAACCTAAAAAGCACAGCCCTGTGATTAGCTAGCATGCCCTGAGCTGTTTCGACATAGTCTACGTTCTGGATCACAATGATGTAGTACAAAAAAACATAAAATCATTTTATGGATACTGGTTTGTAACACCATCTTTTACTTAAAGGGGTTGTAAAGGTTTGTTTTTTATTTTCTAAATAGGTTCCTTTAAGCTAGTACATTGTTGGTTACCTTTTCCTTCGATTTCCCTTCCATTTTTTTTTTCTTTGTTTTCTTTGTCTGAATTTCTTACTTACTGTTCCTCCTCAGTAAGCTGTTCTGACTGATTAACCCCCAGCCAGAAGATGGGGGTAAGCTTACTGAGGAGAAACAGGAAGTGAGAAATCAGATAAAGAAAAAAAACATTTAGAAGGGAAATCGAACGAAAAGGTAAGTGAACCAACAATGCACTAGCTTAAAGCGGAGTTCCACCCAAAAGTCACCCCCTTACATGCCGCATTTGGCATGTAATTTTTTTGGCGGGGGAGTGGGGGCTCCGGTAGTAGTGGGACTTCCTGTCCCACTTCCTCCTTCCGCCCAGGGACTGCCTCGGCGACTTCTCCTCTCACCTTAGGCGGCCCCTCCCTCTAGGCGATCTCTCCTGGGACACGTGAAAGGTCCCAGAAGATTGCCTGACCACTCAGGGAGTGCAGCGCCGCTCGCACATGCGCAGTGCGTGCCCGGCCGTGAAGCCAAAAGCCCACAGAGTGAATGGAGGCGCCGGCTGAGAGGGGGGAGAGGAGTGGAGCTCTGGGCGGCCGCATCACTGGACCATGGAGCAGGTAAGTGTCTGTTTATTAAAAGTCAGCACCTACACATTTTGTAGCTGCTGACTTTTAATAAACCTAAAAAGGCTGGAACTACCCTTTAAAGGAACCTATTTATAAAATACAAAAGACGAACCGTTACAACCCCTTTAAGGGATTATGGTAATGTTTCTTTCTTTTAAAAAGTAGAGTTAGAACCTCTGTCAGGCTTATATTGATGTCTCAGTCCCAACAGGAGAGAATTGTCCTCACTTCCTATTCCGGACACATAAACCGAAAATGATGAGTATTTCACATTTGACAATTGTCACTAGAACGGATGTTGCCATCAATGGGTGTTCCCTCTTCTTCTGTTTAATGGGGACTGTAACATTTTAGATTTCCTCTTACTCACACAGGAAATGAAAGAAAAAATCTCAGCCTCAAACACAGACAGCAATAAAAACCTTACAGAGTTCTTAAAGGGTCACTAAAGGATTTGTTTTAGCTAAATAGCTTTCTTTACCTTACTGCAGTCCTGGTTTCATGTCCTCATTGTTCGTTTTTGCTGTAATCCTTCTCTGTTCTGGACACTTCCTGGTTGTCTGTTTCCTGATGAAAAAGGTTATGGGAGCTTCTCACTTCTCAAGGAGGTGTGATTACTGTGTGTCTAAAACCCCTCAGAACCAATCAGTTTCATTTTAAAAACAAACACTGCCCTGTATTGGCTCTGTGTCTCTGTACTTCACAGAAGCATGAAACTAGATTAAAAATGAAACTGAAACTGCAGGCACATTATATGATTGATTTTTATCTTTTTTGAATCTTTTTTTTTTTTAAAGGAATCAGTTAACTATTATGTCTTTATACCCTGTAAACAGTCATTTCGGCAAAAAAAAAAAAAAAATGTTTTCCTTTACAACTCCTTTAAGCTCTGCTCACTCTATTCAAAGCAAAAAAAAGTTTTGGCTGGAGTTCTACTTTAAGGAAGGAAACAATGGTCGAAATAACAAAGTAAGGCAATAAATTCTCTTCCACAGATATATTTTATTAGACATTTATTATGAAAGCATGCTTCATTCTAATGAAGGTAAGATCAGCAAAGGTAGACACATACACCAATGTTATTTTGACACTGTGTTCTTCCCACTTGCCTTATGTCATTTCATCAACAGATGCAAAGTAGTTACAGAATATTGCCTTTAGCCTCCCTCCTCTCCGCTATTATTCTGGATAATGGACCCATTGTGCATCCACCCTCACATTTGCTTCTTACATAAGAATAGAAGGCCCCTTGGCTTCTTAATCTCTTGCACTAATTTCATTTTCAAACACACTGTTGCTGCGATTGAGCACCTATTCCTGTAACTAATTTAACAAATGATATCCTTTAATGCTTTTTGCATTGTTTCCTGCAATTTTCCTAAATGCTTGTGTAAGCGTGCTGGCTGTGTCTCATTTTTCATTCGGTTGCTAGGATATAGGCAGTTATGATACAGCGACATCCTAATATTGGCTTTTAAGAAATCTGACGCTGTGATCACATAACACTTGCTCTAGGGTCAAATTGACATATGCAGAGACAACAAATGATCCGAGGTAGGAGTGGCCTATAAAAGCTGCTATTTGCTTATAATGGCAAAGGAAAGCTTTTTGTGAAATTTCCAGGGCTTGTCTTTGATACCAGGCAATAAGGAAATGTTTGCAAGCCATGATCAGCATGATGAATTGCATATTTATTTAAACAACTCATTGTGTGGCACAAATGTATAGATCGTTTTGGTACAAATACAAATGAACGAATGTTGAAATGTACCTATTCTGAAGACTGAACTAAATGTCAATATTCCGCTTGCACACTATTAATAAGATCTAGGGAAACAATGAAAAAATTACCTTTTGTTATCATTTGAGTCATGGACCAGGTGGGGCTTGCTCCATACCTGTGGCACAGCAACCCAAACTGTGGCTCTGCCTGAAGAGTCTAACATAACTCCCCAATGGACTTTTCATATTAATATTACATGATCATTTCTGCTAAATAGGTCACCTAACCTGACCCAAGGTGGTTTAGGTATTCTAGTATTAAATTGTTCATCTGTTTCAATAAAGACAGTATGTAGGGCAAAGTAACAGGTTCTCTTGAAAGCCCCAATGTTCAATACTCACCTTCACCACTCATCAGTCAGAGATGTGGAAAAAAACACGAGACTTCTAAAAATGCAAGATGATGTGACATTCCCCCCTTCCTCCCAGGATCCAATGTTCCACTCTGAATGGCCAATCCCCAAGTCCAACCACTGTTACTTGAGGGAGGAGAGCATATCATTAACCCTCTGTAAACTCCAACACTGACCAAAACAGAGTTTAAGAACCATAGCTTTGACAGTTAAACAGAGCAGCAGGAACACAGAAAAGAAAATTATCAGTGGGTTGTGGTGAGGTTTTTTTTTTAAGAGAATCTGTCACTTTGCCCTGAATTGCTGAGAACTCATAACTGATGGTTGATCATTTTAAGTAAGGGAAGACATGCTATACTTACTGGTATACCCCAAGCCCCCACCCTGTATGCATCTAAAAATGCAAACTAGAGAAGAGACTTTTTTTTTTTTTTTTGTTTTGCAACATTGAGGACTCACTAAAAAATATGAAGATTCTTTCCCAGCATGTAAAACCCCGGGGTCGGATTGGCCTGGCCATAGAGTATTATAGAACCCACACAGAACTACATGCTCAGATGTTTCACGCCTGTTTGCAACAGGGCTCCATACTGTCCTCTATGAGGGATGCCCACGTCGTTCTCATTCCAAAGCCTAATAAAGACCCTAAGCTGTGCGCCTCCTACAGATCAATCGCACGTCCCAATTGTGATCTAAAAATACTAACCAAGTTAGTGGCCACTAGACTTAATAGAGTAATAAAATCCCTGATTGACTCTGATCAAACGGCCCAGTAGGTCCACAGACATTAATATACATAGGGCCAGATTCTCAGAGGCGTTACGACGGAGTATCTCAGATACCCCGTCGTATCGCCTTTTTTTTTGTCTCGTATCTATGCTTAGCATCACTTTTGCATAGATACGCTTCTACATCCGACAAGTGTAAAAGCATTACACTTTCGGATCGTAGGTGTAATGACAACTCCGGCCACTAGGTGGCCTTTACGTTGTTTTTTCATTTGCATATGCAAATGAAGTAGTACGCCGATTCTCGATCGCTTTTACGCCGCCCCGTCGTCGCGTACGTCGTTTTCGTTCGCGTAAGGTTACCCCAGCTTCTATGTGGAGTAACCTTACGAGGTCCCGTCGGATGCCGTCGTGTCCCGTCGGACGTCATGTTAAGTATGGCATCGGGTCAGCGTCGGCTTTTTCCGTCGCTTACGTCGTTTTACTAACTCATTCGCGAATAGGGACTTGCGTAAATGACGCTCACGTCGTTTTGACGTCGGTTTCAACGACGCTTCCCGACGTGAGCTGAAGCATGCGCACTGGGCTTTTTCCCCGGCCGGCGCATGCGCAGTTCGTTCGACGCGGGGGCGCGCTTAATTTAAATACAAGCCGCCCCATTTGAATTGCGCGGGTTTACGCTTGGCGATTTACGAGACACCAACGCAAACTACGGAGCAAGTGCTTTGAGAATAAAGCACTTGCTCTAGCACGCAGTGGCGGCGTAGTGTAAATGGCTTACGCTACGCCGCCGAAAATATATGAGAATCTGGCCCATAGACTATTTTCTGATATACATGCCCCCATACTAACCGGGGCACTAGGACCATTGCCACCCTTGATATGGAAAAAGCATTTGACACAGTGGAGTGGGTATATCTGTGGGAGGTGCTTAGAAGAATGGGTTTCCCACTAAAATGTATTGCTTGGATCCGCACACTGTATACCGGTCCCATGGCATGTATTAAACTGAATGGCTCCCTGTCTCCTCCATTCCTGTCAGACAGGGATGTGCACTCTCTCCCTGGTTCTGTTCGCCCTGGCCATGGAGCATATTGCTGAGGCCCTCAGGAGCTCGGCCGAGGTTCGTGGTCTTAGGGTGGGCTGGCTGGAGGAGAGAGTGGCTCTCTACGTGGATGATCTGCTGCTTTTTTTGAATGATGCTGGTGACTCTTTGCGGGGCGCACTCGGTATCATGGATGCCTTCTCCCCCTTCCAAGGGTTGAGAGTGAACTGGCACAAGTTTCAGCTGTTCCCAGTGGATGAGGGGGCCAGGTCCTCCTCACCCTCCTCTCTCCCACTCCAGTGGGTTGATCAGTTTACCTTTTTAGGTATTATCATCTCAAGACAGAGGAGGGACTTTGTGTGGCTCAATCTTGACCCTGTCTTGGTAGCAATTAAACCAAGCTGAAGGCATGGAGCAATCTTCCTCTTTCTCTCATTGGGCGCATCAATCTTATTAAAAGGAAATTCCTCCCTAAATTTACGTAAATGTTTTGGAACTCCCCACAATGGCTGACCAAAACTTTCTTTAATTCTCTTAAGTTTATTTTGGGGCCTTAACTGCCTAGATTCAAATGCACTACTCCAACCAGGCCTGTGGACAGTGGGGGCTTGGCTCTCCCTGATTGCCACAAGCATTTCTTGGCCACTTAGCTTGTAACTGAAACCTAACCAATTACAGTTCAATACCATCCCCGATCCACAGGCTTGGGCCAAATACAAAATACTGACCCTTGAGCATGTTATCACCAACAAAGAGCTCACCCCCTTTCACATTTTACCAACCAGTTGAATTGGCATACTCGGAGCTCGAATCCAGCCTTCGGGTGAAAGACTTGAAGAAACCCACGTCTCAGCTTTACGGGTCCTTGCTGGTTGCTGCCGGCCCCGAGTTGTCCCTCGCCCACAGGAAATGGGTGGGGGACATATTGGAGCAGGACAACTGGAGGGAGATTTGGGACTTTCCCTTCTCCCCTCTGGTCTCAGCTAGGGACAAACCGGTCCAATACAAAATTGTGCATAGAACTCACCACATGCATTACAGGCTGCACCAGATGTCACCGACACGTTCTCTGGTGTGCTGACGTTGCTTCTACCAACCGGTAGACTTTTCTAAACTTTTTTTGGATTTGCCCAGCAATCGAACATTATTGGAAAGAAGTACTCCAGGTGATTGGAAAGGTCACTAAAACTCTGTTCCTTATGATCCTAAATATTGTCTGCTGGGGCTGGTGGTCTGCTGTGGTCAATGCTCAGAGCCAGGAAAATACTCATATCCCTGCTATTGTACTATGCTCGTAAGGCAATTACGATGAACTGGAAACAATCGCCTCCCCCTCTGTCAGATTCTGGAAAAGCCTAGTGAATGCCAGTTTACCCCTGTATAAAGCCAACTACTCGGGCAGGGGTTGTCCACAAAAATGTGAAAAGGTATGGACCTGTTGGCTAGATGACAATACCATGGCAACTGATGCAGTAACCAATTCCTAGATTAACACTAAATCTCTAGTCTGTTAGTATATTGACCCAACTATTCTCATGTTGCATTGTCCTGTTGGTACCAATTTGAGCACAGATTCTCCTGAACTGAACCTCTCCCCACATTGGGGTTAAAGTATAAGTTAGTTTTTTTATGTTGTGCCCTGTTGCGGTATGTTGCTGTATCAAAAGAACTGCACCTGCATGGGCAAAGGTTTGGCCCCTGCGTTGGCTAATTTTGTATGCTAATGAAAAATTTTATAAAAAAGATTTTGCAGAAAAAAATATGAAGATATTATCCTTTTATTATGTATGAAAGAAAAAATACATTCTAAAGTTTAATGTAAAACAAATCATACATGTGTATATTGCAATGCATACAGCACTTATTATAATATTTATAAGTGCTAGATGCATTTCAATACTCTTAATCCTTGCCACGCAAAGGAGTCAAGTCTGCTCTGGCAATCAGAAAGTATTCATGACCTTGTATCTGCTTGGCCCCAATGCAATCCCCACAACAATGGGACCAATTTTTCTTGTTGCAAATTCACTTTAAGAAAGACTGGTTTATGAACTTTATCAACTCACCTAGAATGTTGAACTTTCTTTATTATCTTTGCGAAGTGTATGATTCCACTCACCACCAGTAGTGGGCGCTTCTCTTGGCATTGCATGTGGTACACCATATATACCATATTTATTGTGAGCTGTGTTGTGTTTGTTTTTTAGTTTTTAATATATTCACTCAATTTGCAATCCATGTTTCACCCTCACATGTGCTTATTTAATTATTGTGATACACACTAGTATCTATCAGTCCAAGCGCCCTCATACCCCACCCACACCAATCCCCACAACAAAGCTAAATAGAAGAACTTATGTTTAGGCATCCACATCAATTCACTTTAGATTTAGAGTTCTATTTATTTTGAGGGAAATATTATTGTTAGCGATGCAGACCCATGGCAAAATCATTCCATCTGTATACACATTTCTGGCAGAAGAAAAAGACCTACCGTTAATTCAGGAAATGTGTTCATAAGTGAGGAGAAACAATAACAAGTGATCACACTTCAGTTATGCATGCAGGGTACTCAGGTTAAGAAGATCTGTGCCATGGCCATTTAATGGCTTAAACCTTCTCCAATGTGCAGATACCACAGAGGGTCCACTTTCTATTCTTCTGTGGCAATTCAGGAACGGCCTTTTTAACCTATTATACCTTTCTCTACTCTCACCTAAAATTGAGGGACTGTCCCTCATTCGAAATAATGTCCCTCTGTCCCTCTGTCCCTCTTTCATCCTCATTTGTCCCTCATTTTGGTCGGATCTATATACAGTAGTTGTATATAAGACACTTATCTTTCAAATAGTGCTTTACAGTGCTAAACCTTTCATCCAATTTGAAAATTGCTGAATTTGTAAGGCCAATATAAAGGAATAGTATTGGTTAAAAAAAAGCACTTGTTGGTTTAAAGCGGAGTTCCAACTGTGTAAAAAAAATATTTTTTCCATAATATCATTTTTTTAACACTCTTATTAATAGCACTCATGTTTTACAGACAGATCGCCGCTCAATTGCCGATTTCATAAAGTAAGATGACTTATATTCTGCTTCGCTGGCATTTTCCATATTGCTTGTTGGCATGTGAAGCCCACAAGCACTATCCTCCGGGTCACGGTGCAGCTGATCGACCAGCAAGCACCACCTGTTCCTGCGCATGCACAGAATGTGCTCGCAGCGCCATACACTTCTGACGCTGCCATCACAACAGGCGGCGGCATCGGCAGTGCCCGCCTAGTTGTGATGGCAACAAAGCCCACTGCGCTGCCCACTGACTCCTGGGAAATGATGACACACATCTCCAAGGAGCACTAGCGAACATGGGCGCCAAGGGAAATCATGTCAGGCATCAGGGAGAGGAAGACGCAGATTATAAGGCACCCCTTAGTAACAGCCAGGAAAAAGTAAGTAAAAAAAAAGAAAAAAATCCAAATGTTGTTGCTGCTGAATACTGCAAAGTAAATGTTATGGGTGGAACTCCGCTTTAACAATTTTTTTTTGTATAATTCTCTAAGGGGGCGTGACAGGGGGTGTGTCCTATGCCTACATACTTTTGCCAATAGGTGCCCCTCGTTCCCATCTCAAAAAGTTGGGAGGTATTTAATTATGCCAGTTGTGTCTTTTTGTTTTCTTTCTGCGAGGCAATGGGCTATGCACAATTTCATTGTATTTATCTGACTTTGAAAGGTTGCTGCATACTAGCCGTTTCCACCACATCTGACCTTTTAGTCCTTTAATTGTTTTCCTAATTGGATGCCATTAAATGATCCACATTTATTTTTATTGATCCACTGTACAATATTCTTTCAGAATTAACAATTGCATATATACTTTGATTTGACAGCTTCAATAAAGACAATCTCTTCATTGATCTGCTATGTGTTTATTATTTCCTCTTCTCTTCTCATCTGGTTCTTTGAGTGAGATTTCCAGCACCTTAGAAATGTCAGTGTATATCTTTTCCATTATGCTATTAACACCCTCCCCATTGTATGAACTGTCCAGGGATGCAGTTAAAGGCCAAATCAAAAAGCTGTTTTACAACAGAGGAACATGTGCAGATAACGCCAAGAGAACTTCTTGTAGCCTTTGCAGTGTCTGAGCTGGTGGCTTTATCTTGCAAGGAAATTATTTTAAAATTTTTCTATCGGGTGGGCTTTCTTTTTCTAAAGGTACACATGCTGCACTGTAATCCTTTTACAGAGGGTTGAGAATTTGACATGTAGATAAGGCCTTAAAATAAAATAGATGAATAAAAAAATTGAATCTTTAAATACAAAATACTGTTAAAAAATAAATAAATAAATAATAAATAATAATAATAATAATAATAATATAATAATTATTAATTATAAAAATGAATAAATAATAATAATAACACATAATGCTCATGGCATTCCATGTGCTGCTGAAAGCTAGGGATAACCTACTCTGTAAAATAGTTGCAATGGCCGCGTACACACGATCGAATTTGTCCGCTGAAACTGGTCCGATGGCCCGTTTAGCAGACAAATCGGATCGTGTGTACGGGCTAGCGGACATGTTTGTCCAGCGGACAAATTTCAAAGCATGCTGTAAAATTTGTCTGCCGGAGACATGTCCGTCGGGTATGTCCGCTGGTTAGTACACTAACCAGCGGACATATCTGCCCGCACATGCGTCGAATGGATTTGACGCATGCGCGGAAGTTTTTCACTTCCTGGTTCGGTGACGTGGCGGCGTCAACGTCACCGCCACGTCACCGCCCTGTCTGCCGGAGGGGATTTTGATCCGATGGTGTGTACACGCCATCGGACCAAAATCCGATGAGACATGTTCACTGCAAACGGTCCGTCGGACATGTCTCATCTCGTGTACGCGGCCTTAGACATTGTGGTCATAGAAATGACAGCTGGCTACATACTACTAGCACAGGCCACAATAAACATTAGAATTCCAATTCTCTTGATGAGGAGTGGGAAAAGGTTTCATTAGGAGTTAAAAGAAAAAGCTGATATGCAGCCTTGAGGAGGCTACAGAGGAGACATAGGGCACATTATGAATTGCTGATATTCACCATTATGAAGGAAGAAAGAAAGGGTGCATTAGTAGCACTTGCAGGCCTGCGCATAGGAGAATTTAAAAATAAATGGTTTATCAACCACTTCACTATCTCCCTCACCATTGTTAAGGTAAAATGCTCCTAAAAGCCTCTCCACACCACCCCTCTTACATGTGCAAACAAAAAGGAAGACTTGTGAAATGGTGGGTAGCTTATTGCCGCATACACACGATGGGAAATTCCAACAAGAAAACCGTGGATTTTTTTTCCGACAGAATTTTGGCTCAAACTTGTGTTACATACACACTGTCACACAAAATTCCGACCATCAAGAACGCGGTGACATACAACACTATGACGAGAAGAGATAAATGAAGTTCAGTGATTCCAAGCATGCATGTTTTTTTGTGCCTTGGAATTGCATAGAGACGATCTGAATTTCCGACAAGAACTTTTCCCATCAGAAAGTTTAAGAACTAGCTCTAAAAGTCTGATGGGGCCTACACACGGTCGGAATTTCCAACCAAAAGCTCACATCAAACTTTTCTTATCAGGAATTCCGATCGTGTGTACGCAGCATTAGGCTGCAGAATCCAATGCTGAACTTTTGACTGCTGTTGCCCATCCCACATTCTTAAACAGGGTGAACACATAACCCAAATTGTCCAAATTAACAGGAACGGCCAACTTTCAGTCTCTATTGAATTGTCATGCTGGAGAACCAGCATTTAATCAGCGATTGCAGCCAATGGCTGGTTGAATGAAAAAAAATCAGGGTGTATACCCTAATTTAGAATTCCCCTATTTTATTTGCTGCTGCTGTCTGTCCTTCTCCCCGAATTGTGGAAGTCGAGCAGCCTTTTTTTTACATAGGGACAAGGTTATGTACTGACCTAGGACTTTATTTTTGTTAAGGGAGTAGGCAGATTGCATTGTAATTCTTTATTTACTAAGGCAGGAAAGGCATAACGAGGCAAAAAACATTAAAAAAGGTAGTGATAACATTTTTTTAAATCTGTACCTACTGTTAAAAACTCCTAAAAAAACATATTACCTTCTTGTGCAGAAACTATGCCTCTGACTTCAGGCTTGGCTGTACTTTATAAATATATTTAATGGCAGCTATGACAAGAGGAGTGATAAATATGTAATACTTTGGTGTACACAACTTTGCCACATTGAGTATGCCCTTGCAAACTGTTCAAAAAAAAGCAGCTTTCCTTGTGATTTGGAGAGTGGCTAGCACCTTATGGCTGTAGGGTTGTACATCTAATTTTTGCTGCGGCCTGCCCTTCCTCATTGCTGTTGGATTGAGCAAATTACAGTAGATCCTCTGGATTTTCCGCTTTGATTGGGGAAAGATGAAACATTCCCCTTGGAGCTTCCCAACATTGTCTTCCTCATTGTCAATCTTCCTCCTCTTCACCGCCAGCACCCCAACCCCCTTCCTGCTCCTCACCACCAGCACCCCAACCTTACTCTGCCTCATATTCTTCCTTTATTTTTTTCTAGTGCCTCATGGAATTACACATGCTGGTGGAGGATAGGGATGATTTCCTTACAGAGTAATGGTGGCTGGAGTATGGCTTTCTGGGCAAAATAATGATGATAAACTACCTGACATTGAGGTGTAGAACAGGGCACAATAAAAGCTTTAAAAGGGCGTTTGGCAAAGCTGGTATCAAGACACTGTACATTAAAGTGATTTGGGGAAATGTTTATCTTTATCTTCTACCGCAGCACTGCAGAGGTCTGTGAATAGACCCTAGGGATAGCATAAAGATATCAGTTGACTCATAGCCAAAGAGTAGGTGGACGAGCAGAACTAAAATGGCACAAGGTGCTCTGTGGTCTTGAAGAGGAGGACGTGACGGAAAATAATGCATAAACAGCACAGTAAAAAAAAGTGAGGAGGGAAAGAGTTAATAGGCAGTTGATTAAAAAATTTGCTGCTCTGAACACTCAAGGAGAACAATGAAAAGACTGATATGCTACAGCAAGGAATGCAGGGTTGTGCCAACTTACTATACTCTATACCAGTGGTCCCCAAACTGTAGGCCGGATGCAGACCTTGCTTGCCTTTATTTGGCCATCACAACACTATTCCTCCCACTGGACCAATAATGAGGGACTATTTTTTCCACTGACACCAATGATGGGACACTATTCCCCCTATTGACACTAATGATGAAGATCTATTCCTCCCATTGATAATAATAATGAGAGGCAAATCTTCCCACTAACATCAATTTCTCCCACTGATACCAACAATCAGTCACTGTTCTCCCCATTGACACCAAATATAGGGTACTATTCCTTCCACTGACAGTATTTTTTTCTCCCATTGATCACAGTCCAGCCCCCCTAAAGTTTGAGGAGCAGAAAACTGACCCTTTGTTTCAAAAGTTTGATCTATACAAATAAACTGTTGTGCCACTGTTCAATTTATATGAAGTTGTGAGCTTTAGTTTAATTATTTTGTAAGAATAAACTTTCTAATATCTTTTGGGCCCCTTTCAAAGAGATGTTATGATCAGGTCCACATGTCAGTTTCTCAGACAGACCTGATCGGAAAGACCCATTCATTGCCTAAGGATAGGCGGAAGTAAATAGACTTATGTATGTTACACCTGTCTACCTCTGGGTCCAATCAGGCCCACAAAAAAAAAAGACAGGAGAGGATTCCATTTAGGTGGAGCAGGTTGGAGGTAGCCAGGTGTAAATGGGATAGTGAGAATCTTGCAAGCTACCTAGTGCAAATACAAAAACATTTGATCAGGTGCTCCCCACCCTCAGGTAATGGCCTCTCACCTCTGAGCGTGTGACCTAACTGCTAAGTTTGGTCAAACACACTTATGAATAACTTTAGGGATTCTAGGCAGGCTGTCTGTTTCAAAGCTGATTACTGGTGCTGTCTCCTCACATGGAAAATGGTAAAAAGAATCTCCATGGCATAATATCGTTTAAAACTGTTTATTGTGCCGACAAAAAAAAAAACAATGCTGGGTACTCACATGGGTTAGGTGCGTTAAGTGCACCACTCTGTATACTGCCTAAAAATGCCGGGTAATGGCTGGGATCATACGTTCGTCCTCCTGAGGAAGATACAAAATCCCTTGTATTGTCACATGTAGGGGAGGGGACAGGACGCTGTGAAAGACAGCTTAGCTACTATACAGAGGATGAACGTACGATCCCAGCCATTACTCAGAGATTTACAGTATATGAAAGCCTCTTAGTATGAGAAAAAAAAACATAAAATTATAGTACCATCATCCTGGAGATCAATTTTGAATAGAATAAGGGTTAATGGGACCCTAAAAGGGCCAAAAAGACCTTTAGAGCAAGTAGGGGGCAAAGGGACTATAGCGGTACTAGGTAAGACATTTTGAGAATAGAATTGTAATAGAGATAAAATATATAAATCAATTTATTTAACAAAGTATCAAAAAAACAGGAGACGCATGCTTTGAAATCTGTCGGCTGGGAACCTGTCCGCCCGACATGTCTGCTGGTTAGTATGCTAACCAGCAGACATGTCTTCTCGCACACGCGCCGAATGGTTTCGACGCATGCGGGGAAGTGTTTTACTTCCTGGTGCGGTGACGTGGCGGCGACAACGTCACCGCCACGTCACCGACACGTCAGCGCGCTGTCTGCTGGCGGAGATTTTGGTTTGCTCGTGTGTACACGCGAGCAAACCAAAATGCCAGCAGACAGATCTGTTCAAATCGGTCGGTCCGACCGATTTGAACAGATAGATTGCCTCGTGTGTACGAGGCCTAACACAGAATGGCTGTATAGTCACAAAGAAGGAGACAACAATAGCAGCAGACATTACGGGTAGATGTAGATGAATCAGCCCTGAAAACAAAATGATAATTTTGGTAAAGGTGCTCAAAGATTGCCTAGACATCAATTTTACTCTGAAGAACAGGTTTAAATAAAAATGTGCACTTTTGAGATAAGAATAAAAAATGTTATGTGACTGTTCTTTTGTAGCGCTACCCCCGCAGGAGATGCTTGAATATTGTTGGTTCCCTACTCCTCTTCAATCCCAAGAATAGACTCAACCCCACTGGCACACCTGGTAGTACTGCAGTGTAAATACCACAGTAAAGGACACAGGTTATAGTGAACACAAAAAGGAACTTTTACTGTGAACTTGCTTAAAGGAGGACGGAACAAACAATCGCAGTAATGTAAGGCAAAAAAAAGCGGGTTGTATTAAAACAAAAACAAAAAAACAAAGATTACAGGAAAATTCTACAAGATCAAATCTGTGTGCTTTCAGGGGACTCCTTTAAGGCCCCTTTCGGCAGTAAAGCTCTATTCGGCCGCTAGCCGGGCAGTTTTACCCCCACTAGCGGCCGAGACAGGGTTAAAAAGGGTTAAAAACCACTGCAAAGCACCTCTGCAGAATCGCTTTGCCGACGGTATTCCTGCGGTGCCCCACCAATTTCAATGGGCAGAAGCGGTGGAGGAGCGAAGACCGAAGATGCGGCTAGCAGGACTTTTTTTCAACTTCCTGCTAGCGCACTGCTCCAGTGTGAAAGTCCTCTGGGCTTTCACACGAGACACAGAAGCGGCTGTTTCAGGTCAGTTTGCCGGTGCTATTTTTAGCACAATAGCACCTGCAAAACGACCTAGTGTGAAAGGGGTCTTAGTGAAGTTGCCCCCGAGTGCAGAAGTAAATACACAAGAATAATGAGTCAGGAATGTAACATTACTTTACCAAAGCATCTGATAACCTCAGTTAACCACTTACTGCCCTATAGACAAAGTACGTCTACAGGGCGCTTGCTTAACTCCAGAGGACCGGCACATCACGGATCACGGTAAATCGCCGCTGATAGCAGCAGTTTACCACGTGATCGCTCCGTTCAATGATGTAAACATTACTCTGCTGCAATACCCCACAATACTCTGCTGCAATACCCCGCAATACTGTGCTGCAATACCCCGCAATAATCTGCTGTAATACCCCACAATACTCTGCTGCAATACCCCACAATACTCTGCTGCAATACCCCGCAATGCTCTGCTGCAATACCCCGCAATGCTCTGCTGCAATACCCCGCAATACTCTGCTGCAATACCCCACAATACTCTGCAATACTCTGCTGCAATACCCCACAATACTCTGCAATACCCCACAATACTCTGCTGCAATACCCCGCAATACTCTGCTGCAATACCCGGCAATACTCTGCTGCAATACCCCACAATACTCTGCTGCAATACCCCGCAATACTCTGCAATACGCCCCCCTTCCTGCTTCTACCGACTCAACGCTATGATCGAAGCCAGAATTATACGTATATTTTTTTAAGGCTTCCCAGCCTAGAGGTGAGATGTGGGGTCTTATGTCTGGTGTGGATTTTTGGGGGAACTCCACGCCATTTTTTTAAAAAATTTGGGGTGGAGTTCCCCTTAAAATCCACACCAGACCAGAAGGGTCTGGAATGGATATTTGGGGGAACCCCACGCAATACTCTGCTGCAATACCCTGCAATACTCTGCTGAAATACCCCACAATACTCTGCTGCAATACCCTGCAATACTCTGCTGCAATACCCCACAATACTCTGCTGCAATACCCCACAATACTCTGCAATACTCTGCTGCAATACCCCACAATACTCTGCAATACCCCACAATACTCTGCTGCAATACCCCGCAATATTCTGCTGCAATACTCTGCTGCAATACTCCGCAATACTCTGCTGCAATACCCCACAATACTCTGCTGCAATACCCCGCAATACTCTGCAATACCCCGCAATACGCCCCCTCCTGCTTCTACCGACTCAATGCTACTATCAAAGCCAGAATTACATATTTTTTTAAGGCTTCCCAGCCTAGAAGTGAGATGTGGGGTCTGATCGACCCCATATCTCACTGTAAAGAGGACCTGTCATGCTATATTCCTATTACAAGGAATGTTTACATTCCTTGTAATAGGAATAAAAGTTATCAATTGTTTTTAATTTGTTGCGGAAAAACGTGTCAAACTAAAATAAAGTAAAGTAAAATGAACAATAACATTTTTTTTTAAAGCACCCCTGTCCCCGTGTGCTCGCATGCAGAAGTCCCGCCCACATATGAAAACGGTGTTCAAGCCACACATGTGAGGTATCGCTACGAACGTTAGAGTGAGAGCAATAATTTTCGCCCTAGACCTCCTCTGTAACTAAAAACATGTAACCAGTAAAAATATGAAAGCGTCGCCTATGGTGATTTTTAAGTAGCGAAGTTTGGTGCCATTCCACGAGCGCGTGCAATTTTGAAGGGTGACATGTTGGGTATCTTTTTTCTCGGCGTAACTTTTTTTGACATTATGCAAAAACATTGGGCTAACTTTACAGATTTTTTTTTTTTTTTAAGCACAATTTTTTTTTTTTTTTAAAACATGTTAGAAAAATTGCTGCGCAAATACAGTACGAGATAATAAAAAAACATATATAATGTTTTGGGGTTCTATGTAATTTTCTAGCAAATAAATTATTTAATTATTTATTAAATAATAAATTTAAATGTAAGAGAGAAATGTCAGAATTGGCCTGGGTGCTCCAGTACGCCTGATGGTGCTCCCTGCATTTTGGGCCTCTGTATGTGGCCACGCTGTGTAAAAGTCTCACACATGTGGTATCGCCATACTCGGGAGGAATAGCAGAATGTGTTTTGGGGTGTATTTGTGGTATGCATATGGTGTGTGAGAGAAAAAAAAATGCTAATATGAAAAGTTTGTGAAAAAAAAAAAAAAGAAAAAAAAGAACTGTGGGAAAAAATGACAACTTCAAAAAACTCACAATGCCTCTTTCTAAATATCTATTCTAATTCGTGGAATGTGTTCTTTCCAAAAAGGGGTCATTTGGGGATATTTGTACTTTTCTGGCATGTTATGGTTTAAGAAATGAGACAGGCCGTCAGTACTTCAGGTGTGATCAATTTTCAGATATTGGTGGAGACAGGCGGCCCACGATGCTGCGCTCTGGATCCCTTACCTGGATAGATCTTCTCATAGCTGGAACCCGGCGGAGAGGAGATCACACGTTGCTGGATATCGACAACATTGGAGCCCCCGGGATCGAGAGTGGATTACCACCGCTGGATTTTTTTTCTTTTTGAGAAAGGATTTTTTTCCACAGTGTGTGTGTGTTTTTTTACAATTATTTACACTTCCTTCGTGAAATGGTAGGGGTACAATGTACCCCATTGCCAATTCACATAGGTGGGCCAGGATCTGTGGGTCCCCTTTGTTAAATGGGTCTTTCAGATTCTGATAAGCCCCCCACCCCCAGACCCCCACAACCACCGGCCAGGGTTGTGGGGATGAGGCCCTTGTCCCCATCAACATGGGGACATCCTCCCCATGTTGAGGGCATGTGGCCTGTACAGTTGAGGAGGGGGGAGCTCTCTCGTCTCCCCCTCTTTTCTGCGGCTGGCCAGGTTACGTGCTCGCATAAGGGGTCTGGTGTGGATTTTTGAGGGAACTCCACACCATTTTTTTTTTAATTTAGGGTGGAGTTCCCCTTAAAATCCACACCAGACCTGAAGGGTGTGGAACGGATATTTGGGGGAACCCCACGTCTTTTTTTTTTTTATTGACAACAGGGTTCCCCTTAATATCTATACCAGACCTGAAGGGCCTGGTAATTGAATTTGGGAGGACCCCCACACTTTTTTTTTTTTTTATGAATGAATTCTCTCTGAATTGCCGGGAGCCGACAATTCATTATAGCCGCAAGTCATTTTTAAATTACTTTTTTTTCCATCAGAAATGACACTTTGTGCTGGGACAGTTCTAAGTACGGGAGACACAGGCATATTGTTTTACTTTAAGCATTATTAAATTCACTGCTCCCGAAAAAATTGCATTGATACATGTCCCCTGGGGTAGGACCCAGGTCCCCAAACGCGTACGGAAACGACGTAAACTACGACGTGGCGGCGTAAAAACGTTCGGGAATCGTCGGATTAGGCTCATTTGCATAGGCAAATGAGAAATCAACGTACAGGCCACCTAGCGGCCAGCGATGTCATTACATCTCCGATCCGACGGTGTAATTGTTTTTACATCTGTCGGATCTTCACTGTATCTATGCGTAAGTGATTCTAGGAATCACAAGCATAGATACCCAGTAAAAAAAAGAAAGATACAACGGTGTTTCCTACGAAACGCCGGCGTATCTCTTTTGAGAATCTGGCCCTTGCTCTGTTAAATTGCGATGGCGTAGTGTAAATGGCTTACGCTACACCAGCGGGAATTCTACGGGAATCTGGCCCACTGGACTTGTGAAGATCATAATGACTGTGGATGGTGAGCACAGAGGTCTGACAGAGGCTGACATTAAACGTGAGTACTGTGATCTATTCAAGGGCCTGGGGTGCTTCCCGGGTGGGAGCCGAATACATATAAAAGAGGGGGCACAGCCTGTTATTCATGCCCCAAGGAGAACACCTTTAACTCTTGTGGATGAAGTCAGATAAGAACTCACTAGAATGTAGAAGCTGGGAGTGATAAAAAAAGGTCACAGAACCATCGGAATGGGTCAGTTCTGTGGTTGTAGTGAAGAACACAGGTGCAATTCGTATATGCATTGACCCACGTGATTTGAATAAAATCATATATAATCGATAAGTGTGGACAGAAACTGAGACGAAACAGGCGTCATCTTCATATAGACACTGCTGTGGATACATCTTTAGCGCAACCGGATGACAATGGAGATAAAAAACAAGCCCATGATGGCACAGAGGAACAAGCCAATTTAAATGTACCACTGGGTAGAGACCTGGGTAAAAAAAGGAACCTTCACAGACATATTTCTTCTATCAATATTAACACACCCATGCACACTCACTATGAACCATTGCATAACCGAAAAGAAATCAATATGAAAATTCCTGATGTTTTTATAAGTGATTTCTCAGTATTTTTATACTCAGCAATAAAAGTGTTTGTCACCAAGCACCCTTTTCTGAGGACTAACGGACCAGGATGAAACATTGTGCATATCATAGTATAAGTGATGGAGGCATATACCGCAGCTTACAACTGCCATCTTTGACATGACCTTTATAAATGTCACTGCTCAGAGACATCCTAGCAAATATGGCATTTGCAAACGTCATGCAGAGAGAATAAGGTGAAAAAAAGAAAGACAAAATAATGAAACTACATTTTTAAAAATGTGCTGACACTGATAAGCATGCACAGTATGTTGTTTGTATATGCGGTGGACCATTTCATAGGGACAGTTTGGTGATGGTTTGTAAGCATGGATAATATAGGACATCATATATAGTAGGGTTGTCCCGATGCCTCTTTTTTAGGACCGAGTACAAGTGTCCCCAAATGCAGCCATGTCCCCCCAGCCATGTCCCCCACATATGCAGCCATGTCCCCCCAGCCATGTCCCCCACATATGCAGCCATGTAGCCCACATATGCAGCCATGTCCCTTCAGCCATGTCCCTCTAGCCATGTCCCTCACATATGCAGCCATGTCCCTTTAGCCATGTCCCTCACATATGCAGCCATGTCCCTTTAGCCATGTCCCTCACATATGCAGCCATGTCCCTTCAGCCATGTCCCTCACATATGCAGCCATGTCCCTCTAGCCATGTCCCTCACATATGCAGCCATGTCCCTTCAGCCATGTCCCTCACATATGCAGCCATGTCCCTTCAGCCATGTCCCTCTAGCAATGTCCCTCACATATGCAGCCATGTCCCTTCAGCCATGTCCCTCACATATGCAGCCATGTCCCTTCAGCCAAGTCCCTCTAGTCATGTCCCTCACATATGCAGCAATGTCCGTTCAGCCATGTCCCTCACATATGCAGCAATGTCCGTTCAGCCATGTCCCTCTAGCCATGTCCCTCACATATGCAGCCATGTCCCACGTCCCTCTAGCCATGTCCCTCACATATGCAGCAATGTCCGTTCAGCCATGTCCCTCTAGCCATGTTCCTCACATATGCATCCATGTCCCATGTCCCTTCAGCCATTTCCCCCATACCTTTGCCGCCAAAAGCCGCATGGAGAAAATCACAGGATTCGTTTGAATAGCCTGCCCGTATAGACACTCCCCCTTGCTCGGGATTGGACAGATCACGATCACCCATCCAATCCCGAGCAAGGGGGAGTGTCTATACGGGCGGGAACACTACAGCTATTCAAATGAATGCTGTGATGTTCCCGCACGGCGTTTAACCCCTTGCAGCGGCTTTCGATGCGGCGGCAGCGGCGCGGGGGGGGAGTATTCTATTAAGGCATCGGGAGTATTTGCGCAAGTACTAGCGCAAATACTCGGCATCGGTCCCGATACCGATACTAGTATCGGTATCGGGACAACCCTAATATATAGATACCCAAATTTTT
Source organism: Rana kukunoris (assembly GCA_029574335.1). NCBI lineage: Eukaryota > Metazoa > Chordata > Amphibia > Anura > Ranidae > Rana > Rana kukunoris. The sequence continues at coordinate 211,347,551 of CM056051.1, forward strand.
GTTAAAAAAAACAACGTGTGCTTAAAAAATATAGAGGCTTTTATTGCTATCCTTCTCAAAATGCTAGTTGCAGGACCCTTGTGCTGATTTAACATACTGTATACAACAAGGTGGGAGCTCTAATCCTTCAAACCAATCTTGAAGAACAAAGCTTCAGTGCTCATTTACATTTAGACATTGCAGTAACACACAGTAAAATGCACATTTGCCACCACACACATTAACTCACATACCACAGTCATTCCTAAAGTGACAATAAAGCTTCAGCTTTTTTGCTTTAAAAATAACTCATGGCTCCTCCCCCCTGCTGAGTGCCCCCAGAGCAAGCTGCTTGCACTGCAGACACTGTTATTTCCAGAAGCCATAATCTAGCATTCGAGCATAGACTATCCTAACTTGACACAGGGGCAGGCAAAATATAAATGTATGTAAAGAATGTGCATCGATTGTTCATTTCACCACTTGCTGCCCACCCACCATTAAATGACGGAGGAGCAGTGCGGCTCTGATTCAGGGAGGACATCATTAACGACGGTGGCGTGCATCGTGGCATTCATGGCTGAACCATGTTCCTAGGACATGGCATGACCCTGATCTTTTGTAAAGAGACAATGGCACGGCTCTTTAACCACATGATCAGCTGTGTCCAATCACAGCCGGTCACATGTAAATGCGGAAGTGCTGTTATTTGGCTCTTCTAAACAGAGTGTGTGGCGAGGAGTGCTGATCGGCAGTATCTTGTCGCAGGGGAGACCAGGGCAGGTAATCAGGGCACTGATCACTAGTGCCCTGATTACAGGAAAGCCCCAGCATTACCCATTAGTGACATGAATCAGTGCCCATTAGTGATGCCAGTCAGTGCAGCCTTTCAGTGCCTGCTCCTCAGTGCTGCCCATCAGTGCCTCCCATCAGCACCACCTATCAGTGCTGCCTATCTGTACTGCCTATCAGTGCCCACCAGTGCTGCCTATCAGTGCCCACCAGTGCCATCTATCAGTGCTCATCAGTGTCGCATATCAGTGCCACCTATCAGTGCCCATTAGTGCCACCTCATCAGTGCCACCTAAACAGTGCCACCTCATCAGTGCAGCCTCATCAGCACACATCAGTGAAGGAGAAAAAATCCAGAAGTGAATAATTACCACCAAAAGAAAGCTCTATTTTTTTTATTCTTTTTTTTTTTTTTTTTTAAAGTGTATTTTTTGTGCGTGAACTCGAGAGAGAGGAGCCGGACTGCAGGAGTTGGGAGTAGGCAGACCCTCCCCCCGGAGGCAATCACCATCCTTCTCCATGCCACTGGTGGCAATGGCGGGTGTGAAGGGGGGCCTCCCACTCACCCCGCCCTACCTGCTCCTCTTGGGAGCCCAACTGGGGCCCAACGGGACCCCAATGGGGCAGAGGGACTCCCCCTATGAGGGAGTGAGGGGGCCTAGCCCACCCAGCCAGCCCCGTAGGTCCTTCGCCTCTCTTTATTTTAAGAGACCGCATGGCCAAAGTGCATGTGTTTTTTAAACCAATTTCGTGTGCGTGCAAGTGTGGTGGTTTTTGTGGGGGGGGGGGGTGGGCGTACTAAGCACAGGCGCACCTTGCATAGCACACCCACCGGGAGCCGGGCTGAGACCACCAAACTCAATTCACATGTAGCCGAGACCGGGATCCGAACCCTTGGCTGCAGAGGTGAATGGCTTGTCAGCGCAGTGCCAATCACGTTGAGCCACCACAGCTCCCTAAGAAAGCTCTATTTGTGTGAAGAAAATGCCCCCCCACCCCAAAGCACCTTGCCCCCATGTTAATGGTGACAAAGGCCTCAGCCTTATTCCAACAACCCTGGCCGGTGGTTGTCGGGGTCTGTGGGCACGGGGCTTAATCAAAATCTGTAAGCCCCCTTTAACAAGGGGGTCCCTCAGATCCTGGCCTCTCCTCCTATGTGAATGAGTATGGGGTACATTGTACCCCTACCCATTCACCAAAAAAGTAGTGCCAAGGGCATGATGGGTCCGTGATGTTACAATGGGCGAGATCGATGGATGACATCATCCAGTGGCCAAGCCCACATCATTATCTAAGGCCGTGTACACACGGCAGAGAACCTCGACGGGCAGAACACATCGTTCCGCCCGTCGAGGTTCTCTGCCGGCCGTCGAAATCGGCGACCCGCCCGTCGGGAATGGCAACCAGCCATTCATCCAGGCGGGCCGTCGAGCAAATAGAGAGCGTGCTCTCTATTTCTGCTCGACGGGCTTCCCGACGGGAAGCTCGCCGAGAGTGTACACACGGCCGAGGTCCTCGCTGGAATGCAGCTTCCAGCGAGAACCTCGGTCGTGTGTACGCCGCCTAAGAATTGTTTGACATCGGCACGGACAGATCAGCGGAATGTAGGCAGAGGAAGCACACTGAACGAAGAAGACAGGAGAACAGGAGAAAGAAGACCGGTAGAAGAAGCGGGGGCCAGGATCTGGGGGCCCCCTTGTTAAAGGAGTCTTCCAGATTCTGATAACCGACAACCACCGGCCAGGGTTGTCAGGATGAGGCCCTTGTCCCCATCAACACGGGACAAGGTTCTTCGGGTTGAGGGGCTCGTCCCCTTCCTTTCCTGACTTGCCAGGTGCTCGGATGAGGGTCTAGTATGGATTTTGGGAGGGACTCACGCCATTAAAAAAAAAAATTGGCGTGAGGGAATCTCCTCCGAATCTATACTAGACACAAGGGCCTGGTATGGACCTGGGGAGGAGATCCCACGCTGTTTTTTTCTTCACAATTTGTTTTTAGCCTCAATTCTTTTTTTTTTTTACATTAAGCTACCAGCAGGGAAGCCCGCTGACAGCTGATGACCCATCGGTTGTTAGGGACACAACGGCCAGCTTCCCAGCCCCCTCTTTAGCAACCAGCTATATACAGTGTAAAAAAAATGCAAATCGCAGTAAAAACCCGTGTCCAAAAACATGGCAAGCACAGCAAAAAGCAGAAATGCTCAAGAGAGACATGCATAGATATGAATCGAGCCTTAGAAGGAAAAAAAACATGATAACTGTTTATGGTACACAATGCCTAAACAAACTAAAAGGTTAATTTACTAAAAATGAAGAGTGCAACATCTGGTGCAGCTGTGTATAGAAACCAATCAGCTTTTGTCAAAGCTTAAAGTGGTTCTTAAACCTAAAAATGTTTTAAATCCCAGTGGTCAATTCCTTGCATTAAGGTAAAAAATGCTTAGGCATTGGTTTTGACCCCTCACCCCCCCCCCTTTATTTACCTGAGCCCTCATTTGATCCAGTGTTGTGTTCATCTGCAGCTCCTCTATCCCCTTAATTCTGTGTCTCACTAGAAAACCAGTGATGAGGGAGCAGGAGGGGGGGGGAGCGAGCGAGCATTCACAAGTGCCCCCATGGGAAGCTGCTTCCCATGAGGGCACTGGATAGAGTGGAGGGGCCAGGAATGCCGGTGGGGGACCCAAGAAAAGGTGGTTCTGGGCCGCTCTGTGGAATTCCATTCCATAGAGCAGGTAAGAATAGGCATTTATTAATTAATTTTTTCCTTTATAAACACTTCATGTGAACAACCTGAAGTTAGAAGCTGGTTGGCTCCCATGTACAGCTGCACCAGATTTTGCACTCTCCAGCATTAGTAAGACTCCCCCTCAGGCTGGGTTCACACTTGTTCCGACAACGCTCCTACATTGGGAGCTCATGTAGCATGACGTATGAAAATCAATGATTCCCTATGAGAGCTGTCTTAACTGGTCCTACACAAGTCGGTCCGACTTTGAAACTACTCCCTGTACTACTTTGGTCCTACATTGATCCTACTTCAGCCCATTGAATATCATTGCAGTAGGACCAAAGTAGGAGCCTTGTCCTAACCATCCGACTTTTGCCATCTGACATGTGATTACAGCACCAGTAAAAGGAATTTATCTCACTCTGGGATTGTTTTGATTGGTCAAAGAACAAGTCAGTCTATCACAAAGTAGGACCAAAATAGTATCCTGTTCATGAAAGTAGGATGGATGTAGGACCAATGTAGGATCAATGTAGGATCAATGTAGCACAAATGTTGCAGAGCAAAGTAGGATGAAAGTTGTGTAGTGTAGTGTGAACCCAGCCTCAGGCTGGGTTCACACTTGTTCCGACAACGCTCCTACATTGGGAGCTCATGTAGCATGACGTGTGAAAATCAATGTTTCCCTATGAGAGCTGTCTTAACCACTTAAGGACCCCCGCACGCACATTTACGGCCACAACATGGCTCGTACAGGCACAAGGGCGTAAATTTACGTCCCCGCCTTCGTGCGGTTCGGGGCGATCGCCGACGAGCGGGCGGATGTCCGTGTTTTCCGCCCCCCCGTGATCGCTCCCAGCCAATGGGAGCGCTCCCCCTTCGTGTCAGTTCCTCCTCCTGTGTTTACACAGGAAGGAGGAAATGATGTCACCTCTCATCGCAGCGGTGTTTCCCACCGCTGCTGATGAGAGAAGACATCCACAGTAAGTGTGCACCAACACAACACTGACACACACACACATAGGCACATTAACCCCTTGTGATCGCCCCCCCACCCCCCTGTCACAGTGTCACTGAATGCAGTGATCTAATCACTGCATTTAGTGTCAGTGTGACAGGCAGTGTAAAAGTCAGTTAGTGTTAGGTCCAGGATAGCCCCCCCCACCCCCCCCCCCCCTAATAAAGTTTTAACCCCCTGATCACTGCCCTAGTTAACCCTTTCACTCCCTATTGCCAGCATCACTAAGTGATCATTTTTCTGATCGCTGTATTAGTGTTGCTGTTCCCGCTAGGTAGCTATTTTTTTTATTGCGATTTTTTTTTTTACTAAAGACATATGGCTGAATTAATTTTGGCCTAAATGTTTTACTAAAATTTAGTTTATTTGATTTTTTTTATAACAAAAAGTAAAAAAATAGTGATTTTTTTCAAAATTGTCGCTCTATTTTAGTTTATAGCGCAAAAAATAAAAATCGCAGAGGCGATCAAATACCACCGAAAGAAAGCTCTATTTGTGGGAAGAAAAGGACGCAAATTTTGTTTGGGAGTCACGTCGCACGACCGCGCAATTGTCTGTTAAAGCGACGCAGCGCCGAATTGTAAAAACACCTTGGGTCATTTAGCAGCGTATGTGTCCGGGTCTTAAGTGGTTAACTGGTCCTACACAAGTCAGTCCGACTTTGAAACTACTCCCTGTACTACTTTGGTCCTACATTGATCCTACTTCAGCCCATTGAATATCATTGAAGTAGGACCAAAGTAGGAGCCTTGTCCTAACCATACGACTTTTGCCATCTGACATGTGATTACAGCACCAGTAAAAGGAATTTATCTCACTCTGGGATTGTTTTGATTGGTCAAAGAACAAGTCAGTCTATCACAAAGTAGGACCAAAGTAGTATCCTGTTCATGAAAGTAGGATGGATGTAGGACCAATGTAGGACAAATGTCGCAGAGCAAAGTAGGATGAAAGTCGTGTAGTATAGTGTGAACCCAGCCTAAGTGTCATCCAGGTAGGTCTTACTTCTTTAAAGAATGCATGTCTATAAAACAACAGGATGCATTGTACTTTACATAATGCTAAGCTTGGGTAGCATGTACAGTTTATGGTGAATTTCTCCCACAGAGACACAAACAAAAAGATATATATATATATATATATATTTTTTTTTGCAGGCACCAATACCCCCTATTTTTCATCACGTAGTGATAGAAAGTTAGGTAAAATCTCAAAGGTGGAGTTACAGACAGAAACTGAATCCTAATATATATTTTAACTATTCCCCACTCTCCAAAATTAAAAAAAAAAAACTTTGCCTAGATTTGGACTGTTTTGGATCGATTGGCCTGATATGTTGTATAATTAGACCTATTTTTTTGGGGTGTGTGGTAAAATTGTATATTTTTCCATAATTTTGTTTTACATTATTTGTCTGTTATACATTTTTTTCATGGGAATGTGAAGGCAATCTATAAATGGCGCAGATTGGATTACTGTGGGATTAGCATTAAGACGTTCATTTTTACTACAGTCGGCTTATTTAGGCAAAGAGTATGCAAATTGCAGTATTTCTTAAGCAATGAATCAGGCATCGTCGTTCACTGATGAGACTAATGCAACAAAGCATAAAACAAGATGACAGTTCACCCATGTCGTACATTTATGTTACAAAATGTTGCACTGGGTGCAGGGCTGTCTTTAATATTGATTGGACCCTGGGCAAAAAAATAAAATTTTTTTTTTACCAACTACCAATAAGAAAAGTTTCAATACTGGCCACCAATGTAATATGGGTTTACACTGACCACTAATGTAATAGAAGCATTTACAGCAAACTGATCTATAGACGCAGTGCAGAACACCCGTGGGTTACCTGCACTGAGCCATAGACGTCTTTTATTACCAGCGGGTTTGGTGCACCACACCTGCATGATATAATAAAAGTCTATGGCAAAGTGCAGCTAACCCGCATGAAAGCCACAGGTGCACTCTGCTCTACCCTCGGTGTGGATAAACCAAAGCGCATCAGAGTGAAAACAGCTATAGGCCCCTTTGATGCGATCAGTCCAACCCAGATCCTTCGTTCACCTCTATGGTGCATCAAATGTAAAACGGACTTGTGGTCATTTACACCCACCTATCTCCAATCCGATCTGCTAAAAAAAAAAAAACGAAGGGGGTAATCTGTCCCCTTCTTTCTGGGCAGATCGGAGGGCTAATAGAGTAGAGTGCATATGCAGAGTGGACATAGACCTGTCACCTGTCCGCTCCACTCATTGTGGCCCTTGACCAGTCACCAAGTTGCTTAAGTGGCCCTCGCTCTTCAAAAGGTTGGGCACCCCTGATTTATAGTAACCACTAAGCTAAGAAGGGATTTACACTGACCACCGATATAAGGGGGGCATTCACACTGGGCAGGTGTGAATGAAAGAATTCTATACCAAGCACCAATGAAATTAGAAGAATTACACCGTGTCAGGGCTAGGTTCAGCCCTTCCTTCTCAGAGAAGGCCGCTCAGCTGTCGGTTAATTGCCAGCTCCAATCTTTTTCACAGTGACTCACCTGATGATGATATCCTAGTCGTCAGTCCTGCTGGTTAATGATCATTTTAGCCCTTAAAGAATGGAGGCATCTCCTTAAAAGGTACCACTGTGGCAGTTCTCATTCTTACTGACCATAAGAACCTCACAAGCTTGTACTCTTGTCCGACGGCAAGGGTGAAGATAAACAATGTGATGTCTGACCCCTTTCCAATATGGAACGGAACTAGGCAAGGATGTCCACTCTCCCCGATTATCTTCATTCTTACTCTCAAACCTTTCCTGAGAACTATACGGGCAAACACGGATATCAGAGGTATCCGGGTAAAAGGGGACGAATACAAGGTTGCTGCATTTGCAGACGTCCTATTGTTTTCGATAACGACCCCAGAGATATCTCTATCATCCTTGTTGAAGGAGATAAGGGAATATGGAGACCTGTCCAATTTCAAGGTGAATTATAGCAAATCGGAGGCGATGGGTGTGGAGGTGAATGCGCCCATGCAGAAAGCAATTGGCGGTAAATTTCCCCTTTAAATGGACAAATTCTCATATATACTACCTGGGAACAAAGATACCGAAAAACTTAAATAGAACTTTTGAATTGAATTTTACACCCTTAGTAAGACAGATTAAAGCAGATTTCCAACGATGGGATAGGGAGATCTTTACATGGTTCGGAAGAATTAATATTATTAAAATGAACGTAATGCCGAGATTGCTTTATTTACTCCAGACCCTGCCTGTGAAGATCCCCCTAGGATTCATGAGAGACCTGAGATCTAGATTTATAAAGTTTATTTGGGCAGGAAAACCAGTGAGAATATGGAGGGATATTCTGAGCTCTTGAAAGAGAGAGGAGGGGTGGGATTTCCAGACCCAATGGGTTATCATGATGCTTCTCATATGGCACAGGTGGTAGAGTGGTGTGCCCATAAGAAGGAAAAACCATGATTTCATATTGAACAAAAAATAAAGAACATTCCCTTGGAGGGAATGGCGTGGATTCTAGATGCTGATATCCCACAAGGGGTGAAGAAACACCCCACAGTGGGAGCTACGATACGAGCGATAAAAAGGATATTTAGGAAAACTAAAATCTCAAAATATCCAAGCCCACTCTCACCGGTTCTGGGGAACCCGAGGTTTGGGATAGGCCTTACGGATTTTCATTTTAATAATCTAAGACGATTGGGAATGAGTAGGCTAACACACTTTGCGAGCGATAATCAAATAATGTGAAAAGGAAGAGGTACGGCGCAAAAACGATATATAATAAATGTGAAAATTCAAATGGTATGAACACTGAATATGAATATATAATAAACAAATATAGTAAAAGCGTTGAGCTCAAAAGCTGTGACAATATATAACAATAATGTAAGTGAATCTGTATTAGGTATAAACAACCCCAAATTCCATAATGAGTGAATGAAGAGGGAACAACCACAGAATGGGAAGAATTAGTCCCAAATAGAATATCCAATGTGCAACATTAATGTTGAAATGCAGTGCAGTAGCGAAAAAAATCCAGATAGTCTGTCCACCAGTTGAAACAGCCAATCCCCGACGACGTCAATCTGTGACGAAACGCGTAGGTGAGGCCTGCGTCCCGACGCCCTTCACGTCACCAACACAGCGAACAGAGACAGCGGGAGAACACGAGGAGATGCCGAGATCAATCGTTTTTATAGGCGGATGTCATTTTCAATGCTTATGATGCCGTTTTTTATGTAAGTGCATTACCTTTTAATAAATACCATCTTTTAGCAAGTTACACTATGGGGATTCTCTATTTTTCTCTCCATTCTGTGACATATGTGTGAGCCTATCCAGGACTTCAGAGGTGGATCTTTCCATAGTCTTGCTGGGAGACTGTAAATAAATCCAGGGCTGATACTGACTGCTGGTGTAGTCACGCACGTCTGGTAAGAAGACTGCAACACTTTATCACTGGGGTGTTTCAACTGGTGGACAGACTATCTGGATTTTTTTCGCTACTGCACTATTTCAACATTAATGTTGCACATTGGATATTCTATTTGGGACTAATTCTTCCCATTCTGTGGTTGTTCCCTCTTCATTCACTCATTATGGACTTTGGGATTGTTTATACCTAATACAGATTCACTTACATTATTGTTATATATTGTCGCAGCTTTTGAGCTCACCACTTACACTATATTTGTTTATTATATATTCATATTCAGTGTTCATAACATTTGAATTTTCACATTTATTATATATCGTTTTTGCGCCGTACCTCTTCCTTTTCACCTTGTTTTAAATTGTATCTTTATTTTTTAGTACTGGCAGCACTTACGATTTTTTCATTTCTGCGCAGTGTTTTTTTTTTCACATAGAAATTAATTTTCTTGAAAAAAAAATTTTTACTTCGATAATCAAATAATGACTTATGGTGAAACTGAAGCGATAGTAAGGAAGGTACTTGACCCAATGAGACAAATGCAATTGAAAGCCGCTATCCGAGCAATGAAATCACAAGGGGGAGCGACTCGAGGATTATCGGATTTTGAGGAAGTATGCTTAAAGGGTGAACCAATGAGACATGGTTTGTCATGTATGTATAGTCTGCTAGCGGAGTCAGAAGCCCCACAAGAACTATTATTTATTCAAGCTTGGGAAAGAGAGTTGGGGATCACATTTTCGGAGACTCAGAAAACTAAAATTTTTAGGTTCACATACAAGGCCTCGTTAGCCACCAGATACCAGGAGGGAGGGTATAAAATCCTAACTAGATGGTATAGAAGCCCTGTAGCATTAAAGCGCATATTTCCACAAGTTTCAGATCAGTGCTGGCGATGTAGGGAGGCGGAAGGCACCATGATACATTTATTTTGGGAACGCTCAAAACTGAAAGAATTCTGGAAAATGGTTGCTGATACAGTAAAAGAAATTACGGAAGTGACTTTGGGAGACAATCCGGCAGCATTTCTATTAAATGACTTTCCAATCTCCATGGTAAAGTATAAAAATTCTCTGCTTAGGCATCTACTTACGGCAGCAAAGGCCTGTATTCCAAGTCTTTGGAAGAACACGGCTTTGCCGACAGGACAACAATGGCTGGGCAGAGTAACAGAAATTCAGCAGATGGAAAATTTGACAATGGGAATGAGAGAGCAGGAGGAGAAATACAGACAGGTGTGGTCCCCATATATTAGATATAGAGAACAAAATTCCTGAGGCGGGGGCGGTGGCTGGGGGGGGGGGAGAGAGAGACCCAGACATTAAGGGGGAGGGCTTCTTCCTTTTTTTTGTCCTCTTCTTTTTTGGTTGGTTTTGCTTGGTGTTTAGGGAGGGTGGGAGGACAACCAGGGGTTGAGCCTGGTTCGGGGGGAGGAGGAGATTACAATGGTATGGCTATTTATAATATACAGGGAAATTAAGATTGTGGAGCTCCTTGAGAAGAGAACAATGTATATTTAAAACTTAAACTGTATATGAAATAGAAATGTTTATGTGTTTAATGCTGTACCTACTTCTGTATGAACTACTGAGAAGAGAAAGAAAAGAATATATAATATAAAATAAAGAATTAATGAAAAAAAAAGAACCTCACTTTCTTGTCTGAGGCTAAACGTCTCGCTCCCGGTAGGGCGTGATGGGCTCTTTTCTTGTCAAGTTTCAATTACATTGTCACATTCTTACCCGGTACCAGGAATGTAAGGGCTGATGCTTTGTCGCGACAATTTTCCTCCACTTGCAAGATGGAATCGGTTCCTTTTCCTGTGATTGCTCCTGATCGTATTCTGGCTATGGTTGTCACCAGTCTTACTTTTCCTTTGGGTGACAAAATTCTTGCCTCTCAGGTCCATGCTCCTCATGAGAAACCTTGTGACCGCTGCTTTGTCCCTGAGAATCTCTGTACTGCTGGTTGAAGTTTTGTCCATATTTCCAAAATATATGTTTGGCGTGAAAACAACAATGCACATCAATAAAAGAACAGGACACCCACAGTGAAGCATGGTGATGGCAGCATCATGCTTTGGGGCTGTTTTTCTTCAGCTGGAACGGGGCCTTAGTCAAGATAGAGGGAATTATGAGCAGTTTCAAAATAACTGTACGGTTTAGGAGATATTCACCTTGCATGCAGCCGCTGACATGTGCTCTGAATGTCCAGCGGACGCTGCCAGAAAATCAGAACTCCTTGCCGGAAAAAGGACTCCCGCACACATGTGCAGGAGCGACGTCATTGCGGCTCCGGCCACTCACAGCGACAGAGCCACAAACCCGGAGGTAACATATCAGCTCCCTCAGCGGTGACTGGGAGGCGATACCGACGCTTTGTTCTAAGGTAAGTCAGTGATTTAAAGTACTTTGTTTTAAGGTAAGTCAGTGATTTAAAGTACTGCAGTAAAAAAGTCAGAATGCCAGTCAGCTATTTGAGAGCAGATTTGCCATTGTTGCTGTTTTAGAATGTTTAGAATATCAACAGTAACAGCTTCTTTATACAGGTTTACATCACCCAGTGGACCAATAGGAAATGTTTTGAAGCATGATAAATATGCAGAATATTTACAAGAGTAGCATAGGGTATGTGCACGGCACTCTACCCTTTAACAAGCTATGATTAAGTCAATAGTTTTGCAAAAACGAGTCAGAGAGTTCATTTTATAACCCCTTGGTGTATATACAATAACTATAATTTAACTCTAGGCAGTCTAGGCATAAAAGTGATGATCAATCAGGCTGCTTATAGTTCTCTACTAAAATTTAGGACCCGTAATAAAAACTGTGTACAACATTGTTTGTGCTTTTCTTTTATTTATTAAAGAGTATTTCCATTTTTCTGCTTGTGTGATTGGCTCACCAATTTTCCCAGAAGTCTATTTAACCACTTAAGACCCGGACCAATATGCAGGTAAAGGACCTGGCCCATTTTTCCGATTCGGCACTGCGTCGCTTTAACTGACAAATTGCGCGGTCTTGCGACATAGCTCCCAAACAAAATTGGCGTCCTTTTTTCCCCACAAATAGAGCTTTCTTTTGGTGGTATTTGATCACCTCTGCGGTTTTTATTTTTTGCGCTTTTTAAAAAAAAAATGCAATATTTTTTACTTTTTGCTATAATAAATATCCCCCAAAAATATATATAAAATGTTTTTTTTCCTCAGTTTAGGCCGATACGTATTCTTCTACTTATTTTTGTTAAATAAGTAGAAAAAGTTATAGCAAAAGTTATAGCGTTTACAAAATAGGGGATAGTTTTATGGCATTTTTATAATCATTTTTTTTTTCTAGGAATGGCAGCGATCAGTGATTTTTTTCGTGACTGCGACATAATGGCGGACACAGCGGACACTTTTGACACATTTTTGGGACCATTGTCATTTTCACAGCGAAAAGTGCTATAAAATGCACTGATTACAGTGAAAATTAGAAATGGTAGTGAATAGGTTAACCACTAGGGGGCCCTAAAGGGGCGTGGCTGGACATGTGATGTTACTGATCGTTGCTCCCTATAACAGGGAACACGATCAGTGACACTGCCACAGAGAAGAACGGGGAAGGCGTGCTTAAACTCACCTCTCCCTGTTCTTCAGCTCCTGTGACGGATCGCGGTACACCGGCAGTGATCAGGTCCGCGGGTCCCGCGGGCGCAGTCACGGAGCTTCAGACCGGGTGGTGCGTGCGCAACCCATGGCTGGGCACTTAAAGGGCAATGTACTTGTACGTGCCTGTGCCCAGCCTTGCCATTCTGATATATATCGACGTTATGCAGTCCTTAAGTGGTTAAGATACAAAATCAGAAGGGAGCTGTGGTGGCTCAACGTGATTGGCACTGCGCTGACAAGCCGTTCATCTCTGCAGCCAAGGGTTCGGATTCTGGTCTTGGCTACATGTGAATTGAGTTTGGTGGTCTCAGCCCGGCTCCCGGTGGGTGTGCTATGCAAGGTACGCCTGTGCCTAGTACACCCACCCCCCCACAAAAAAAATCACCACACTTGCACGCACACAAAATTGGTTTAACACACACGCACTTTGGCCATGCGGTCTCCTAAAAAAGAGAGTCGAAGTACCTACGGGGCTGGCTGGGTGGGCTAGACTCCCTCATAGGGGGAGTCCCTCTGCCCTGTTGGGGTCCCGTTGGGCTCCCAAGTGGAGCAGGTAGGGCGGGGTGAGTGGGAGGCCCCCCTCACACCCGCCATTGCCTCTGGGGGGAGGGTCTGCCTACTCCCAACTCCTGCAGTCCGGCTCCTCTCTCTCAAGTTCACGCACAAAAATACACAAAAAAAGATACAAAATCAGATTTCAGGCATCCCTTGAATTTTTTTAAGAGCTACTTTGAATAGGAACCTGTCTAAAGGGATGCAGGCCCAGCAGATTTCCTCATTAGTGTCCTTCAGCTCCACACCTGACAGTTAATTATGAAATCCCTCCCCATACACTTACTCAGAACAGAGGCCAACACATATGGATTTCTTTAGAAGAACAAAAGGTAGGAATCTGCAAAAAAGTTTGTTATAAAGCTTGCATGTACATAGATCACACAGAGAGGAATGTTTTTTTCCTCAACAAAAGTGGAGTTACACTTTAAACGTTACTATACCAGACAACCGGACAATTCTTAATGCACAGCAGCACTGGTGATGCAATATAGCGATTCACAATGTGCTGTGTATAAATGCAACATGGTCTACTTTTTTTTTCAGTGTATAAGAACGGAAGACATAGGACATTAGGCAAACTGACTTGTCTATAATTTGGGACTTTGTTGGGCAATGCTGCTCTGAGCAGAGCAGCTTAATGGGGCTTATGTGTATGAGCCTCTGACAGAAGAATCGGCATTCAACCTAATATCTCTGAATAATGACAATAACTAATGTAAGGTACTAGTTACAAGTGACTATAGGAACAACACAACATTCTAATAAGGCACTGAGAAACGAGATAATTATTTTATAATATGTGGCGATCTTTAGAGATTTACCGATGTAACTCAGGTCCGAGGCTATGGTCTCTGATATACCTTTGTTTATATTAATTAATGATATTTCGACACAGGTGTCAGTTATTACAAACACATTCAGAGAATATTATGACAAGCTATAAAGGTCACAAGCGGGGGCAGGGGAAGAGGAATTGGAAAGGTTCTTTGAGGATTTAGAATTACCAACTCTCAGGCCCCGTACACACGAGCAAATAGATTTGTTCAATTCGGTCGGACAGACCGATTTGAACAAATCTGCCTGCTGGGATGTATTGGTTTGATCATGTACACACGATCAAACCAAAATCCCCGCCGGCAGACAGCGTGCTGACGTGTCGTTGACGTGGCGGTGACGTTGACGCCGCCACGTCACCGCACCAGGAAGTAAAACACTTCCGCGCATGCGTTGAAACCATTTGACGCGTGTGCGAGCAGATATGTCTGCCTGTTAGCATACTAACCAGCAGACATGTCGGGCGGACAGGTTCCCAGCCGACAGATTTGAAAGCATGCTTTCAAATCTGTCGGCTGGCCAAATCCGTCTGTTTGCCCGTACACACGATCGAATCTGTCTGCTAAAACGGTCTGGCAGACCGTTTCCAGCAGACAGATTTGATTGTGTGTACGCGGTCTCACAGAGATAGAGAAAGAGCAAATGGAGGCCCCAATAACTCTTGAAGAGGTACAGTTAGCAGTTACTGAGATGGCCAATCGGAAGTCCCCAGGACCAGATGGGCTCCCGGTGGAGATTTATAAATATTATGGGAAAGTATTGTTACCAGAACTTATTAAAGTACTGAACTGGGTGATGGAAGAGGGAAGACTACCTACCTCAATGACTGAAGCTACAATAATAGTACTGCTCAAGGAAGGGAAAGACCCATTGGAGACTGCATCATACCACCCCATATCCCTTCTATGAGCAGATGCTAAAATATTGGCAAACATAATGGCGGGATCAAACAGGATTTATCCAAGGGAGATCAACCAGGTTGAACATCAGGAGGGTATTTCTTAACCTACAAATGCCAACAGAGAACAAAGGTACAAAAGCAGTAATGGCTTTAGATGTGGTTAAAGCATTTGACAGCCTGGAGTGGGACTATATTAGACATGTGCTGGAGGTTTTTGGGTTTGGCCCTAAATTTATCAGGTGGATTAAAATATTGTATCCTAGTGCAAGAATAAGAGTCAATAATGACTACTCAAGGATGGTTTGGTTGGAGAGGGGCACAAGGCAGGGGTGCCCATTATCACCTCTGCATTTTGCCATAGCAATGGAGCCACTAGCTACTGCAATAATAATTGATAAAAAGATGAAGGGGTTCGTGAGACCGACTGGAGGAGAGAATAGCTCTCTATGCGGACGATGTACTCCTCTTCCTTGGTGACACGGACCACTCCATTAACCACTTCCCGCCCGGCCAATAGCCGATTTACGGCCGGGAAGTGGTTATGAAATCGTGACTAGATGTTCTCAAACGTCTAGCACGATTTCATGCCGCGCGCGCCCGTGCGGGCACGCAGCGCGGCGATCGGTGATGCGGGGTGTCAGTCTGACACCCTGCACCTCCGATCTCGGTAACGAGTCTCCGGCGGAGCCTCGTTACCACGTGATCAGCCGTGTCCAATCACGGCTGATCACGATGTAAACAGGAAGAGCCGCCGACGGCTCTTCCTCACTCGCGTCTGACAGACGCGAGTACAGGAGAGCCGATCAGCGGCTCTCCTGACAGGGGGGGTTCGCGCTGATTGTTTATCAGCGCAGCCCCCCCTCGGATCGCCACACGGACCACCAGGGAGTGCCCACACTAAACCACCAGGGAACATAAAGGAAAAAAAAAATGACAAAAAAAAAAAAATGACAAAAAATAAGTCAGCAAAAAAAAAGGGGCAGTAAAAAAAAATGATGTCAATCAGTGCCCACACATGGGCACTGATTGGCAACATTGATCCATCAGTGCCACCCCTCAGTGATCATCAGTGCCACTCCAGTGTCTGTCAGTGCCACCCCACAGTGCCAATCCATGCCCAGTGCCCACCTATCAGTGCCCACCTGTGCCACCTATCAGTGCCCACCTGTGCCACCTATGAGTGCCCACCTGTGCCACCTATGAGTGCCCACCTGTGCCGCCTATGAGTGCCCACCTGTGCCGCCTATGAGTGCCCACCTGTGCCGCCTATGAGTGCCCAGTGCTGCCCATGAGTGCCCATCAGTGCCGCCCATGAGTGCCCATCAGTGCCGCCCATGAGTGCCCATCAGTGCCGCCCATGAGTGCCCATCAGTGCCCCATACCAGTGCCGCCTATCAGTGCCCATCAGTGCTACCTAATCAGTGCCCATCAGAACTACCTCATCGGTGCCCATCAGTGCCACCTCATCGGTGCCCATCAGTGCCACCATATCAGTGCCCGTATTTGAAAGAGAAAACATACTCATTTACAAAAAATCTTTGCTCTATTTTTAGTTGTTGCGCAAAAAAAAAATCGCAGAGGTGATCAAATACCACCAAAAGAAAGCTCTATTTGTGGGGGAAAAAGGACGCCAATTTTGTTTGGGTGCAGTGTAGCATGACCGCGCAATTGTCATTCAAATTGCGACAGTGCTGAAAGCTGAAAATTGGCTTGGGCGGGAAGGTGCGTAAGTGCCTGGTATGGAAGTGGTTAAGCAGGTAATGACCATTTTTAGAGAATTCGGAAGAGTCTCAGGATTGGTTATAAACTGGGAGAAATCCGCATTAATGCCAGTAGATCCAATAAGGAGTCAGACTCTAGTAGATACCCCACAGTTGGAGATAGTTGGGACAATTAAATATATAGGGATAGATATAACATGTGACCTCAATAAATATACAGTATAGGGAATAATCTTGCTGCCCTCTTAAATTCAAAAATAAAATTCAAATTTGGCGGCACCTCCCGTTGTCAGTCGCAGGGAGATGCAACTTGATTAAAATGCTGTGGATGCCACAACTATTAGGCCGCGTACACACGATCAAATCTATCTGCTGGAAAAGGTCGGCCCGACCGTCCCAGCAGACAGATTCGACCGTGTGTACGGGCGAGCCGACGGATTTGGCCACCCGACAGATTTCAAAGCATGCTTTGAAATCTGTCGGCTGGGAACCCGTCCGCCCGACATGTCTGCTGGTTAGTACGCTAACCAGCAGACATGTCTTCTCGCACACGCGCCGAATGGTTTCGACGCATGCGTGGAAGTGTTTTACTTCCTGGTGCGGTGACGTGTCGGCGTCAACGTCACCGCCACGTCACCACGCCGTCTGGCGGCGGGGATTTTGGTTTGATCGTGTGTACACGATCAAACCAATATGTCCCCAGCAGACAGATTTGTTCAAATCGGTCGGCCCGATCGATTTGAACAAATCTGTCTGCTCGTGTGTATGCGGCCTTATATGTACTGCATAATGCACCTATATGGATACATAAAAAATGTTTTAGGAAAATAGACACATTGTTTAGAGAATTAATATGGAAAGGCAGACAAGCTAGAATTAAGTTGCAAACCCTGCAGCTGCCGACAAGGGAAGGAGGTATGGCAATACCACACCCACGTTGCTACTTTTTGGCAGCACAACTACAGCATATAGGAGGAAGAATAGAATCAGGAGGGGATGCAAACGGAGGTTTAATGATCCTAGGGGCTCCTCATAAAACAGTTGTAGAGGTGCTGGAGGCCAATTCATAATTCAAAATGGCTATCAAAGTATGGAAAGTATCAAGGTCAATTGGAGGACAGGGAGGCGTGATAGAGCACACACCTCTATGGAACAACAGGAACCTTATGGAGTTGGAGACAGTGGGGGAAATTAAGGAATGGACAGCAAAAGGAATAGTTATATGAAGGAAGGATCATAAAAACATTTGCCGCTCTAAGAGAAAAATACGACGTGCCCAATCAAATGTTTTATATATATCTCCAAATTAGACATGCGCTAAACACCCAGTTTGAGGAAGAGGGACCAATATGGGATAGATCGCCTATCTCCCAAGAAGTGGGCAGTAGAAGGGAGAAGAGTGGCTCTATCCTTGAAATGTATTCATATATGTGCGAGGGGAGTATAGGGGGTCCATAACAGCTCAAAAGCAGAGAGAAATGGGAGGAAGATCTGGGGACTATAACAGATGGGCAATGGAGAAAGATATTGGAGAGAGGACATATGGTGACAGTCTCGCCCACACAAAAGTTCTAATTTTTAAAGATTATACATAGGACGTATTATACTCCAAAAAGATTATTCAGTTTTGGGCGGAGAATAGATGCGAGATGCCCTAGGTGCCAGGACACGGGGGATCTAATACACATGCCATGGAGATGCCCCGGAACTATTTAGGTATTGGCAAGGGATCCTAAATGTCATAAACACGATATATAAAATAAAGTTGGAGATGGATCCCAGAATATGCATACTGGGCCTATGGGAAGAAAGAAATAGAACAGCCAGTACAACAAAAGCAATATTAAGGTTCCTTTTCCAGGCAAGGAAATAAATTGCTCAAAGATGGCAGGCAGAGAATCCCCCGACAGTAAGAGAATGGGTTAATGCAGTCACAGAAACAATCTGGGGAGAGAAAGTAGTATAAAATTAAGAGAAGGAATATCAGGGAATTTGATAAAATATGGAATCCCTGGTTGGGGAAAATGGGATACCATATGTGAAACGTAAATCCACCAATCCGGAAGGTGTAGGGAAGGGAGGGAGGAGGGAGGGGGTTAGAAAATTGAATTACCAGGGGAAAATGAAAGGTTACTATATCTGTGTGATAAGAAATTTTAATTATATGGACTAATTTGTATGTAACCTATTTTTGTAATAACAAAGAAAATTAATAAAGAATATGAATAAAAAATAAAAATAAATAATGATTGAGGTTAAAGTGCTTGTAAACTGAGGGTTCATATGAGCAAAGGAGATATATTAACCACTTAAGGACCGCCTACTGCACATTTACGTCGGCAGAATGGCACGGCTGGGCACATCAACGTATATATACGTTGATTTTAGTACCCAGCCGTGGGTCGCGGGCGCGCGCCCGCGACCTGGTCCGAAGCTCCGGGACCGGGATCGCGGGATTCGCGGACCCGATCGCCGCTGGAGTGCGGCGATTCGTCCCTGGAGCGGAAGAACGGGGAGAGCCACGTGTACACACGGCTTCCCCGTGCTTCTCTGTGGCCGCAGCATCGATCGCGTCATCCCTGTAACAGGGGGACGCGATCGATGACATCACACCTACAGCCACACCCCCCTACAGTTGTAAACAAACACACTAGGTCTCACATCCCCTACAGCGCCACCTGTGGTTAACTCCCAAACTGCAGCTGTCATTTCCACAGTAAACAATGCAATTTAAATGCATTTTTTGCTGTGAAAATGACAATTGTCCCAAAAATGTGTCAAAATTGTCCGAAGTGTCCGCCATATTGTCGCAGTCACGAAAAAAATCGCTGATCGCCGCTATTAGTAGTAAAAAAAAAAAAATTAATAAAAATGCAATAAAACTATCCCTTATTTTGTAAACGCTATAAATTTTGCGAAAACCGACCGATAAACGCTTATTGCGATTTTTTTTACCAAAAATACGTAGAAGAATACGTATCGGCCTAAACTGAGGAAAAAAAATGTTTTTTTTATATATTTTTGGGGGATATTTATTATAGCAAAAAGTAAAAAATATTGAATTTTTTTCAAAATAGTCGCTCTATTTTTGTTAATAGCGCAAAAAATAAAAACCGCAGAGGTGATCAAATACCACCAAAAGAAAGCTCTATTTGTGGGAAAAAAAGGACGCCAATTTTGTTTGGGAGCCACGTCGCACGACCGCGCAATTGTCAGTTAAAACGAAGCAGTGCCGAATCGCAAAAAGGGGCAAGGTCCTTTACCTACATTTTGGTCCGGGTCTTAAGTGGTTAAAGGATGAACAGGGGGTGGAGAAGAAGGAGGAGGCTTCAGCTCTCAGAAGCTTTAGGAACTGTCAGTGGGTAAAACCTTTTTTACCGTGATGCCTGGCTGCCTCTGGTCTCTCTTCACTCCCTACTCTCACAAAAGGTGCCATTGGCTCCTGCTGCTGGAGCCACATTGTGTGTGTCTATGGACGCACGCATCCAGGCTCATGTGCCCCATAGTGTTCTGGACCGGACCAAACTGTCCAGCTTTTGGTATATGCTTCCTGGCCAAATCTGATAAGAAGTGAATAATTGTGTGCACGCATACAAAGTAAGCTCACTGACAGAAACTGCAGTGTGGAATTACTTCCCTTTTTTATTTCATGCTCCTCGATTTATATTTGGTTATGAAATGAATATTCAAAACCTGATCATTAATATGTAATATTAATCTTGTGACGGTGACAGCTATCTGTCCCTGTCCTATCTGTCCCTGTCGTCCTGCCTATTCATGATGTATGTGAGACTGGGAATGTCTTTAGTGGAATGTGTGGTTCTTCATACTCATCTTTCTCGTGCCCTATATCTTTGTTCACGAATGTGGGGATTCCTTGTTCTACTGCTTTCTCTATACATTTCTTCAGACAAGGGAGTATGCAACAAATTACCAGAGTGAGGAGAAATAGGACGATGAATATAGTTACTCCTATTTGGGTTCAAATTGGTCTGTGACGCCTGAATTTTTCTTTAGTTCAACTGACAGATTCTTCAATTTTTTAAGAGCTACAGTGACTTGGCCATTCGGACCAGTGCTGTCTGGAATATAGGTACAGCAAGTGGTGCTTGTCATTTTGTCTATCATAGTACAAACCCCTCCTTTCTCTGCAAATATCATATCCAGAGCCATCCGGTTCTGGAAAGTCATTTGAGAGTTGGCCTCCAACTGCTCAGCTATTCCTTGGAATGCATCTCTCGTGTAGTTGACAAACCTTTGCTGGTTGTTATATATATAATTTATCCAATCTACATTTTTGCTAACAGTTATTATGGGGATTAGGGCTTCTAAACCTGCCCTTACCTGGTCTTGGGCCTTGAATTCATCAGGGACCCCCCTTGAGACTCCGATGGCATCTAAATACATGAGGGTCAAAACTTCCCGGAAGGGCTTCCCTTTTTGTCCACTTACCCTGTGTGTTGTGAGTACTTTCCGTTATGATGTGCAGAGGCATGATGGCCTTTGCAAGGGCACATTCTCCCTTCCATTGCCCCTCCAACCTGGTGCTCACCTGCATGTCTCCACATATCCAATACACATCTCCAAGGATTGACTTTGATTTTGTACTAAGTCGGCCGGGACATGACTATAAGAAGCACAATAACCCTTGGAAAAGTTGCCTAGGTTTTTACCCCTCCCTTCATGGTGAGCATAACAAGTGTAATTTCCAGGGTATATGGTGATAGCTATCTTAGGTATTGAGGCTCTAGTGTTTATGGGATATTCCTTTTTCCAATTCTCACATGTTAACTGGTTAGTGGAAATGTTAGTGTAGAGGCTGAGGAAGCACTCTTCCTCCTTTTTAGGTATAACTAATGGGACTGTACCCAAATGTGGCCTAGCACTACCACAGACATAGCAGTAGTTGGTTTTATTATGTTTACTAGCGCTATATCTCATCCATTCTAGCCAGAGATTGACTTCCGAGAGGCTGGTTTCAACCTCCATTGTATCTTTGAAGGTAGGATCCGCTATTGCAACCATGTCCCCCAGAGTCTGTACATGGGGCTTTAAGGGGTTTGGTGGGGGCAAGTTCTTGACTGGCTGCCATTAGTTATTGTTGTACATATCTTCTAAACGGAAAGCTTGCTATGGGGGCACACATAGAAGAGAAGCAGAGAGCACTGGCAGGGGAATGCCAGAAAAGTAGGGCAGGGGCACTCTGTGCAATATCATACTTTAAGTGGACAGCTGGAGATAATGGTGGAGGGATTCCACCATGGAGGAGGGGATACAATATTTTAGATATCACAAAGGACTTTCCTCTTTTCCAAGAAGTCATTCCAATAAAATCATGTTTTTTGTTATAGTTCTTGATTGTTTTTGAAGGAAAGGATAAGGTCTATCAAACTTCTCATCTCCTCTTTCTTGACTCACATGGGGATTGTGGGAGGGAGGGTTGTCTTCCATTTTGCCAGTATGAGGGTCTTGGCTGCATTCAATAAGTCTCAGAAGGTTTCCAATATTCAGTATAATTTTATCCAAGCCCTGTATATTTGGGACCATTTTGATAGCCCATCCTAAGCCGTGTACAGACGATCGGTTTGTCCGATGAAACAGACCTTTCGGGCCCCATCGGTCTTTTTTCCATCGATGAAAAAAAAAATAGAACATGTTTTAAATTTTTCCTATGGATAAAAAACCGACAGAAAAATCTGATCGTCTGTGTGGAACTCCATTGGAGAAAAATCCACGCATGCTCAGAATCAAGTCGACGCATGCTCAAAAGCAGTGAACTCCATTTTTCTCAGCACGTCGTAGTGTTTTACGTCACCACATTTTGGCACGGTCGGATTTTAGACTGATGGTGTGTAGGCAAAACTGATGAAAGTCAGCTTCATCGGATATCCGTCAAAAAATCCATCTGATTAGATTCCATCAGATACCCGATCGTGTGTACAGGGCTTAAGTTCCATTTAGGCTGCATTCACACCTGCGAATGCATTCTGCCTGTGATTTAAGAACCACCGTATTACTTCTTGTACAAACATGCTGAATTACATGCTTTTTGTATAAACATATTTCATTGTTGACTGTACGCATTTATTGTCATACTTGAGGCTGTGGAAAATGAGAAAGAATGAGTTCTTTCCACATACACTTCAATTTAAGTGCACCAGCTGAAGGATATAGACTTTGCAATACCCATTTAATCTGTTAGATGTCCAGCAGGCCTGGTTTCCTGTTTGCTTGAGTAACATCTGGCAGTGAACAAGTTAACCTAATTCATTTCACTGAAGATTCAGCTGAAAGGCTAGAAAGGATTTTGTTAATCAGGATTTAGAAAAACTCTGGCTATATGCATATTAACATTTCTGTGAAAATAGAATGAATTTGTGTTGATAAAGTAGAGGATTCACAGTGTTATATCTCAAAGCCAGCTTTGCATGACACAGAACTGGGGTTGTGACCGTGAAGCTGAAATATAATTTTCACTCCATCAAGAAAATAAAGCCCAGAGGTGACAATTTTCTCTACATTTTCAGACAACATAGCGACATAGAATGTTTCCCTGGGTTGCTTAGCAACTAGCATCTAAACGTAACACGGTACTAGCTGTTAAGACAATGCGGAAGAGCAAAAATTATGTTTTCTATTGACCCCTTTAACTATTGTTTTTGGAAGAAATAAAGAAAAAAAATGATAGTTAATGTTTCTGGCAGAAGTAAGTACTTGGTATGAAATATAATTAAAGATGAATGACCCTTTTAGGTAGGCTTTAGAGCTCTCTGTAACATGTTCCAGGTGAAATGTCACGTATCTGAAGTATTCAAAATGTTCCCAGAAAGCCCAAATAATACTAAATTAATATGTTCCACCAAAATGATATACTGTAGCATTAGTCACTTTCCTTGATCCTTTCAATGCATCATCCATTCTCTAAACGTCAATGTCTAAAATGGCATTTGTTTAATTGGTATAGCTTCATTCTCTATAGTGTTATGGATGTCTTTATAGGCCAAAGCAAAGCAGAAAAGGACACCTGAGGGAAAAGAACTGCTGGTATGAAAGGCTGGAAAAAAAATATAGTCTATTCCCAACTGCAATGACAGAAAATCATAATGATGTCCCACTAGATCTGGGTCTAAGGCCGCGTACACACGATCAGTCCATCCGATGAGAATGGTCCGACAAACTGTTTTCATCAGTTCACCGCTGAAGCAGCCTGATGGTCTGATGTGCGTACCACACCATCAGTTCAAAAACTGATCGAGTCCAACGTGGTGACTTAAAACACAGCGACGTGCAGTGAAAAATGAAGTTCAATGCTTCCAAGCATGCGTCGACTTGATTCTGAGCATGTGCAGGTTTTGAACCAATGCTTTGCGTACTGACCATCGGTTTTAACCGATCGGTAGGCATCTATCGGTCCGATTTTAAAGCAAGTTCTACATTTTTGAACTGAAGGACAACAGACTGATGGGGCGTACACACGGTTGGTTTGGACCGATGAAACTGAACTTCAGTCCGTTTTCATCGGTTTGGACCGATCGTGTGTACGCAGCCTAAGAAATCATCAGCCTACCTTGGCATATCAGCATATTGTATTCAGTAACTGGCTGTCAACACGAATGTGATGATCTAGAATTTTTTTTTTTCTATGCCATTATTGGGCACAGCCATATTTTTAAATATAAGCCAGGGATGAGAGTAACATTTCTGAGAACTTTATTTTGTTTTTGGTGAAATTTCAACAAGATTAACCTTTAATTGTCTCCAATGCATTTTGATAAAAATTACCTGAGCAAAATGTATTCTTTTAAGAGGTATAAGCAAAATTGAGATTTCATCCTAGATGTAATTTCAGAGAAATGCATTGCAATCAATTGGAGGAGAAATTTCACAGATATTTCACAGTTCACCCATACAAGCCACACATTCTACTCACTGCAGAAAGAAACAGATGTTCAGAAAGTGCTAATCTAAATTGCTTTATGTTGTTTTTCTGTATCCTACTGTGACCAATATGGGATATGTTTTCACAAACTTTTCCTCTATTTAGCTGTTAAAACTAAAACCTACTATTGAAGAAAAGTAAATTAAAAGTGATCTTTTTATGTGTTTTTTATAGTTGTAAATAGTAGTTTGTGCCAACATATGGGGCCAGATTCAGGTAGATCAGAGCATCTTTGCTCCAGAGTAACGCTTCTCATTTACGTTACTCTGACGACCCTTTCAGCGCAAGTACTGTTATTCACATAGCAGTTGCGCGTAAACTTGCGCCAGAGTAACGATAATGCGCTGGCGTAACCCGACGCAAGGGGAAGTGGGTGTGATCATATGTAAATGATGGGCGGAGCCCAGCGCAGAGGCTTACGTTCAGCGCATCAACCACAGAGCATGCGCAGTGAGTGAGGCTCCACTCGCCCCCTTTGTGCGCATGCTCACAACTTCCGTCGGCACCACTTCACGGGAAACGTCAGCGCAATGCCTTCCGTTGGGCGTTTAAATGCGCCCGTAGAAGCGCCATTCCGGCACTAAAGTATATCCTGCTCCCCCTCCCCGCAGTGATGTTACTTTTGTTCTGAGATGGCTGCTCCCGTTCCCCGCAAACACACAGGAGAAAGCTGAACTCTAAAGGCCAGGAGCTGTCAGCCGTCATCTCGGCTATGGAGACCTATGATGTCTTCCTCCATGGCTGTAAAATTTGACAGACAAGCATGGACAGAGGTGTTGTCCTGCAAGTGGGGGTGCTCAGCTAGCTCCTATCGTCGGTAACACTGCTGTAGCTGCTCTCCTGCTGACCTCTGACCGTCTGGAGTAAAGATAAAGCAGCCTTTTGTAGAAATAACTTTGCGCCGGACGGACGAGATACGCGCGGCGCATGTAGCCAGCGTATGGTGCTAATCCGTTCGTGAATTGGGAAAAATCCCTCATTTGCATATTTGCAGGGGAAATCAATAGGCGCGACTGATGCGCCCAGCGAAATTAAGCGCTGACGATACTCTGGCGTCGGAACGTTCCGCCGGTCGCAAATGACCCGTTATTGGGCGCATCTAGTTTGGTGGGTACGGGCACATAGAAACGACGGCGCATCTTCACAGTTACGCGGCGCATATCGAAATACTCCAGCGCAAGTGTTGCTGAATCTGGCCCATGCTGTTCTGATTTTTGCTCCGTAACTTTAGCGTGTCTTTCTTTTGTAGCACAATCTTATTAGCACTATGGTGTGCAATTCATTAGTTAGAATACTTTTTGGGATCAAAGGAAATGTCTGGGGAATCACACATCTCATCCCCTACCTTGTTACCAGTATTGTCTTTTAGGCCAATTGTTGGTGGCACCGTCTTTGCCCTAGCCTAGGGAGAGAATATGATTTGAAACCTTTATACAGAGTGTTCAAAGAGAACACTTTTGGATCCACCACCATCAATTTGGAAGTGACATGTAACATCAAATATCACATGACATGACACGACACAATACATTTATGTCTAGGAATGTATTTTGTAGCTAATACATGTCTATAAAACAGTTGAGAACCACTGTCAATAGACATGCTTTATACGTTTTAGGGAATAATTTATTTCAAAGCTAAAATCAGGAAAGAAACAACATCATGCAGGACTTCGGTTCTTGTTTGTTCACAAAAGCTTTAATTCAGCATTTTCATTTAAAAAATACAGCTCGCTGCAGTCTGAGTACTACTGATCTTATTGGTTTACTTGAACCCAGATTTGCAGCAAATGACTGGGTTAAGGGATCATTTGGATCCCCCACCCATCCAAGAAAGAACTTTGTAAAGTCAAAAAGGGCATCTACAGTAGGCCATGATAACACAGCAAACCCATAGGGTCATGTGCTGATTTATCAGTAAAGGTGATCTATTCATATACAGAGTCCAGAAAGAACTTCCTGATAAGAAAGAGGACCGAAAAGGCGTCTATTTTGAATTGCTACTGAAGGATTGCTAGTCAATGACTTTGAAGTTGTAGTCAATGAACAGTTAATTAAAAATACAATCTGATTTATATATCCCTTTTTAATTAAACATTTTTTTTTAATTTGAGATAATTCTGGCAGTATGCATGTCGTCATAAGATTTGTACCATTCATGGAAACCCTGGAGGAAAGTTAAAAACAAATCTTAGAAAAATTATTTAAAATTTTTATACCAATGTGTGCAACAAATTCAAGTAGTTCTTATTCGCAACACATCTACTGTATGGCAACAAATTCACAAAGAAATACCACCAAATTGTTGATTGTGCCTTTGCTTTGAGACAGTTCCATTGGAACTGATATTTACATTTTGATTATTCTCCCAACTTCTCCAAATCGCTTCTCTGCCTGTGGAACTACTTTGCAGAAGAGATGCCTGTGACAAATTTATACACATATAGGTACATTAATCTGCCACAAATTCAGCCATTTGTACACACAAGCAAGAGACAAAAGTTCTACAGTATCTACAACATTCTTTAAGAATTCTGGGGATTTTTTTTACCTAGCTTTTTTGGGGCTTACAATGTCCAAGTACATATGTTCACTAATTGTTCAGTACTACCCCGCTTCTTTTTTTGCATGGGATTCACCTGTGCCTTTAGAACAGCTGTTAAAATACCCTCTTCAGAAATACAGAAGGAGGAAGGAAGTCCTGATTGCCCTTTATAGATGTTTAGTGAGACCTTATTTAGAATATTATGTCCAGTTCTGGAGAACTCACCTACAGAGAGATATTGATAAAATATAACATATCCAGAGACAGGTAACAGAAATAGTGAAAGGTTTGGAGGGTAAAACATATCGAGAGCGACTTCAGGAACTTAACCACCTGGGATCCTGCTTATTGTCTAAATATGGCAACAAGGTGGCTCTCAATTGCCGGGAGGACGTCTTCCACTCCTCCTGCCACTGGGGGTGCGCAAGAGCCGCATCACTGAGATGCCGATGCGCGTGCCTGGCGGCCGCGATGTTCGCCAGGCACCCGCGATCAGCGGTTACACAGACAAGGACGTGGATCTGTTTGTGTAAACACACAGATCCACATCCTGTCAGGGAGAGAGGAGACTGATGCTGTGTCCCTTGTACATAGGGACACAGATCGGTCACCTCCCAGTCAGTCCCCTCCCCCCACAGTTAGAAACACAATGCAGGGTACACATTTAACCCCTTCCTCGCCCCCTAGTGTTAACCCCTTCCCTGCCAGTCACATTTATACAGTAATTAGTGCATATTTAAAGCACTAATCGCTGTATAAATGTGAATGGTCCCAAAAATGTGTCAAAAGTGTCCGATGTGTCTGCCATAAGGTCGCAGTCCTAAAAAAAATTGCATATCGCCGCCATTACTAATAAAAAAAAAAAATAATTCTGTCCCCTATTTTGTAGGCGCTATAATTTTTGCGCTAACCAGTCGCTTATTGCAAGTGTTTTTTTTGTTTACCAAAAATATGTAGAATACGTATCGGCCTAAACTGAGGAAAAAGAAATGTTGTTTTATATATTTTTGGGGGATATTTATTATAGCAAAAAGTAAAAAATATTTATTTTTATTTTTTTCAAAATTGTCGCTCATTTTAAACCGCAGAGGTGATCAAATACCACCAAAAGAAAGTTCTATTCATGGGGAAAAAAGGACATGAATTTTATTTGGGAGCAACGTCGCAGGACCACGCAATTGTCAGTTAAAGCGACGCAGTGACGGAAGCTGAAATTTTGCCTGGGCAGGAGGGGGGTATATGTGCCCAGTAAGCAAGTGGTTAATATGTACAGTCTGGAGGAAAGATGGGAAAAGGGAGACATGATTGAAACCTTTAAATACATCAGGGGTCTTCAAACTATGGCCCTCCAGTTGTTCAGGAACTACAATTCCCATCATGCATAGTCATGTCTGTGAATGTCAGAGTTTTACAATGCCTCATGGGATGTGTAGTTCCGCAACAGCTGGAGGGCCGTAGTTTGAGGATCCCTGAAATACATCAAGGGGGTGAATAAGATTCAGGAGGGCAGTTTTTTCAATATGAGCTATGACTTCAAACTAACTGGAGGAAAGTTCAAAACTAATGTTGGAAAGTATTATTTTACTGAAAGTAGTAAGACAGTCAACAGTAAATGGCTTCAAACATGCTTGGGACAAACATAGATCTTTACTCAGACAATAAAATGAATATATATACACACACACACACACACATATATATATTATGTAAAAATGGGCAGACTACCTTTTCTTTTCTGCTGTCACTTTTCTATGTTTTACTTAGGAGGCCGGTGAAATACTACTCAGTGTTTGAGCAGTATATCACTACAGCGTTCAGCCTTCCCTAGTGCCATTGTGCCTCCTATATCTAGATTTCCCCAATTACATTGTGCCTTCAGTGTCTCCCATGCTTCCTTGTGTGTTCTTATGTCCCCACGCAGCCTCTGGTATGCCCCGCTATGGCTGGCCTGCTACACTTCACAGTAACCCTTTCCTTCAGAAAAGCTCCTGCAGCCACCTGGACTATTTTCCTTCTAGGCGACATGGACCTCTGTCCATGACAACAGCTTTATATTATAGTGCTTGACAATGTAGCTAGAGTGAAATAGAACAGGAAAATGTTGTGGCAGGGGTAATAAAGTGTATTTTTTTCATAGTATAAGCCTTGAAACCATAATTTTACCATGGCATTTGTAGTAGTGAAATGACCTTGTATGATAGATCTTTAGTTTACTTGTGCTAATAATATTACAGTGCAGCAAAATAATTTCAAACGCTTTCTCTTGAACAAGTACACTTATGGTGCAGCTGTTTGTATTAGCTATGCCACACTCCCGTCAAAGGGGTGAAGCTTACATGGGAGGGGCAAAAATTTCAAGACATAAGACTATTGAAGCATAGCATTGTGGAGAATAGGGAGCATAGAATGCCAGAGACACTAAAACACAACAACTTTGACAAGGCAGCAGCCACATGGCTCAGAGTTTAGGGACTGTAAAAATCACAGGGAATCAGACTGCATCACACTAAATGCAGCAGATGGCAGTGTAAAGAAAAATCAGGGTACACATTTGATGTGAATGAGAAAGCAGGGAGACTTACCTAAAGTCAGAATACACTGATCTGCTCTGCCAGATCAAGATTTGTTAATTTGCACACAAAAAAAAAAAGTTTCCTCACAAATTCATTCAAGACCATGTTGCAAAAATGAATACACCCCAATGAGCCAAGTCTTAAGAGTAACGCTAAATTTTAGACAACAAAATCCTAATGAACAAGAATTCAACTACAGGCAAGTCTTTTTATTCTTTAAAACAGGTGTCCAGCAGACAGTTGATTATAAAAGGGCAGTAGTACTCACTGCAGGTAGCTAAAGAAGAAGGAAGCCAAACTGGGGTAATTGTTTCCAGTGACACAAACCTCTCCTAAAGCCCATGCACAAAAAAGCCTACCTAGAATTGACCAGGGGCCATGCTGAAAAAGAATACTGCTGGAACACTGAACCCGAGAGGGAGGAGACCAAGATAAATGTTTTTTTAAATGGATGGCTTCAAAACTGTATGGCCGCGTACACACGAGGGGATATGTCCGCTGAAAACGGTCCGATGGACCGTTTCAGCAGACATCTCCGCTCGTGTGTATGGGCTAGCGGACAGATTTCTCCACCCGACAGATTTCAAAGCAAGCTTTGAAATCTATCCGGTGGGGATCTGTCCGCCCGACATGTCTGCTGGTTAGTACACTTACCAGCAGACATGTCGTCCCCCACCGCCGCCGCGCCGCTGCCGAATGGATTCGGCGCATGCGCGGAAGTGTTTTACTTCCTGGTGCGGTGACGTGGCGGTGACGCGGCGGCGTCAACGTCACCGCCGCGTCACCGCGCCGTCCGGCGGCGGGGAATTTGATCCGATGGTGTGTACACGCCATCGGATCAAACTCCCGATCGGACATATCCGATGGAAATGGTCCGCGGACCGTTTTCATCGGATATGTCCGATCGTGTGTATGGGGCCTTTGGCGTCGCAAAAGGTGAGGAGTACAAAGATTATATAGACATGGTGCCTACAGCAAACCATGGTGGTGGCAGTGTCCTTCTGTGGGGCTGCATGAGTGCTGCTGGCATCATTGAGCTGCATTTCATTAATGGTATTAAGAATTCACAGATGTACTGCTCTGCTACCATCACTCTGTGCCCTTGGTCATTGTGCACTTTTCCAACAGGACGATGATCTGAAACACACATCTAAGGCCAGTGTCACATGTCTGAAGGACAACAGGGTGTAAGTGATTCTGTGGCCAAATATGTCTCCTGATCTGAACCCAATCGAACACCTATGAGGAATTCTGAAGAGACAAATCGAGTATCATGCCGCGTACACACGATCATTTTTCGGCATGAAAAAAAATGTAATTTTTCAGCATGTCCAAAAAACGACATTTTTCCAACTTCATCATTAAAAACGATGTTGCCCACACACCATCGTTTTTGAAAAATTATGAACAAAGCAAGGTGACGTACAACACGTACGACGGCACTCTAAAGGAGAAGTTTTATTCGCCTTTGGGCTGCGTTTAGCCGATTCCTTGTTAGTAAAAGACGATTCACACTTTTTTGTCTGTTGAATGAATGAATGAATGAATGAAAACTTACAGCGTGATGAATGTGCTTACTCCATTATGAATGGTAGTTTTACCAGAACGAGCGCTCCCGTCTCATAACTTGCTTCTGGGCATGCGCGGGTTTAAAACGTCGTTTTTGCCCACACACGATCATATTTTACAACACGAAAAACGACATTTTGAAAAACGACAAAAAAAAATTTTTTGTTGTTTTTCAGAAGCCGAAAAACAATGTGAAGCCCACGCACGATTATTTTAAATGACGTTTTTCATGCCGAAAAATGATCGTGTGTACACGGCATGACTCTCCATCCACCATCCAGACTCAAAGAGGTCATTCTTGAAGAATGGAAAAAGATAGATGTTGCTCTAACTTGTTCATTCCACTTGAGGCTGTAAATGGTG
Source organism: Rana kukunoris (assembly GCA_029574335.1). NCBI lineage: Eukaryota > Metazoa > Chordata > Amphibia > Anura > Ranidae > Rana > Rana kukunoris. Next base: position 211,379,165 of record CM056051.1, read on the forward strand.
CTAAAGGTGCTTCAACAAAAGTACAGAGAAAAGGCTGTGAATACTTATGTACATGGGATTTTTTTCATAATTTTTTTTATAATTTGAAAAGATTTCAAAACTTCTCTTAAGTAGTCATTATGGGGTATTGTTTGTAGAATTTTGAGGAGAATAATGAATTTATTCAATTTTTGGAAGAGTAAAAACAGAAATGGAAGGCACGCACACCTAGTGCAGTACCAGCGATAATCTAACAAGATTTTTTTTGCATAAAAGTGGGTACTCACAAAATGCAACGGACAAAAGGCCATGCACAAAAAATGGGGTACACTAACGTGTTTCGGAAGCGCACCCCCTTTCTCAGAGCTAGACCATTTTGGAAGACAGTTGTAACAATAAAAACTTGGAAAAAGTAAAGCGGTGTGAATACTTTCCGTATGCACTGTGCATAAGCTGAGTACCTGTCAGCATTGCAGTTTAAAACCTGGGAAGTGGTCAAACATACAGCACTGTGAGGGAAGTGGTCACATAAAAGGACTACTTTTAGCAGACACTTGCCACTCACCAGTTTCCTAATCTGAGAACTAGTGGCAATTCTTTTAACAGCTAGCTTACCTTTACAGAAAAAAAAATGTAATAGGTGAACACTGGACACCCTCCCCACTGTATTTGTCTCTAGGGTTGCTGAGCTGTCAGCACCTAGTCGGTTCAGCAGTCCAGTAGATTGAAACCCCAACTCCTCTCCTTCTCCATGCAGTGCATTTCAGATGGACCAAAATGATTCACTGTGATGGTGGTAACCAATTGGAATCGATCTTGTCTGTCCCAAAAGTGCTACATGAAGAGGAGGGAGAAGAGCAGGGATTTAAAACCTCTGGACCACAGAACCAGCTTCGAGGGTGCTGCCAGCTCTGTAACCTTGGAGGTAGGTACAGCAGGAACTTGAAGGTGGGTGGGAAGAGGGTGTCCAGCATTAGTTCACCTTTACATTTTTATCTGTAAATGTGAACTAAACCTTTAAGGGCTCTTTCACACGTCCGTTCCGCTCGTCCGTTTTTTGGACGTCCGGTAACGGACCTCAATGATTCCCTATGGGAGTGGATCCGTTAGCGGATGATGCATCCGCTAACGTCCGCCAGATCCGCATCCGTTTTTTCGGACGGAAGAATGTCCTATTTTTCTTCCGTCCGGCCAAACGGATCGGATGCAAACGGACAGACGGTCTGTTTACATCCGATTCCCCATAGGGGATAGCGGAGGAGAGACAGGGCGGTCCCTGCACAGTGTGCGGGGACCGTCCTGTCCGCCCGACAGCTCAGCGGAGACCCCCCCGCTGAGCCGACGGACACACGGAGTGGACCGAAAAACAGACCACACGTGTGAAAGAGGCCTAAGAATTTGTTCCTACTGTAGTGACAGTTTCGATAGAAAAAGCTACTTGAATTTCACTGGCTCAAAATGCTTGCCTAAAATTGAATTAGGCACAGGTAAAAGTGTAATGCCGCGTACCCACGACCGCTTTTCGGGTTGTAAAAATTGAAGTTTTTTTTTTAAGTCATTAAAAACGATCGTGTGTGGGCTCCAGAGCATTTTTCACGAGGTAAAAAATGTCCATTAAAAATTTAGAACATGCTCTAATTTTTCACGACGTTTTTAACATTTTAAAAAATGGTTGTGTGTGGGCTTTAACCACTTCAGCCCGGGCCATTATGCTGGTCGATGACCAGGCCACTTTTTGCAATTTGGCACTGCGCCGCTTTAACTTACAATTGCGCGGTCATGCGACATGGCTCCCAAACAAAGTTGGCGTCCTTTTTTCCCACAAATAGAGCTTTCTTTTGGTGGTATTTGATCACATCAGCGAAAATTTTGAAAAAAAAAATATTTTTTAGTTTTTGCTATAATAAATATCCCCAAAAAATATATATAATTTTTTTTCCTCAGTTTAGGCCGATACGTATTCTTCTACATATTTTTGGTAAAAAAAAAAAAAAAAATCGCAATAAGCGTTTATTGATTGGTTTGTGCAAAAATTATACTACAAAAGACTACACAATAGGGCATAGTTTTATGGCATTTTTATTAATATTTTGTTTTTTACTAGTAATAGTGGCGTTCAGCGCTACTGCGACCTTATGGCGGACACTTGACACATTTTTGAGACTATTGGCATTTTTATAGCGATCAGTGCTATAAAAATGCATTGATTACTGTAAAAATGCCACTGGCAGGGAAGGTGATAACACTAGGGGGCAAGGAAGGGGTTAATTATGTTCCCTAGGTGTGTTCTAACTGAAGGGGGGGTGGGACTGACTAGGGGAAATGACAGATCGCTGTTCATACATTGTATGAACAGACAATCCGTCATTTCTCCCCCTGACAGGACCGGGAGCTGAGTGTTTACACATACAGCTCCCGTTTCTCGCTCTGTAACGAGTGATCGCGGGTGCCCGGTGGTGATCGCACCCGCCAGGCACGCGTGTCCGCGCCAGGGTGAGCAGGGGGCACGCGCGCCCCCAATGGCTGGAATGCGAAATGACGTATAACTGCGGCGGCTGGACGGCTAGTGGTTAACAACTTTAAAAAAAATGTGCATGCTCAAAAGCAAGTTATGAGACGGGAGAGCTTGCTCTGGTAAAACTAGCGTTCGTAATGTAGTAAGCACATTCATCACGCTGTAACAGACTGAAAAAACGCGAATCAACTTTTACCAACACAAAATCGACAAAAGCAGCCCCAAGGGTGGCGCCATCCGAATAGAACTTCCCCTTTATAGCGCCGTCGTATGTCACCGCGCTTTGCTAGAGCATTTTTTTTTCACCATAGTGCGTTTTAAACGATCGGTTGAAAAAAAACTGTTTTTTCTAGACCATTAAAAATGTCATTTTTTACAACCCGAAAAACGGTCGTGTGTATGCGGCATTAGAAATGAATGTTTTGTAAGCTGCTTGCTGGGGCTGATCACTCAGATCTGGGCTCAACTATATACAGTAGACTGATTTTTCCCATTCCCTTCAATTAAATTTTAATTATATAAAAAGGATGTGAATAGTTTTACATTTCTAGTTGTGAATGTCACTTATAACAGTTACACATGAAGGAACTCTTAATATATGGTAATTGGATTTTTAGGCTTTCAAATTCATCAAGTTCCAGTGCTGTGTTTAGATGGTATGCCAGCATGGACACCTTTGAACGGCAAGACCCTTTTGGATAATCACAAAAGCTACCTGCATGATAAGAAAATAAAAATATATATATATTGTAAAAAAGAAAAAGTAATAGTCGCAAAATTTCTTTGATGCTGTGATCACTAAATAGATTGCCTTGGCGCCAGCCCATAAGTGCAGTCTATCAGATCATGGACTGGTTTTTAAATGACCATCAAACATTGTACTCATATAAAAAGAAAATATCCATCAATTGCTGAGTAATACACAAATATGATGCCTTGATTCCCATCTTCAATAAAAACTTATGATCTTTTTTTCTATATTCTAGCAGACTAAAGACAGTCTGCCAGTGGGAATCAAAAAAGAAGATGACGAAGCCTTTCTGTAGTGGATTCTAAGCATTAAAAGAGAATGGTACGCAAAAAACACATGAATAAAATATAACTTTTAATAACATACAAGTAAAAAAAGTACATCAGTACAAAACTGTAATTAAACATTTAACACATTTTTGTAATTGGATGGTGCGATTTCTAGCACAGCAAAAGCTTTTGTGGTCAGTACATCCTGAATACAAGGTATAACTCCACTAATCTTCCAGGGTAAGTTCAAATAAAATCTAATAGTTCACTCAAAAAAAAGAGTACATAGATAATGAACAGCCTTTACTTTCCTCTGTTATACTAGTATTTATTTCAAAGTGCTAAACTATAAGCTAGTTGAAGAAAGTTATTACAACCACTAGGCAATGCTCACAATTTCCAGTAGTAACAGCGGACTTAAAAAAAAAAAAAAAAATTACTAGCAATTCAGTGAAGCCGAAGGATATCCATAACAATAATGGCTTTAATTTAATAAGGCAAAGAGCAATGTACAAAGTGTAGCAATTCATCTATAACAATCATAATTGCCTGCTGTAAATATACGGTGTGTATATTATATATCTTATTCATAATTAGAGATACTGTCATTTAATATTATTTTGGTCATGTTCCTCTCAACTGGTTACCATGATCTTAAATGTTCCACTTAATTTTCAAACACATAAATTTACAAATAGCCTGGTTTTGTACACAAGGACTTTTGTGGTCATGTACTTGGATGTTACATCGATATTTAGTTTTTTTGTTATACAAGAACAATGTGACAGATAATACACTGAAGTTATATCGAATTGAACGATCCAGGGTTACATTAAAAAATGATTATACAAAATATGGTCCTTTTCTGTACAAAACGGCAGTATGAAAAATTTTATTTTTTAAATGACAATACAGTAAAACACATTTCTAATAGTTACAGTAACCATGTTGAATGTAAAAGTCAGTTTTTTTTTTTTTTTTTAATAAAAAGAAACATTTAGTGGAAATAACAATTATGACAGTTCCCCTATAAAAGAGTGGATCCCATGAAAATGTTCATTTAGATTACTACTAGAGGAAAAGGGAATAGCAGCTCCAGGTGGGAACCCAGATGAATATCCTCCGTTGCAGACAACTCAGGTGCAGGCAACAGGGCCAGATTAAGAACATCATGGGCCTGGTGCTGAGGATTTTGGTGGGGCCTTTTATAAATAATAAATAAATGCGTGAGAATCACAGCGCAGCAATGGAGGGCCCAGTCTGAAAATTTAAGTGTACCCTAATGTGCTAATATGCTGTGCATACTTGTACATTGTGGCATAACCTACCCCAGGGCCTCTAAAAAGTAGTAATGTCAGGAAAGTTTACTACCGCTTTAATATCACAGGATCCCAGAAACCTCTCATGGGGCCCACTACTGACCCAGTGGCCCTTGGGCAGTGCATAAGTGCATAGTTGCCAACATTTAAAAAATATTTTCAGGGACACTTTTTCACAAGTGGTATATTTAGAGTAGCTGAGATCCCCTATGTTCCTCTGTACATCACAGTAGTAATCACAAAATTAAATAAGTTCTAATAATGCAACAGAACAAATAAGAGAACTGAGATTTCCTTTAGTTGAACTAACAAAAGTGTGTCCATTCTAGAGCTGGTAACATTGAGGGTATTCAGTATCAATTTAAAGAACTGTTTTTGTGGGTAAGCGACATAGCGGAGGAGTACGGACGGTATATAAGTGGGAAGTATGTGCAGGTGAGTGAGAGGAATGTGGAGGGTCTAACATTGGGCACTATGTACAGGAGAAGAGTGCAAAGGGTACGGCAAAAGGCACAATGTACAGGAGAGAAGTGTGGAGGGTATGACAGTGGGCATCATGTACAGGAGAGAAGCATGGAGGGTACGACAGTGGGCAGTATGTACAGGAGAGAAGTGTATGACAGCAGGCACCATGTACAGGAGAGGAGTGTGGAGGGTATGACAGTGGGCAGTATGTACAGGAGAGGAGTGTGGACGGTATGATAGTGGGCACTATGTATAGGAGAGGAGTGTGGAGGGTATAACAGTGGGCAGTATGTACAGGAGAGAAGTGTATGACAGCAGGTACTATGTACAGGAGAGGAGTGTGAAGGGTATGACAGTGGGCAGTTTGTACAGGAGAGGAGTGTGAAGAGTATGACAGTGGGCAGTATGTACAGGAGGAGTGTGGGGGTATGACAGAGGGTAGTATGTACCAGTGAGAAGTGTGGAGGGTATAATGGGGCAGTATGTACAGGAGAGAAGTGTGGAGGGTATGACAGTGGGCAGTATGTACAAGAGAGGAATGGGGATGGTATGATAGTGGGCACTATGTATAGGAGAGGCGTGTGGAGGGTGCGACAGTGGGAAGTATGTACAGAAGAGGAGTCTATGACAGCAGGCACTATGTACAGGAGAGGAGTGTGGAGGGTATGATAGTGGGCACTATGTACAGGAGAGGAGTGTGGAGGGTATGACAGTGGGAAGTATGTACAGAAGAGGAGTCTATGACAGCAGGCACTATGTACAGGAGAGGAGTGTGGAGAGTATGACAGTGGGCACTATATATAGGAGAGGAGTGTGGAGGGTATGACAGTGGGCACTATGTACAGGAGAGGAGTGTAGAGGGTATGACAGTGGGCACAATGTATAGGAGTGGAAGGATGTTTAGGGACTGCGTAGTGGTTAAGCGGGTCATACATGAATTGAAATTACACCAATTATGCAGAGACCAGCCATAGTCGATCTATGTATGGGCTAGCTGGTTTTACACAAGTCAATCTATTAATCGACTTGAGTACAACCAGCCTGTTTTTCCAAAAACAATCAGTGCTGCCAGCTATAGATAGCAACACTGATCATTGTACTCACTGGCAGAACACAACAACACTACAGGAGTTATTCCCCCATCTACAGGTAAGCAGGTGAGAGGGTGTGTGGGGACAGGCTAGGGAGAGATACCAGTCAGTGGCTGGGTAGGCACTGGCTAGTATCAGAGCCAGATACACACAGGTTACAAACGTTGCGATCGTTAGAGCGAGAGCAATAATTCTAGCACTAGACCTCCTCTGTAACTCTAAACATGTAACCTAAAAAATGTTTAAAGCATCGCTTAGGATACCAAAAAAAAATAAAAAATCGTGCTAACTTTAGTGTTTTTTTTAATGTATGAAACAGTTTATTTCCAAAAAAACATGTTTGAAAAATTGCTGCGCAAATACAGTACCGTGCTAGAGCTGCACAATTAATCGTTAAAATTGTGATCTTGATTCAACCCCCCTGACATCTCCAATGCAGAGTTTGCTGATTCTTTCATATAACAAGTGGAGAGACTTTCAGCTGTCAAAAGAAAATATCTGGGCAATCTGCCAAGTTCTTAGCAGGAAACATGGTAACTAACGCTTTCTTCATAGATCAAAGGGATAAACTTCTGTGTGTAAAGAAAATATCCGACTGTCTGCCAAGTTTGTAAACAACATGAAACATTGTAACCAACTTCCTTTTTAGGACAAACTTCTGTGTGTAAATGCAAGAAATGTAACCACTTAAAGTCCAACACTTGTTTAAGTTAAAAAGCAATATTTTTTGCTAGAAAATTACTTGGAACTGCCAAACATTATATATATTTTAGCAGAGACAAAAATGGCAATTGCTGCAATATTTTATGTCACGCTGCATTTGCCCACTTCATTGAATAATAAAAACCATAAAAACAAAACAGTAAAGTTGGCCCATTTTTTTTTTTTTTTTTTTTCATTTTAATGTGAAAGATGATGTTATGCCGTACGAATCGTGAGAGAATCGTGATCTATCATCTAAGCAAAAAAATTGCAGTTGTCGTTTTAGCCAGAATCATGCAGCTCTATACCGTGCAACATAAAAAGTTGCAAAGACCACCATAGAGTAATTTTCTAGCAAAAAACAAATGATGATTTTTTTTTTCTCAGTGTGCTGCAGTGTGTCAGCTTGTATTTATAATGGCCGCTCTGTATGTAGCTTCTGACAGGCTGTGCAAGCAGGCCCGTATCTCCGGAACCATAAATGATAGCCATCCCATATTTTGACCGGTTGTGGGGTAGGTCTTCAACTGACTACCCCCCAAATGTGGGGTTTCTGTGACCTCTGGTCATCGAGCTACAACCCCCGAAGTCGATCTAAAAAAAAAAAAAAAAAACTTTTTTTTTTTTTTTTTTTTTTTGGGGCAAATGGGCCTATCTTGAGAAAGGGGCCTGGAGCTGCAGCTCCATCAGCCCCTCTGTTAATCCGGCCCTGGCAGGCAATGCACTTAGCAAAGCAGGAACACATTTTTTTTTTCTGGACAGCCGCACTCTGAACAAATTGTAGCCTTTATTAAAAAAAAAAAGGACAGCACTACAAGTCACAGCTTAAGCTATGATGGAAGTCAGTAGAACTTTCTCTCATTTACAAAGCTCTGGAGCAACTGCACAGTCTATTTGCCTTAGTAAATCAACCACACTGTAATGCAGTTGTCTCTTCCTTTATACATAAGTAAATGTAAGTTTATATACAGCCAGTATACTGTATTTATTGGCGTATAACACTCAATTTTTACCCTGAAAGTAGAGGGTAAACTGTGCCTGCGGGTTATACGCAGGGGGTTGTGGAAAGTTTTTTTTCTTGAAACTTCCCTCTTAAAGTGATTAATCACTAGGAGCAACTAAATTTTGCACTGCATTAATAAGTGTGGTAGAATGTTGGCTGGTTGTCTCCATAGCAGTAGTGGTCCAAATCAATGAACATTTAACATTTTGCTTGCAAGAAAGTGTGTGTTTAACATCATAATCATTAACATTAACAATACTTGAAGCATTTTTTCACTTTTGCAGTGAAATTTTGGGATAACCCTGCTAAATGTTGTGCTCCTATTCACACAGCATACCTGAAATTTTTTTATATTTCTTACCTTTAAATTTTTCTCATGAGAAGAGGTCATAGCTGGCCGCAATGTTTAACAATATTTCCATAATCAAAAAAAACACCTGCCAAAATACAGTTTAAGAAAAGCCAATTGCTAAATCAATTTCTCTAGCAGGAACAGCCATTGATGGATTGAAATGATCCATCTATTGCCAGTTTTAAGCCCTGTACACATGATCAGAATATTGTACAAAAGATCCAGTTTTCAAAGTAATCGTATGATAATCTGACCATTCGTACACAGCTTTCTTCTGAGATTTTCAGAATGGACAAACACAAAAATGTTTCCTCGTATGATAACAGATCATACGATTTGAGGTTAGTCAGGACAGTTTTCATCTGAAAATACAAATACATTACATCACTTCCGAATATTCATTATGTCGTTCGAGAATTTTCATACTTTAGTAACTGATTCTTTTTTGATATGGAGACTAGCATGAAAAAAAAAAAAAGGACGATCATTCCTCTGATATTCTCATTGTGTGTACTAGGCTTTAGAGTGTGCCTGTCCCAAGTCTCTTCACTAGTGGTCTCCAAAGTATAGCCCCCTGCTTACCTTTATGAGGGCCTTTGAGACGCTATTCCTCCCACTGACACCAATGATGAGGCACTATTTCTCCACTGACCCCAAAGATTGGACATTATTCTTCTCATTGATGGCACTTTTATTTACTGTTCTTTTCTACTTCCACAGTCCGGCCCCCTAAAGATCAGTAAACAGGTAATTTGTTTAGAAAGTTTGGAGATCCCTGCTCTACACCTTTAACCCTTTGTTGGGAAAGACAGTTCAAAGTTAGTTGCAACTGATAATGAGGATCTGCCTGCACAGTACAGACAGGGTTAACTATGGCAAGCACAGCTATCCAGCCCCTTTATAAACAAAGATAATAACCAAGGGTTTTTCCTTGACAGGGGGGGGGGGGCTCTAGAATAAAGCTTCTAAAAACTTTAAACAGAAATTTTCAAATACAGATGAAACTCAAAAAATTAGAATATCGTGCAAAAGGTGCATTTTTTTACGAATGCAACTTAAAAAGGTGAAACTAATATGAGATAGACTCATTACATGCAAAGAAAGATAGTTCAAGCCGTGATTTGTCATAATTGTGATGATTATGGCTTACAGCTCATGAAAACCCCAAATCCACAATCTCAGAAAATTTGAATATTGTGAAAAGGTGCAATATTCTCGGCTCAAAGTGTCCCACTCTAATCAGCTCATTAAGCCATAACACCCCTGCAAAGGGTTTCTGAGCCTTTAAATTTTTTTTTTTTTCTCTTTTAAAGTGTATTTTTGTGCGTGAACTCGAGAGAGAGGAGCCAGACTGCAGGAGTTGGGAGTAGGCAGACCCTCCCCCCGGAGGCATTCGCCATCCTTCTCCATGCCCCTGGTGGCAATGGCGGGTGTGAGGGGGGGCCTCCCACTCACCCCACCCTACCTGCTCCTCTTGGGAGCCCAACTGGGGCCCAACGGGACCCCAATGGGGCAGAGGGTCTCCCCCTATGAGGGAGTGAGGGGGCCTAGCCCACCCAGCCAGCCCCGTAGGTCCTTCGCCTCTCTTTATTTTAGGAGACCGCATGGCCAAAGTGCGTGTGTTTTAAACCAATTTCGTGTGCGTGCAAGTGTGGTGGTTTTGGGGGGGGGGTGGGCGAACTAAGCACAGGCGTACCTTGCATAGCACACCCACCGGGAGCCGGGCTGAGACCACCAAACTCAATTCACATGTAGCCGAGACCGGGATCCGAACCCTTGGCTGCAGAGGTGAATGGCTTGTCAACGCAGTGCCAATCACGTTGAGCCACCACAGCTCCCATCTGAGCCTTTAAATGATCCCCCAGTCTGGTTCAGTAGAAATCACAATCATGGGAAAGACTGCTGACCTGACAGTTGTGCAGAAAATCATAATTGAATCCCTCCATAAAGAGGGGAAACCTCAAAAAGGTAATTGCAAAAGAAGTATGAAGTTTCCAAAGTGCTGTATCAAAGCATTTTAATAGAAAGTTATGTGGAAGGGAAAAGTGTGGAAGAAAAAAAAGGTGCATGAGCAGGAGGGATGACCACAGCCTGGAGAGGATTGTCAGGAAAAGGCCATTCAAAAGTGTTGGGGACTTTCACCAGGAGTGAACTGAGGCTGGAGTCAGCCGGATCCTGGACATGGGCTTCAAATGTCGTATTCCTCTTGTCAAACCACTCCTGAACAACAAATAACGTCTGAAGCGTATTACCTGGGCATATTACCTGGTCTGTTTCTCAGTGGTCCAAAGTCCTCTTTTCTGATGAGAGCACATTTTGCATCTCATTTGGAAACCAAGGACCCAGAGTATGGAGGTAGAATAGAGAGGCACACACTGCAAGATGCTTGAAGTCCAGTGTGAAGTTTCCACAGTCTGTGTTGATTTGTGGAGCTATGTCATCTGCTGGTGTTAGTCCACTGTGCTTCATTAAGCCCAGGGTCAACACAGCTGTCTACTAGGAGATTTTGGAGCACTTCATACTTCCTTCCGCAGATGAGCTCTATGGGGATGCTGACTTAGTAATTGCTGCAAAAGGGGACCAAAGCAAGTACTAAGTACATATGCATGAATATACTTTTCAGAGGTCCGATATTGTTCTTTTTTTTTTTTTTTTTCAAACAACGTCAGACTCAACCACAGCAAGAGACTTGCTCGTGATTTCATTTATTCATAAATATTGTCTTCTTCAGTTTCGCCTCATTTGTGGTCATCTATTTACTGTTTTATATATGTTTATCTTTTACTTCATTTCTTTTTCCTTTTCCCCTTTTTTCTTTTCCTTCCCCTTTTTTTCCCCTCCCCCCAGTCCCCTAATGGTTTGTTCCTTCCTTTCTATTCCTTTATTTCCTCTAATATTCCTCCGATGACTGAAAGTCTTTCCACTGTCTCCATGTTTTATTATGTTTATTAAGTTGGCCAGCATCGCATCTACATAGATATTCCATTCTGTTATAGTTTTCCACTCTTTCAAACCATTCTTTTATGTCTGTTTTTTTTTTTTTGCTTAGCCAATTTTTTGGTATTAGTCCTTTTGCGGCATTTATTAATGGTGGGATTAATGTTTTTCTATATCTTATATTTGATTCTTTTGGTTCATGGAACTCACAGGCTTATATGCTCTATCTATCTTTTCTCCAGTTATTATTTCCACAAATTCCGAAATTTCCTGCCAATATTCCTTTATCTTTGGACAGTCCCACCATATATGTGTAGTTGTTTCAATCTGTCCACATTCTCTTCAACACAGTGGGGTTTTATCTTTATTAAATTTATGGATCGCTTCGGGTGTCATATGCCACCTTGAAATACATTTATAGTTAATTTCAATTGTATTCATATCAGTTGCGGTGTTATGTACAATGCTATTATTCTTTCAACTTGTTGATCCTCAAATTTCTTGCTTATTTATTTTTCCCACTTCTCTTTAAAATAAGGTTGTCCTTGTAGCTCTGATTCTGTCAGGATTTGATATAGTCTTGATATCACGTGTTTTACTGGGGTTTGCGTGGAGCATAGTTTTTCTAGTGGAGTGAATTTCTTTTTATCTCTTAAAAGGTGTGGGTATTGAGTTTATCAGATGTTTTAGTTGTATATATTCCCAGTGTTTGATATCCCACCTGTTTTGTTTTTTTGATCTTCAAGAGTGTTTTTATCTTTCCATGTTCTATAATGTCCTTTATTTGTGCAGCCCCCATTTTATTTCCCAGCCGTGTCCCTTTCCCCGGTATAAAAAAAATTAGTTTCCATGAGTGAAATTAAAGGTGACTTATAAATCCATTTATTCTGTTTGTGAAATCCCAAACTTTGAAAACATTCTTTATTGGTCCGTGCGTGTCTACGTCCAACATTCTATACTTTCGTGGTATCCATACATTTTTGTGAAGTGCCATTTTACTTATCATATTTTTCATTCGAATCCATTTTTTTTTCATTCTCTTTGTGTTTGTTTCCCGATTCTACCATTCGTGCAATGATCATAGCCTTGTAATATCTCTTTATATCTGGCGCTGCTAATCCTCTGTGTTTTTTTCCTCTTGTTAATTTTACAAAGTTTACTCTTGGTTTTTTGTTTTTCCATATATATTTTATCAGCATTGTTTTAATAGTCTTGAAGAAAACCTGTGGGATATCTATGGGTAACATCTGAAATGTATGTTATTTTTGGGAGGGTAGCCATCTTAAAAGCATGTATCCTTCTTAACCATGAAAGTGATCTTATTGCATTCTTTTTTAAATCAGTTTTTATCTCATTTATCAGAGGGATAAAGTTGGCAAAATACAGACCATCTATTGTAGATGTCAATTTAACCCCCAGATAAGTTAGCTCTCCTCTCACCCTAGTGTATGGATATTGTTTTTGCAACGCAAGTTCTACTTTTTTTTCTCCACTCCTATATTTAGAATTTCTGTTTTTGTGGGATTTATTTTGAAGTTTGCAAGTTCTCCGTACTTTTTTATTTCCGTAGCTATATTTGGCAAGGTCACCCTTGGGTTAGTTATATACATTAAAATATCGTCGGCATATGCCGCTATCTTATGTTCTTCTTCGCCTATTCTCGCCCCCTCTATTTTTGGATTATTTTGCACAGTTGCCAAAAAAGGTTCCAGCGTAAGTATGTATAGAAGTGGCGAGAGCGGGCAACCTTGTCTAGTCCCATTATACATTTCAAAGGGAGATGACAGTTTACCATTAAACTTGACCATTGCCATTGGTCTACTGTACAAATTTTGTATCCAGTGTCTAATTTTAGGTCCCAACCCCAGATGTTGGAGCGTATCCATCATAAATCCCCAGCCTACCCTGTCAAATGCTTTCTCAGCATCTATTGACAGGAGTAGGACTGGGGATTTTACGCTTATTTTCTTGCAGTAGTAATATAGTTTTTAGACTGTTATCTCTACCTTCTCTTCTGGGTATAAACCCGGTCTGGTCTGGGTCAACCCAATCTGGCATTAGATACTTTAGTCCATGGGTCCTCAAACTACGGCCCTCCAGATGTTCAGGAACTACAATTCCCATCATGCCCTAGTCATGTCTGTGAATGTCAGAGTTTTACAATGCCTCATGGGACTTGTAGTTCCGACACAGCTGGAGGGCCGTAGTTTGAGGATCCCTGCTTTAGTCGATTGGCTAGAATTTTTGCGTATAGTTTTGTGTCGGCATTTAATAATGCTATAGGCCTATACCTAGAACATAATGTCTTATCTTTTCCAGGTTTTTGTATTATAGTGATGTGGGCCAATAAAGATTTGTGTCGCATTTGTTCTTCTTCCCCGATTTGGTTAAAGTAATCACATAGTCTCAGGATCAGTTGGCTCTGAATTTTTTTATAATATTTGATGGTGAACCCATCTGGTCCGGGACTTTTTCCAGTGGGTGTTTCTTTTAATGCTCTTATAATTTCTTCCTGTGTAATCCCTGCTTCCAAAGCTGTCAGGCGTTTTGTGTTTTTCTTTTTTTTTGGCAATTTAATTTCAAATTCTTTAAATATTTTTGTGTTTTTTCTTTCTTCTTTTTCTCCCTATATGCATCTTCCTTTCTAATTGCGTATAATGTACTATAATATATTTGAAATGCTGTTGCAATATCAGATGTTTTGTTCACCATTTCGCCTCTTCCATTGTTTATCTTCTCTATCTATCCTTTCCGATTCTGTTGATTCTTGTTTCCTGCTCCATTAGATCTTTCAACGATTCCCTTTTTAGATATTGTTCTACGTACAATCCTTGTTTTATTGATTGCATGTAATATAAAAAAAATCTGAAATTGTGGATTTGGGGTTTTCATGATCTGTAGGCCATAATCATCACAATTACGACAAACAACAACTTAGACTCATTACATGCAAAGCAAGATAGCTCATCTCATATTAGTTTCACCTTTTAAGTTGCATTAGTGAAATAAATGAACTTTTGCATGATACTCAAATTTCTCAAATTTCACCTATATTGCTTTAAAGGGGTTGTAAAAGGAAAACTACTATACCGGCCCCCTGTTATACTTACCTGACCCCTCGAAAGTCCCGTCATCCTCTTCGCTGCTCAGCCTGGCCGTTGATTGGCTAGAGCGGATGGACTGCTGTCAATGACGCAGTGCACCGAACGATGGGCCGAGTGATACAGTGAGCGGCTATGGCCGCTTGCTGTATCACGGGAGCGCGCCTGCAAGGACTCCACACCATGCAAAGGAGCTCGCATGACTGTGTAGAGTTCTTGCGGGGAGGACCAGAGACAGCCACCGAGGGACCCCAGAAGACATGGATCAGGCTGCACAGTGAAGGGAAGTATAACATGTATGTTATTTTAAAAAAACACACACACACACGCACACTTATTTACAACCCCTTTAAGTTATGCTATGTTAACCACTTAAGGACCGCCGCATGTACATTTACGTCGGCAGAATGGCACCGACAGGCACATCAACGTATATATACGTTGGTGCCTTGGGGGGGGGGGGGGATCGGGGGTCCGATCGGACCCCCCCCCCCGTACATGCGGCGGTCCGCGCGGCTGTAGGAGCGATCCGACAAGTGGGGGCGGCTATCCGTTTTCACCCGCCCCCTCCGGATCGCTCCCAGCCAATGCGCGCGCCCGCCCGCCCTGTCACTTCCTCCTCCTGTGTAAACACAGGAAGGAGGAAGCGACGTGATCTCTCCCTCGGCGTTTGTTTCAAGCGCCGCTGAGGAGAGATCACAACACAACAAGTAAGTCTGCACCAACAGCACACTTACACACAGACACAAACACATTTAACCACCGCGATCGCCCCCCCCTCCCCCCTGTCACAGTGTCACTGAATGCAGTAATCATACATGTATGATTACTGTATTTAGTGTCAGTGTGACAGACAGTGTGACAGTCAGTCAGTGTTAGTGTCAGTGTTAGTGTCAGTGTTAGTGTCAGGGTAGCCCCCCCCACCCCCCCCCAATAAAGTTTTAACCCCTTGATCACTGCCCTAGTTAACCCTTTCACTCCCTATTGCCAGCATCACTAAGCGATCATTTTTCTGATCGCTGTATTAGTGTCGCTGTTCCCGCTAGGTAGCTAATTTTTTTTAATGCGATTTTTTTTTTTACTAAAGACATGTGGCTAAATAAATTTTGGCCTAAATGTTTGACTAAAATTTAGTTTATTGTTTTTTTATTATAACAAAAAGTAAAAAATATTGTTTTTTTTTCAAAAATGTCGCTCTATTTTTGTATATAGCGCAAAAAATAAAAATCGCAGAGGCGATCAAATACCACCAAAAGAAAGCTTTATTTGTGGGAAAAAAAGGACGCAAATTTTGTTTGGGAGCCACGTCGCACGACCGCGCAATTGTCTGTTAAAGCGACGCAGTGCCGAATCGCAAAAACCCCTTGGGTCATTTGCCAGCGTATTGGTCCGGGTCTTAAGTGGTTAATATGTAACAACTACAGTCAGGTCCATAAATATTGGGACATCGACAATTCTAATCTTTCTGGCTCTATACACCACCACAATGGATTTGAAACGGCAGACTATCAGCTTTAATTTGAGGGTATTTACATCAAAATCAGGTGTAGGAATTACAACAGTTTGTATATGTGCCTCACACTTTAAAAAAGGGACCAAAGGTAATGGGACAATTGGCTGCTCCACTTTTCCATGACCTGGTGTGCTTTATTCCCTCTCTATCCCATTTACAAGGAGCAGATAAAAGGTCCAGAGTTCATTTCAAGGGTGTTATACACATTTGGAAACTGTTGCTATTCTTTCATTAGACTGAAAAATCAAACCCATCAGAGAGATGGCAAAAACATTAGGTGTGGCCAAATCAACTGTTTGGAACATCCTTAAAAAGAAAGAATGCACCGGTGAGCTCAGCAACACCATTGGTGAGCCTCAAAAAAACAGGAAAGCCAGATCTAAAAAAAAGCCTTCACAGTTCTGGAACATCCTATGCACAGATGAGACCAATATCAACTTGTACCAGAGTGATGGGAAGAGAAGAGTATGGAGAAGGTAAGGAACTGCTCATGATCAAAAGCATACCACCTCATCAGTGAAGCATGGTGGTGGTAGTGTCATGGTCTAGTCATGTATGGCTGCCAATGGAACTGGTTCTCTTGTATTTATTGATGTGACTGCTGACAAAAGCAGCAGGATAAATTCTGAAGTGTTTCGGGCAATATTATCTGCTCATATTCAGCCAAATGCTTCAGAACTCATTGGACGACACTTCACAGTGCAGATGGACAAGGACTCGAAGCATACTGCGAAAGCAACCAAAGAGTTTAAGGGAAAGAAGTGGAATGTTATGCAATGGTCAAGTCAATCACCTGATCTGAATCCGATTGAGCATGCATTTCACTTGAAAGCAAAACGGAAGGGAAAATGCCCCAAGAACAAGCAGGAACTGAAGACAGTTGCAGTAGAGGCCTGGCAGAGCATCACCAGGGATGAAACCCAAAGTCTAGTGAGGTCTATGCGTTCCAGACTTCAGGCTGTAATTGACTGCAAAGGATTTGTAACCAAGTATTAAAAAGTGAAAGTTTGATTTATGATTGTTAATCTGTCCCATTACTTTTGGTCCCTTAAAAAGTGTGAGGCACATATACAAACTGTTGTAATTCCTACACGTTCACCTGATTTTGATGTAAATGCCCTTAAATTAAAGCCTGAAAGTCTGCAGTTAAAGCACATCTTGTTTTTTCCATTTCAAATCCATTGTAGTGGTGTAGAGCCAAAAAGATTAGAATTGTGTCGACGTTCCAATATTTATGGACCTGACTAAACGAGAAACCCGGTTTAGAATATAAAATGGATATATGCATTCACTGATCTGGCCATGACTATACAGATATATATACACACACACACACTTATATATATATATATATATATATATATATAAATAAATAAAATGTAATACCAGAACTCTTAACTATTTCTAAGCAAGAAAAATCATGTGACTATTAGGATGCCCCTCAAGACAAGGGGTTGGAGATGCACATGAAAGTAAATCTAAAAATGTTGAGAAGATCAAGAACAAAAGTAAATATCTTAAAAGCCTAGTTGAGTTGGACAGAAATCTCATTAAAGCATAATAACAGCAGAATATATATCATGTACGTAGGCGTCTCAAGGAAGTCTGGCCATCTGTTGCTAGTAGATTCTGTTTTTTGCTCTTCTTTTATGCCATATATTATATAAAAAGTTTATTAGATCAGGTTTACTTAACCAAACCGGCTATAGCAGTCTTCCTCTATAAAAATGGTACTGTCCTGTTGACAGTAGAGAAAAAATAAAAAATGTTGATTGAATTAGCCTCCCTCATTTAAAAGACACTGCATTACCATAACAGTACAGCTTTTTTTTCCCCAAGAAGATAAATTAACATATTTGTTAAAATTCAGTTTCCCAAAAGTACTCTATATGTATCTTACTATTTTCAGTTTTCACACTGGTTGCAAGAGTCTCCCTAATAATAATTGTACATGTAACAAATATATATTTGTGTAAAAAGTGCTAAGTCTACTGGCATACATTTTAATTTGTGCTATAAAAAGTGTAAAGTAAACGATATAATATAATGAGTACCATTACTGTTTGCTTGGCAAATGGGAAATATTTGGCATTTTCTTTTAGTTAACAGTTTTAAGTTGGGAAGGATGTTGCAAAGAGGACGTATTATTTTCATAACATTTTTTGCCCGCAATCCACCTTTCTAAAGTGCAGCTCAATATAACCCCCGAGAGAGATTTGTCATAAGTTTCTACAGGGTCAACACATACCACAGAAGTATTCAGTTTATGAATACAAAAGATAAGGGGATGCGAGGCACAAAGGTGTTTGGTATTACACCAGCTACATGCCCCCCGTCCCTCGCTCAGAACATTGCAGGCGTTCCTTATAGGGTCCAAAAAAATACTTTAAAAAAATAGTGATCATTGGAAAGACAAGAACTTAAAATTCATTGAAAGAGATTACATATTTCTTTGTGAATTCAGGCTTATAAAATCAATAAATATCAAAGTGGAGAAAATCAAAGATAAAAAAAAAAAAAAAAAAAAAATCAGAGCTAGAACATAAAAAAGCACACTTTAATATTTGAGAATTACATGGTACAAAAAAAAAAACTAAATTCTTCTGACTGAGACTTTACATACCAAATAAAAAATATTTTATCGCAAAGGTGAAATGAAAGTTTCAGCCTGCTTCACTTTCCACTTGGCCAAACATGAGTCATTACATTACTTCTTGTATAACTGCATCTGTTGTGAGCCTTTCTGGGCATTCATCCCACAGGAAACAGCAGTCTAGAAAAAGTCTGAATAAATATCTTGCCTTTAGCTCGAATCCTCAAATATTAAGTTCAGAAAAATAGAGATGAAGAGGCAACAAGAGGACTATTAGGTAAATGGGGTTTTGGTTTGGACTGAAGCTTTCATTTTTATTTTTCGTTCAATCTATGAACATTTTCTTTTCTGTATAGCCTCTGCTTTAACAGCCAGACTTCTTGCACATATGGTGAGAAGCACGATCAGTACACCCACGATGAAAGTTACTAGTGGCCACAAGAAGCAATGCAGAAGGACATTTGCATCATGAGATCGTTTCAGCAGCACATCTTCAGGCCTGAAAGAGTAAACACACACATGACTTCAGATGTAAATAAACCTCCACAATAAGCAACATTTGTAAGTAGCTCACTTATAAGGCAAATATTGATTTTACCAAAAGCCAAAACATTTTTGCTTGGGTGGTATGTACATTCAAAAAACAAAGGATTCCCAGAGCACTATAATTTTGCCAAGGACAACAGTAAAACTTGTTTTAGGCAGAGATGAGACACTGCAATAATTCATTCAGTCTAGCTGAATTTCACCTTGAGCTGTGAATCTCTGTAAATGACCAGCTTCATTTAAACATGTACTGGAGCAAACAGGAGCTAAAAGGCTACATAATTTTCAAATGCAATATTTATTACCTTAAGAAAAACACTTACATTTTTAAGTCTTGACAATAAATAGTATTTGTATAAAACCACTAAACATTCCTTTAAAATGTGGTACAGCTATTGTGGACACCTTCAGCTATAAAATCTGCCCTGCTTCTTAATTTCTGCTAGCACAATTGCTTTGTACATAAAATTGCAATTATAAAGCAGTTTATACATTACAATATACATATAAAAGTTCTGAGCATTATAATCTTGTAGATAGATAGGTTATTCCCTTATACTTCATTAATTGAATAAATGGTTTGGAGAGATGTTATGTCTGCAGCTTATGGAACAGATTTTATTTTAGTAAGGCCCCATTCACACCTGGACATTTTGTAGATTGAAGCCTGAAGCTACAAAATGCTGTAGGGGGAAAAAAACTATTCTCTATGGAGATGGTTCACATCTCCACTCCAAAATGCCTAAAGCTAGAAGCTCCAAAATGCCTAAAGCTCCAACAAGTTGTGGAACTTTTTAGGCAGATTAGGCTGGGTTCACACTACGATTTTCCCATCCATCAGCCGCATACGATTTATATGAAAAAACGTATGCGGCTGAAACGGATTTATACGTATGGAACCGCACATATGTGCGTTTTCCATTGACTTTAATGTTAAAAAAAAAGTATGCGTTTGCCATACGGTTTCAAAAACGGCCTCAAAACCGTGGTTGAACACGGTTTTGCATACTGTTAAAAAACGTTTTGCCAGCAAATCGTACGCACCCGGATGCATCTGAGTGCATACGATTTGCAATGCATTGTCTATGTATGCGTTTTCCCGTACGGGACCGTACGTTTTCAAAACTGAAATCGTATGCGGCTGACGGACGGGAAAATTGTAGTGTGAACCCAGCCTTACTTGCATTTTTCTGCTTTTCATATTGATGACCTTTTGACCTGTACAAAATCGCAGCAAAAATGCAAACTTTCTGCTTCAAAATGCTACATCTCAGGGGTGAATGGGGTCCAAATGGTAGACAAAAGGAACAAATGTGGGATCTGACGGCCCATCATTATCAATAGATTCAAGGAATTCAAGCATCAAGCATACTTAGCGGACGGCAAAAAATAAAAACGCTTCACATAGCCAGGAACGCAACACTATGGTCAAAAAGGCAACTGCCTCAAGATTACCAGTCCAAGAGGCCCACCAAAAGCACTATATGGATACAGCCCTATGCCATGAGTAATGGGAAATTTGAGACCTGCAGCGCACAGTTGAAGCCTTAGCTGGAACCCAAACAATAGGTTGTGAACCAGCACAGCAATCTCGTTCCATCTCGACTTATTTCACATATAGGAAAATAACAGCCTTAGTTGTAGCTATAACTAAAGCGGTTGGAGGCTGACATGCATCAGTATAAATTGTTGGAAAATATTTTTTATTTATTTAAAAAAAAAAAATATGGGAAGAATTTGCAGTGTGTCAATGTATTACTTAATTGTTTGGGCAAACCAGGGGATCTTCTGGCATTCCCCATAGCATGTAAGCATTGCAGTCTAAGACCCAGGTCAGTGACGCTTCAGGTACACACGCTTTTAAACAATACTAGACCAGATCTCCCAAAGATAGGTGCACCGCACTGGAAAGGGAAGAAACACCCTCTACTCATTTTCATGTGCTTTGCACCTTTGGTCATATTAGATGTCACATGACAGAATGAAAGATGGGAAGTTTTTATAAACCCCAGCAAGCATCCAATCTGAGGAGAGGTCTAGTTTCTTATTAATCTTTATAAATCTGTGCACCTGCTGCTTTACTTGCCTGTGACCCAAGGTGCAGCGCTTGGACAGCAGGGAACATGTACTTCTACCAACAGTATAACCAGGGGCATAATTAGAAATCACAGGCTCCCGTAAAGTTTTAAAAGTCCTTGCCCCATTACCCAAAATAAAAATGTAAACAAAACATCCATACTTGCCACTTTAAAACTGCTAAACACTTTATTTTCTGATGCTTCCTTTTGACATTGACTATTTATAAAGTTTTCAGCCATTTTTTATATACTGTATTTATTGGCGTATAACACTGAAAATAGAGAGTAAACTGTACCCGTGTTATACGCAGGGGGCCGTGTAACGTTTTTTTTCCTGAAACTTCCCTCTTAAAGTTAGGGTGCGTGTTATACACCGATAAATACGGTATATATTTTTCAGAGTAGTTCAATTGCAGCTTACCCCATTTATAAAGATACAACATAGACTTTGGCAAAGAAATTAACATGGTTAGTTTGGTGCAATAATGTAATTACTTATAATATGAGCCTCCAGTTTTCCTGGTCTAAAATGTAACAGATTTGTTCCAACATACTAAATGTTCTCCAGTTTGCTAAATGTGTTAAGGGCGAGGCCATTACAGAGGCAGGAAAGACACTGCAGTGTGGAGGGGCTGCGGACATACCACTACTGTAAATTACACAGGAAGGCTCTCCCAGACAGGTTTTACTCTATGATGTACAGTCCATCCTGAAATATTCACAGCGCTTCACTTTTTCCACATTTTGTTATGGTACAGCCAGCCTTATTTGAATTTGGATTGCATTTTCTTTCAATTCTACAAATACCCCATAATGACAACATGAAAGTAGTATTTTTTTTATTTTTGCATATTTATAAAAAATAAAAAAAATACCATGTACACAAGTATTCACAGCTATTGCTCAATACTTTGTTGAAGCACCATTGGCACCAATTACACAGCCTCAAGGCTTTTTGAGTCTACTAGCTTGGCACAACTATTTTTGACAGTTTGCCCCATTCTTCTTTGCAGGACCTCTCAAGCTCTATTAGGCTGGATAGGGTGTGTCAGCGCACAGCTATTTTCAGATCATTTGTTCAATCGGGTTCAAAGTCTGCACTCTGGCTGGGCTACTCAAGGACATTCGCAGAGCTGTCCCTAAGCCACCACTGGGGTCGTTGTCCTGTTGGAAGATAAACCTTAACCCCAGTCTAAAGGCCCAGAGTGCTCTGGAGCAGGTTTTCATCAAAAGATGTCTCTAAACATTGGTGCATTCATCTTCCCTCAATACCGACTAGTCTCCCAGTTCCTGTCACTGAAAAACATCCCCGCAGCATGCTGCCACCACCATGCTTCACTTTAGGGATGGTATTGGCCAGGTGATGAGCAGTGCCAGGTTTCCACCAGACAATACGCTTGCCATTCAGGCCTAGGAGTTCAATCTTTATTTCTCATGGTCTGAGTCCTTCAGGTGCCTTTTGGAAAACTCCACGTGGGTTGTCATGTGTCTTACCGAGCAGTGGCTTCTGTCTGGCCACTCTACCATACAGGCCTGATTGGTGGAGTGCTGCAGGGATAGTTCTAGATGGTTCTCCTCTCTCCAGAGAGAAATGCTGGAGCTCTTTCAGAGTGACTATCGGGTGCTTAGTCACCTTCCTGACTTATGCCTACTACACACGATTGGTTTTCCCGGAGTTCAAAAGTCCGCCGGGAAAACCCGAGAACCTGCTCGGTTGCTTTTCCCCCCCCATGTACATACGGACAGTTTTCCTGACAGAAAAACTGCCATGAGAGCTTTGGTCAGGAAAACCGGATGTGTGCATGCTCCACTTCAGTGTTTTCCATAGGAAAACTGGCGATCAAAAAAAAAAAGAGAAAAGAATTGCGAAAAAAAAAAAAAAAGAAGTTCAAACTTTTTTGCTTGCAGTTTTCCCGTCAGGAAAACTGCTATGGAGCATACACACGGCCGGTTTTCCCGACCAAAAGCAAACATGGCAGTCTTCCCAATCGCTCAGCTTGGCCAGGTGGCCCATTCTAGGAAGAGTTGTGGAGGTTCCGAACTTCCATGTATAGATGGAGGCCACTGTGCTCATTGGATCCTGTCTCAGAAGTCTACAGACAATTCCTTGGACTTCATGGCTTGGTTTGTGCTCTGACATGCACTGTTAACTGTGGGACCTTATATAGACAGATGTGTGACTTTCCAAATCATGTCCAATCAACTGCATTTACCTAAGATGGACTCCAATCAAGTTGTAGAAAAATCTCAAGGATAAGCAGTGGAAACAGGAAGCACCTGAGCTCAGTTTTGATTGTCATGGCAAAGGCTGTGAACACTTGGGTACATGCGATTTTCTTAATTTTTAATAAAATTTGCAAAGATTTAAAAAAATAACTTATTTTACACTGTCATTATGGGGTATTGTTTGTAGAATTTTGGAGGAAAATAATGAATTTAATCCATTTTGGAATAAGGCTGCAACATAAAATGTGGAAAAAGTGAAGCGCTGTGATTACTTTTCAGATGCACTGTTAGGCCGCGTACACACGATCGGTCAAAATCGATGAAAGCGGACTGAAGGTCCGTTTTCATCAGTCCAAACCGATTGTGTGTGGGCCCCATCGGTCAGTTATCCTTCGGTCAAAAAAATAAAGAAGAGAACTTGCTTTAAAATTTAACCGATGGATGCCTAACCGATAGGTCAAAACTAATCGTTAGTATGCAAAAGCATCGGTATGCAAAAGCATCGGTTAAAAAGCCGCGCATGCTCAGAATCAAGTCGACCCATGCTTGGAAGCATTGAACTTCGTCGTGTTTTACATCACCGCGTTCTGACAAAATCGTTTTTTTAACCAATGGTGTGTAGGCACATTAGACCATTATAACACAAAAAAATTCTCCTGCGCTCTGGTGTATCGCCAAACTGGGTATGTCAGTATAGTCTTATAGCAAAGTCTGAAGTCTTGCAGCCCTCCACAGAACCAAGGGTGTTCCTAGAACTACAAAAAAAAAAGAAAAGAAAGGAGGGCGCACCGACCTTGTGCATTACCACTTAAAAGTTTATTTATACAAGATAAAAAAGCAATGGTCCTACTCACAAACCAATCAGAAGTATGCGCTTTTTCGAAACAGCCGAGACTGGACCTCACGGCACCTGCCAGTCAAACCTTTGACATCAACATGGCTGACGCGTTTCTGGGGCGTACCCCTTTCCTCAAAGCCTAGGTGGACCACGGACCTCCGCCCTCCTTTCTTTTCTTTTTTTACATTAGACCATTAGTCAGCTTCATCGGTTAACCGATGAAAACGGTCCTTCGGGCCGTTCTCATCGGATGGACGGATCGTGTGTACGCGGCCTAACAGTGTCCCTTTAAACATTAGACAACAGATGGGCAAAATCGAATATCTTTGGAGCACAGCAAAAGAACACCAAAAAGCTAAGTTCTTGGGAACAACATTATCCAGTAGATTAGATTGTCCAATTGCTGATGCGTTTCTTGGCACTGGAACTGCACATGGATTCCCCTTCTTGCTCTATTGTCCTACATAGGGAGGTTAATGGGACTAGAACTTTCCTGTCAGTGGGGGAAATTGGTCCAAAAGACATAATGTGCAATTTACATCTGAATGTTCACTGTCGGCTGTAATCACAGAGCTGCTCCAAGCTCTGGAAGGATCCCGATTAAAATGTCAGTATCCACCCAGATGCCTAGCAAGGAACTTGCCCAGCCTCTAAGAGCCAGATGCTCCTGCCCCCAACCCAGCCTGGCGCTTCAGTGAGCACTGGATGAGCATGGGAGATGAGTGGAGAATGGTGACCAACAGAGCAGACTAGGAACTTGGCAGTCAGCACTCAGTTCCCCATGTTAGAGTTTGCAGGGGACCGATGCCTTTTGTCTACAAAATAAAATTGACACAAAAGCATTTGATAACATGATTGGTGAACATTTACTATCCATTTCTGTATTTATAGAACAAAAATCATTACCTATAAATGTCATATTGCACTACAGCAGTTAAATAGCTTGAAAAGCTAATTTTCACATTAGTCAAATGACAGATAGCAGGTATATAAATACAACATTACCATACATTTACTCTTTTTTGTAGTAACAAAAGCATGAACACAGCTTTAAAGGGGATACCATAAATGTTCACAGTTTAATGTATTTTCTTTTCCTTTCAAAGTAAGCGTGTTGTGATGGCATGAAAATTTCTTTGTATAAAACTCAGAAATGTACAGATATTTGCAAGTGCATTTTTTTTAACTTTTAACATTTCAAAGAGACATCCCACACAAAAGTGATATTTCGGTAATAGTCAGCGTGAAATGATCTGTTGGCTTTTTATAGCTCTCATCTCCACATCATAATTAAAGTTGGTAAAACCGCTAAATGCACAGTCGAATACTTCTATATTAACTATTAACTATATTTGTCAAAAGACAAGTCCAGCAGTGACATTTTAGTACTCGAATAACGAAAGAGCAGCAAGACACTAGTGAAGACATGTATGTGTTCTGCCCTACTGTAAACATGGGTACAGTGTTAGACTGACAGCAATATATAATGCAGTAAATACCCTACTGGCTGACCAGGCTCTTCCAAATTCCCTGTACAAGTTCTTTGGCATTGGAATCGAGGGCTTGTACACACGAGCGGAAGCCTCTGTCCCATCTCTGAAAAGCAATCCATGGTGGATCTCAGAGTGGTACAGAAGTGGCTGCAAGGCATTCAGAAGACAATACTGCTGCCTCCTTAACCACTTCGGGTCCGCGCTATTGACAGAATACGTCAACAGCGCGGACCTGAGGCGCCGGGTCACGTCTTTGGACGTGATGTAGTTGTAATTCCCCAGGCGCGCCACAGGGTGGCGCGCAGCGGGGAAAAACAGTGCCGTCGCATCACCGAGGATTCGATGCGTGTACCCGGTGGCCGCGATGTCCGTCAGGTACACGCGATCGGCGGTGAGAGAGCAGGGACGTGGAGCTCTGAGTGTAAACACAGAGCTCCACGTCCTGTCAGGGAAAGGAGACAGATGCTGTTTCCCTTGTACATAGGGAGACAGCATCGGTCACCTCCCCCAGTCACCCCCCTCCCCCCACACAGTTAGAACACACCCAGGCAATACATTTAACCCCTTCCTCACCCCCTAGTGTTAACCCCTTCAATGCCAGTCACATTTATACAGTAATTAGTGCATATTTATAGCACTGGTCGCTGTATAAATGTGAATGGCGCCAAAAATGTGTCAAAAGTGTCCGATGTGTCCGCCGCAATATCGCAGTCCCAATAAAAATCGCAGATCGCTGCCATTACTAGTAAAAAAATAAAATATTTAAAAAAAATCATAATTCTGTCCCCTATATTGTAGGTGCTATAACTTTTGCGCAAAGCAGTCACTTATTGTGATTTTTTTTTTTTTTTTTTTTACAAAAATACGTAGAAGAATACGTATCGGCCTTAACTAAAAAAAAAAATTGGGATATTTATTATAGCAACAAGTAAAAAATATATATATATATTTTTAAATTGTCGCTCTTTTTTTGTTTATAACGCAAAAAATAAAAACCGCACGGGCGATCAAATACCACCAAAACAAAGCTCTATTTGTGGGGGAAAAACAAGGACGCCAATTTTGTTTGGGTGCCACGTCGCACGACCGCGCAATTGTCAGTTAAAGCGACGCAGTGCCGGAAGCTGAAATTTCACCTGGGCACGAAGGGGGTTTATGTGTCCAGTAAGCAAGTGGTTAATGACTTTTTATGGCAGTTGAACAGAACATTTTGAATGTCTGAATGCGAGTACTGTGCCACAACTATGAGCCTAGAGATTGGGTCTCTATTGTAGCATGGCCACATTTACTTGAAAGGGTCACATTAGGCAGCAGGCCTGGCCAAACATGGATTTTTGCCACAGCCTCGAGGCAAAGGATCACAACATACTGTACCTGTATGTGCAACCCCCATCCAGTTGCACCCAAGCGCACCCATCTGAAAAAACCCTAAGGCCTCATGCACACTGGACGTTAAAATAACCTTTTGTAAAAATGCCAGTAGCTTTTTTCAACCTTTTCAACGTTTTTCCATTAGCGTTTTTCCGTGTTTTTTTTTTCTTCAACAAAAAAAAACACTACGTTTCTTTTTTTCAATGGCTCAAAAACGTTATAAAATACTGATGAGTGATGTTTGAGTGTTTCAGTGTTGGAGCGTTTTTACAGCTGAAAAAGGTCTCTCAGAACCCACTAGTTTTTTTTTTTTTTTTTACTGCTCAAAAATGCCACTTCCCAAAACTGCTGATAACAGCCTATTTGTGCATGGACACATAGAATAGGAGAGTTTATTGACTGTAGAAAAAAACGTCTACTGCCTAAAACAGCTGCTGTAAAAACGTCCAAAAACATCCAGTGTGCATGAGGCCTAAAAAGGAAACCATTGTTAAATTTAGGCTTAAGCATTGTATTGGTTAACAAATCATTAAAAAGTATTCACACACAACTATAAGCGGTAGTGCATAGGAAGGGAAGTGCATGAGAAAACAATGAGGCCTGGTTCACAACTATGCATTTTTTTTGTGCATTTTCAGTTTTGCAGAACACACACTAGCCTTGGTCCCTAGTGGTGTCTCCCTGCTGGAATAAACACCAGAACTGAAGGAGCAGTGGGGGAGAGTGGCTTAAAGCTCCAGTGGAAACAGTGTTTCCTGAGAAGGGAGGAGCTGAGGTTTCTCAAAAAGGTGGCTGTCCTGAAAAATATCCCAAGCTTTTAACATTTTACAGAACACTGTCGAATCCAACATTTGAAAATAGAAAAAAAAAAAGTGTATGGCACAACTACAAACCTACCAAGACATGACTGCCCACCTAAACTGACAGGCTGGGCAAGGAAAGAATTAAATCTGAAGCAGCCAAGAGGTCCATGGTAACGCTGGAGGAGCTGCAGAGATCCACAGCTCAGGTGGGAGAATCTGTCCACAGGACAACTATTAGTTGTGCACTCTACAAATCTGGCATTTATGGAGGAGTGGCAAGAAGAAAGCTATTATTGAAAGAAAGTAATTTGCAGTTTGCGATAAGCCAGGTGGGGGACACTGTAAACATGTGGAAGAAGGTGTGCTGGTCAGATGAGACCAAAATTTAACTTTTTGGCCTAAAAGCAAAACACTATGTGTGACGGAAAACTAACAATGCACGTCACACCCACCATGAAAAATTATCATGTTGTGGGGATGCTTTTCTTCAGCAGGGACAGGGAAGCTGGTCAGAGTTGATGGGAAGATGGATGGAGCCAAATACAGGGCAATCTTATAAGAAAACCTGGTAGAGTCTGCAAAGACTTGAGACTGGGGCGGAGGTTCACCTTTCAGACAATGACCCTAAACATACAGCCAGAGATACAATGGAATGGTTTAGATCAATGCATATAGACCTAAATCCAATTGAGAATCTGTGACAAGACTTGGAAATTGCTGTTCAGACTCTCTCCATCCAATCCGACAGAGCTTGAGCTATTTTGCAAAGAAGAAAGGGCAAACATTTCACTCTAGACGTGCAAAGCTGGTAGAGACATCCACAAAAAGACTTGCAGCTATAATACCAGAAAAAGGTGGTTCTAAAAAAGTATTGACTCAGGGGGGCTGAATACAAATGCATGCCACACTTTCCACATATTTGTAAAAACATTTGAAAACCATTGATCATTTTCCTTCCATTTCACAACAATGTACCATTTTGTGTTGGTCCATCACATAAAATTAATTTGTTGTAACATGACAAAAATGTGGAAAATTTGAAGGGGTATGAAAACTTTTTCAAGCAGACTTTAAAAACTCTTTAGTACACATAGATATTCCTTTCATTATTTCATATGTATGCAATACATTAAAAAAAACTACAGTTCCATTATATGTATGCATTTTATTTTCATGAAGTATCTTTTTTGCACGGTAAGGCTTCATTTCCATGGACGTTTTTACAGCCACTTTTCTGAGCGTTTTTTTGCAGCTTAAAAACAGCTCTCCATGTTAGTCTATGGCCTCATGCCCACCATGAAGTTTTTGAGCTGTAGATGGCCGAGACGTTTTTTGATCTGCAAAAAAAAAAACGCAGGACCAGTGCGTTCTGAAGCTCCAGCAATAGAGCTGTAAAAACGTCAGACATTAAAAAACGCGCAAAAACGCCACCGCAGCGTTTTTGAGCTCCAGCTCACAAAATATATTATATATATACACACACATATATATATATATATATATATATATATATATATATATATGTGTGTGTGTGTGTGTGTGTGTGTGTGTGTGTGTGTGTGTGTGTGTGTGTGTGTGTGTGTGTGTGTGTATGTATATATATATATATATATATATATACATATACACACACACACACACACACACACACACACACATATATATATATATACACATATATATACACACACACAAAATAAACATGGACAGGCGTTTTTAAGCTGTAAAAAAAGGCTAAAAAAAATGTGGTTGTAAAAACGCCAGTGGAAATGAGCCCTTAAGATATTATGCAGGTGATCAGGAAGGCTGTCATCAAGGGTTAATTTAATTAAAGCTGGAGAGTATGCCTTGTGTCCCATATTTCATACCAATAAACATTCTTGCATATAACTTTGTATAAAGGTGAGAATCTGTTCCTTTGCCTAGACACCTGCATGTGTGCTACTGCCGACAAGCCTATGCATTTTTTAAACCGATAGCAGATTTCTAGGACTGTCTGGTGACCTGAGATCTCATTTTCCTCTACTGGGAAAAAAAAGCTTTGTCCTTACAACGTAGATAATGCGCACGCTGGCCAGCATTGCACAATCTCTTTATCACAGCCACAGCTCCACTTTCATAACACCGCTAGTGCGCAGGCATTAAAAAAAAATTGAATTCTTGGCGGATGATGGTTATGAAACATATACAAAGAAAAGCTCTTTTTTTAAAGCAACCAATTCACTAGAAAAAAAAAAATTACAAGGGTCCCCTGCAAAGAATCTTTGGAACAACTTGTCCAGTTCTAGTCTTGTTCTGCACATAGTGGTTCCTGTAGTGACGTAGGGGCTCACAGGAGAAGCCATAGAGTGCAGCACAGGACCAACCATCTGACACTTTAAGCACTCCTCGCCCCCTTACATGCCAGATTTGGCATGCAATTTTTATTGGGGGGGGGGGGCAAATGGGGGCTTCGGTAGGAGTGGGACTTCCTGTCCCACTTCCTACTTCCACCCAGGGACCGCCTAGGTGACGCCTCCTCTCGCCTTAGTCGGCCCTTCCCTTTAGGCGATCTTCTGGGACACATGACAGGTCCCAGGAGATCACCTGTCCACTCAGAGCACAGCGCGACACGCGCATGCGCAGTAAGTGCCCGGGTGTGAAGCCGAAAGCTTTAACAGCCGGGTGCCCACACTATGAATGGAGGCACCGGCGGAGAGGGGGAGGGGAGCTCGGGGTCGGCCACGTTGCTGGACCATGGAGCAGGTAAGTTTCTGTTTATTAAAAGTCAGCAGCTACACTTTTTGTAGCTGCTGACTTTTAACAGTAAAAGGCTGGAACTCCGCTTTAAGGCAGGGACACCCCTTTCATACAACAAATATTGGCAATGCAGGAGCTGCACAGATAATCAAGTCACTGGTTATCAGTGCCCCGATTATCAGTGCAGCCCCAACAGTGCCCAGCAGTGGATGCTAGTCAATGCCCAGCAATGATACCAATCAGTGCCTGCTCAACAGTGCTGAATATTAGTGCCCTTCAGTACAGTGTCATCAGTGCAGCCCATCAGTGAAGGAGAACATTTGTATAACAAAAAGAAAAAAAAAATGTATGTTTTGCTAAAAAAATACCAAAAAAACTGTGGAGATTAACCACTTGGTTACTGCCTCAGTCAAAAGACGTCATGTTTTTAAAGATGGATATCTCGGTAACGTCAGCAGCTGCTGCCACAACCGAGGTATCCATCTTTAGTGCCAACGGTCCTGTAAACGATAACGGCGGTCTCCGCGAGATCGTCGTTATCGGTGGCGGGAAAGGGCCCCTCCGCTCTCCCGCGCCCTCCACCGCTTACTGGAGCCGTCGGTAGCAGCGGAGGCGATCGTGTCCGTTCGGCAGCCGTGTGGGGATGCGAGTGAGGGAAAAATCGCCCCCACCCGTCCCCATAGCTCTGCTGGGCGAAAGCGACATCAAAACGTCAGTCCCGCCCAGCGTCTTAAAGAAACTTATTTTTTTCTGTCATTTGAAAAAATGACAGTTTAATTGTTTTGTGTGAGGTCTTTTTGACCCCAGATCTCATATTTAAGAGGACCTGTCATGCTTTTTTCTATTACAAGGGATGTTTACATTCCTTGTAATAGAAATAAGTGATTTTTTTTTATTTCAGTGTAAAAATTTATAAACTAAATAAAAATAAATAAGAAAACAAAAAAAAAAATTGTTTTTAAAAACGCCCCGTCGAGCTCGCGCACAGAAGCGAACGCATACGCGAGTAGCGCTCGCATATGAAAACTGTGTTTAAACCACACAAGTGAGGTATCGCTGCGATCGTTAGAGCGAGAGCAATAATTCTAGCCCTAGACCTCTGTCACTCAAAAAAATGCAACCTGTATAATTTTTTAAACGTCGCCTATCAAGATTTTTAAGGGTAAAAGTTTGACGCCATGCCACGAGCGGGCGCAATTTTTAAGCGTGACATGTTGGGTATCATTTTACTCGGCGTAATATTATCTTTCACAATATATAAAAAATGTGGGCACAATTTATTGTTGTCTTAATTTTTAATTAAAAAAAAAGTGCGCTTGTAAGACCGCTGCGCAAATACGGTGTGAAAAAGTATTGCAATGACTGCCATTTTATTCTCTAGAGTGTGTGTGTGTATATATATATATATATATATATATATATATATATATATATATATATATATATATATATATATATATATATATATATATATATATATATATATATTTTGGGGGTTTTAAGTAATTTTCTAGCAAAAAAAAATGTTTTAGTCTCGTAAACACCGAATCTGAAAAACAGGCTCGGTAATCAAGTGGTTAAATATTGTCATGACCACGCAATTGTCATTCAAAGTGCTAAAAACTTAAATTGGCCTGGGCAGGAAGAGGATAAAAGTGCCCAGTAGGCAAGTAGTTAACGAAGTCCAGTACACACAAAATTGGGGAGCTTTTGTTTGCATTCTACAAAACAGAAGATAAGAGTATATAAATCCTTGATACGAAAGGTAATAAAACAATGCGGATAAAAGAGAATGGCAACAATTTAAAAGATGGCCATATGTTCACTGGAAAACCATTAGGTACAGTAAAGACTTTAGTGCATCTTAGTACAGATTAACCTTTAAAAACAGATAGTGTATTGATTTTATACATCACGCCTTAAATAGATAACCGATATTAGGGGTATAAGGCAGTTATCCTCAAATGCAGAAAGCACTTTAGTGCAATATATAAAAAAATTCTCTTCTCTTAAAAAAAAAAAAAAAGCCGTTGCATAAGCATAACAGAAAATGGCATTAATGTGATATGTTAGCAGTTCTATTTATCTGCTGCCAAACGTTATAATTAAATACCCCCGTATAATCGCCTTGTGCTTTCCAGTCAAGAAAAATCCATTAACCAGTATTGCTGTAAATAGATTTTCTTCTGCATTTTCATTCACAAGGAAATCAGTTGGTATGAAAAAGTCAGTAATAAAATCAGTCTTTAGAGAACAGCCTGGGTATTTAAAAGATCTGGTCTACACACGACCCCATGCATTGCAGATACTATAGTTCATAGGCAGCTTTATCACAGTAACCTATTTACGAAAGTTAAAATGTACGCAAAACTTTAAGCCCATTGATTATATGTGCAAGGTAGGACAAGTCTAAATGTGAAAATATAAGGAATGCATTTTATAAGTTACCTGAATATTTGTGGAGGGTCCCTACTGCCCTTTATGCCACAAACATCCATACACCATATACAGTATGTATATACATAGTTGTGAACATATACAGTGCATTAACAAAGTATTCAGACCCCTTCACTTTTTTCAATAGTGTTATGCTCAAGTCTGAAACTAAAGTTGTTTAAATTCTTTTTTTTTCTTCTAATGAATCTACACTCAGCACTCCATGACGACGAAGTGAAAACAGAATTTTAGAAATGCCTGAATTTATTAACCACTTGACCACTGGGCACTTAAACCCCCTTCCTAACCAGGCCAATTATCAGCTTTCGGTGCTCTCACATTTTGAATGACAATTACTCAGTCATGCAATATTGAACCCATATGACATTTTTGTCCTTTGTTTACCCACAAATAGAGATTTCTTTTGTTGGTATTTAATCAATCGCTGTTTTTATTTTTAGCGCTGTAATTTTTTTTAAAAAAATGCATTTTTCTTCGTTACCGTTATAAAAGTT